>OX421449.1:12530821-12568321 GCA_949126865.1 Montipora capitata | reverse complement strand
TAATAAAATATACGCTCCTAAAGCGTCGTCAACATGCCTGTTATGTACCATTTCCAGTTGTTTTGATAATGAACTTCAATGATGACGTAACATTGCTTTTTCTTTATTAGATTAATTAACTTTAATTGTCAATCGAATACCATTTCTACATGCCTACGAATGATATATTTTCCTTTTTTGTACTTACAGAATTCATACATACACGCCTTTTGTGTTCTTGGGCAAAATGATCCCCAGACAATCTTGGACAAAAAGGGTTGCATGAGAATATTAAAAACAGGGGTTATTTTGCGCACTGCGTCCTCAATATCGCACATTATTAGCCATCCCCCTCCCCCCTACAACCAATGTTGATAAGCCCAGGCTCGACATGCTTTGTTTCGTCTAAGCAACATTGATCAGGGGGGGTGGGGGCAAAAAGAGAGCTTCTTTTTCATACTTGTAATCGGAGTTTAGTCCAAAAACAGAGTTTTCTCAACAATTTTGTCCAAGATTGTAGATTATCAAATTAAGTTTCATCGTTATCCATGTAGGAACGAGTTTGTAAAATAATGTTAGCAAAGTCGATAATTTCAGTGCCATAATTTTGTCCTGACATATTTTTAGCCGTTGATGGCGATGAGAGACAGCGAAGATTTCATTTGGTTGATTAGTTACTGAATTGAACTTGAAAATGTGTGACCAGTTGAAAAATCCTAAGGCATAAAAAAATGTACTGTCATTTACAAACTACAGAGACAAAGCATATCACTTCATTGAAGTGTTCCTGGTGAAAGACAAATTTAAAGACGTTCTGGCCCAAAATGTTCCCACTTACAGACTTTTTAAAAACTAGCCACGCAGAAAGGTAATGATCTACTTTTGCCAAAAAGCCAAAAAAAGAATGGGAGTCACCGTGCTCCTTTTCGAGATAATGTCAGGTGCACTTTTAGAAGCTTGCATTATGTTAATACGATGTTAGCTTACAACTTCTGAAATCCTTCTCTGTCCAGATCTCAACATAGATAGTCTAATAAGTCTGCAATCCAGTCTGAACTCTGAGAAAACTGCATAATTAGACACAATCACACATTCAATGTAATCTGAAGGTGTTGTTCAGCCATCACCGGACTCCTCTCGGAAGCTAAGAATTCCCGCCGTTTTGGCGCGATGGTGTGTCCTAAACCCATTCTAAGATGTACCCTCGGAGTCAACTTTATTACTTATAAATACTGGATTTGCCTGCACATAGGATAACTTCATTATTTATAAATAATGGATTTTCACTTTAGGTAAACTTCATTATTTATAAATAATGGATTTACATGCAAGGTGGAATTTATTGTTTATAAATAATAAATTTGTCTAACTTAATGATATGTAAATAACTTTTTTAAAGACAGACTGATTTATAAATAATTGAAGTTGTGTAATTCATTATATTATAATAATTCATTTCGCCATTAATTAAAATTATTTATAAATCAGGACATGCCTAAAATAATTATTTACATATCATCCGACAAGTTTTGCATCTTATTTATAAATAAATTTTCTGGCAGTTTTAATTATTTCTAAATAAGGAAAAAATGTCACAAATTTGTTCTAAATAATTTACAAACGGCGTGCGGTTCAGGTGTCAGTGGATTAATGACTGTGCGATTGCACTGCACTGCTCTACTATCTAAACTCTCAAGCTATCTGCGAGCTTTGTGGCTAAAAGTTTATATAATATCCCAAAAGGAGTGAAATGTGTGAGAGACTTTCTTTGAACTGCAGTTGTAATATGTCTCTCTGAGCAAGAATGATCATTGCATTTTGGTCAACTTAGGGGTTCAAAGGTTCAAGCCAGAAATGCATCAGTGCAGCCACATCAGTGTTAAATACAATTATACTTCATATAAAAAATTGTCTTTAACCCTTTGACTCCCAAGCCGGCCTGAACTGACTATACTTACGTTACATGTAGTATTTTATTCTGTCTAACGCCATACGATTTTAATTGTCAATGGGGAACCCCCACAAGTCAATGGCTTAATCACTCACTAAAAATCTCCCCATTAACCCTCTGTCTAATGCCAGATGATTTTACTTTACCCCATCCAAAACAAACATGTCACCATTGTTACCTGGAATTTCCGCTTTGTCTATGCCATGCAAGCCACATAAACTTGACAGACGAGCAGTAATTTGGACCATGATGACAGTGATGTGAGAGCCATGGGTCTATTCTCACTTGTATGTCACAAACTGCTTTGCATTCTTGTTTTCAAAGAGATTTTGCATTGCAAAGCAGTTTGGGACGTAAAATCGAGAATAGACCCATGCCTCTCACGTCACGGTCGTTGGTCAAGATTACTGTTAGTTTTGATAACTTTGCACTCCTGCCTGGCAGATAAAAAGTGAAATTTTGAGGTAAGAATGGTGGCCGCGGCCCGGTTGCTCAAAGTCGATTAACGCTAATCCCAGATTAAAAATTAACCAAGGAGTTTATTTCTCTACGAGTTCCCAAATGTTGTTCAACGCTAATATTTGGCAAAACTTCCCATTAGACGAAGTCATCGTGAAAAACAAAAATAAGGAAAGGAAACTCTCACCAATAAGTTGAAATCATGAAACATAAGTTAACGCTAATCCTGGATTAAGTTAATCGGCTTTCGAATAACCCGGCCCGGGAGATTAATATTTTAGACGAAAAATATTAGAGTTTAGTTGCACTTTAATAATATTGATTTACTCTATTATGTTTTAGGCTTGCAAAAATGAAGAAAGTAAATCAGATGTGGTTGTACTCGGTGGACTTGTAGATTCATTTTTGATGGTGGACAAAGAAGTCAAAAATGCTGGAGTTGTAGGACTTGCAATATCAGGAAATGTTGAAGCAATATCAATGGTTCATCATGGTGATACTTCAGAAAGCTTGCAACAAAGCTTGAAAAAGTTAAAGAGATGTGGCATTCCTTGTGATAAGTATTCAAACACGGCTTGTTTCATGGTATCGTGTGTGGGTCGTGGGGAGAAAATTTACAATGCAAGGAATGTGGAGACTGGCATTTTTCGAAAGGAATTCCCTGACGTTCCTGTACTTGGTTTTTTTGGCAATGGAGAACTGGGTTTGGATTTGCATTCATGCAAGGGAAAGCTGGAAAGAGATAACCACTTTTTGCATTCTTTTTCATCAGTGTTTTGTTTGTGCTCATTATCTCCACAATGTAACAAAAGTTTAGCAGAGAAGGGTGCTGCTGAGGCTCTGCTTGAAATGTCTGATGGCATCAAGAGTAAGCCATCTTCATGCAAGTTTACAGTAACTGACTAAATTTGTTGACTTGACAACATTGGTCATTAATTTTCAGCAATTACCTCTAAGGAAGGGGTCTGCGTGAGGGCCAGTGTAGGACACTGACCCAGCGACTTTGTACCAGATTGTATTGCAGCAGACATAATAACAACATGCATGCCTTCATATCTGGTGATCTCTAGTGTTAACCCATTGATCTCTGAGAGTGACACTATTGTTATTGCGCATACATTCTGCACATCTCGAGATACTCAGATTTCCTATTACGGGTGCCTATTAATACAGGGATATTTTTGCGCAGTTCAAAACTAAGCGGAGAAAGCAGAACTTAGCAACTGAGCTTGGTATCCAAAAAGAAAATTAGGGGTAACCACACATTTTTCAGAGATAATTGAGCTTCAATTTGGAAAAGAACGCCATACATTCCTTTGTATTTTAAAGCTTTTTACAAATATTGTTGATTACCTTCAAAAAATGCGTGGTTACCCCCAATTTTCTTTTTGAATTTCAATAACACTTGTTAAGATCTGCTTTTCCCGCATATTCGGTAAAACGCGTACCTTTGAATTAGTAGGCACTGTCCTTAATAGACTTTACTCTGTCTAACGGCAGACAATTTACTCATCAATGGGGGGGGGGGGGGGGGGAGGGAGGGGGTCCTAGGGCGTTTGAGGTGTGATTGGGTTAAAATGTCACATCTTAGGGTAATTAATATGAACTTGGGTATTCCATCTTAAATGGGGTAATAGAAATACTGCTTTGACACTCATACCCTTGAAGGATCGATTCCTCATTGACAAGTAAAATCATCTGTCATTATACACAATTAAGTCTGTAAGACATTGCTGCTCTTAGTAGAGAAAGGGTTTTAAAGGGGGCTGGTTTTTGAGTGGACCTACATGTTGTTAACCCTTTTGTCTCTGAGGGAGTCTACATTTGGCATTAAAATCATTTGGCATTAGACAGACTGAGGGAACAATAATTCATCACTGCAGTCTTAAAGTGCCTCTGTGATAAAAAAAATCACTACCTTTTTTCCTTCAGATTTTGAAAGTTTGTTTGTAAACACCTGACTGGCAAAATTTTGAACTTTGACTTTTATTCAAAGGCCATTAACTTTGAGTGTAAGTTTTGCATTTCGCGGTCCACCAGCACTCACATGCAAAACTGACCGATTGGACCTTAGAGGCCTGGGTCCAGGGAAAAGTGATGTCAAAGGCTCACTAGCTTGAAATTTCAGTATCTGAATGTAACTTATTATACATGCAAAATGTGAGTTCAAAAGTTTGAAAGCCCAAAACTCCCGTGCTGCATATTAATTCTGCGGCATACACAATCATTGCATCCTTAAACTATTGGGCCTTTGATGTCATTTTATCCTTGATCCAGCACAGTTAATAATGGCATACCATTAAATAGGAAAATTCCAGGTAAAATAAAAAGGTATCGTTTTTAAATCTAGGCTTAAAAATTTGGTCGCTGGTGTGTACATTGTAGTTACTGCGATTTTCATAATTCTGCGGAATTCGTCTTCAAGCGCCAATGGCCAAACTGCGTTTTGGCTTCCATCAATCAAACTTCCGATGCCAACCACAGATGAAAAAATCAATCATATTGATGCGTGACATAACCCACCAATCAGCCTCTTTGGTTCCCACGGTACTTGTACATTTGAACTTAACGCCAAAAGCGATGGTGGATCTGTACAAATCTTTTTACTCAAGAATTTCTAAAAACGTATTATAATAGTGTTCGAACTGTGAACTAAACAAAAACTCCAATTCACTTTCTGGAGGCAGAGTCAATCTTCCCGGCTATGTTAGGAAATTCGATTGATGGAAACCAAAATGCAGTTTGGCGCTTAACGCTTGAAGGTAAGATTCCACACAATTAGGAAACATTCCCGAGTGCTGGTTTAATTAAGGACTGAGCTGTCAACCTCTTCTCTATGAACTAGTTGCTTTCAAATGACATTACCGGTATATTATTTTATTCAAGAATAGGCTTTATGTGGTACCTTTTTACTTGCTCTGTAGGCACTTTATGGAAAAAGGGCCATATTGAAGGAAATGCACATTAATTGTACATTTTGTTCACCAAGTTGTTTCAGGAATGCATAATTTATGCAGATGGGGATAATTTGAACTGTGTAACTGAACATCAATTTGGTAAAAAGGAAACAGGACTTATATAAAAAGGCAATGAACTGTAAAAGCCATCAATACTAGTATTGCGAACTTTGTTCTGTTGCCTTGATTGATTTCCAGATGAGCTTTATGAAATTTGAGAATGAAGTCTACAATAGACTTTAATGGTAATAATGTAGAAATTGTGTTTAAGGAAAGTTGAAAATACACACTTTTGTGAAGATTCTTTCTGTTCAGTTTTCCTTATTTAGTTGGGAGTTTCATGTTTAAGTTACAGAATGGAACATTCATTTTACAGTTCTGTGCTCAGTTATCAGGCCTTTGAATATAAGCGAGGGTGTAGTTGACGAAAACGTGATTTACAAAAAAGCAATGAAGTTTGTATCAAAGCAACTTGCTTTGATACAAACTTCATTGCTATTTTGTAAATCACGTTTTTGTAAGGCTAACGAGTTTCCATTTACGCAAGAAAAGCAGTGAAATTAAAGCAAGGTCAAATCCAGCCTTTTATTCAAAGGCCTGGTTACAGAGCACAGAACTGTAAAATGGTCGACTAAAAAGCTTGTGAAAGAGTTTTAGAACAGAAGCCAGAAATTGTATTTAAGTCGTGCTGTTTTGATTGTGGATAACGTGAGAAAAATATCGTTTTGCTGTGAAGTCTACAAAAACTCTGCCATTTTACTACTGGTGTAGTTAATGGTTAGTTACTACAGATTTCCCAAGTCTCTATACAGCGGTTGTTCCCTTGCAAGACATAGGACAGACACCCTCTTCTTTAGCTCAGTGCCATTAGCATGGCCCTCATTCCCGCTCCAAGTCATCTTGCTGAGATAGCTCAGTTGGGAGAGCGTGAGACTGAAGGTCCCTGGTTCAAATGAGCTCTGAAAATTACCAGGGCTCGGCAACAATTTTTCGCCATTCCTCATCTTCTGGGTCCAACATTTTTTCAATTTTCCCCGAAAATCACAAAGGAAATCGCCCCAAGCACAAATAGTCTGAGAAGTTCTTATATATCGGTTCTTTCCTTACTATGCATCGGACAGACAGCATCTTTTTTAGCTCGGTGCGATTAGGGTGGCCCTCATTCCCCCTCCATGTTATCTTGCCGAGATAGCTCAGTTGGGAGAGCGTCAGACTGAAGATCTGAAGGTCCCTGGTTCAAATACGGAGGGCGGAAATGACCTCTGAAAATTCCCAGGTTTCGGAAAACAATTTTCGTCAATCCCTCGTCTTCCGGGTTCACAATTTTTTCAATGTCCCTCCAAAATCGTCACAAAGGAAACCACCACAAGCGTAAATAGTCGACAGAAGTCCTTATACATCGCTTCTTCCCTTGCAATGCATCGGACAGACACCGTCTTTTTAGCTCGGTACGATTAGGGTGGCCCTCATTCCCGCTTCATTTCTTCTTGCCGAGATAGCTAATTTGCGAGAGCGTCAGACTGAACTGAAAGTCCCTCACAATCTCCACCCCAGAGTTCTTCTCTTTTGTGTGTAACTGAGGGAAAGAAGAGCTCTGGGGAACCCTGAAAAAAAGGGTCTTTTCATTGGTTTTCGTGAGGAACAATCAAAAGCTTCCGTAATTGGTGCATTCATGTTAGCACGAGGAGTGAGTAGGCGCCGTAAGTTTTGGCTATAAGAGCCCTACGGCACATGTTCTCCTAAATAGAGTTTCCTAGAACCTCGGGTCATGCGCAGACATGAGATCCGAGGCTCTGGTGACAAGAATGGGCCCATCACTGATCCAAGATCACTTGGATCATGGTGCATCAAAGGAACCGATAGGCTTCTTCGGTTTCTCTGATGCACCATGATCCAAGTGATCTTGATTCAGTGATCTTTTTTCGGATCATCCCAAAGAAACGCACCCTCACGCGGAGGAACTCATGCGACAAAGTCTATTTTTAGTAATAGTGCAAAACGCTATTGCTATATCTGACTACTAGGAAGAAAAAGAGATGCTGGTTTTATACCGTTGGGCTGCCTGTTACACAGGCATCCCACGGAATAATATGAACACTGACGATCTCCTCAGTGGCAATTCTTACAAAAAATAAACTTCATCCCATCTTGTCCCGTTAGCCTATTAGATATTGAAATTCGCAAGACAAAATTTTGCGATTCTAGGCTTGATTCCCGCATCAAATTCAATCGAATCTTAAAGCGAATGCTACACCGTTTATCATTTAGAGCAGAGTTAGTAGTCCCCTCTACTAACTCTGTTTAGAGTCACTTCCGTTGTTTTTCCGTTACTCTTGGCAATTGAATTAAAATTTGTTGTACCTACCATATTTTATCACATTTTTTACAGTATTACGTCCAAATCCATTTACTATATAATGTACGTAGAAGCAATCCAATGTAAAGGCTCATTGTACCTGAAGAAGGCTGGTTTGGCCAGCCGAAATATATGGTACACCACTAAAATCAAATCTACGTTGTACCGACTCTTGCTCAAAATACGTCGTTTAAGCTGAAGCGAAAGGAATAGTCAGTTTCTTTGAGATAAAAAAACAAGTGCTATCCCATTTTAAACATGTGTTTTAACACAGTGCGAATCGCCAAAATCGAGCATGAATGAGCACAATGCGTGAGGCGAGATGGAGGGTAAACAACGATCTTGCATCATTCTCGTGTCCGACGATTCGCAATTGGCTAAATGTTTCTTATCATGCCATGACATAAAATTCGTATGTGACTTTTATTTAGTTTTGTTGTTCTTCTTTCTTTCTTTGTAGATGTCGATGAGTGCATTTTGGGATGCCACATGTGTGATCACATTTGCCACAACACTGCTTGCAGTTTTAGATTCAGCTGTCAATTGAGATTCAGGCTAATGGCGGATCTCACAACTTTCACGGGTAATTTAATTGGAACCTTTAAAGTGATACTATGACCAAAACGAATCAAATTTTCTTTTTCTTTGGATTTCGAAACTATGTTAACTAAACAGTAAGTGACCCAAGTTTTAAGCCTTGTATTGAAAAAGACACTGTTTACATGTATTTTAAATGGAATTTTCCCAATTAATGTCCGCGATTACTAACTCTACAATCTTGAGAGAGCTGGATCAAGGAGAAAATGACGTCAAAGACTTACTAGTTTAAGAATGCAATGCGTGAATAGGCCTTATTCACGATAGCCGCCATGTTGGTTTTTGAATCGTCATGCAAATTAGCCATGTGTTATCCTGGGAGGCAAACATTGGAAAAAGGGCAAATTGAGGAAAATCGGCTCGTCGAAATATAGAAATAACATTGCTAAAAGTACATTTTAGAATTTAGACTGATTAAGTGCCTTTTATAATAATTTCATAACTTTTGCTCATTTTTCACTAAAAAAAGTCGAAGTAACTTGTGTAATCATTCTATTTTACTACTTAGTTAATAAACATTCAATGAACGTGAAACAAATCATCTGTGTGGCTAAGATGTTTGTTATAACCTCTCGAACTGGTGTTGTTTGCCCCCTCAGAAGTGTGTAGCTAATTTCCGTGGGTCTGAAAGACAGGTCACTCGTTGCAGGGGTAATTGTTTTACGTTTTGGAAAGTAACCAAAACCCTCAATTCGGCTAACCCTAGGCCTAAGGTTGGTTTTTAGGCCTAGGGTTAGCCAAATTGAAGGTTTTGGGTTACTTTCAAAAAGGTAAAACAATGACTTGCAACGAGTGACCTGTGGAATGTGACCTGTGTTTTAGACCCGCCGAGCTAATTTGCATGATAATAGCAAATCCAACATGGCGGCCATCGTAAAGGTCAATTAATACTTGTGTAAAGAGCCTCTGGAAAAAAACCAAAGCTCAATGAGCTTGAAAATTTTGCCAGTCAGGTGTTAAGCAAACACACTTTCAAAATCAGAAAACAAAAAAAAAAGGGAAGTGAGTTTTTGATCATAGTAGCACTCAAGTGAATGGATTTTTGTGAGGAGATACGTGAAGCGAAGGCTACTCGATTGATTAACAGAATAGCTGGCTGACAGCCAAACTGGATAAAATACTGACTGATTGACACTAAGTGAAGGGGGGGGGGGGGGCGCAATTTCTTGTTTAATTGACTTAATGGCTGTCTGGCTTGCTGACGTCCTGTGACTGGCTAAATGAGTGTTTGGTTAGACGACAAGCTTAACCGCTGACTGACTGACTGACTGACTGACTGAATGACTGACTGGCTTTTTTCGCCCACTAAATTAATTGTTGGTCTATTTGACGCTCCTCGTGATGGCTGTTCGCTACTTTGTAACAACACCGAAGGAAGTTACAACTGTTTCTGCTCAAATGGCTTCTTCTTGCAAAAAGACAACAAAACTTGCGTTGGTACGTTTTAGTGAATTAAACAAGTCTTTTTGGATTATCGTGCTCCTTTAGTGAAAGGCTTTTGGAGCCACTCCGATCACTGGTGATTTTAGTGGTGGCTTTCGACTTTTTTATTTGATCTGTATAGCTATGGCTTTTAATACCCGTTGAACAAAGCACTGATCGCCGGAGGGAGGGGCGTAAATGGTTCACCGTGGGGCTTTCAGTGTTACCAGCTCTTCATAGCACAGGAAACTATGCCGTGTAACTGAGTTTTCCCTTATTTTCCACATTCCAGACCACAGCGTCATTTTGGACAGCTCCAAGCCGATAACGCTCTCATCTGGATTGGGAGCATTCGTGGCGATGCCGGGTATCACTGTGTTTATTATTCTTGCAACTGTGATGTGTTTAACTCACCGCGGCAAAATGAGTGCGCAGGCTTGACCCACGCGGGAATCACTTCCACGCGCGAGGTACCATTAAAATCGGTGTTCGAAGTAGAGCACGCGCACTCATTTTGCCGCGGTGTCGGCCATGTACGCTTCAAACGAAAAGCACGACCGCGAGGAGCTCGTTTGGCAGAGTCATGCAATTATCACGACATTAAATACGTTTTGCTTAAAGCATGACACGTAAAAAATTAATGATCTTTTTCTTGGAATTTGCTGTCATCATAAAAAGTATTCAGTCAATTCTATGTCAGACTAATGTGCACATTAATGCTTGAAATGTGAAATAGGGGTACACTTTTGTAAATTCCGGCTCTAATTCCGAGGCCACTTAAAAACTTAGCTGTGGAAAAAAACTTACCCTTGCAATCTACAACAAGTACTTTTAAAGGGGTTATCCCCTCCCCACCCCCACCCGCAACCAAGAAAAAAGCAAAGCAAAAAATGAAATGACGGTCATATTGGCATCCCAAACAAATCCTTTATTGTTGTAGCATACTTCATTTTGACTAGTTAACTTTCCCAGACTTTGTTTGTGGCTCAACTTCATACTGTTTGTTTTTATGTTTACACCAAGACGAAATGAAAGCACTGTTTTCATGGACGCAGTAGCAATAGCCCACTTCAGAGTTGTTGCATGCCTCAGTTTTAAAGCGAGTCCTGGGGCACAACCATTCAAATGGAAATGAGTTGCGTATTCTTATGCAAATCAAATTCATTTCCCTTACAATAGTTGAGCACCTAGACTCACTTCGAAACCGAGACAAACAGCAACTCGGAAATGGCCTATTGACAAACACATGCAAAGCTTTTCAAAACCAGAGCTACGTCGTACTTTTTGGATAGCATCGACACCGAAGCTATCGAAAAGGAAACCCTTTTAAAATCGGTGGCTATACCTACAAACTGTAGATATACACAGCTATTACATCTTATCCCCGACTTTAACACTGTTTCCTTTCCAGGGTGCTTAATGCCTCGTTTTCGAAGCTTTTTTTGTAACCTTTTTCCCCAAAATAAACATTAATCTACAGATCTGTACCTTCACAAACTTATTTTGTTTCTGCGTTTGGAAGACATATTTTTATAACTGAGCATATTTATGATTTCTAATAAAGTTATAGGGTAAGCAAATGTCTTATCCAACTTTAGACGGTTTCCTTACTTACTTGACTCATAAAGGGCGCTATTACACTCGGCAATTTTTCAAGCAACTTGTCTCTCAATTTTGTTTCGACAAGAGTTCTCTCATTGCAAAGCTACTCGCTTGACGGTTGTTACACTGGGCAACGTTTCTTGCAATTTGTCGCGCTCTCGATGATCTCATGAGGTTAAAGGAACATTACACTGACTGATGACGCAATCCGTTGCGACACAAGTTTCAGGGCAGATTTCACAGCACGCATTGCTTGAAAACTTCTTTGCTAATTTGAGTAAACCAATGCGCAAAGTAGCAATGGATTCTACTTTCCCCGAAGGGTTCTGCAATTTATCTCACCTTGTTTTTGGCAGTTGTAAAGTGTGCAACTTGCAACGTGTCTCGCTATGGCGTTTCGAGTGCAGATGCATGAAAAATCGCAAAATGCAACACAGCCTTATATTAAATTAGAGTTTCAGTTTTAAACGTAATTAAGCATTCGGTTGCGTTACATGACCCATATATCCAAATACCATCAGTTTGACCCTTGCGACGGAAATGGTCTAAATTAAAGGCCATAGTATAGGCTGCCTGTAGCCTTTCGTTTCCTTGAGGCTCAAACCAACACTTTCAACCAACTGTACTATTTGGAAGGATTGAATCTACACCAACTGTTTCACATAACATCAAATGTTATGGTACCAAATGAAACACCAATCATTTCTTAACAAGTTGCACTCATTAATGTGACGTAAAAGATTACCATGCCCTATATTTTGTCTTCAAAAGCTCAAAAACGAACTTGGTGACCTCCATTTTTTATTGCTGTAAAGTGGTTAGCAGGCTAAGATAAAACTCTGCAGAGGTATAAAAAATTCTCAGGAGCGGATTCAGAGCCACCTTAAGATTTTCCAGTTGTGAAGGTGGCTTTTAATCTACTCCAGAGAATTTTTTCTAACTTTGCAGCGGATTTGTTAGTTCCCCCAACTATTATTCCAGAAATTAAACTACTTTCGAATGCAAACACATTCTTTCATTTTGCTTAAAAACATCACCGATAACTCGAGGGGGGTAAACCCTATAAAGAACTTGGAAATTTATTTAAAAAAGATAAACGTCTTCTTTATTGCTAATGATTTCACTCATTTGTTATGCAGAAGAATAGGACAAAAATTTCACCCGTCGTTTCCCTTCTTTGTGATCTTTGAATGTTGCAAACGTGTCTCTTTTCCTTATCACGGTAAAAGCGTCATGTTAAGGGTCATCACCGAAAGTGACAACAAAAACAGTTTCAAACAACTAAAACATGATTTTTAGCAACTCAACTATAGCACTATGATTTTGATCGCCATTGGAGCAACACTGACTTTTAAAGTTATATGAGAAACGAAGTATCAAAATGACGGGTGAAACTAGCATTTTACTATAAATCTAAGCTTTCTGTCATAATTTCATTTACAATAATCTCAGTCTGTTGGTTTAGTTAACGCAGTAAACCTCTACTAAACCTTTGAAGCTTGTTCTACAGGCATAACCATGACTTTTAAACCGCTGTACTTTCTTTTACAAGTTCGGCAAACACTGAAGCGTCAGGCTCTGCCAGGTAGTCTTCTAGCATCTTCGACATCGATTCTTGAAAATTGAAAAAAAGTAAAAACAGCTCTAAATATAGCTGGTACTTTCGAGCATACACAATGCGCCGATGCGAATGGCTACGTGCAGGATGATGCTGTCTTCGAATTTCCTACAAAAGAAGACGTTCAGAGATCTATGGGGGAACAGAAACACCAAAAGAGATATCACAAGGTGATTAAATGAGCCATCTTCACCAGTTAACAAAAAGCCAGAAAAGGCTGAACGAAAACAGTTTGTCCACCAATGCAAAGTGTATCGTTTATGCTTTTGTGCATGCGTGAGAGGCATGTGGGAATTACATTTTTGCCAAAAGCGTGTTAGAGGAAACTTTGAGTTGTTTACACTACGACGCTAGCATCTCGTTATCATGCCATCTTAGTCCTATTTGATTCCTATCGTCAGTTTTCCAATTTGAAAGTATTCTGGTTTTCTGAGTTAAACTCGAACTTCACTTACCATTTTTTTGGAAATTCCAGCGTGACATCATCACCAACCAGCACAAATGGCGCCCAGTGCTTTATAGCGCAATACTGCTTTGACTCTCGGAAAGATTTCATTGCTTGTTGAAGAGCTGCACGTGCGCGTTTTCCATCTACCAGGTGCTGGTAGAAGCTGCTCATGAACAGCAACGTTACCTTGTCATCAATTGCCCAGAGTGACACCAAAACAGACCGAGCTCCAGCACACAGGAAAGCCCTTGCAATTCCCACCACTCCCTCAGACTTCACTTCTCCCCGGCCACTGTGACAACAGCTCAGCACAACTAGTCTTGCTCGAAGAGAAATTCTCTGAACATCCGACATTTTCAAAATGAAGTCTTCCTCTTTGGGGATTGGCGATTTCCGTTCGGTATTTGGGGCTAAAGCAATTTCTCCCGTTTTTTGGCATCCATGTGCTGCAATGTGAACTAACGCAACTGATTTCATACTTTTCAGCACCTCAGCTTTCGTGGCACATTTTCCAATCAGCGGTGTTGTCTGAAGAAGTTTTCCAATCACCTCTACCTCTTTTTTTGCGCACGGAAGCTGTTCCAAAATGGGCTCCCCTTTCTCGTTAGTAACTTCCTTCAACCACGGATCACCTACAAGTAGTGCTCCAGTCTTACTGTGAAAGTCTTGGTGCACCAGCGATCACATTAAAAGCGGTCAACGAGGGAACAGTGAGGATCTTGATAGATTCACTCAATGCAGAATATGGAGCCAAGCAAAATGGTCCATCGGGAACAACGATTAACTCATTTCCTTGGAGCAAGTCTGCAATTGGCTCGAGCAAGACATCATACAACGGTTGTAAAGAGTTAACGGAGGATGAAGCTGGTAGAACTGCTTTCGCACTGATAGGTTTTTTGCTGCAAGACAGGTCACTGCGTAGTGGACCCAAAGAACGATTCTCACATCTGACACCATCCTCTACGCCGATCCCCTTTCAAAATAGTTACAATCAAAAAATCAGCACTTCCATTTGCGATTTCGTTTTGCCGAAAGCTGATCTTGCTGTCTTTTCTTAGCACCCAAAACGTGATCTTGTTCTCGTCAAGTGCCACAAAAACGGCTTGTGAAGGTAAAAGCTCTAATACAGCTGTAAGAGTTTGATTCGGAGCAAGTGGAGAAAATGACTGAGAGTCAATGCCGTATTGATCTTTCAAAATATCTATCAAAGCCTGTGCTCGACCTTTCTCAGCAGCATACAAAGCTTCTTCAATCTCTCCACTCTTCAAAAGTGTCCTCCACAGAGCAGTATATGACATGTGATAACAATCACGAAAACTTATTTTCCATTCATCTTCTGACTTCAGACTACGCCTTGTTTCATCAAAATGTTTTATACTTAAACGATAACAACTGAGTGACTTACTCAAGGAACCCAACAATTCATAATCACGGCCTTGCGAATACCACGCGTGTCCCTCTCGTAGACAGTCTCCAATTTCCTTGAAAATACTACGACTGTGATCATGGTACTCCATGGCTTCCTTAAAATAACCTAAATTGCAATAGGCATTTCCCAGATTTCCATAGGCTAATCCCTCCCCAGCCCTATCCCCTACTTCTTTTACAGAACTAAGATGTTTTTCGTGGTACTCAATGACTTGTTTAAAATTACCTAGATTGCGATAGGCATTTCCCAGAAGAAACTTACCCTTGCAATCTACAACAAGTAGTTTTGAAGGGGTTATCCCCCTCCCCACCCCCACCCGCAAACAAGAAAAATGCAAAGCAGAAAATGAAATGACGGTCATATTGGCATCCCAAGCAAATCCTTAATTGTTGTAGCATAATTCATTTGACTACTTAACTTTCCCAGACTTCGTTTGTGGCTCAACTTAACACACTTTGTTTTTATGTTTACACCAGGACGAAAAGGAATCACTGTTTTCATGGACGGAGTAGCAATTGAGAAACACATGAAACCTTTTGAAGCAAGAGCTATGTCGTCTTTTTTGGATAGTATCGACACCGAAGCTATCGAAAAGGAAACCCTTTTAAAATCGGTGCCCATACCTACAAACAGTAGATATACACAGTTATTACGTCTTTATCAGTGTTTCGTTTCCAGGGTGCTTAATGCCTTGTGCTTTAAAATCGATTTTCCAAGTGTTTTCGTTTTCGAAGCTTTTTTGTAACATTTTTCAAAAAATAAACATTAATCTACAGATCTGTACCTTCAAAAACTTATTTTGTATGTGCGTTTGGAAGACATATTTTTATAACTGAGCATATATATGATATATCATAAGCAAATGTCTTATCTAACTTTAGACGGTTTCCTTACTTACTTGACCCATAAAGGGCGCTGTTACACTAGGCAATTTTTCGAGCAACTTGTCTCTCAATTTTGTTTCGACAGGAGTTCTCACAATGTAAAACTATTTGCTTGACGGTTGTTACACTGGGTAACGTTTCTTGCAATCTGTCTCGCTTGCGATGATCTCATGAGGTTAACGGAACATTTCACTCGCTGATGACGCAATCCGTTGCGACACAAGTTCCAGGGCAGATTTCACAGCACGCATTGCTTGAAACCTTCGTTGCTAACTTGCGTAAACCAATGGCAAAGTAGCAGTGGATTCTACTTTCCGCGAAAGGTTCTGCGATTTGTCTCACCTCGTTTTTGGCAGTTGTAAAGTGTGCAACTTGCAACTTGTCTTGCTATAGCATTTCAAGAGAAGTTGCATGAAAAATTGCAAAATTCAGCAGAGCCTTATATTAAATTAGGGTTTCAGCTTTAAACGTAACTTAAACATTCGGTTGCGTTACATAACCCGGATATCCAAATACCATCAATTTGACCCTTGCGACGGAAATGGTCTAAATTAAAGGCCATAGTATAGGCTGCCTGTAGCCTTTCGTTTCCTTGAGGCTCAAACCAACACTTTCAACCAACTGTACTATTTGGAAGGATTGAATCTACCCCGCAACCGTTTCACATAACATCAAATGTTATGGTACCAAATGAAACACCAATCATTTCTTAACAAGGTGCACTCATTAATGTGATGTAATAGTTTACCATAGCAACCAAAGAGCCTTCTAAAGAAATGCCCTATATTTTGTCTTCAAAAGCTTATATCTCAGAAACGAACTTGGTGACCCCCATTTTTTATTGCTGTTAAGTGGTTATCAGGCTAAGATAAAACTCTGCAGAGGTACAAAAAATTCTCTGGAGCGGATTCAGAGCCACCTTAAAATTTTCCAGTTGTTAAGGTGGCAATGAATCTGCCCCAGACAATTTTTTCTAACTTTGCAGTGGATTTGTTAGTTCCCTAACTATTATTCTAGGAATTGAACTACTTTCGAATGCAAACACATTCTTTCACTTTGCTTAGAAACACCACCGATAACTCGAGGGAGTAAGCCCTATAAAGAACTTGGAATTTATTAAGAAAAGAAAAACGTCTTCTTTATTGCTGATGATTTCATTCATTTGTTATGCAGAAGAATAGGAAAAAAATTTCACCCGTCGTTTCCCTTCTATTTTGTGATCTTTGAATGTTGCAAATGTATCTCTTTTTCTTATCACGTTAAATGCCTCAGCAAAAGTGTTGTTTTTTTCTTTTCTTTCGAAACTGGCTTACACTCATAAAACAAAAGCAGTTTCAAAGAACTAAATAAAACATGATTTTTAGCAACTCAACTATAGCACTATGATTTTGATCGTCATTGGAGCAGCACTGAGTGTTGACGTTATATGAGAAACTAAATATCAAAATATCGGGTAAAACTAGCATTTTACTAAAGATCTAAGCTTTCTGTCATAATTTCACTTACAATAATCTCCGTCTGTTGGTTTAGTTAACGCAGTAAACTTCTACTAAACCTTTAGAGCTTGTTCTAATGGCATAACCATGATTGTTAACCCGTTCTACTTTTTTTTACAAGTTCTGCTATAACTGAAGTGTCAGGCAGTTTCCTTGCATCTTCGACATCGATTCTGGAGGAAGAAAAAAATATAATAAAGTAGCTCTAAATATAGCTGGTTATTTCGAGCATAAACAATGCGCCTATGCAAATGGCTACGTGCAGGACGATGCTGTCTTCGAGTGGTCGTCACTTATTTCTATCCCTCAAACTGACATTTCCCTTTTTATTCAACTTACACCACGTACAATCTACTTTAGATTTTAAACAAGCTGAGAAGATTCACAATAGGCGAGGCAAAGAGTTAAACCCGGATCGATATCTTCACCTTGCAGTTTCCGATATCCACTAAACTAACGAGACAAGCTCCTGGAAAGTCGAATTCTTCAGAGTATTGGCATAGTAGTACCCAGCAAAACAATTGCAAGTGACCGTCTTCAACAGGGCTTTTAGACCTAAATACTGTAGATCAGCGCGGCTTAGCTTAGAAACGCTATTTCCTGTTAAACTTAAGCTCCAATTCTGCCTGTTTTCGTTCTTTTTACAGCGGTGAGGTTATCATATTAAGATGGGATATTGCGTCGTGTAATTGTTACGAAATGTCCAATGTCAGTTTGAGGGATGGCCGTGAGAAAATACCATAATAATCTTTGTTTGTACCCACGAATTTTGCATAAGCATTGTTTCCAGCTTCTCTTGGGAATTACAGTGGTCCCAAGAGAAAACAAAAACAGTGCTTATGCAAAATTTGGGCGGACAAACAAAGAGTATTATGGTATATTCCGAAGTGGGCTATTCCTTACAAAAAATGAAATTTAGAGATCTATATATGGGAGAACGGAAAAACCAAAGGAGAAACCACGAGGTGATAAAATGAGCCATTTTCACCAGTTAACAAAAAGCCTCTAAAGTCTGAACGAAAAGAGTTTGTCCACCATTGTGAAACGTACCCTTTATGCTACTGTGCATGCGTGATTGGCATGTAGAAATTACATTTGTGACAAAAGCGTGCTAGAGGAAAATTTGAATTGTTTACACTACGAAGCTAGCATCTCGTTATCATGCCATCTTAGGCCTATTTGATTCATATTGTCAGTTTTCCAATTTGAAAGTATTCTTTTTTCCTGAGTCAAACTCGCACTTCACTTACCATTTTTTTGGAAATTCCAGCGTGACATCATCACCAACCAGCACAAATGGCGCCCAGTGCTTTATAGCGCAATACTGCTTTGACTCTCGGAAAGATTTCATTGCTTGTTGAAGAGCTGCACTTGCGCTTTTTCCATCTACCAGGTGCTGGTAGAAGCTCCTCATGAACAGCAACGTTACCTCGTCATCAATTGCCCAGAGTGACACCAAAACAGACCGAGCTCCAGCACACAGGAAAGCCCTTGCAATTCCTACCACTCCCTCAGACTTCACCTCTCCCCGACCACTGTGACAACAGCTCAGCACAACTAGTCTTGCTCGAAGAGAAATTCTCTGAACATCCGACATTTTCAAAATGAAGTCTTCCTCTTTGGGGATTGGCAATTTCCGTTCGGTATTTGGGGCTAAAGCAATTTCTCCAGTTTCTTGGCATCCATGTGCTGCAATGTGAACTAAAGCAACCGATTTCATACTTTTCAGCACCTCAGCTTTCGTGGCACATTTTCCAGTCAGCGGTGTTGTCTGCAGAAGCTGTCCAATCATCTCTACTTCTTGTTTTGCACACGGAAGCTGTTCCAAAATGGGCTCCCCTTTCTTGTTAGTAACTTCCTTCAACCACGGATCACCTACAAGCAGTGCTCCAGTCTTACTGTGGAAGTCTTCAGGTGCACCAACGATCACATTAAAAGCGGTCAACGAGGGAACGGTGCGGATCCTGATAGATTCACTCAATGCAGAATATGGAGCCAAGCAAAATGGTCCATCGGGAACAACGATTAACTCATTTCCTTGGAGCAAGTCTGCAATTGGCCCGAGTAAGACATCATACAACGGTTGTAAAGAGTCAACGGAGGATGAAGATGGTAGAACTGATTTCTCACTGATAGCCTTTTCGCTGCAAGACAGGTCACTGCGTAGTGGATCCAAAGAACGGTTCTCGCATCTGACACCATCCCTTACGCCGATCCCTTTCAAAATAGTTTCCATAAAAAAATCAGCACTTTCAGTAGCGATTTCTTTTTGTCGAAAGCTGATCTTGCTGTCTTTTCTTAGCACCCAAAACGTGATCTTGTTCTCGTCAAGTGCCACAAAAACGGCTTGTGAAGGTAAAAGCTCTAATGCAGCTGTAAGAGTTTGATTCGGAGCAAGTGCAGAAAAGGACTGAGAGTTAATGCCGTATTGATCTTTCAAAATATCCATCAAAGCCTGTGCTCGACCTTTCTCAGCAGCATACAAAGCTTCTTCAATCTCTCCATTGTTCAAAAGTGTCCTCCACAGAGCAGTGTATGACAAGCGATGAGAATCACGAAAACTTATTTTCCATTCATCTTCCGACTTCAGACTATGCCTTGTTTCATCAAGATGTTTTATACTTAAACGGTAACAACTAAGTGCATTACTCAAGGAACCCAACAATTCATAATCACGACCTTGCCAATACCACGCGATTCCCTCTCCTAGACAGTCTCCAATTTCCCTAAAAATACTAAGACTGTGTTCATGGTACTCCATGCCTTCCTTAAAATTACCTAGACTAAGATAGGCAACTCCCAGATTTCTATAGGCTGATCCTTCCCCAGCCTTATCCCCACTTCTTTAGCAATACTAAGATGTTTTTCGCAGTACTCAACGGCTTGTTTAAAGTTACCTAGATTGATATAGGCAATTCCCAGATTTCCATAGGCTGATCCTTCCCCAGCCCTATGACCTACTTCTTTTGCAATACTAAGATGTTTTTCGCAGTAATCAATGGCTTGTTTAAAATAACCTAGATTGCGATAGGCATCTCCCAGATTTCCATACGTTGATCCTTCCCCAGCCCTATCCCCTACTTCTTTAGCAATACTAAGACATTTTTCGTAGTACCCAATGGCTTGTTTAAAATTACCTAGATTGATATAGGCAATTCCCAGATTTCCATAGCCTGATCCCTCCATAGCCCTATCCCCTACTTCTTTAGCAATACTAAGACATTTTTCGTAGTACCCAATGGCTTGTTTAAAATTACATAGATTGCGATAGGCATTTCCCAGATTTCCATAGGTTGATCCCTCCTCAGCCGTGCAGCCTATTTCTATGAAAATATGTAATGCTTGTGCATAATTTTGTATGGCCTGCTGATAATCAGGTAGGTTGAGGTAAGCACCGCCGAGATGAAAATGAGCCCTTCCTTCACGATCCCTGTCTTTTACACTTATCGCAATGGCAAGCTCTAGCATTCGCTCCTCGACAGCCTCTAACTTCCCATCTACCATTCTTCAATCACTAAAAGACAATTAAAACTTTTTCGATGAGATGATCCAATGTCAAATCAAGGATGAAGCTGGAAGGAAAGAAAAGTAAAGACGCTTGATGTTTAATCTGCTTTTTACAGTAATAAAGGATTCAATATGGAATATCATGTATTCCTTATTACCAAATGATTCTCTCTGAAATCGACGGTACTGAAAATTGTCCATTGCTATTCATTACGTATTTTACTACTCAGTCCTATTTTTTAAAGTTTTTAAACCACTGTAGAATTTTTCCATAGGGATTTTTAACTCCGTAAATTTTCATTCTTGCCAATTTATCCTCGCTTATTTTCCCCATAAAAGTCTTAAGCCGAATCTGAGAACTTCTTTCGGCCCTTAGCCATGCAAAATTTCAGTGGGGAGCAAAAGCTGTTTGTTTTAAAATTAAAAGTGGCGGAATAGACCATTTTACAGTTGTGTGCTTAGTATAGTTTCCAGGCCTATCCTTGAAAGTGAGGCTGGAGTTGGTTTTTGATAGAAACCTCACTGCTTTTCTTGTGTAAATTCCAACCTATTAGCAAGAGAACATCATTAACATAAGAAAAGCAGGGAGGTCTGTATCATGACAAGGTGAACCCCAACCTCACTTTCATTTAAAGGCCAGGTAACTAAGCACATAACTGTAAACGAAATTCTATTACCGAGTTTTCGAATGGTCATAAAATCTCTTATTATTTTACATAATTTTTTGACTTTTGTATGCCGATTGCCGGAAGCTCGGCGACCCAGAGTGGTGATCCCCCAAGAGATGGCATCTGGGTCCCACACTTTATACATCGGCTCATCCTCATTATTTACTCAACAGAATATTGGGTTTCTTTTTTGTTAATGACGAATGCATAAATAGGTTAAAGTGCAAAAGAAGTTTCAGAGTGCAATACGGGAGTTGCTATGGCAACAAAGCGATAAAAGCTTGTATGAACTTGCTCCTGCATTGTGTGTCTGATGGTCACTCGTGATTGGAAAGTCCTCAAATTGCACTCGCCTGAGAACTTTCAACTTTCACTCGTGTCCATAAGTCACGAAATGCATTCGCTTTCATACGATTTCCTATACATATACATATTACATACTTTATTTGTACACGGCAAAATCTTCAGTATATATTACAGTGTGAAGTTTCACTACAACTAGACAGTTTTACAAGATTGTCATGTGGGAGCCCGACCGACAGCTGGTATAAAGTTGGTCAATTTCCCATTTGAAATATCCTAGGGAATCTAATTTCCGTAAGGCGACTAGCAAACGTATCCATAACAGTGCCCTACTATAACAAAAAGCACGCTTCCAATAATTTGTGCGTGTTATAGGCAACTCGAGTTTAGCCTTAGGATCTCTTACGTTATACTGTGTACTGCGGGTATAAAATAAATTCTAGAGGCACGCTGGGCAGAGACCTTTGGTCATTTTAAACATCAATATGGCTTTAGTCTATTGCCGGCGTGTAATATTAGATGATCCCAATTAACCAGATTCAAAAGGAAAATGGCAATTTGTGTCATAATTGGACCTAGTAATTGCCCTGGCAGCTCTATTTTGAAGATTTTGCAGCTCATCACTTAAAGTTCAGTTGCAATTGCCCCAAACGGAGCTACAATAATCAAAGTGGGGTAAGATGAACGCTTGATAGATTTGGAGGGCAGTGCCTTGTTCTGAAATTAATGGTCTTATACGTTTAAGGGCGCCTATAGCTGTAGATATCCTTGTACTAATTTCACCTCTATGTTTAGACCATGATAGGTGGTCTCATTGTCGAGGTTGAGCCAACCTTCGCTTTCAAGATCATGTAAGGGATGACCTGCAGTATTACCGTATCCAAGTGAAGGGGTTAAAACACGCATGGGTACCGGAAGCCGGGTTACAGCCGAACTGTGCCCTTCGACACCATTCACATTGTTTTTTTTTCTGAAGACTCATTTTAGAAGGTGGAAAGATGTTTCTATAAGCAACAATCTTTTTAAAGACTTGACTGGAAGTTTTAACTTCCTGTAAGATCTAACATGGACGAATTTGCAATTAGGTTATTTTAGGGTAACAGAGATTAATTTAAGCAAGATAAATAAAACTTACTTCTGCTTTAGTTTCTATCAATAACGTAATGGGCTTTGGTTTGAACAGCTTCAATGGTTGAGTAAGGTTGATTGTAGAAACGGGCGTATTAATGGAACCACAGAGCACTGAATAGTGAAAGAGGGAAAATTCCCTTTTCCGGGATGCAATTACAACAGGCCAATATCTACATATTTGAATCATGGATGACTGCAGTTTACCAATAACTCCGAATCACACCCTCCTTTTTTCATTAAGTCATGCAACCACTGAGTAATACAGTTCTGCTTTACTTGCTTAATCATCAAACAAAAAAATTGAAATAACTCATATCGAGTTCGGCAGTTGCAAAATTCAGCATCGCCTTGCCAATGAAAACCGAGTGAGCTAGAATGCTGGGACAATAGTGAACTAACGCTTTGGAAAGAACAAGAGGTTTATAAAATATTCCTTCTGAAAAATTGCTTCTTGAATCTTTACACATTCATGCCACCTTGTTTTGCATTTGACTTACCAATTGCTGTATGACAAAACGCGTTTCATTTAATCAGAGAGGTCTAAAATTCACTCATCACTAAAAACCCAGCACAATCACAACTTTAGCAAAGAAAAACTTAAGGGAGAGGACTTGTCATAAAATGTCCTATTCATTTATTTGATCACAGTTGACTGGGTGCTCACAATAATTTATAAGTGCGCGCCAAGGATCAGCGGTTCATTGAGCAAGTTAAAGAATTTATTTATCAGCTATTCGAGCTTTAAAATTACAAACTGTAAAACACAAGTCCATCACATGTAGAATTGCATTGCGTTTGGGGAAGAACATGATACTTTATGTTCGAAGCTTCTTTGACGGGGAAGGGGCGGGAACATTGAAGTCCATTAGAGACTGCAAACCCCCCCCCCCCCCCACCCCACTCCCCTAAAAAAATCACGTAAAATCGCTTCTACAAACTGAATATTTGAACATTCCAAATACGTTGTTGACGCGTTGACGCAATCATGATGTGGACTAAACTTATTCATGTTATAGTCAGGTATTTGTGGATGCTTTGGTTGTGAATAACGCATATCGTCTAGTTTGTTTCTTCGGATTAAAAATTCCCCACCCCCCACCCCAAAATAACGTCGTCCCTAAGTGGATAGTAATACATCGCAACAGAGGACTTCAGGTAGTTGAAAAGAGCGGAAAGAAAGATTTTGCTACCAAATGCATGAGTGGTATCGATAAGGCGGGATAGCTGTGAACTGTCAAGAGAAAAGAATAGCGGCAATTAAATATTCATGTATCGATGGAGTTTTCGAAGAAGTTGAAAAAACAAGAAAGTCTGAGATAATTTCATTTTGAGTTGTTTGTATATCGTGGTATCGTTTTAGACTAAATATGCCGGAAATGCACACATTTCGTGTAACGCTAGAATAACGGTTGTGACGAGAATAGACATTTTTATAGATCTGCAAATATCGGGTTTCTTTATCTAAACCTCAATTAAAAGATGGCTTATTGGACGCCCTAAGACCTAACAAAATCGGGAAAAACTCTGGAATCAAACAGGATGACAAGTTAGGAACTTCCTGCCTTTGGGCATAACGCTTGACTGGTAAGGCAAAATTGCCAGATACGAAAACTTAAAAGTAAATTAAGTCTGAGACATAATTACAAAAACTAAAGAAGTTTCCACGAAACAGGACTTAAGCTAATTTTCAAGTGCTACTATGACCAAAAAATCAATTCTCCTTTTTCTTTGGATTTCAAAACTATGTCAACTAAACACTATAAGTGACCCAAGTTTTAAGCCTTGATTTCAAAAAGACACAAGTTTATTTTAACTAGAATTTTCCTATTTAATGGTCCGGCATTACTAACTGGCTTTGAAATATTTGAGAGAGCTGGATCGAGGAGAAAATAACATTAAAGGCACATTACTTTAAGAATGCAATGCGTGTGTACGAAGCTTAATTAATATGCATAACGGGAGTTATGGGCTTTCAGACCTTTAAAGTAAAGTGAACTGGATTTTAAGCTGGTGAGTAGATGACAACACCCTGAGGTCCCATCGGTCAGTTTGGAACGTGACAAATGGCGGACTGTGAAATCCAAAATTTACACTTAAAGTAAACAGCCTTTGTATAAATATCCATGCTCAAAATTTTACCAGTGAGGTGTTGAGCAAACACACTGAAAATTTGATGAAAAAAGGAAATGACTTTTTGATCATAGTAGCACTTTAACTGTAGCGCCCCTGAAACTTTTGTTCAATTCAAACAGGCGTTACGTTGCGGTTGTTTTGTAAAGCATGCAGGTCTAGGACATTGTTTATCCGTCCTGAATTTTAATCACAGCCGTTGGTGAACCGGTATAGTCAAGAACACAGCGCTAGTTTCAATAATCATTAGGACGAACTTGAAAATTACTGACCTTTTGTTCCTGAGTCACTCAGAAAGACACAGCATAGTAATTAGAGCGCGACCAAAGAACGCAATCTGCAGTGTAATTTAAAAAAAAATCACACACACGAATAACTAAATGGAAATACTCTTTTTTTCTTGGAATGATCCGTGCCTCATTAAGGGTATATTTTGTTGAAAGATGCACTAAAACGCCATTCGCGTTACAATGACTTTCGACGCCATTGCAGGTTAATTAAATGTCCTCTTGTGTCCACCAGAGAAATCGACGCATTACCCCAGCCCCCTCAAACCTAACAAAGTACGCGCAGAAGACTCCAACCACAAAGCCACTACTTAGCAGGGGAGGGTCAGGAAAGATTTTTCATGACACGGGAAAAATAACATAGTTTTTATATATAGCTCTAAATCGGATTCTCATCGAAAGATTAATGACAGTCGATCGTAGAAACACGAAGATTTCTGCAGTCTTTGACTTTTATGATGTTTTGTCAAAAGGAAGACATTGATCACATGTAGGCAACCATAAAGGTGCACGTGATCACCTTGTGTCAACTGAATAAACTACGGAAGAGAATGTTAATCGTTCGTCGTTTTCAGAGTAAAACAACGTCTTTGGTTTTTTAATTTTGTTGTAATATTTAACTACATATTTACATTTCATCTGTCGGGTCAGGAAGCCTTCTTTGTTGGGTTGCTGAGAACGTATGTATTTTGACTTCAGGGTGAACTAATTACACAATCGCGAGGTTGAGCGGCCATGTAATTGAAAATCTGAACATCTATGAGTTACAAAAACAGACTTGCGAATTATCGCAAATCTCAATGCTGACAAGCACAAAAGCAGAAGAAATGGTTAATAAATATGAAGTTTGTTATTATCTGAATATTTTTGGGTTAGAGTGAAGGGAAATATATTGTCACGCAGATGATGTAATTTCATGACACTCAAAATTCGCAAAGAGCGTGACTTTCATGTAAACAATCTTCCCACTAGCAAGTCGCAGCAATAAATTGGATTAACCAGGAAGTTGAAGAAATGTTGTTGGCTTCCCAAATAAACTTCATTTTACACTACAATGACAAAATCATTTGTCAGCGAAATAAAATTCCTGTCTCCTCGCGTATCACATTTCAACGCACGTATGCAAATTTGTTAACTCATTTTCACCGCATCCCGATTGTCGCGAAATTTTTCTTCCTTCAAATATTAACAAAAATATTATTTCTCGTCAAGCGTTGCATCTTTTATGTTCAAACAACCGCTAAAAATAAAGATTTTTTAACGATCTATCCGTGGATATTTCTTAATACTTTAATATTCTCTGTCAAAATTTTCACAACAATCAAATCACAAAAATAGCAATGCACACAACAAATTTAGTCGCATTTACCTCTTCGTCGAACTCTCATGCTTGACTCAGGGATTTTTAGTTATTGTGAAAATCTTTCTATATTCGTTAGCAATCATCTTTCAAATTTCAGAGAAATCGACCGGTCCGCGAATATTTTACAAGTTTTTTTCAATGGGATGTCAAAAGGCCGAGTGGGTGTTGTGCATCATCGGGAAAATCGGGCGATCAAGTTGCGCATGTGACCCGTTATAAATATTTTTTCACAAAATGTTCCCGAATCGTCAAGTATCAGCACAGAAGACAAAACCATCATTCCAAAAGCTTATTCTACGCAAAAAGTAGGTTCTGGAGGTAATTTTGAGAGTGGAAATTAAGTTTACGGCAGACGGGAAATACAACCTCACGAGGAATGGTATATTTAATTAGGTTAACACAAAAAAGAGACGCTAACCTCATTTTGCCCCAAAAATGCTTTACTATTGCCATAAAAACTATCCAGTTAAGCTCACATATTACACAATATGATGAATTCACCAAGGCCACCTTTTCCAGCGAAATATTTTTTTGAAACAAAAAACATGTTTGCTAGTAGAGACAAAAACCCCTTCTTCCTATTTCATTACGAGCGTGAAGACAAGAAACTCAATCGTGTCGAATTACCATAAACAAGCTGCCAACACACTCCATGTCAAAAACGCAACTAAATAAATTTCCCCACCAGTGTTCAGCATCAAACCCTTTACTGAAAAATCCTTTACTTAAATTATCAAGCAAAAAATGGGCAACAAGCTTTCTTTCAAATAATTTCTGACTAACAAGAATTAGTTAAATTTCCAATTGTTACCGGAAGACTGTGCAGAATTGAGTACAATAAGCCAGACAACAGAGATCACAGATCCAAGTTGTTCAAATCCTTCTCTGTCTTTGTTAAACCCATTAGTTACCAGAGAATTTTCCATTTGATTTCAGTATTGTACAAAACACTACACTCGTACAATATTAGAACTACAGCTCACTTTGATTACGGCTCGACGGGCGAAAGATTGTTGTCAAAGTCCATTACTCGTCGCTTTGAAGATTCCAGATATTTATTTTTCACCGCCTGCCTTGTTTATCCAATTTACGTTCCATTCTTTAGTTCCGTAAGGGTACATTTTGTTTAAAAATCCTCCAAAACGCCATTTCCGTTTCAATCTTCGACGCCATTGCAGGTTAACATTCTACTATGTCAAACCAGAGAAATCTACGCCTTTCTACTACGCCCTGAAATCCTAACAAAATACGCGCAGAAGACTCTACGCACACCGACACCACTTAAATGTAGCAAGGGAGTGATAGGAAAGACTTTTCCCGAGACTGAGAAAAAAACAAACAAACAAATCTCACCCATTTTCCGACTAGGATTGCCATACGGCAACCCAGTAAAAAACTTACGGGAGAGGACTTGTCATAAAATGTCCTATTCATTTATTTGATCACAATTGACTGGGTGCTCACAATAATTTATAAATGCACGCCAAGGATCAGCGGTTCATTGAGCAACTTAGAGAATTTATTTATCAGCTATTCGAGCTTTAAAATTACAAACTGTAAAACATAAGTCCATCACATGTAGAATTGCATTGCGTTTGGGTAAGAACATGATACTTTATGTTCGAAGCTTCTTTGACGGGGAAGGGGCGGGAACATTGAGGTCTATTAGAGACTGCAAACCCCCTCCCCTAAAAAAATCACCTAAAATCGCTTCTACAAACTGAATATCTGAACAATACATTGTTGAAATAATACATTGTTAACACAATCATGATGTGGACTTAACTTATTCATGTTATTGTCAGGTATTTGTGGATGCTTTGGTTGTGAATAACGCATATCGTCTAGTTTGTTTCTTCGGATTAAAAATTCCCCACCCCCCACCCCAAAATAACGTGGTTCCTAAGTGGATAGTAATACATCGCAACAGAGGACTTAAGGTAGTTGAAAAGAGCGGAAAGAAAGATTTTGCTACCAAAGGCATGAGTGGTATCGATAAGGCGGGATAGCTGTGAACTGTCACGAGGAAAGAATAGCGGCAATTAAATATATTCATGTATCGATGGAGTTTTCGAATCGAAGAAGTTGAAAAAACAAGAAAGTCTGAGATAATTTCATTTTGAGTCGTTTGTATATCGTGGTATCGTTTTAGACTAAATATGCCGGAAAGGCACACATTTCGTGTAACTCTAGAATAACGGTTGTGACGAGAATAAACATTTTTATAGATCTGCAAAAATCGGGTTTCTTTATCTAAACCTCAATTAGAATATGGCTTATTGGCCTAGGACATTGTTTATCCGTCCTGAATTTTAATCACAGCCGTTGGTGAACCGGTATAGTCAAGAACACAGCGCTAGTTTCAATAATCATTATGACGAACTTGAAAATTACTGACCTTTTGTTCCTGAGTCACTCAGAAAGACACAGCATAGTAATTAGAGCGCGACCAAAGAACGAACTGTGCAGTCTGGTAAGAGAAAAGGGAAAAAAAGAGAAACAAGAATAACGAAATGGAAATACTCTTTTTTCTTGGAATGATCCGTGCCTCACAAATTACTTTCTTTGCCTCAATGTACTAGAAACATAAACTTAGTTTCCGTTCCTTTGTCACAGTGTGGAACTAATCTAAATGATTTGGCATAAATTAAACTTTTAAAATGACGTAACAAGCTGTAATGGTGCCAAAAGCAAAACGCACAAATTTTTTATCTTTAAATGGAGTTCTAAGATATAATGACACGACTTTTTTTGATAAGCTTAGCAAACAGAAGAGCTGCATCTTTTCAGCCAACCTGATCTCAATTAACAATCTGACCATAAATGCATTGTTTCAAAGTAGCGATGTGCGGATAGAATTGATTGTTCTTGAACAATTCTATAATCTATGGAGCATTTAACTTACCTTTTGCAAATAATATAAAATACTGCGTTTAAACAATACAGAGATTACAGCAGGACGAGAAGACAGCAATTTAGAAGAATCGCCTTTTCTTGGCGAAGGCGCGGAAAGTGATTTGTTCAGTTGCAGTTTTCAATATATAGCGGAAATCGTTCTATTATCAGCTCTGTGATATCACGTTGTTTTGACTCCTGCATTATCAAAAATAAACCGAAAATGAAATTTCGCCCGGTAAAGATGAAAGAAACGAAAGCATCCCAAGTAGAAAACAGAGCAGCTTTGACCATAGACAAAGACCAAATTTGTTACTGTTGATCAGACTAAAAATCAACTTTTTACTAAAGATCGTTTTTCTGCTGTTTCTTACTAAATCCTTGAGTTGAGAAAGTTGGGTACGCAGCAAAAAACCACAATGGTCTTTAAATCCTTAAATGGTCTTAGACCCGATTATAGCGGAAATCGTTCTATTATCAGCTCTGTGGTATCACGTTGTTTTGCCTCCTGCATTATCACAAATAAACGGAAAATGAAATTACGTCCGGTTTAGATAAAAGAAAAAAAGTCTCCGGCTTTAAGAATACCCTACAATTTAGATATGAGCCTTACTGCCGGTAAACATGTACAGGGTAAGTGTGGAAAATCAAGCACTCGAAAACGAGGAACATAGTACGAAGCACCCGAAAGGTCGAAATCGAACTATGCACCCTAAGTCGAAAACGAAGCCGAATCCCAACTCGAAAACGAAACACTGAAAGCTCGAAAACGAAGCACCCTATTTGCCAGTAGAAGATCGCTTTGACCACAGGCCAAAACCAAATTTCTTATTGCTGATCAGAATAAAAATCATCTTTTTACTAAAGATCGTTTCTCTGCTGTTTTTTACTATATCCTTGAGTTGAGAAAGTTGGGTACGCAGCAAAAACCCACTATGCTCTCTAAATCCTTGAATGGTCTTAGACCCGATTATTTAATAGACGTATTTATCAATCGATCTGACGTTACTAATTATTCACTGAGGGACTCCGTGAACAAACCTGCTGTTCCAATGCCATTTTTTTAGGAAAACAGTTTTAGCTATAGCGGTTCGGTGCTTTGGAACAGCTCACCTTCTGAGCTGCGGCAGGTAAAAATCACTGAATAACGTTAATATAAATACACATACAAACATGGAGAAAGAAGATAAAAAGAACCTTAGGAACACGTGCGCAATCTTAAAATAGATTTCAAATAATTGTTATGGGGGTACAGGGATTCGCTCTCTTACCTCATATTCTCCTGGTCCTACCGACCCCTTCCATATGTAACGTTTTAGATCTTGTTTTTGTTAAAGTTATGCTGAGCACTGAAGACACACTCTGTATTTTGTTTGTAACCGGAATTCGCTCTGGTCGCCACTTAAATACATAAATACTTGATTTACCCTCGGGTTGACTGAGGTTGATTAGACCTCTAGCAATTAGATATGCTAACTTGTAGAGAAATAAATAACAACAATAAAAAAAGGATGAATCATAAGGGCGATTTACAAGATGAAGAACGTATTACAAGATATGACTAACTAACTAGAATCTAATATAACGTACAGCTTCAGTTATAAACCCCTACAGTAAAAACCCGCATACAAGAACATGTGGATTAAGAACACCCAGGCTGAAATTTGGTAAAAAAAGGAGCATATATATAAGAACACATTCAGCCTGAAATTTGAAAATTGTTCTTATATATAAAAACTCTTCTCTTTTCAGTTTAACTAGCGGATGCCAGTCGAAAGCTCGGTTGTGCAATTTATTTTCTAATGTTGTGTGTCTCAAGTTTAATTTTCTCTCAAGGTTATGTGTTTCATCATAGTTAGTAAATCCCTTACATTTTTTTAGAAGTAAAAAATTAAGAACACTTAAGAACACTTTCAGGCTGATTTCACCTAAAATACCCGATCCGTGTTCTTGTATCATGGCGGGTTTTTACTGTATTTGTCAGTAATAGGGTGCGGGTCAATCTCGTACCCTGAGTCCACGGGTGTTTTGGTCAGCGGGTGAGCGCTCTATTTTCTCAGAAAACGTGGGGTTTCGGTCTTATTGCGCATGCTTGAGTTTAAAGGAAACCGCTGGAAATAAATCATTGACTCAAAATGGACGGTTGAAATTGTTCAAAAAACAAAAACTTTAGGGCCTGTTCACATGGAGGTGGGGGACCCCAGGTAGGCGAGGAACCCCGCCTACCCGTAGTCAAAAAAAAGCGAGCCTTCATATGCAATATAATTATTGATAGCCCCGGGGCGCTGGGGTGAGGTTTCCAAATGCTTTGGCGGGATGTTCAAACTAAAGATAAATCACCTAGGCCCACCTCTCATGTGAACACAATTTTAAAAAAAATAAAAATAGAAATTGTATGGTTAGACTGGTTACCCCAGCGAGGTGGGGTACCTCACTTACCCAGCCTCCCCCACCTCCCGGCCCTTAGTCGCGTACCATAAAAGAAACTGATGAAATGTTCATTGGCTTGCTGTAAGATGAAACTTCTGACCATGAGCGATAACTGTATTTGGTCATTTTCAGCGTCGGGCCCAGTTGTTCGAAAGCCGATTAACTTAATCCAGGATCAGCGTAAACTTTTGTTTGATTCATGTTTTTTCGGTGAAAGTTTCTTTTACTTATTTTTGTATTTCAAGATTGACTTCTTCGAATGCAAAGTTTTGCCGAAGATCAGTATTTGCCGAATATCAGCATTTGGGAGTAGAGAAAGAAACTCCTTGGTTAATTTATAATCTGGGATTAACGTTAAATTTATCGGCTCTTGAATAACCGGGCCTCGGTGTTTTCCCTCTGTATCTCTGTATTAACCCAAGGTTGGAAACTCCGATGTAGCAGTCAAAAAGATAAGCTGCTGTAAATTCTACCAGAAAGCTCAAATCGACCCAAAATTCCACTCAGACCAAGGACGATAGTGCTACTATATATTTCAATCCTCATATCAGACAAAGGTTTACGGAAAGGAATTGAAAAGTCGCCGAAATTGGCTGATTTTGCTTTCTGGGGAGGCTTTCTTCGGAAGTTACGTGCACGAAACAGTTGAAAAACACCTTACCGACCGGGCCAAAGTTCAATTTTGTTGCACACCGGGTGGGTCACGGTGTTTTGGTCTCAGTAACAATTACACCCAGGAAAGAAATATGCACACCACCGGAACCAGTGAAGATCCGCATAGAGAAATACTCTCACCTGAAGAGCTTGAGGCTTGCTGATTCATACCCTAGTGGATCGATCAACGTTGATGTTTTGATAGGAGTAGACTTTTACTTCTCATTTATGAGTGGAAATTGCAAGAAAGGGGAAACCACTAATGCTCCCACAGCAGTAGAATCTTCGCTAGGATGGATTGTAGCAGGGCCTATTGAGAGCCTTCCCTGTAAGACCAGTAAGTCAATGCTGTCAACTGTGTGCATTGATGCGGTCACGGACAGTCTGAAGCAGTTTTGGGGGCGTGAATTTATCGAAACTGTAGATAAAGAGGATGCGCATATGTCCTTAGTGGAAGAAGAGTGTGTTAGACAGTTTGCCAAGGGAATGAAATTTGATGGTGAGCGTTATGAGGTACCGCTGCTGAGGAAAAGTGATGCTCCACCACTGAAGTCAAATTACTTCCAAGAAGCCAAGAGACTCGTGGATTGTCCGTAAAAGCCTTGGCCAACACCGATTTGTGGTGGAGTGGACCGTGCTGGTCATCTTTTCAATACTTGCCTGATCAACGAGTGCTACTAAATGAATTGTTCGAGCCTGTGGAGAAATAAAGAAAACGCAAACAGACCAGAGCTTGTGCGGCGATTGCCGTGGAACCAGTAACTGAGACTTGGACTTGGAGTGCAACGACCCTACCCGGGATTTTTTTGCGATTATTAAGGGATCTCTGAAAAATGTTCTTGCTCGAAGAAGATAAAAATTTTTGTAATCTGATCTGGAGTATTCGCGACCTAGATAAAGTAAGTGTTCTTGTTATCGTTTAGTAGAAGTCGTTCGCAGTGTGAACATAACACCCCTTTCCTCAAAAACCAACATTTGACTTGATTTGCCTTATCCGTTAATTTCAGTTTACAGTGTCCCCAGTTAGTGCTAAAACGACTAGACACTTAAAATTAGTTCCAATCCTTTTCCTTTCCACCCTGAAGCTTTTTAATCCTCTTCCTCTGTCTCCCCTTTTTCCATACAACCTCTCATCACTTCCTTGTTTACTATGGAACCTTCTTTTCTGAGTATCGTTTTAACAACCTTGTCTGACTTATCTATCTGTCCTTTTCGCATCCTGCACGCATTCATGACATATCCAGCCACGGGTATTACTTTACGATTGATTGCTTTTATGAGGTTCTCGTCGTTTAGACTTGTTTTCACCAGTTGTTCCATCTGCTTCTCGCCTTCCTTCTTAACTCTCTCCATCACCCTTTTCACATTAATCTTGACACCTTATTATTATTATTATTATTATTATTACTATTATTATTATTATTATTATTATTTAAAAACTATCAAAACAATTAGTAAATATTTACAATTTTAAACTATATATCGAAATTATTTACAAATTTTAAAAACTAAATTATATGTTCACGATAGAAAACTATTTACGATATGTGAATAATTTATGAATTGGAAAAAGACAATTAAACATTACTAAAGAAAAAGCTAATAAAAAAAAAACTAACTAATAATAGTAATAATAATAATTTAAAATAATGATCTAAAACATATTGGTCTAAAAACGTATTGTACATAAAAAGTCTTATGTATCAAAGAGAAAAATCACTCAGGCGAAAGCATAAAACATTCGTTTTGACGTTAATAAATTATTATGTCAGTCCAGCAAGTCCCTTCTCTATCTCCAAGTCATTCTCCTGCATATTTGTCTTTCTTCTCCGTGACCTTGTTCCCCTCAAACAAACTAGGGCAGTCCGCAGGATGCCGAAGGACACTTTCGTTCGAATCCATGCGATTGTTGTTGCATAGTCCTCCTGCTTCTTTGAAGAGATGAGCTCGGCAAGTCTGGAATGGTACCGCTGACACTCCTGAGACATACCTCCTGTTGCGGTGAAAACCAAGGGCGTAAAAGTGTCATTCTCGACTTCTATTATTCTGGATGCATATTTCCGCTTCTTTTCATCTTCGTGCAATTTATATATCTGTTTGGGGCTAAGCTCTTTATACGAGTCCGCATTCGGGTGACATACCCGTATATCAAAAAAGGCGGCCCGTTGTCTCTCCCAAAATCCACGGCAGTGCACATCGAGACGGGCATCTGGTGCTTTGTTTGCTCCCCTGTTGAGCTCCTCCCCGGAAAGGGGTTGTAAGGTGGGCTCAATTGCTACGTCATAGCAAACCATATCTAGTAGCTCCGCCTCCAGGTCACGTATCTCGTTATGACGTTGTATGATTAGGCCGCCTCGCTGGCATATCATGGTGTGGTCCACGGTAAAGCTGCAGCCGCATACGCATACAGATTGGCTATCGGGAATGGGCCAGTCATAGCGTAGCCTCAGTGCATCACGAAATTCCCGCTTGCTTAGGTCAAAATTCAAGTCTTTCAGTGGAATTGCAGTAAGCCAACTAGAGGCGCCCTTTTCACATGCCAGGTCTACGGTTCTTTGTGTCCTTACTGGGACCTTCAGCTCCTCTAGCTTCCCCTTCAGATCAACATCTTTTTCTTTTCTAACAGCATACATCAGCCTTCGCACCTCTGCATCAGCTGGGGTCCCATGGGATTGCGCCATTATCTTATCAACAAGTGGAACGCTCATCCTGATGGATGCTGAATACTCTGACTCCGCACTTTCAGATGGGTTTGTCATTCCCAGGCCTCCCATACGGGCAGGAAGTGCTAGCAGTTTTCGTTCAGTCACTGAGCAGTTATGTTCTGTTAGTGACGGTATGAGGACATCTGAGATAGCACGCTCGAGTGGTTCCAAGAGATCTTCAATATCTGGCAGGGTCCTCATGAAGTAAGTCCACTTATGCCTTAGCCCGAATGTAAAAGCTGCATGGCAAGCTTGCGGTTCAGAGGTTGCAAACTCTGCTAGTAAAGTTACTTCACTGATCCACTCCTTTACTTTGCTGCCGACATACTCCTCTAGATACGACCTCTGTCCGAGTGCAGCGCCAAGGTGTTTGCGCCCTTCCATGGTGATGTTTATTCCAGTTCCAGCGCGCAAACACATCATTTGCTTCTTTCAGATTCTCTGGTTTTACCACAAGCCAGCACTTCTTTGCGTTTGGATAGTAGCCTAAAGCTGGACCCGCTGCCAGCAGCTCGTCCCACCACTTTCTGATGTCTGTCAACTCACCCGCTCCAGTGGCATCGTCGGCATACCAGCACTGCTTTGCAGAACTACGAATGCTCAAGAGAGAAATCAGGGGTTGAAGACTGATTGCATATAAGCTCATAGCTAATGGATCCCCTTGTGTAATGCCTTCCGAAGACAAGAGCTCTTTCTCTTCAGTAACAATAAGTCGCACAGGCGCTCTGTAGGTATTTATTGCATAGGTGGCAATTATTGGACATAGAACTCTAACGTTTTGCAGCGCTGCCGCTCTATTAAGCGAATTAAAAGCGTTCGAGGCATCTACGAGTAACGCGGCGCCTGTTTCATCCGACTCGAAGATATTATGCATCGCATGAATGGCAGCCTCACTGCCGGATTTATGACCTGCGCACACTTGTGTAGCACCACATGCGTCAATCACATCTTGTTTTCCCACTCTAGAAACACATTTGCCAATAATCCTTCTGATCACCTCTCCTACACCAATCGGGCAAACCTCACCATTACCTTTATCCAGCGGGGTAAGGCGGCTCGCTAAAATAGGCTCAATGATTAGCGGATCCACATATTCTGTGCAAAGTCTCTTCGTTAATAAACAAGAGAGTCACATAAGTTAGTACTTGATCTCTTGAAAGACTTGCAAGCTACGCCCGAGGGTCCGCCGGATCCCTTAGTTCTTAGGGCAAATTGAGTCAGGGACATCTTCAACTGGTCCAAACAACAGTGAGCCTAACTTCGCTTCCTGCGCCTCCGGGTGTTTCTCTCTGAGCTGTTGCATCACAACATCGGTCAGCGGTAAAACACCTCCTCCGTCATTCTCGCTTAAATAGCGCAGCGCCGAATTGATTCGCCCCTCCATCACCAGCTTTGCAAAAATCTTGGCTTTATTTGGCGGATCTTTTTTACATGATTTCTGTATGTGCCTTTGGATCATACGCCCCTCTCGCAATTGGCAATCAATTTCGCCATTTCTCCAGAGTTTTAGCCGCTTTTCAAGACATTCTTGGTGTTCTTTAGCTTTCGACTTCTGGCTAGGTTTTTGTAGCCCAACAGCTAAAAGAACAATGGCGGCTTTTAGAGCAAGATGTTGCATCAGTGGCCGTACCATTGTTCCAATCGTTGATATGCTTGCTTAACTGGTCGACGAAGTCGCGTCCTATTTATTACTATTATTATTATTATTTATTATTATTATTGTTATTATTATTATTATTATTATTATTATTATTATTACCACCAATACAATAATGAACAGGGCTGTCAATAAATTTGAAAGTAGAAGGCTTATAATTCAAAATACTGAGGTGGCCATGAAAGTGAGCTTTGCCCACTTGACTGAGGCAGAAATTCCAACCCTCTCAGCTCAAACAAGGGAGGGTTTTGGAGCGGCGTAGAGAGCGGCGCAGCTGCTCCCATGAGCACCACGGGCGCAAGCCTCAAGGGGACCCTGAGGGCATGCTCCCCCGTGAAAATGTTCAAAATACAGCCTCTAAGATGCCATTTCCTGCATTTTTAGTTCACAGTCAATGGAAAATAGACTAAGTGGGGTTTTAGGCAGTAAAAGCTAAGGCTATTGGTCCTCATTTCACTTTTTTTGATAATATTTGCTTGCATGATGAATATAGCATAAAAATAAAAGTGGACAGGAGTTTGGTCAAGCTTTGCGATTCCTTTATTGACAATATTTCAAGCTCATTTTAGTAA
>OX421449.1:12508321-12518321 GCA_949126865.1 Montipora capitata | reverse complement strand
TCAGCTTTAAACGTAACTTAAACATTCGGTTGCGTTACATGACCCGGATATCCAAATACCATCAGTTTGACCCTTGCGACGGAAATGTTCTAAATTAAAGGCCATAGTATAGGCTGCCTGTAGCCTTTCGTTCCCGTGAGGCTCAAACCAACACTTTCAACCAACTGTACTATTTGGAAGGATTGAATCTATCCCAACTGTTTCACATAACATCAAATGTTATGGTACCAAATGAAACACCAATTATTTCTTAACAAGATGCACTCATTAATGTGACATAAAAGTTTACCATAGCAACGAAAAAGCCTTCTAAAAAAGTGCCGTATATTTTGTCTTCAAAAGCTTACATCTCAGAAACGAACTTGGTGACCCCCATTTGTTATTGCTGTAAAGTGCCTAGCAGGCTAAGACGAAACTCTGCAGAGGTATAAAAAATTATCTTGAGCGGATTCAGAGCCAAATTAAAATTCTCCAGTTGCGAAGGTGGCTATGAATCTGCTGCAGAGAATTCTTTCTAACTTTGCAGCGGATTTGTTAGTTCCCCAACTATTATTCCAGGGATCATTGAACTACTTTCGAATGCAAACTCATCCTTTCAATTTGCTTAGAAACACCACCGATAATTCGAGGGAGTAAGCCCTATAAAGAACTTGGAAGTTTATTAAGAAAAGAAAAACGTCTTCTTTAATGCTGATGATTTCATTCATTTGTTACGTAGAAGAACGGGAAAAAAATTTCACCCGTCGTTTCCCTTCTATATGTTGCAAATGTCACATCTTTTTTCCTTATGACGGTAAAAGCCTGATGTTAAGGGTCATCAGCAATTTTTTTTTTCTTTTCTTTCGAAACTGGCTTACACTCCTACAACAAAAATAGTTTCAAAGAACTAAGCAAAACATAATTTTTAGCAACTCAACTATAGCACTATGATTTTGATCGCCATTGGAGACACACTGCCTTTTGAAGTTATATTAGAAACGAAGTATCAAAATAACGGGTAAAACTAGTATTTTACTATAGATCGAAGCTTTTGTCATAATTTCAATTACAATAATCTCAGTCTATTGGTTTAATTAACGCAGTAAACTTCTACTAAACCTTTGGAGCTTGTTCTACTGGCATAATCATGATTGTTAACCCGTTATACTTTTTTTTTTTACAAGTTCGGCAATCACTGAAGCGTCAGGCTCCGCCAGGTAGTCTTCTAGCATCTTAGACATCGATTCTGGAAAAAGAAAAAGGAAAAAACAAAAACAGCTCTAAATATAGCTGGTTCTTTCGAGCATACACAATGCGCCGATGCGAATGGCTACGTGTGGGACGATGCTGTCTTCGAATTCCTTACAAAAGATGACGCTTAGAGATCTATGGGAGAACGGAAACACCAAAAGAGACATCACGAGGTGATAGAATGAGCCATCTTCACCAGTTAACAAAAAGCGAGAAAAGGCTCAACGAAAACAGTTTGTCCACCAATGTGAAATGTATCCTTTATGCTACTGTGCATGTGTGATAGGCATGTGGAAATTACATTTGTGACAAAAGCGTGTTACAGGAAATTTTGAATTGTTTACACTACGAAGCTACAATCTCAGACAAAACTGTTGGGAAGGCTAGCACTTTTGGCATCTCCATTGCTTCTCTGCCCTCCCCCCTCATTCAATGTTTTCCAAAACTGAACGGCTTTGGTGGGAAATTGTTAAATTACCTTCCAACATTGAATAGGGTGGAGGGGTCTATATAAGAAAGGGTGAAACTATTTCTTTTGCGTTTTAACAGAAGCGGGTTGAAGTACATACAGCTCTGGTGCGGTTCATTTACATAACCTTCCCAACTACTTTTGTCTATTGTAGCAGCTCGTTATCATGCCATCTTAGGCCTATTTGATTCCTATCGTCAGTGTTCCAGTTTGAAAGTATTCTTGTTTTCTGAGTTAAACTCGAACTTCGCCTACCAATTTTTGAAAATTCCAGCGTGACATCATCGCCAACCAGCACAAATGGCGCCCAGTGCTTTATAGCGCAATACTGCTTTGACTCTCGGAAAGATTTCATTGCTTGTTGAAGAGCTACACTTGCGCTTTTTCCATCTACCAGGTGCTGGTAGAATTTCCTCATGAACAGCAACGTTACCTCGTCATCAATCGCCCAGAGTGACACCAAAACAGACCGAGCTCCAGCACACAGGAAAGCCCTTGCAATTCCCACCACTCCCTCAGAGTTCACTTCTCCCCGGCCACTGTGACAACAGCTCAGCACAACTAGTCTTGCTCGAAGAGAAATTCTCTGAACATCCGACATTTTCAAAATGAAGTCTTCCTCTTTGGGGATTGGCGAGTTCCGTTCGGTATTTGGGGCTAAGGCAATTTCTCCCGTTTCTTGGCATCCATGTGCTGCAATGTGAACTAAAGCAACTGATTTCATACATTTCAGCACCTCAGATTTCGTGGCACGTTTTCCAGTCAGTGGTGTTGTCTGCAGAAGTTGTCCAATCATCTCCACTTCTTGTTTTGCGCACGGAAGCTGTTCCAAAATGGGCTCCCCTTTCTTGTTAGTAACTTCCTTCAACCACGGATCACCTACAAGCAGTGCTCCAGTCTTACTGTGGAAGTCTTCAGGTGCACCAACGATCACATTAAAAACGGTCAACGAGGGAACGGTGCGGATCCTGATAGATTCACTCAATGCAGAATATGGAGCCAAGCAAAATGGTCCATCGGGAACAACGATTAACTCATTTCCTTGGAGCAAGTCTGCAATTGGCCCGAGTAAGACATCATACAACGGTTGTAAAGAGTTAACGGAGGATGAAGATGGTAGACGTGTTTCCTCACTAATAGGTTTTTCGCTGCAAGACAGGTCCCTGCGTAGTGGATCCAAAGAACGATTCTCGCATCTGATACCATCCCCTACGCCGATCCCTTTCAAAATAGTTTCCATCTTAAAATCAGCACTTCCATTCGCGATTTCGTTTTGTCGAAAGCTGATCTTGCTGTCTTTTCTTAGCACCCAAAACGTGATCTTGTTCTCGTCAAGTGCCACAAAAACGGCTTCTGAAGGTAAATGCTCCAATCCAGCTGTAAGAGTTTGATTCGGAGCAAGTGCAGAAAATGACTGATAGTGAATGCCGTATTGATCTTTCAAAATATCCATCAAAGCCTGTGCTCGACCTTTTTCAGCAGCATACAAAGCTTCTTCGATCTCTCCATTCTTCAAAAGTGTCCTCCACAGAGCAGTGTATGAAACGCGATTAGAATCACGAAAACTTATTTTCCATTCATCTTCTGACTTCAGACTATGCCTCGTTTCATCAAAATGTTTTATACTTAAACGATAACAATTGAGTGCATTAGTCAAGGAACCCAACAATTCATGATCTAAACCTTGGAAATACCACGCGATTCCTTCTCTTAGACAGGTCTCGATTTCCTTGAAAATACTACGACTGTGTTCATGGTACTCAATGGCTTGTTTAAAATTACCTAGACTAAGATAGGCATTTCCCAGATTTGCATAGGCTGATCCCTCCCCAGCCCTGTCCCCTACTTCTTTAGTACTACTAAGACATTTTTCGTTGCACTCAATGGCTTGTTTAAAATTACCTAGACTAAGATAGGCATTTCCCAGATTTCCATAGGCTGATCCCTCTCCAGCCCTATTCCCTACTTCTTTAGCAATACTAAGATGTTTTTCGTAGTACTCAATGGCTTGTTTAAAATTACCTAGACTAAGATAGGCATTTCCCAGATTTCCATAGGCTGATCCCTGCCCAGCCCTATTACCTACTTCTTTTGCAATACTAAGATCTTTTTCGTAGTACTCAATGGCTTGTTTAAAATTACCTAGACTAAGATAGGCATTTCCCAGATTTCCATAGGCTGATCCCTCCACAGCCCTATTACCTACTTCTTTTGCAATACTAAGATGTTTTTTGGAGTACTCAATGGCTTGTTTAAAATTACCTAGACCAAGATAGGCAATTCCCAGATTTCCGTAGGCTGATCCCTGCCCAGCCCTATTACCTACTTCTTTTGCAATACTAAGACCTTTTGCGGAGTACTCAATGGCTTGTTTAAAATTACCTAGACTAAGATAGGCATTTCCCAGATTTCCATAGGTTGTTCCCTCCCCAGACCTATGCCCTACTTCTTTTGCAATACTAAGATGTTTTTCGTAGTACTCAATGGCTTGTTTAAAATTACCGAGATTAAGATAGGCATTTCCCAGATTTCCATAGGCTGATCCCTCCCCAGCCCTATTCCCTACTTCTTTTGCAATAGTTAGACTTTTTTCGCAGTACTCAATGGCTTGTTTAAAATTACCTAGCTTAAGATAGGCACTTCCCAGATTTCCATAGGCTGATCCCTCCCCAGCCCTATTACCTACTTCTTTTGCAATACTAAGATCCTTTTCGTAGTACTCTATAGCTTGTTTAAAATTACCTAGACTAAGATACGCATTTCCCAGATTTCCATAGGCTGATCCCTCCCCAGCCCTATTACCTACTTCTTTAGCAATACTAAAATGTTTTTCGAAGTACTCAATGGCTTGTTTAAAATTACCTAAACTGAGATAGGCATTTCCCAGATTTCCATAGGCTGATCCCTCCCCATCCCTATTACCTACTTCTTTAGCAATACTAAGATGTTTTTTGGAGTACTCAATGGCTTGTTTAAAATTACCTAGCTTAAGATAGGCACTTCCGAGATTTCCATAGGCTGATCCCTCTCCATCCCTATTACCTACTTCTTTTGCAATACTAAGATGTTTTTTGTAGTACTCAATAGCGTGTTCAAAATTACCTAGACTAAGATAGGCATTTCCCAGATTTCCATTGGCTAATCCCTCTCCAGCCCTATCCCCTACTTCTTTAGCAATACTAAGATGTTTTTTGTAGTACTCAATGGCTTGTTTGAAATTGCCTAGATTGCAATAGGAATTGCCCAGATTTCCATAGGTTGATCCCTCCCCAGCCCTATTTCCTACTTCTTTAGCAATACTAAGGGTTTTTTCGTAGTACTCAATGGCTTGTTTAAAATTACCTAGACTAAAATAGGCATTTCCCAGACTTCCATAGGTTGATCCCTGGCCAGCCCTATTACCTACTTCTTTAGCAATACTAAGATCTTTTTCGTAGTACTCCATGGCTTGTTTAAAATTACCTAAACTAAGATACGCATTTCCCAGATTTCCACAGGCTGATCCCTCTCCATCCCTATTACCTACTTCTTTAGCAATACTAAGATGTTTTTCGTAGTACTCAATGGCTTGTTTAAAATTACCTAGACTAAGATAGGCATTTCCCAGATTTCCATAGGCTGATCCCTCCACAGCCCTATTACCTACTTCTTTAGCAATACTAAGATGTTTTTCGGAGTACTCAATGGCTTGTTTAAAATTACCTAGATTTTCACAGGCATTTCCCAGATTTCCATAGGCTGATCCCTCCACAGCCCTATTACCAATTTCTTTTGCAATACTAAGCTGTTTTTCGTAGTACTCAATGGCTTGTTTAAAATTACCTAGATTAAAATAGGCAATTCCCAGATTTCCATAGACTGCTCCCTCCCCAGCCCTGCAGCCTATTTCTATGAAAATATGTAATGCTTGTGCATAATGTTTTATGGCCTGTTGATAATCAGGTAGGTTGAAGTATGCAACGCCGAGATGAAAATGAGCCCTTCCTTCAAGATTCCTGTCTTCTGCACTTATCGCAATGGCAAGCTCTAGCATTCGCTGCTCTACAGCTTCTAACTTCCCATCTACCATTCTTCAAGAACTAAGTGACAATTAAACCTTTTTCGATGAGATGATCCAATGTCAAATCAAGGATGAAGCTGGAAGGAAAGAAGGTAAAGACGCTTGATGTTTAATCTGCTTTTAAAGTAATAAAAGATTATGGAATATCATGTATATATTCTGTTATCAAGTCATTCTCTCGTAACGGTGAAATCGACGGTACTGAAAGTTGTCTATTGCTGTTCATTACCTATCTTACCACTCAGTCCTTTTTTTAAAGGTTTTAAACCACTGTAGAATTTTTCCATGGGGATTTTTAACTCCGTAAATTTATACCCTTGCCAATTTATCCTCGCTTATTCGCCCAATAAAAGTTTTAAGCCGAATCTGAGAACCTCTTTCGGCCCTTAAGGTGGCCGAACACAGTTTTCGCGCGCTCTTGCTGACGTAATTCAACAATCATTTTATTTGCTCAATGCTTCCGCTATCTGTACTATTTTCCTCATAATTGAACAAAGTGTTTTGATGGTTTTAGTCTTTTATGAGAAATGTATGTTAGAAAAGGTAACGATACAAAGAACTCCGCAATTCGCAGATGTTTCTTTGTTGTCGAAAGAACCCAGCCAAATGCAGTACATGCATAAGGTAAAAAGTTGCGATTAAATGTGGAATAGCTTTCTCCGAAATACGCCTATTTCTCGAGAGCCACTAATTAGAATTTAACTCAATTTGGCACGGAAATACTTTACAAAATAAATAACTGAAGTATTGAAAAGAAATTGAACTTTAACACAGGAAATTCTAGATATTCCAGTGATCCTTCAGCAAGGCATAATTAAAGATCTCTCAGTCAAATTATTATTAAAATAGTGTTAAGTTGTTAACTTAATTTCCTAAGTGCAGTATCTCTCTCTTACGCTGGCCATTGTTAGGCCAACTCCCCCATGGAGTGTAGTTACATGGGCACGTTGCACAATCTTCGCCGAAAGTAGAGCCGTGTCCGGCAGGTACACAGGATACTCGCCTTGGATACGTCCTCGGCATTCGAGCACACCCTCTTCATTCGGTTGCAGGTTCAGCTGCTCTTGGTCTTGCTCGAAACTGACGTTGTTGAATCCTTGCTGCTGGGCTCTCTTGACTAAGAACGTCTCATGCCTAAGGACCTCGGCTGTGCTCAGTAGACCCTTGGCTTTATTGGTGGAGTTCCGAGAATTGCGCAAGAATCTCGCTACCCAAGCACCAATTCTCAATGCTTTGCGCAAGTCAAACTTCTCAAGGACGACTTCGAGGTCACTCTTGCCTTCTACTCCCACTGCGAATAACTCTTGTTGCACCTTTCTTTCTGCTAAACTCTCTGGGGAAGGTTTTGTTACGACTTCAGGTGGCCAATTGGCTGGATCTGTAAGCCAGGTGGGTCCATTCCACCACAGCTGCTCTCCAGTTACACTACCACCACGACTTCCTAGGTCGGCTGGATTGTCTGCTGATGGAACATGATGCCATACCACGTTTGGAAGGGTCTGAATCTTCTTTACGCGATTCGAGACGAACTGACGGTATTCTCCCCGATCTCCAATCCAATGTAGGGCTACTGAGCTGTCAAGCCAGCAACGAAGAGTAGTCGCAAGAGGAAGTCCTTCCAATGCTTGGCGTACATTGCTGGCCAAATTCACTGCCATGTGTCCTGACACAAGTTCTGGGCGAGGAATTGTTAGACCTTGTTTGGCAAGACGAGACTTCAAAGTAACCAAACCTTACGACACCCCTGATGCTTGCGTCACCACGGCGTAGACTGAGGCAAACACTCCGCGGCCACTGGCGTCACCAAATGCGTGGAGTTCAATCTTATCGGTCTCTTACTGGTGGAGAGGAATACTGCGTTTCACCGACACTTCGTCCGGTAGGCTCTTTTCCCACTTTCTCCACTGGTTTGCTACTGCTCTGATAACGGAGGGTCCCAAGCGTTCTTTTGGATACAGGATTCTCGGTAGAGAACTTTTCCCTCGAGCATGACTGGTGACACAATTCCAAGCGGGTCGTAGACTTTCGTCAAATTAGCCAGGATACCACGATTCGTCTCTTCGGCTGGCTGTTCATGAAAGCTCACTTGCAGGGTATCTTGAACCTTGTCCCAACCAAGTCCAAGTAGTTTACACTCTCCAGCTGCTGTTCCATTCTCTAACTGCTCCTTGGCGAATGATGGTTCGTAATCTTCACAGGATGTCTCTAGTTGGTCTTCGTTTGAATGCCACTTGTGCAGTTCGAAGTTAGCAACAGCGAAAATCTCGGTCGCTCCACGCTTTAAACGTTTTGCTTTCTCTGAAGTAGGCCCTCCCGAATTCAGGTCATCCACGTACAGACTTCTACGTATCTCATTCACACTATCAGGATATCTGGACTGCAGGTACTCCAAGTGCTGTTGAATCACCCCATTTAGAAGAAACGGTGAAGGGGCGAGGCCAAACACCACTCTTGTGAAGCGCAGAGTTTCAACTTGTTTTCCTGTCTTGTCAGCGATCCAGTAAAATCTCAAGGCATCTCTCTCGGACTCTCGTATCCGCACTTGGAGGAATGCACGGCGAAGGTCTCCAGCGACTGCCACAGAATGAAAACGGTTACGAGCAATGACACTCCACAGCTTATTATGTAGCGGAGGTCCAGCATGTAAGCATTCGTTCAGCGATGGTGCTTTCTCTTGCGCACGGGCTGACGCGTCGTACCCGACTCGCAGCTTCGTCGTCTCAGCACTCTGACGCACGACAGCACGATGGGGTAGATAAAACTCTCTTCCAGTTACCTCAGCAGGTGCTGGCTCTACTACGCCTTCTTGAAGTTTCTCTCTGATCACAGAGTCATAGTCGTCGAATCAACTTCCGTACAAGAGTGTTCAATCTGCGTAAACTTCCATCTCGGTTGTTTGGTAACGGAGTACTGTTTCCCTTCCAAGGAAGTCCAGTTTCGTACCATCCTTCTGTAGATCAGATCGAACTACCTGTTCTTTGAATTCTTGGTAAACGTCACCTCTTCGTTCGAATTAATGGCTAGATAAGCAGTTGACAATTCCCTGTCAGCTCCAGGCGACATGATTGTCCATACAAAACGGGTGAGCTCGGCAACAGGATCTCCACGGCGACCCACTCTCAAACGCTCTCCAGTGCGAATCTTCGCAAAATCATTCGCGCACAGTATGATGTGCACGGGTAGCCTGTCTTTAGTGTCGTCATCATCCATTCTCACCCCCTTGAGATGAGAATTCGCCTAAAGTATTTCCTTGTAACGTGGCTTCTCCAGAACCAATAACTCTCGCTTGTTGACTTTCGTAATATCAACTTCCAGCTTGAACTCATCTTGTACAGAACCAATGACCACACCAAACACTTTCATCGTTCTCGTAGTGATTCCGGTAAGCATGGCTATCTGCCTTAGTCCAGTAGACTTTGGCCGTGCATTGATTAAATCAATCGCGGTCGATGAAGCGTATAAATGGCTCGCGCCACTGTCTAATAAGGCTCTGAATTTGTAGCCGCCAATTTTTAGAACTACGACTGGGTGAATCACTGCTGTGTTTCCTATGTTATTTGCTGTCATCCCCGGCTCGCGTGCTTGGACTCTGTCGCATAGTGACGTGTGATGCCTTGCGTGACAATTTTGACACGTGGATTTGCTCCTACAATCTTCGGCTCGGTGTCTAGATCCCGAGCAGTTAAAACACAGTCTTTTATCCAGGAAAATCTTCTTTCTTTGTTCGACACTCACGACTTTGTCACAATCAATAGCTTTGGGATCGGAGCGTTCACAAAATAGACATCCACGGGCGGTCGTCTGGTTCCCATCATCACGTTTTGCATAAAATGCTCTTATTTTTTCTCTCTTGTTGTTAGGAAATGCTACGACCTTGGGTCTTTGAGCTTCTGAGATTGGATTATTGATCGTCCACTTCTCCAACGCTTCTAGGAATTGTACAAAGGACCACTCGCTCCAATTTCCATCGATCATCGCAAGCTCGTTCTTAATGATTCCCAGCTTGTCAAATGTAAACCTCACAGCGGCGTCAAGTTTGTTTAGGCTTTACAATGTTTGTAATGATTCGATGTTAAATAACAGCACCTCATAGAATTCATGAATTTTCTTCACATCCCTCTCTCTGATTGTACGCAACTCCAATATGTTCTGAACATACGTTCCCACAACTTCGCTGGTTTTCCCATATCGTCTCGCAAGAAGATCTTTGGCCCTTTGATAACCTTCTGGTGTGTACGGAA
>OX421449.1:12498321-12500821 GCA_949126865.1 Montipora capitata | reverse complement strand
TTTATCTAAACCTCAATTAGAAGATTGGACGCCCTAAGACCTAACAAAATCGGGAAAAACTCTGGAATCAAACAGGATGACAAGTTAGGAACTTCCTACCTTTGGGCCATAACGCGTGACTGGTGACGCAAAATTGCCAGATACGAAAACTTAAAAGTAAATTAAGTCTAAGACATAATTATAAAAACTAAAGTTTTCCACGAAGCAGGACTTAAGCTAATATCGATCAACGATTTACCTCACCACTGATACAAAGATATATTTCAAGTGCTACTATGACCAAAAAATCAATTCTCCTTTTTTTTTGGATTTCAAAACTATGTTAAGTAAACACTATAAGTGACCCAAGTTTTAAGCCTTGGTTTTTTTTAACTAGAATTTTCCTATTTAATGGTCCGGTATTACTAACTTTGAAATATTTGAGAGAGCTGGATCGAGGAGAAAATAACATTAAAAACCCATTAGTTTAAGAATGCAATGCGTGTGCACGAGGCTTAATTAATATGCATAACGGGAGTTTTGGGCTTTCAGACTTTTAAACTGGTGTTTTGCATGTAAAATGAACTGGATTTTAAGACGGTAAGTAAATGACAACACTTTCCCTAGATCCAACCCCCTGAGGTCCCATCGGTCAGTTTGGAACGTGAGAAATGGCGGACTGTGAAATCCAAAATTTACACTCAAAGTAAATAGCCTTTGGATAAATATCCATGCTCAAAATTTTGCCAGTGAGGTGTTGAGCAGACACACTGAAAATTTGAAGAGAAAAGGAAATTATTTTTTGATCATAGTAGCACTTTAACTGTAGCGCCCCTGAAACATTTGTTCAATTCAAACAGGAAAATGGAAATACTCTTTTTTCTTGGAATGATCCGTGCCTCACAAATTACTTTCTTTGCCTCAATGTACTAGAAACATAAACTTAGTTTCCGTTCCTTTGTCACAGTGTGGAACTAATCTAAATGATCTGGCATGAATTAAACTTTTAAAAAAACGTAACAAGCTGTAATGGTGCCAAAAGCAAAACGCACGCATATTTTATCTTTAAATGGAGTTCTAAGATATAGTGACACGACTTTTTTTGATAAGCTTAGCAAACAGAAGAGCTGTATCTTTTCAGCCAACCTGATCTCAATTAACAATCTGACCATAAATGCATTGTTTCAAAGTAGCGATGTGCGGATAGAATTGATTGTTCCTGAACAATTCTATAATCTATGGAGCATTTAACTTACCTTTTTCAAATAATTTATAATACTGCGTTTAAACAATACAGAGATTACAGCAGGAAGAGAAGACAGCAATTTAGAAGAATCGTGTTTTCTTGGCGAAGGCGCGGAAAGTGATTTGTTCAGTTGCAGTTTTCAATATATAGCGGAAATCGTTCTATTATCAGCTCTGTGATATCACGTTGTTTTGACTCCTGCATTATCAAAAATAAACGGAAAATGAAATTTCGCCCGGTAAAGATGAAAGAAAAAAAGTCTCCGGCTTTAAGAATACCCGACAACTTAGATATTATATGAGCCTTACTGCCGGTAAACATGTACAAGGGAATCGAAGTGTGGAAAACCAAGCACTCGAAAACGAAGAACATAGCACGAAGCACCCAAAAGGTCGGAATCGAACTAAGCACACTAAGTCGAAAACGAAGCCGAATCCCAACTCGAAAACGAAGCATCCCAAGTAGAAATCGAAGCAGCTTTGACCATAGACAAAGGCCAAATTTGTTATTGTTGATCAGACTAAAAATCAACTTTTTACTTAAGATCGTTTTTCTGTTGTTTCTTACTATATCTTTGAGTTGCGAAAGTTGGGTTAAATCCTTAAATGGTCTTAGACCCGATTATAACGGAAATCGCTCTATTATCAGCTCTGTGGTATCACGTTGTTGTGACTCCTGCATTATCAAAAATAAACGGAAAATGAAATTACACCCGGTTAAGATAAAAGGAAAAAAGCCTCCGTCTTTAAGAATACCCGACAATTTAGATATGAGCCTTACTGCCGGTTAACATGTACAGGGGAAGTGTGGAAAACCAAGCACTCAAAAACGAAGAACATAGCACGAAGCACCCAAAAGGTCGGAATCGAACTAAGCACCCTAAGTCGAAAACAAAGCCGAATCCCAACTCGAAAACGAAGCACCCTATTTGCCAGTAGAAGATCGCTTCGACCACAGGCCAAAACCAAATTTCTTATTGCTGATCAGAATGAAAATCATCTTTTTACTAAAGATCGTTTCTCTGCTGTTTCGTACTATAACCTTGAGTTGAGAAAGTTGGGTACGCAGCAAAAACCCACTATGCTCTGTAAATCCTTGAATGGTCTTAGACCCGATTATTTAATAGATGTATTTATCAATCGATCTGACGTTACTAATTATTCACTGAGGGACTCCGTGAACAAACCTGCTGTTCCAATGCCATTTTTTAGGAAAACAGTTTTAGCTACAGCGGTTCGGTGCTTTGGAACAGCTCACCTTCTGAGCTGCGGCAGG
>OX421449.1:12488321-12490821 GCA_949126865.1 Montipora capitata | reverse complement strand
TCGTCCCTAAGTGGATGGTAGTAGGGAGCTTACGCAAGGACGACGACGTCGCCAAGGAGAACGTGGTCTAAAAATTTTACTTCCCGTTATTGTGATAATTTCGTTATAACCCCAAGTCGTTCGGAATGGAAAGTGTATATCACCATTACAGGAATAAAATTGGCATGAACGGTGTGGTTGTTTGGGAAAAAAACTAAATTGTTCCGTCAGGTTCTCACATCCTCTACACAACCTCAACTTTGGTCAATTCAAGTCGTTGTCAGGACGAGAACGGAAACGAAATGAACCAAAATGCAAAACGCACGTGCAGGGCGTGCAGAGCTTTTGTTTTTGCTCATTAGAGCAATTGTTTTGTGGCGTTCTCGTAGCCGTCGTCGTCGTCCTTGCGTAAGCTCGCAACAGAGGACTTCAGGTAGTTGAAAAGAACGGAAAGAAAGATTTTGCTACCAAATGAATTATTATAATGAGTGGTATCGATAAGGCGGGACAGCTGTGAACTATCACGAGAAAAGAATAGCGGCAATTAAATATTCATGTATCGATGGAGTTTTTGAAGAAGTTCAAACAACAAGAAAGTCTGAGATAATTTCATTTTTGACTCGTTTGTATATCGTGTTATCGTGTTAGACTAAATATGCCGGAAAGGCACACATTTCGTAACTCTAGAATAACGGTTGTGACGAGAATAAACATTTTTATAGATCTGCAAAAATCGGGTTTCTTTATCTAAACCTCAATTAGAAGATTGGACGCCCTAAGACCTAACAAAATCGGGAAAAACTCTGGAATCAAACAGGATGACAAGTTAGGAACTTCCTACCTTTGGGCCATAACGCGTGACTGGTGACGCAAAATTGCCAGATACGAAAACTTAAAAGTAAATTAAGTCTAAGACATAATTATAAAAACTAAAGTTTTCCACGAAGCAGGACTTAAGCTAATATCGATCAACGATTTACCTCACCACTGATACAAAGATATATTTCAAGTGCTACTATGACCAAAAAATCAATTCTCCTTTTTTTTTGGATTTCAAAACTATGTTAAGTAAACACTATAAGTGACCCAAGTTTTAAGCCTTGGTTTTTTTTAACTAGAATTTTCCTATTTAATGGTCCGGTATTACTAACTTTGAAATATTTGAGAGAGCTGGATCGAGGAGAAAATAACATTAAAAACCCATTAGTTTAAGAATGCAATGCGTGTGCACGAGGCTTAATTAATATGCATAACGGGAGTTTTGGGCTTTCAGACTTTTAAACTGGTGTTTTGCATGTAAAATGAACTGGATTTTAAGACGGTAAGTAAATGACAACACTTTCCCTAGATCCAACCCCCTGAGGTCCCATCGGTCAGTTTGGAACGTGAGAAATGGCGGACTGTGAAATCCAAAATTTACACTCAAAGTAAATAGCCTTTGGATAAATATCCATGCTCAAAATTTTGCCAGTGAGGTGTTGAGCAGACACACTGAAAATTTGAAGAGAAAAGGAAATTATTTTTTGATCATAGTAGCACTTTAACTGTAGCGCCCCTGAAACATTTGTTCAATTCAAACAGGCGTTGCGGTTGTTTTGTAAAGCCTGCAGGCCTAGGACATTGATTATCCGTCCTGAATTTTAATCACAGCCGTTGGTGAACCGGTATAGTCAAGAACACAGCGCTAGTTTCAATAATCATTATGACGAACTTGAAAATTACTGACCTTTTGTTCCTGAGTCACTCAGAAAGACACAGCATAGTAATTAGAGCGCGACCAAAGAACGAACTGTGCAGTCTGGTAAGAGAAAAGGGAAAAAAAGAGAAACAAGAATAACGAAATGGAAATACTCTTTTTTCTTGGAATGATCCGTGCCTCACAAATTACTTTCTTTGCCTCAATGTACTAGAAACATAAACTTAGTTTCCGTTCCTTTGTCACAGTGTGGAACTAATCTAAATGATCTGGCATGAATTAAACTTTTAAAAAAACGTAACAAGCTGTAATGGTGCCAAAAGCAAAACGCACGCATGTTTTATCTTTAAATGGAGTTCTAAGATATAGTGACACGACTTTTTTTGATAAGCTTAGCAAACAGAAGAGCTGTATCTTTTCAGCCAACCTGATCTCAATTAACAATCTGACCATAAATGCATTGTTTCAAAGTAGCGATGTGCGGATAGAATTGATTGTTCCTGAACAATTCTATAATCTATGGAGCATTTAACTTACCTTTTTCAAATAATTTATAATACTGCGTTTAAACAATACAGAGATTACAGCACGACGAGAAGACAGCAATTTAGAAGAATCGTGTTTTCTTGGCGAAGGCGCGGAAAGTGATTTGTTCAGTTGCAGTTTTCAATATATAGCGGAAATCGTTCTATTATCAGCTCTGTGATATCACGTTGTTTTGACTCCTGCATTATCAAAAATAAACGGAAAATGAAATTTCGCCCGGTAAAGATGAAAGAAAAAAAGTCTCCGGCTTTAAGAATACCCGACAACTTAGATATTATA
>OX421449.1:12478321-12485821 GCA_949126865.1 Montipora capitata | reverse complement strand
CTGACTTGGGTCCAGAGAGCGCAGTACAGCTGGCTCTACGTGGTCTGTGACGACAAAGTCCTCTGCGACCTTAAAGATACTCGGTGTTAACGATATGGGCCTCAGATTTTTCTTGATCTCCTTAACAGGCTTGGTTTTGGGTAAAGGAGTGACGTTTGCCAATTTCCAGCTTCAGTTATAAAACGAAGACATTTCTGTTCCAGACTAAAGCCTTTAAGAACTAAGATATAACTGCGCGAGATGGAAATACATACGAATATGGAAGTGCGAAAAAATTTCAAAAACGGTAAAAGGGGGAAAATGCGCTGATCTAAAAGAATTCACTCTATTGACTTCAACAATGCAAGGAAACTCCGAGTTCGAAAAACTTTAGAATCTTGGCACACTGCTAACACTAATGAAGCAGATAATAACTCCAAGCCTTTACCAAAACAATACTCTATTCTTTTAGATTAGTGCATTTTTCCCCTTTTACCGTTGTTACAATTTTTCCACACTTTCAATTTGTATTTATTTCCATCTCGCGCATTTACATCTTAGTTTTTAAAGGCTTTAGTCTGGAAGCCGAAATCTTACGTTTTTTTAATTTTTTTTACCAGAGAACACTTTTTTACATGAAGTCCTTAGTGTATCCATGTTAGGAGGAGAATCCAGTCAGACCAAAAGAATGAAAAGAGTCAGTTTCTCCCTCACCTCGATTCATGGAGCTGTTTCAAAGCCAGTTAGAATGGAAGCCCTCACCATCGATAAAATCTGCCCACACTGGAACCAGTGAAGATTAGCATAGAGAAATACCCTCACCTGAAGAGCTTGAGGCTTGATGATTCATACCCTCGTGGATCGATCAACGTTGATGTTTTGATAGGAGTAGACTTTTACTTCTCATTTATGAGTGGAAATTGCAAGAAAGGGGAAACCACTAATGCTCCCACAGCAGTAGAATCTTCTCTAGGATGGATTGTAGCAGGGCCTATTGAGAGCCTTCCCTGTAAGACCAGCAAGTCAACGCTGTCAACTGTGTGCATTGATGCGGTCACGGACAGTCGGAAGCAGTTTTGGGGGCGTGAATTTATCGAAACTGTAGATAAAGAGGATGCGCATATGTCCTTAGAGGAAGAAGAGTGTGTTAGAAAGTTTGCCAAGGGAATGAAATTTGATGGTGAGCGTTATGAGGTACCGCTGCTGAGGAAAGGTGATGCTCCACCACTGAAGTCAAATTACTTCCAAGCAGCCAAGAGACTCGTGGATTGTCCGTAAAAGCCTTGGCCAACACCGATTTGTGGTGGAGTGGACCGTGCTGGTCATCTTCTCAATGCTTGCCTGATCAACGAGTGCTACTAAATGAATTGTTCGAGCCTGTGGAGAAAGAGAGAAAACGTAAACAGACCAGAGCCTGTGCGGCGATTGCCGTGGAACCAGTAACTGAGACTTGGACTTGGAGTGCAAGGACCCTCCCCGGGATTTTTTTCGCGATTATTAAGGGATCTCTGAAAAATGTTCTTGCTCGAAGAAGATAAAAATTTTTGGAGTCTGGAGTTTTCACGACCTAGATAAAGTTAGTGTTCCTTTTATCGTTTAGTAGAAGTCGTTCGCAGTGCGAACACAACACTGACCCCTCTCCTCAAAAACCAACATTTGACTTGATTTGCCTTATCCGTTAATTTCAGTTTACAGTGTCCCCAGTTAGTGCTCCAGCGCTAAAAACGACTAGACACTTAAAATTAGTTCCAATCCTTTTCCTTTCCACCCTGAAGCTTTTTGATCCTCTTCCTCTGTCTCCCCTTTTTCCATACAACCTCTCATCACTTGCTTGTTTACTGTGGAACCTTCTTTTCTGAGTATCGTTTTAACAACCTTGTCTGACTTATCGATCTCTCCTTTTCGCAACCTGCACGCATTCATGACATATCCAGCCACGGGTATTACTTTACGATTGATTGCTTTTATGAGGTTCTCGTCGATTAGACTTGTTTTCACCAGTTGTTCCATCTGCTCAACTCTCTCCATCACCCTTTTCACATTAATCTTGTCACCTTAATATTATTATTATTATTATTATTATTATTATTATTATTATTACTATTATTATTATTATTATTATTATTATTACTATTATTATTATTATTATTATATTATTTTTATTATTATTATTATTACGATCAACACAATAATGAATAGGGCTGTCAATAAATTTAAAAGTAGAAAGCTTATAGTTCAAAGTAGGTAGCCACGAAAGTGAGCTTTGCCCACTTGACTGAGGCAGAAATTCCAACCCTCTCAGCTCAAACAAGGGAGGGTTTTGGAGCGGCGTAGCGAGCGGCGCAGCTGCTCCCATGAGCACCACGGGCGCAAGTCTCAAGGGTACCCTGAGGGCATGCTTCCCCGGGAAAATGTTCAAAATACGGCGTCTAAGATGCCGTTTCCTGCATTTTGAGATCACAGTCAATGGAAAATAGACTAAGTGGAGTTTTTAATAGGCAGTAAAAGCTAAGGCTATTGGTCCTCATTTCACTTTTTTTGATAATATTTGCTTGAATGATAAATGTAGTATAAAAATAAAAATGGACAGGAGTTTGGTCAAGCTTTGCGCTTCATTTATTGACAATATTTCAAGCTCATTTTAATAACAGAGAAACCAGAAAGAATTGTGCTAAAAAGACTGGTTAAACAAAGAAAACGTGATCTTTCTTTGGCTAGGAAGAGTTACAAAAACTGGGACAATATTTAGCAAAAACGCCAGACTGGGAATATTCGCCGAAAATGAGAGGTTTCCGGCCAAAACGGGAGGGTTGGGATCTCTGTTGAAGAAGGAAAAACGTTCTATTTTCGGCTTGGACGCCATGTGGTTTCGTCAGATTAGGCGCAGGACTGGAAACTATTCAGTTCCAGGCGTTCCACACCATTCGCACGAATGATTTTGTCGTGATTTCTCTTGTTTGATCTTCGTAAAATATTATTCCATTGCAATGCATCGGACGGACAGCGTTTTTTCCTCTCGGTGCAATTACCGTGGCCCTCATTCCCGCTCCATACCATGTTGCCGAGATAGCTCAGTTGGGAGAGCGCCAGACTAAAGATCTAAAGGTCCAAAGATCTAAAGGTTCAAACACGGAGGGCTCGAACGACATCTGAGAAATCCCGGGTCTTTTTTCAATTTCCCCCCAAAATCATCCCAAAGCAATTCGCCACAAGCGCAAATAGGCTGAGAGGTCTCTATACATCGGTTCCTCTTTTTCAAGGCAGGAGACGAACAGCCTCTTCTTTATCTCAGTGCGATTAGAATGGCCCTCATTCACACTCTATGTTATCTTTCCGAGATAGCTCAGTTGATGTGAAGGTCCCTGGTTCAAATACGGAGGACTCAAATGAAGTCTGAAAATTTCCGGGTCTCGGCAACAATTTTTCCCCTTTCCTCATCTTCCTAGCCAGCGAGCGGGCTCTCCGAGGGACTAGGGCTGGGGCTGGGGGTCGAATGATACTACCCCCAACCCCAGTCCCTTGGAGGGCCTGCTCGCAGGCTACCCTCTTCCGGTTCAGAATTTTTTCAATTTTTTTCCAAAATGATCAAAGTAAATCGCCACAAGCGCAAATAGTCTGAGAAGTCCTTATGGAACGTAGTCTCCTTCGCATCCGTTCTTTGTGTGGTTCCTCCCCACACAAACAACGGCTTCTTTGAATGAAAATTTATTTGACCACGGGCAATCCATCAACTATTTACAGAAAGATCAAAACTAAAACTGCTCAACTATAACTATAAACTACACTATATTAAAAAGCTGCTTTCCGTGAATGCCGCGCCTTATAGAGCTTTGCTGATTTCGCATTTGAACGACCTGAGGGATTCCGCGCACCTAGCCTCATAAGGAAGGCGATTCCACAGTGTGGCGCCATTATAACTAAAACTGTTTTTGAAGTAATTTGTGCGTGGCAATCTAACATTAAGTTTGTTCTCTGAGTCCCTCGAATTGTAGCCTGTATTTCGTTCAGAAAATCTCGATGCTAAATAGTCCGGAGTTAACCCATGTAGGAATTTGAATACCATGGTGGCCTTTTGTATGTTTCGCTGGTGATCAAGGTTTTTTCACCCCAAGATTTCCAGCAATTGGCCAGCATTTAAGTCATAATCAGAGAAGGTTAAAACGCGGGCTGCTCTATTCTGCAATTCTTGCAGCTTGTCTTGTGAAGTAACCCCACAGGTTCCCCAAACAGTACTACAGTAGTCAAAGTGAGGTTGTATTAAAGCTTGGTGTATAAGATGTAAGGTCGCCGGAGGAAACAGGTGCCTAACACGTTTCATGGCACTGATTCCAGAAGCGATGTGTTTGGTTAATGTGGCAATTCCAGCTGAGTTTGTCATCAATTGTTATTCCAAGTGATTTTGTAGTTGCAACCTGTTTCACCCGAGTTACTGTACCATTCATTGAGATTGATTGAGGGGGAAGCAGCAATGGTATTTAGCCTTTGGCCAGATCCTATCAGCATAAATTCTGTTTTGGTCATATTTAGAGTAGGTTTATTTGCATTTAACCTAGTATGCACATTCAAAAGGCTCACTAAGACACGATTCAATGCTACCTACATTATTATCTGCATATGCTAGATGCGTATCATCGGCGTAAATCCTCGGTTCACAGTGTGACAGACAATTTGGAAGGTCATTTATATATAATAAGAATAAGAATGGACCGAGGATGGTCCCCTGAGGGACACCGCAGGTCAATACACGGCTGTCAGATAAGGACCCACCAACTGAGCATTGTTGTATACGGTTCTCCAAGTACGACTGAAACCATTTTAATGAATTTCCAGATATACCATAAAAGTGAAGCTTAGATAAAAGAATCTCGTGGTCTCTTTAGATCTAGGAAAATAACCGCGTTGATTTTCCCGATATCTATATTATATGCCCAGGAGTCAGTTGGCTCAAGCAAAGCTGTAACAGTTGAATGAATCGCACGAAAACCCGACTGATGTTTACATAGAATATCGTGCTCCTCTAATTAGGCATACAATTGTTCGTAAACGATTCTCTCAAAGAGCTTGACTACAACTAGAATAACCGAGATCGGACGATAGCTGTTTACGTCGTCTCGATCGCCTTGATTGAAAAGGGGTGTGACTCTAGCCGATTTCCAGTCTTCTGGGTGTTTACCCTGATTAACAGATTGATTAAAAATATCGCATATGGGCACACAAATGAGATCGGCACACTCTCGAATAAGCCTCGCAGATATTCTGTCCAGGCCAGTTGCCTTGGACTTGTTTAGTTTGTTCATGAGTGAAAACACTCTGCTTGCATCAGTTGGATGAAGATGGAACCGTTTATCTGTGCGAGTGAGATACCGTTGGTAGTCTCCGCTATCGGAGTCAACCTCATCGGCAAGTCTTGAACCAATAGTGGAAAAATTATTATTAAACTCGTTTGATATCTCTCGTTTATCGGTTATCGCCAATTCATTAATTTTAAGTGACGTCACTGACGTTTTCCCAGATTTCCGGGGCGTTAACTCGTTAACTCATTAATTCATGATCACTAGCTCAGTTGTGAGAGCCTCAGACTGAAGATCTAAATATCTCTGGTTCAAATACGGAGGGCTCAAATGAGCTCTGAAAATTCACGGTTTCGGTAACAATTTTTCGCCATTCCTCATCTTCCGGGTCTACCAATTTTTCAATTTTCCACCGAAATCATCACAAAGGAAATCGTCAAAGCGCAAATAGTCTGAGAAGTTCTTATATATCGGTTCTTTCCTCGCAATGCGTCGGACAGACAGCGTCTTTTTTGGCTCCATGCGATTAGGGTGGCCGTCATTCCCGCTCCATACATGTCACCTAGCCGAAATAGCTCAGTCGGGAGAGCCTCAGACTGAAGTTCTGAAGCTCCCTGGTTCAAATACGGAGGGCTCAAATGAGCTCTGAAAATCCCCGGGTGTCGGCAACAGTTTTTCCCATTCCAGATCTTTCGAGTTCACAATTTTTTCCATTTTTCGCCAAATCATCACAAAGCAAATCGCCCAAAGCCCAAATAGTCTGAGATGTCCTGAATTACGGTTGTTTTGCCCGAAGCCTGTTCTCCAGACCGAGATTCGCCCGAAGCGAAAGACGATTCGCCCGATGATACTAATCAATGATATTAGGGACCTTAAGCAAGGACGACGACGACGGCTACGACAACGTTGTCTAAAAATATTATTTCCCGTTACTGTAATAATTTTACGATTACTCCATGTCGTTCGGCTTGGAAAGTGTGAATGCACAATCCAAGAATAAAATTGATGAGAACGGTGTGGTTATTCAGAGAGAAAATTGAAAATTCGTCATCATGTGCTCTCGTCCTCCACATGACCTCAAATTTGATCATTTCACGTCGTAGTCAAGACAGGAAAAGTTTAAGGTAAAGTCACTGCTTACGAGCCACAAGGCTCGCAGGATGCCTAGATACCCATCTGCCTGTTAAAGCTTACTTGTCCTACATGTACAGTACACTCTTTGTTATGGGTAACCACTTTAAAATGAATAGTCAGTAATAAGCATTTAACGACTGGTCCCTTGGGAAACATTTAATTTTGTTTCCTGAGAATCTCAATGTTTCCCCGAGGTGCAGCCGAGGTAAACATTGAAATTTGAGGGAAACAAAATGAACTGTATCCTGAGGGACCAGTCATTAACTGATTTGTTACATAGCACAAAAAAAAAACATGCAACGGCAACAGAATGGCGGTCGTTGGTCAACATTTGCAGGTTACAGTGCACTGTTACCCTCTGACATCATAGATTTTGCACTCTTGTCCAGAGACTCAGACTCAGAGACCTTTGGCAGGAAACAGTTTTATTGTTAGATGCCATGTGCCCTTCAAGTAACCAATGAGAGCGCGCCGCACACTGTTGGGGGAAAAATTCAGCTATATAACAATTGTTTTTTTTTTTCAAGCAGTTGTCATGCCTTGCCCATGTAATAATTTTGTGTGTCAGGGGCAAGAGGATGATAATCAGATTGTGGATTGTTTAAAATGTTCTTGTTTTTTAATCCTTTGGGTGTACATTGTTTAGTGACCGAGAAAAGTAAATCCAAAATAATGCCTTGTTATTTTTCTATTTCCTTTTTTGCTTTGTTTTGGAAAGTGGAAAGGATCAGGAGGGCTAAAGGCCTGTCCTGGGACAACGGAAGAAGACAGCAGAGTTAATTTAGAACTCTGCAATACAATTTTGCTAGATGCAGACATAAAAATCCTCTATGGGGTTTATAAGGTGGAAGGTGCTGGCCAGGTTACTCTGTACAAAACAAAAGGGCAGGAAGCACATAAGCAACATTATGTGTTCTTCAAGGAAGCCAAGTGCTTACCAAAAGCAGGTGAAATAACATTTCCCAATTCAACCTCTCAGACTTGGTATGAGTGTTATATATAACCTCTTGAGAGTTTACATGTAGATAATGACATTTCTACTCTCAGTCTTATGATGCGCTCATGCACAGGCAACACATGTTTAGAGAAACTCAGT
>OX421449.1:12453321-12473321 GCA_949126865.1 Montipora capitata | reverse complement strand
TGGCCTAGAAGCTGCCATGACAGCCACATTTTTCGGTCATCTAATATATGTCAGTTTCTGGAAGAGAACCATAACTCCCTTGATGATGGCATCGTTCTAGGAGACAGCGGATATGCATGCTCCCCATTCCTCATGACTCCATATGCCAATCCAGAAATCCCACAGCAGGAGGCGTATAATTCAGCACACACTAAAACACGGGTGGTAATTGAGCAAACTTATGGGAGATGGAAACGGCGTTTCCATGTATTGCATTCTGAAATCAGAATGGCTCCAGAGAAAGTTTGCTTAATTATTGGTGCCTGTGCTGTGTTGCACAATATTGCTGTACTTCTCAATGAGCCCATGGATGATGCAGATTTGCCAGATGAAGTTCCTGAAGTGGAAGTTTATGATGGGCCTCAACAGGGACTGACCATCAGAAATCATATTTGTAACACATTTTTTGGCTGAACATTTGTACTTATTTCTTTGACAGGGCTTGAAAAAACTTGAATTACAGCTTGTCATTTGGGCATGCAGCGCATTACAGATGACCAGATGGTACCTTTTTTCAAGCCCTTGTTTGAGATGTGGTTTTCTTGACAATGTTGAAAAGAAACTTTCATTACTTAGAGCAGTGTAAGAATTTAGTCTTAGAGCTTGTATTCATTCATCTGTTCCAGGCATTCACATTGCCTGAGAAAACAGCTGACATTTTCATGACACCGTCAGTGGTTTCCTACAAAATGACATTTGGGGAACAAACACAGAAATTTCATCCTGATGACCCTTCACTACCCAGATCTGGGTGATGCTTCTCATTGTTGGAAGCAATGAAAAGTTGGTTGTTTTCTCTTGCTGGCATTCACATTGGTTTGTGGCAAATTGCTATATTTTTGTTTCACATAAATTATGTCAATGTTTATTTATTGTCATTTTTGGCTTATCTCACTTTACTCCTACTAGGTTGTTTCAAACTTTCATTACACAAACTCTGTAAAGCTATTCTAAGGCTCCCATAAAGTCTTTTTTGAATCCAAGAAAATAGTGCTAATTGCAGATTAAAAAAGCTCTAAATTAAGATTTAGAGGAATGGGAAAGCAAAATTAAGTTGAATATGTTACAGGCGTAGAAAGGACAAAAGTGACAAATTTGAGATTGCAAATCTAGTGTAAACTCCTAGTTAAACAAGAATACATGAAGAGTCAATAAAGCATCCATGCTTTCTTGGGGATACATGACTCATTTTTTTTTTACCAGTATCTGTAATAATATTTAATTTTGTGGATTTCACGAATCAACCACTCCTTACCATTGCCTTCATCTTTTAAAATGGAAGAATGATTTAAGTCCATGCGAGTAGGAAGGTCTCCTCTAACCTTGATTACTTGTCATCAATTGTCCAGCTCCTAAATTCGTTAGCATAAATTACAGCCTCTTGGCAAGCTGAGCAAATGCTATTCCAACCCAGGTTTGTTTTTTACAATATGCTTAACTCTGACAACTAACGCTAGCTAAAATGATGTGTCATTGGATACCCTCCTGCATCAGACTCAATCAAATTTAAAATAAATGCCTTTTATTTCATAACTTTTTCTTTAAAATATATTTCGCGTATCAACAATTTCAGGTACCTTATACTCAATTTAGTGTAGCATAGATAAACAACTCAATGACACTGTGCCATTTTACAACATGTAAGGTTAAGAATGTGACAGCCTGGCCAAATGTGTTCATAAATTCAATGATATTTTTTTACATATTTACAGTCATAACAAACCTTGCAAAACAATTAATGTTATCTGAAATTGAGATTGATGAGATTGATTTAATGAAGCATTTTAACATCTTCCTGAGGTATTTTAAATAACAAAATTGCATGTGAAAACTTATATTAATCTGAATGTGTACAATTTAAGATTGGAAGATGGAAAGTGGTATAAAACATTGTTCATGCAGTTATTCAAAATGGTTTGTCAAAATTGGGCTTACATTAATAGTTGTTAATGGCTGCATGGTTTGTCCAACAACTGTTTCTCTCTTTATCCTCTCTTCTAGAAGCAAGACCTCTAGCTCCAATTTCCTCTTTTTCAACTTCAGATTGTCTTGCTTTAAAAGGAGGGTGTTGAACTGCTGCTCAAGCACACGGTCATGAGTTATTTTCTTCCCTTTTCGCTTACATTTTCCCTCAGACTCTTGCACTACAATACAAGGTTTTTCCTGCTCTACATCTTCAGCAGACACTGCAGTGGCTGACTGTGGCTGTTCACTGACCTCTGAGACTACAATCACATCACTCCAACTGCTACTCTGCTCTTCAACTGACTGATCTGTGGAAATGGATGCATAACAACGGCACTCACACAATCTGTCTTTAAGGCTAATATTTAATGGCAATGGATTCGATTTTTTATAGGCTCATAGAAATATTTTAAAGAAATTGGGCAGTGAAGTATTCAAATTGGTGCAAAAAAAAAAAAATCTCTGACAATATGCGGACCGCTGAGGAAACGGACTTTTTCACTTTTCCTGAAATTTTTGCGTACTAAAAACACACTGACTCACGACTCCCAGTAAAGTAATATCGGCTATTCGTCTTTAATTATATACTTGAACTTCAACTTGGGTCTAATGTTGAGCTTCAAACTTGCTACTCTTTGGGAAAACAAATAAGTTCAATGAAATTTTCCCCTTAAAATATAGCTTAAGCTTATCATGATTTTCATGGCGTTTGTAATTTCTTGGAGCCTCATAAAGCACGAATCTTTTGTTTTCTTCTTAGCTTTTTTCTTACACATAACAATTTTACGGTCTCTCCCTGTTTTGTTATCCTACAATACAGTAGTTTAAGCTAAACACTCTTACATTCACGTGGAGTAAAAAGTGCAAAAATTCTCGCATATCACAGTAAAGTTAAAGCTTAATTACAGCAACGAGCGCGATGCCGGGGTCGCAGTAGCTGTTATTTTTTTACTTTTTTTGTTGGTAATAACTGCTATTCATTCTCAAAAAAGGTAATTTTAACTTTTCTCGTGCACTAAGCTACACAAAATACCACACTTAATTCCAAAAGTCGGGGACGCGATGAGATTAGCCTGTGTGAGCAGGCCCCGATGAGATCAACTTTCGTGACCTGCACGTCGAAAAACCATTTAAGCGCTTGACAAAATTGAAGAGAGACCAGCATGTGACGTTATAAAACAAAAGTTAAGCTCATAATGCTCCATATTAATGCGGAAATGAAAGTTTAAAAGTATTGGCTTACCATTTGAACAATTTGTCTCAAATCCCGCTAGGCCTACAAACGACGGAGTGTCCTGGAAAAGTTCAATGACTTTTGAAGTGGCCGCAGATATTTCTTTCGGGGCAGGGCCTCCTCCAGTCTTCTTGCTTTCTTGACGAAATTTTGTAAACTCCCTCTTCGCAGCGGAATGAAGATTTTTCCATTTTTCGCGAACCTCGGTTTCAGTGCGCTTGTCTACTCCAACTGCGTTCACCGCGGCGGTAATTTCCGACCACACCTGCTTTTTCTTCAAGTTGGTAACACTGTTGGTAAATTTACTTTGTAGAATGGCCAAGTTTTCCTCCACTTTCTCTGTCAAAATTGAAATCTCGGAGGCACCAAAATTATGTTTCCCTGGGCTTGCGGGACCCTTCACCGGAAGCCATTTTTGTGCTTTTCGCCGGTTGTAAACAACAAACTCGCAACAAAATTCCCAGTGTATTATGGGATGCTAACCTCGGGTTAGTCACGTTAACCCGAGGTTACCTAACCTGTCTTTTAACCCGGCTTTGAACAACGCAATTTTAACAAGGAGTTAACAAACCCCCGGTTAAGAAATTTAACCTCCGGTTAGACCTAACCTGAGGTTAATTTAACCCGTCTTTCGAACAACCCGGCCCTGGTCAAACGGCGCATGATTGTTGACGATAGTCAATGATAGTTGAAGCTCGCTCTTCTGTGACCACCAACTATTATACACTATCATCAACTATCATTCATTTTGAGCTTGTTCAAATTCTTCATGATAGTCGATGATAGTTTTCCTCGTTTGACCACGCGTATGATAGTTCATGATAGTTTTTTTGGTCAGCTGTTTTCCCCAAACATCAGCGGGCTCATTTAAAATGGCCGCCAAAAGTTCCTCGCGAGGCTCAGCTGCAGCTTCAGAAATTCGTGTTTACATCCAAGATGATAATCATGACAAAGAAAATACTGAAGACCAAGATATCTTAGAGAAGATATCCTCTGAAGAAAGCGTCAACTCGCAAGAATTAGAAGAGACACTGCAAAAAAAGAAGCGTATCACTAAATGTTCATTGGTCAAGAAGGGCAATGCGGCAAGATCGAGTAATGGCCTGATATTACGTCTAATAGAGGAATATGAGGCCTGGCCCTGCCTTTGGGAAGCCATTTTAGTGTTCACATTTTTACGCCGAAAGAGCCTGGAACTAGCTGCTCGCGTGACTTTGCATGTGCGACTGTCGGTGAACTACAGTATCATCAACTATCACAAACTTCTTTGGCCATTTGAGCATGTGAATGATGATGATAGTTTGGAGAGAATTTTGACCAGGGCTTAAGATTTTAGTAGAAGCCAAAAAAAACATGAGAAATCCTTTGATATACTCATTTGTTTTCTTAGGAATCAAAAAGTGAACACTAAAACTGTTCATCTTTAATGGGTTTTACATGGAGCTTAAAATTATTTTCTTTGTTGCTCTTACAGTCGCTATGTTTGGGACTGTGTTATAAACTTCTTTGAGGGTGAAACATTACTTTAGGGGACTATGCCACATTATTCACATTGACAGCAACAAAAAGAAGTAAATTCAAAGTTTACATGAAAATAGAATAATATTATTTTGATAATTTATTGTATCAATATAAATTATTATTGGTTTTGTATTTATTTCCTTCCTTTCATATGATGTCAAATACTAAACTATACATGTGGTCAATATTCCTTCTTTAAGGCAAAGAATCAGAAGAAATGATTCTGGCGTAATTGATGAAAAGGAAGGTACATGTAACAATGAAAGTGAAGTGCAGACAAACAAAGTGGATGAACTGAGGATGCTGGAGTCGGGCTTTGTAAGTACATTATTTTTAACTTTTTCAGGAAGCTCTAGCATCTTATAGGTGTCTATTGTAGGAAAGGGGAAAAAAGTGCTATGCTTAATGTCTTGAGTGATTAATACTCCAGGGTCTCCCTGAGACACCTGCCTCAAGTCTTGCTAGTAAGTATTACAGCTGAAAAATCACTGCAGAGCATGTTGACGAATTTGACCATTTTCCGTTTGGATAATATACTTTCATGTTACAGGTGAAAACATCCCAGAAATACATGCAGAATTTTTCAGTTAGAACCGTGCTGTCCTAATAGTGAATTACCTTCTTTTAACAGGTTGATAGAGAACAAGCTATCATTGTTGCTCTCCATTACTTGAGGGCAAAAGAAGTGTCAGATGTGACTCTGAAAAAACTAAAGCCCTTGTTGAAGAGGTATTGCGTACCATGCATGAAGGACTCAGTGAAAGATGACCTTTTAAGGTCCCTTGGAAGGGTCCTCTTTGAAAGAAAAGTTGTAACAAGAAAAGATGAGAGTGAAGTGATCACTCACAGTAACTTAAAAAGTGTAATTTAGTAAAAAGTGAATTTGGCAAAGGTCAACAAACACGAGGGGACTTCTGCTCATGACTTGTAACTGCAAGAAGTTACAAAACAGGTATTGTGTCGGTAACTGGCAAAATTCCTTGTTAAAATGGCAACCAGAATTGAGAAATACGAATTTAAAATATGTTGAAAGTCCCATTTCCCCCTCACATTTTAAACTGTTCCTCTCACTCTAGCCCTTTGAGCTCAAAGGAAAAATCAGATGATTTTAAAACTACAGGGCATTTCCTGTGAATAGTCCATTTGTGGTTGCACACCTTATACAAATTATGTTAAGATATATATTTCATCAATAATTATGAAGACTCAATACATTGCTCATTTCTTTAGTAATAATAATAATAATAAATATATTTTTTATATAATTATTTTATTATATTTTTAAATAATACACACTATTTAAGATACAAATTGAGTAATAGTTGTTACGGTTGATATCAATCCAGTTGTAGACATATTAGGTTTAAAATTAGTTTAAAAAAAACGATACTAGAAGATATTTGTGCAATAGCTATTTAAAATTGATTCCAAAGTTCAGAATATTATTTTAAAAAATTTCCATACCTATTTTAAGAAATTATCTTGCTGGTACAAGATTACATTTAATTCAGGTTTTAATGCAGCAATACAAAGACTATACTAGACTATATTACAACAAGAAAAGAGTTTGAAGTATGTTAAGTTTATTTCTTTTTCGGGGAACTTACATTATCAACAGCCCCTTTATCTACGAGCCTATTTACAAGGTGAAAAGTTGTTCCTTGTAGGAGGATTACCCTCACTTCCAAGCTGTATTTTGCCAACCAGCCTTCCCCTTGAAGCAGCTTTGTTGTTTTGTTCATTGAAACTCTTTTTTTCTTTTTTTGTATTTGATACAAAAAAAATGTATCACAAATCCTTTTGCCTGGGTTGGCTTGATACGAGGTGGATAACCCTTCTACAGTGTACCAGGGACGACTTTTTTCACACATTTATCTGCAGTAATCATTTTATTGTTTTTGAGCCCTCTTTCATCAGATAAGATGATCTTTACAATATCTTGGCAGTCTCCCTTTTTTTGATTTACTTGATGGTTACAAGATCTTTAAAGGCTCCCTTTTCCAATTTCTATGATATTTACAGGATCTTTTCAGTTTTCCTTTTCGATTTATGTGTTATTTACAAGATCTTGACAGTCTCATTTTTTCAACTTATGTGATATTTACAGGATCTTGAGAGTCTCCCATTTTCGATTTACATGCTATTTACAGGATCTTGACAGTCTCCCTTTTTCGTTTTACATGTTATTTACACTATCTTGACAGTCTCCCTTTTTCAATTTGCATCATATTTACAGGATCTTGACAGTCTCCCTTTTTCGATTTCCATGTTATTTACAGGATCTTGACAGTCTCCCTTTTTCAATTTACATGTTATTTACACGATCTTGACAGTCTCCCTTTTTCAATGTACATCATATTTACAGGATCTTGACAGTCTCCCTTTTTCGATTTCCATGTTATTTACAGGATCTTGACAGTCTCCCTTTTTCGTTTTACATGTTATTTACAGGATCTTGACAGTCTCCCTTTTTCGTTTTACATGTTATTTACAGGATCTTGACAGTCTCCCTTTTTGGTTTTACATGTTATTTACACTTCTTGACAGTCTCCCTTTTTCAATTTACATCATATTTACAGGATCTTAACAGTCTCCCTTTTTCGATTTCCATGTTATTTACAGGATCTTGACAGTCTCCCTTTTTCGTTTTACATGTTATTTACAGGATCTTGACAGTCTCCCTTTTTGGTTTTACATGTTATTTACACTTCTTGACAGTCTCCCTTTTTCAATTTACATCATATTTACAGGATCTTAACAGTCTCCCTTTTTCGATTTCCATGTTATTTACAGGATCTTGACAGTCTCCCTTTTTCGTTTTACATGTTATTTACAGGATCTTGACAGTCTCCCTTTTTCGTTTTACATGTTATTTACACGATCTTTTGCAGTCTCCCTTTTTCAATTTACATCATATTTACAGGACCTTGACAGTCTCCCTTTTTCGATTTCCATGTTATTTACAGGATCTTTACAGTCTACTTTTTTCAATTTACATGTTATTTACACGATCTTTTGCAGTCTCCCTTTTTCAATTTACATCATATTTACAGGATCTTGACAGTCTTCCTTTTTCGATTTCCATGTTATTTACAGGATCTTGACAGTCTCCCTTTTTCGATTTCCATGTTATTTACAGGATCTTGACAGTCTCCCTTTTTCGTTTTACATGTTATTTACACGATCTTGACAGTCTCCCTTTTTCGATTTCCATGTTATTTACACTTCTTGACAGTCTCCCTTTTTCGTTTTACATGTTATTTACACTTCTTGACAGTCTCCCTTTTTTTATTTACATGTTATTTACAGGATCTTAACTGTGTCCTCTTCCTCCAATTTACATGTTATTTACATGATCTCCCTAAGTTTTGTCTTTAGAATTTACAGCATCTTGTCTCACATTTACATGTTCAAATCGAAGAATTTACATGATATTTACATGATTATTGAAAACATGTAAAAGTCCAAAAACCATGTAAATTATCTTTTACAGTAAATTTTCATGGATTTACATGTTATTTATATATTATTTACATAGTATGTAAATTTTCAAGTTTTCCAGTGAATTTCTGGCTGATTCTGCATGATTTCTCGAAGCCACTTTCCGTAATTGCTGTTCGCTGTGAGAAATGCGACTGTGTGTTCGACACAGGACTTGAAACGGTTTCCGTTTTGGAACTACTTTCTTGTTTCCTGTGAAGAGTTTTGCCGTTGCTGTAAGCCCATTTTCTTCGAGTTATCATCTGTTGTTCCCTTTTGTTAATTTCGACTTAGATAGGCGGAGTTGCTTCTCTGTTTTTTCGTTCAAGAAATGCTTAGCCTTGTTGTAAAAATCACCTTCTAAATAACAATTTTTTTTGTGAGTCTTTTGTCTTTAGGTGGCCTTTCAATTCCTCTATTTCTCTGTAGAAATCGATTTCATTTAAGCAATTGCGTTGGCGTGACTCTGCCCTATGTGGCTCTGGTGTAGTATTGCACATTCGTGTATAAATCAAACTTTTGACTGAGAATGGCCCGAGGTGAATAGTAAAATATTAATTTATAAATTATTCTGAGGAATTTGAGTGGATAAAATGACAGCTGCGCCCACATGAATGGGAAATTTGTCAAGATCAAAATTGAAAAGCTATCTTATTAAGTCAACAGTTGTTCCCTTTGTTCAAACAAAAGGCACTCCTTGTTTAAACCCGTGGCTGAAACAGTCGCTTCCACACACTTAATTCACATTAACTGCCATGTCCATATTTTTTTTCTCTTGGTTGTTTGCCAATATATAAAAAAGGAATTTTTGAAAACGTTTAATTCAGGATAATTTCTGGATTGGGAAAGGTCAATCTCTTGCCCTGCAGTTGAATCATTAACATCAGCTAATAAAGTTTTTTCGAAATCGTATCTGTCCAGCAGGACCGTGAAGATCACAACCTGACATACGGCGGCCTGTTTGAAGATTTTCTCATATTATTCAGAAATGATAATTATTTTGGCCGACCGAAACCAAGTTACAATCATCAACATAATTTGAGGGCCAGAAAGCAGGGGACTGTGTGCTAGAAAGTCTAACAAAGTCTAAGTTAGCAAAAGCACCGCGGGCTTTCCACAACAAGAAGCAATGCATTAATTGAAGGTATTTATTGCAAAGACGTTTTCAACTCCATGATAACTGGTGGGAATGAGTGAAATAGCACTTAATTTTGAGTCAGTAACATTTCACTGCATATTTTATGAGCTCAGCGAGTAAACGTCATTAAACAAAGTTGGTTCAATTCAGCACTAACCGACGATTTTAAGGGTTGAGGCTTCTACGTAGTACTTCCCTAGCTTACGAAACGAGGAAGACGACGGCTACGAGGACTTCATTTAAAAATACAAGTTCGCGTTATTCATATCACTACGAAACTATTTCATGTCGTTCCGCGTTAAAAATGTGTAGTAACTGTCGAGGAATTAAACTGGTATGAGTGAGTTGGAAGCGTAGAGTGAGAACTGAAAATTCATCGTCATGTGCTAACGTCCTCCACAGAACCTTGAATTTGGTCATTTCACGTCGTCGTTTAGGAGATGACGGCAAAGAAATGTACCAAAATGTAAAACGCACGTGCAGAGCCATTGTTTTTGCTCACTAGACCTACTGTTTTGTAGCGTTGTCGTTGCCGTCGGCGTCGTCGTTTCGTAAGATCCCTAATGCGGGGTAGCGAGCGCGCTTACGAAAGACATGACCATTATGTTGATGGCAGGTGTGTGGTTCAGTCAGTAGAATGAATCTGGACGGTAAAGCCAAACCGGGTTGGGATGAATTAATGGTCAGCTAGTTTTCTCTTCGGCTTAGATCGATATGCCGTTGTAAGAGAAACTTCCATGTCGAGAAGAACTTTCTGATATTGGTACGGGTCTTGTTGATGCCTGTCCCTACGTGACACCCAAACACTTTTGGAACCACTGTAAGGGTGGTCAAGCCCCCTTCCCATATTACAGTGTGGCCTAAACAATCTTCTAGTTACTGCACACGATTAGGGAAATTCACTGTATAATCCCTTTTCATCCCTTCACGTCCTAAGCTCTTTTGTATTCTCCAAAGGATCTTGATATTAGCAGGCAAGTCAGAACTTTAAAGCGACAAAACTTTTAAGTTTATAACACGTGTTTCGACAGAAACTTCTGTCATCTTCAGTTGATGAATGTACAAAGCATTAGAAGTTGAATTTATAAGTAGGACAAAGTGCTAAAACCTTTACTGGGTTATTAACTAATTATTTCAGTTTCACCTCGTACTCTTACAAAGTGGGTCTCATCAGGACTCTTGTTGATATGGCCGATAAGATTAACAACACCTGGTTGGGGCTACACGAGGACATTACTAAGCTTATGGAAATCCTAATAGAGAATCTTTTCCCTGCCCATTTAATTGAAAGGGTTGTAAACCGCTACATTACTGGGACTCTAAGTAATCATTGTCCCCAGGGTTCCCTTCCCACTTCACCTATATTTTACTTTAAGCTACCTTACATAGGCCATTTTTCTGTCGTCACTCAGAAAAAGATTCGTCACTTTATCAAGCGCTATTGCAATGATTTGGATATCAAACTGGTTTTTTCCTCCTTTAAGATAGGCAACTTGTTTGGCGTGAAAGACCCTATCCCTGGCAGGCTTCGTTCGCGTGTGGTTTATAAGTTTGCATGTGCGGGCTGTAATGCCTGTTATGTCGACGAAACAACCCGACATTTTTCCACACGCGTGCGTGAGTATGTAGTCAGTGATAGGGCCTCTCACATTTTCAAACACCTGCAGAATTCTGAACATTGTCGCGCCCTGTGTTCAGTAGACTGTTTCCATATTTTAGATCACGCCTCTACGAGTTTTCAACTTAAGATAAAAGAGGCTATTCATATTCAAAGGGAATCAACAATGACATCATGTAAATATATTTTAAAAACTATCCTTTTCATTCTCACATTGTCAGGTTTTATGTAAATTCCGTTATTAGTACTTTTTCCTATTTATAAATTCAACTTCTAACACTTTGTACTTTTATCAACTGAAGATAAACAGAAGTTTCTGTCGAAACATGTCTGATAAACTTAAAAGTTTTGTCGTTTTCTTTAAAGTTATTTTAAGTCCTTCTAACTCTCTATTTTTTCGTTTCCGAAACAGTACAATACAATAATACAATACATACTTAATTGACCGCTCCTCAGGGGCTTTTCAAGGCCAATGAAACACAACGACACAACGGAACAGAATAACAACAACAGCAACAACTGTTAAGAATCCCAACTGGCCGGAGGCAAACCAGTTGGCTATTTACAAGTGCACCTGGGAAGTTGATCCAGGGACAACCAGGATCAAATTCAAAGAGTGGTCAGAGCGGGTCTTGAACCCGGGATCTCCGGATTTCAAGGAAAGCGCCCTAACCACAGTGCCTCTTCTCTCCGTTGCCAGAATAGTGCCCCTCTGTTCATTGGACCTATAATGCCCTGATAGTATGGTATGGCAACTTTTTCCTTTGCACGAATCGTCTAATTTTGCACCGTCTCGCACGATGTGCCACGGAGACGTCGATCTGTAAGTATTTCGTGTCGCATGACATAGGTCTACTCCTTTGAATTGGTTGGATTCTGAACTTAAGGTATCCATATCACCTCATCATCTGGTAACTTTGCCTCGTTGGTCTGTTCTAATACGCATAATATAGGTTTTCTTTGTCTACGAATTTATTTCGTCATCAACTTTGTTGAGTTGTTGTCTATTGGTACATTCCTCAAAATAACAGGTAATTGTGACTAAGCTAGGTGAACAAAATTGTTGGCCGACTGTTTGTATTTTGTAACGCCGTGGAGCAGGGGCTAGGCAAAACTAGTACAGTCCTCTTAGGATCTTAGAAAATGGAACTCCTGTCACCCTCGGTTTACTATAGTTCTGGGAGTTGTAGGACGTTTCTTAGCGAGTTTTGCGGCCTTTTTGTGACAAGCCTCCCCTAAAGTTTGAGTGTTGAGCCCGAAGACTGCTGTCGTCACAATACCATTTATTCACGGACCAGTTTTGGATCAACGACCAGGATACTGACTACTTCAAATCGGTCTGCAAGACAATTTTCTCGCAATCTTGCCTTGCACCATCATAGTGTAGGGGCTTTCCTCTCAAGCGCAGAAACGTGTTCTAAGGGAACACAAATCATAGCAACCTCTACGTTAAGGATATCCACTCACTTGGTTTGAAGTTAGGTCACTTAACAAGTAACTTTATTAATTCTGACTTATTGGTAAGTACAGTATGTTGTGATAAATTTGCGCTAAGAAACTAAGTGTTAACAACATGAATACAGAAGGTGGTCAGTTGTTTCCCTTTTCCTTCTAAGATGATAATTCGTCTCGTTTATTCCAATTGTTTCCATGCGATGGTTATCACCACGTTTAAAGCCTGTATATACCTTTTCTAATGCAATAAGTCATAAGAGAGGATACTAACATCTCATTCAAGATAAGACCGCGTGCCGAGAAAGCTTACAGAAATATTACGTCATGAAAAATACTCGCGTACGATTTTTATTCACGAGTTGAGTTTTCTGATAGGAGACAAAGAGTGAATAAAAATCGTTCAAAGCATTTCCCATGCTGTAATGTGTTTATTTTATAGGTACTGAGATTTTTTTTCGTGGTACTGTTTCATAGACAACTTTATTTCGCACAAATGGAGCGGGGCAATGAATTCAATAAAAAAGGGTTAAAAATCTCCTAACCGACAACTTATTTACTAAATTTTAGATTACTTGCTGTGCTTCAAATATTCCAAAGTAGTCCAAAGTGAAGAGTGTTGTTTAGCCAGAGTGCCTCGGAGCAAACTTTTCTCGTACTATATTTTTAATTCGTCAAAGCTACCTATGCTCTGGGTTTATTGACCTTTCCTTGCTTCTTTAGTCGTTTTTGTTTGGACTAAAAAAACTACTCCTGGTTTTCTCAAATACCAAGTCGTTTGTTACGCTTGCGGAATAGCCATTTTCCTTCAGTTGTCGTTCCAAGCTTTCCACTAAACTTCGAAGGAAAGCCGCCTCTTATTCATTGCCATCTTCAGTGCGGACGGAGATGATAAATTCATTTTGGTCGATATATTCAGTATTGATTCCGCTCAACCGCTGGAATCACTTCCACTGTCCTATCTCCGGCATTTGTTTTCAAAAGTCTTTCAAGCAATCTTACATCTCGTTCAGTTTATTGAGCGGCATTTTTGGTTTCTTTTTCTAAAATAAATTCCTCAACTGGTCAAACAGAAGCAAACCTTCCTTCAGCCATTTTTCAAAGCGCGCGGTTTTTGTACAACGGCTGTCGGATGACGTTCCGTTCAGTCCATTCGATATGTTCATTCATCACTATTGAAATTTCGTCGTTCGCGTTGCTGGTTGGACGAACAATATTTCTTCTTATTTGAGTTCCTGATTGGCTACATTAAGAATCAGTACGAATTTTATTCACTAAGAGTTTCGTGGATAAATCTCAGTACCTATGAAATAAATTGAATTTCTTAACAGATCATGGAATCGCGTCTTGTGCAAATGCGTCGAACAGTTTCCTTTACCGCTTGTTTCACTTCTCTTATCTTCCAGCAGTAAAGAATCGGGTTTAATGAGGAGTTGAAGTAAACTAAAGTCCCTGTCAGTCCCCAAACAAGGACAGTGAAACTTGTTAGATCCTTCTTAGCAGTGAACACAACCTGTGCGATACCATAAGGCAGATAACACACAACTAGAGACAACTGCACCAACAACGCACCGTATACTGTCTTTCTGTATAGCACTATGTTCAATGGAACTCTTTCGCTTCGTCTTGTTTTATTAACTTTAGTTTTTTTGAAGCGCAGGGCAAAGAAAATTTTTAAGTAGGAGGAAAGTGACGTTAGTAAACAAACGGATATAGTTATATTACTGACTATGATAAGGGCGCCTTTAAGAAACGAAACGACTGTACCAACGATGGAAAACACCCAAAAGATTGTTACAACCATGTAAGCGCGCTTCAGAGTCACAAATTGTCTGTATCTGAGCCTCAACGAAAGAGCTAGAAGTCTATCCACACTTATCGCAGTGGTTGTCAGCAAGGACACGGAACACAAGATGTACGATGCCAAGAAACGTGCAATGCTTGTATATCGACAAACTTCAAAATCCTTTTGCAATTCTGAAATCCACGTGGCAGCAGAAAGAGGGTGTACAAATAATCCGACGCAAAGATCAGTTGTCGCCAAGGTACGGAACAAGAGTTTGGAGGGCGCGTGAAGCGAAGTCTCTTTGTGAAGAGCGAGGAGGATCAGCGAATTTCCAAAAATTGCAGTTACACAGAATGCAATGTTCAATGCTAAAAGACAGGTCAGCTCTTTGCTTATTGTTCCATCGGAAAATTTTCGTAAACAAGTCAAATCCGCCAAAGTTGCATCATTTTCACCACTAGATGTAGAAGAGTAGTTTACTTGCGCCATTGGTGGTCCATTTGCGAATGAAGACAAGTGTATATTGACGCAGGCTTAAATAAACAATCTCAATTTTCCTTCTTTAATAATTCATTTTGTAAATTTCATGACTTTCCCTAATCTAGAAAAAAAAACAAAAGACAGATTAGCTGCTGGTGTCTTTAACTTAAGAGAATGCATCGAACAAAAATTATTTCCCCGTGATTTTATGCACAGTTTCCATGTACATTGCAACTCTGGCGGTATAGAATTATAATTTCTTCTGGCTTAATATCTTTAAAGAAATCGGGATCCTAGTGCTATGGGGGGAAAAGAACAACAACAATAAATTTAACATGAAGGACTTTCAGCTGCTTTATTTTACTAATTATAAACCTTACCCCCACCTGCACTAATAAAGGAAAACAAAACTGGCTTCTACATTTCCTTCTTCCATGTAAAAAGTGTTCTTAGTTTACTTTAACGAACCTGGTTACCAGCAATACGGCCGGAATGTACACTAAGTAGGGAATGATAGTTTAATTTCACCTGAATTAAAGCAACTGTGCATTATGAAGTAGATATTAACGACAATCAAATAAGAATTCTCAATAGAATTACTAATTAATAGAAATATCCCGGCTTAGGGGATATTGAGCCTGCCGGAGGAAAATTATCGTCAATATCTCAATTACACCAAATAAAAAGCGCCTGATTTTTTCGAATCCTAGTTTTAAATCCATAACTTGAACGTTTCACAATGTAAGGAGACTTCACTGGAAACATCCGTCAAATTGAGAAGAGAGGATGTAAAGATTCGTGCAGAGCTCTGATGAACAAGCTCATCTTTTTCCTTCTGATAAACCGCAAAAACAAAATGTGTTTAAAATCGACTGTTAGCTGTAAAGAAGAAGAAGAAGAAAATTACAGAATATTTCCATGTATGTCAATGTGACCAGTATCACATGACCATATCACGAGTTCATGTTTAGAACCAGGAGCCCATGAGCTCATGGGCTCCTGTTAGAACTCATCAAGGAAGTAATACTTCAGCTGACACTCCAGCTAGTTTACAGTATACATCTTTGACATTGGACATTACTGTTCTGGTCAATTGCCAGCTGTCAAAAAACGGTATCCGCTGACCAGTATCACATGACCATATCGCGGGCGCAAGTTGGACCTTATCGAGGTCAACTGTTTTTTTTTAAGTTAACCGCTGACCAGGGACTAGTTGTTGATTGGATCGCAGGCTCAAGTCAGGTCAGACACTCACACCTGAGCATAAACGAGGCTTAATTTTTCGCGCTCTTTCTGTGGCTCGACGCGGCTACACGGCTATGCTACGTCAACTAAAGCTCTTGACAGTCGACGCTTTTCGTGTTCAGGTAGAAAACGGTTTGGAAAATATTTTTCCTGCATTTCGCTGGTTTCAATCCATGCAATGAAGCAACTCTCTGTGTGTATAAGTGGTATTTGTATGGCCTTTAACTTCCTGTAAGAACTAACATGGATGAATTTGCAATTAGGTTATTTGAGGGTAACAGAGATAAATTTAAGCAACATAAATAAAACTTACTTCTGCTTTAGTTTCTATCAATAACGGAATTGGCTTTGGTTTGAACAGCTTCAAGATTTAAGCCAATTAGTGGGTGCAAAAATCAATCATTTTGCGCTAACACACTCAGCCTTTTACTAGAGGATAAGCCGAACAGGAGATACGAAAGAGAAACTGTTTAGTCACGGCCACCTACAATGGTTGAGTAAGGTTGACTGTAGAAACGGGCGTATTAATGGAACCACAGAGCACTGAATAGTGAAAGAGGGAAAATTCCCTTTTCCGGGATGCAATTACAACAGGCCAATATCTACATATTTGAATCATGGATGACTGCAGCTTACCAATAACTCCGAATCACACCCTCCTTTTTTTATTAAGTCAACCACTGAGTAATACAGTTCTGCTTTACTTGCTTAATGATCAAACAAAAAAATTGAAATAACTCATATCGAGTTCGGCAGTTATTAAATTCAGCATCGCGTTGCCAATGAAAACCGAGTGAGCTAGAATGCTGGGACAATAGTGAATTAACGCTTTGGAAAGAACAAGAGGTTTATAAAATATTCCTTCTGAAAAATTGCTTCTTGAATCTTTACTCATTCATGCCACCTTGTTTTGCATTTGACTTACCAATTGCTGTATGACAAAACGCGTTTCATTTAATCAGAGAGGTCTAAAATTCACTCATCACTAAAAACCCAGCACAATGACAACTTTAGCAAAGAAAAACTTAAGGGAGAGGACTCGTCATAAAATGTTCTATTCATTTATTTGATCACAGTTGACTGGGTGTTCACAATAATTTCTAAATGCACGCCAAGGATCAGCGGTTCATTGAGCAATTTAGAGAATTTATTTATCAGCTATTCGAGTTTCAAAATTACAAACTGTAAAACATAAGTCCATCACATGTAGAATTGCATTGCGTTTGGGTAAGAACATGATACTTTATGTTCGAAGCTTCTTTGACGGGGAAGGGGCGGGAACATTGAGGTCTATTAGAGACTGCCCCCACCCCCCCCCCCCTCCTCCCCTAAAAAAATCACCTAAAATCGCTTCTACAAACTGAATATCTGAACAATACATTGTTGAAATAATACATTGTTAACACAATCATGATGTGGACTTAACTTATTCATGTTATTGTCAGGTATTTGTGGATGCTTTGGTTGTGAATAACGCATATCGTCTAGTTTGTTTCTTCGGATTAAAAATGCCCCACCCCCCACCCCAAAAAAAAGTCGTCCCTAAGTGGATAGTAATACATCGCAACAGAGTACTTCAGGTAGTTGAAAAGAGCGGAAAGAAAGATTTTGCTACCAAAGGCATGAGTGGTATCGATAAGGCGGGATAGCTGTGAAATGTCACGAGAAAAGAATAGCGGCAATTAAATATATTCATGTATCGATGGAGTTTTCGAATCGAAGAAGTTGAAAAAACAAGAAAGTCTGAGATAATTTCATTTTGAGTCGTTTGTATATCGTGGTATCGTTTTAGACTAAATATGCCGGAAAGGCACACATTTCGTGTAACTCTAGAATAACGGTTGTGACGAGAATAAACATTTTTATAGATCTGCAAAAATCGGGTTTCTTTATCTAAACCTCAATTAGAATATGGCTTATTGGCCTAGGACATTGTTTATCCGTCCTGAATTTTAGTCACAGCCGTTGGTGAACCGGTGTATTTAAGCACACAGCGCTAGTTTCAATAATCATTAGGACGAACTTGAAAATTACTGACCTTTTGTTCCTGAGTCACTCAGAAAGACACAGCATAGTAATTAGAGCGCGACCAAAGAACGAAATGTGCAGTCTGGTAAGAGAAAAGGAAAAAAAGAGAAACAAGAATAACGAAATGGAAACTCTCTTTTTTCTTGGAATGATCCGTGCCTCACAAATTACTTTCTTTGCCTCAGTGTACTAGAAACATAAACTTAGTTTCCGTTCCTTTGTCACAGTGTGGATCTAATCTAAATGATTTGGCATAAATTAAACTTTTAAAAAAACGTAACAAGCTGTAATGGTGCCAAAAGCAAACGCACAAATTTTTTATCTTTAAATGGAGTTCTAAGATATAGTGACACGACTTTTTTTGATAAGCTTAGCAAACAGAAGAGCTGCATCTTTTCAGAGTACTTTGTTTCAAAGTAGCGATGTGCGGATAGAATTGATTTTTCTTGAACAATTCCATAATCTATGGAGCATTTAACTTACCTTTTGCAAATAATTTAAAATACTGCGTTTAAACGATACAGAGATTACAGCAGGACGAGAAGACAGCAATTTAGAAGAATCGCGTTTTCTTGTCGAAGGCGCGGAAAGTGATTTGTTCAGTTGCAGTTTTCAATATATAGCGGAAATCGTTCTATTATCAGCTCTGTGATATCACGTTGTTTTGACTCCTGCATTATCAAAAATAAACGGAAAATGAAATTTCGCCCGGTAAAGATGAAAGAAAACAAAAGCATCCCAAGTAGAAAACGAGGCAGCTTTGACCATAGACAAAGACCAAATTTGTTACTGTTGATCAGACTAAAAATCAACTTGTTAGTAAAGATCGTTTTTCTGCTGTTTCTTACTATATCCTTGAGTTGAGAAAGTTGGGTGCGCAGCAAAAAACCACAATGGTCTTTAAATCCTTAAATGGTCTTAGACCCGATTATAGCGGAAATCGTTCTATTATCAGCTCTGTGGTATCACGTTGTTTTGCCTCCTGCATTATCACAAATAAACGGAAAATGAAATTACGCCCGGTTTAGATAAGGTTTTAAGAATACCCTACAATTTAGATATGAGCCTTACTGCCGGTAAACATGTACAGGGTAAGTGTGGAAAATCAAGCACTCGAAAACGAGGAACATAGTACGAAGCAGCCGAAAGGTCGAAATCGAACTAAGCACCCTAAATCGAAAACGAAGCCGAATCCCAACTCGAAAACGAAACACTCAAAGCTCGAAAACGAAGCACCCTATTTGCCAGTAGAAGATCGCTTTGACCACAGGCCAAAACCAAATTTCTTATTGCTGATCAGAATAAAAATCATCTTTTTACTAAAGATCGTTTCTCTGCTGTTTTTTACTATATCCTTGAGTTGAGAAAGTTGGGTACGCAGCAAAAAACCACTATGCTCTCTAAATCCTTAAATGGTCTTTCACCCGATTATTCAATAGGTGTATTTATCAATCGATGTGACGTTACTAATCATTCACTGAGGGACTCCGTGAACACACCTGCTGTTCCGATGCCATTTTTTTAGGAAAAAAGTTTTAGCTATAGCGGTTTGGTGCTTTGGAACAGCTCACCTTCTGAGCTGCGGCAGGTAGAAATCACTGAATAACGTTAATATAAATACACATAAATACATGGAGAAAAAAGATAAAAAGAACCTTAGGAACATGTGCGCAATCTTAAAATAGATTTCAAATAATTGTTATGGGGGTACAGGGATTCGCTCTCTTACCTCATATTCTCCTGGTCCTACCGACCCCTTCCATATGTAACTTTTTTGTTCTTGTTTTTGTTAAAGTTATACTTAGCACTGAAGACACACTCTGTATTTTGTTTGTAACCGGAATTCACTCTGGTCGCCACTTAAATACATAAATACTTGATTTACCCTCGGGTTGAGTGAGGTTGATTAGACCATTAGCAATTAGATATGCTAATTTATCGAGAAGTAAATAATAACAATAAAAAAAGGGATGAATCATAAGGGCTATTTACAAGATGAAGAACGTATTACAAG
>OX421449.1:12443321-12448321 GCA_949126865.1 Montipora capitata | reverse complement strand
CTTCATCATGCACTCAACTTAAGGGCTATAAACCCACATTACGGTGGCCCTCATTCTCGCTCCGTGTCATCTTGCCGAGATACCTCAGTTGTGAGAGTATCGATATCGGTTCTTCCTTTACAACCCATCAGAAGGACAGCGCCTTTTTTAACTCGGTGCGATTAGCGTGGCCCTAGTTCCCGTTTCATGTCATCTTGGCAAGATAGCTCAGTTGGGAAAGCGTCAAACTGAAGATCCAAAGGTCCCAGGGTTCAAATGCGGAGAGCTCAAATGAACTCCGAAAATTCTCGGGTCTCGGCATCAATTTCTCCCCATTCTTCATCTCTGGATTCACAAATTTTTTAATGTCCCTCCAAAATCATCGTAAAGGAAATCGCCACAAGCGCAATTAGGCTAAGAACACTTTCTACATCGATATCGGTTCTTCCCTTGCAATCCATCGGAAGGATACCGCCTGTTTTAGCTCGGTGCGATTAGCTTGGCTCTAGTTCCCGTTTCATGTCATCTTGCCAATATAGCTTAGTTGGGAGAGTGTCAGACTGAAGATCTGGAGGTCTCTGGTTCAAAAAAGTAAGGCTCGAATGAGCTCTGTAAATTGCCGAGTCTCGGCAACAATTTTTTCCCAATTCCACACCGGGTTATTATTTTTTTAAATTTTTCCCCAAAATCAACACAAAGGAAATCGCTTATAAGAGAAGAGTCTGAGATGGTCCTTATACATCGGTTCTTCCCTTGCAATGCCTCGGACGGGCAGCGTCTTTTTAGCTCGGTGCGATTAGGGTGGCCCTCACTCCCGCTCAGTGTCTTCTTGCCGCTATAGCTCAGTTGGGAGAGCGTCAGACTGAAATTCCGAGAGTCTCTGGTTCAAATTGGAAGTGGAATATCAATTGGATAAACAAGACAGGCGGTGAAAAATAAACATCTAGAATTTTAAAAGCGACGAGTAATGGACTTCGACAACAATCTTTCGCCCCTCGAGCCGTAATCAAAGTGAGCTGTATTTCTAATACTTTACTAAGTGTGGTGTTATGTATAACACTGAAACCAAATGGAAAATTCTGTGGTAACTTATGGGTTTAACAAAAACAGAGAAGGAATCAAACACCTTAAGAGGATCTGTGATCTCTGTTGCCTGGCTATTTATATTTATGCACAGTCTTCCGGTAACAATTGGAAATTTCACTAATTCTTGATATATTTATTTTGTACTCAACTCTGAACAGTCTTCAGATAAGAAATAATTGGAAATTTGACAGCCGAGAATTATTTGAAAGAAAACTTGTCATCTATTTTGTCCTCATTATTCAAGGAAAGGTTCTTCAGGAAAGAGTTTTGATCCTGAAATTTATTTTGTTGCGTATGGTAATTTGACACGATTGGGTTTCCCGGCGCACGGTTAACCTCTTTGAGACTCTCTAGGCTGGTTTCCATATAATCGCAGACGATCGCGGATCGCAGATCGCAGACGATCGCAAAGAGAGCTGTTTCCATATAATCGCAGACGATCGCAAACGATCTCAGAGGCGACTGCAGCCATACATTTCGTTCAGCGGAAATGTCAAATGTACACGCGCGTTGTGCTCGCGGGGAAATCAAAGCAAACAACATGGCGGACATCGAGGAGGAAATTCTGCTGCAAGCCAATTTATTTCTTCTTTTAGTCCTAAAGCAACGACATCGCCAGCTTCAAACCGAAGGAAACATCGGTTTTGGGTTCGAAAAATATTCAGGAAGATCCTTACTATTACGGTTGTAAACGCACTCATACTGCTCAACTTCCTCCATAAGTTCCTCGTTAGTAACGTTACTATGTTCAATGCCAACCATGTTTAAAACAAATGAGCGTTGCTATAAACGAACATTCGAGCTTTGTGGTTAAGAAGCGTTGACTCATGGGTCAGAATTAAAAGTATTATGGGATACGTTTCGATCGCAGAACTTTGGTTTCCATATGATCGCAGGATCGCAAACGATCGCAGACGATCGCAGAAGATAGAACATGGTTGTATGTTTTGCGATCGTCTGCGATCAAGATCGCAGACGATTGCAGAAGTGTGTTTCCATATGATCGCAGACGATGACAGAACTTTCTACGATCAAATGGAAACCAGCCTTCTTGCTTTGGCATGCTTGGGACTTGTTTCTCAGCCAATGTTTTGTATTTACGACGAATAGCTTGCTCGTGAATTTTCTTTGCTTTCGTAATTGCAACATACATTTCCCTCTTTTTTTCTTTCAGGGAAGAATGTCTTAAAAACGATAAAAGAAAATAGTTCGTGGACAATGAAGACCTCTGCGAATATCACCCGCGCTTCATCTACATAGTGGGGTCCAAACCTCGTTCCCAGGTTCAAAGAGACCCTGGGAACGAGGTTGAGTGGGGTCCAAATCCGCTGTGACAGGGGACTGCACTTAATATGTCCAGAAATGCACGCAATTGCAAAACTAAATAATAGGCCAAAACATTGGTTAGTATTAACGAAAATAACAAATATAGCAAAAATACCAAATGAAGCAAGCGATAGCAGCAAGAATAACAATTCTTCAAGACAGACAAGGGAAGGGGGGCCCACAAAGATAAAAAAAATAACAAATATAGCGAAAATATCAAATCAAACAAGCGAGACACACAAAAATAGCAATTGTTTAAGAAGGACAAGGGAAGGGGGCCCCATAAAGATAACGAGAATAACAAAAATAACAAAAATAGTAGAAAATAACAAAGGAAGCAAGCGAGAGATACAAAAACTAGATGCTTCCGTGAAGCATACACTGGGTTGCCTGTGGTCGTCGTCGTCGTCGTCTCCGTCCATCTCGAAAGATGATGGCTGCACGCTGTTGGGTCACGTCCGGGTGCTGCACTTCCTCTGATGGCTGTACAGCCCTATTCTGGAATGACAGTCTCTGGAGCAGGTGGGGCAGATGAAGGGTGATGGTGTTGTGTCCTGCGAGGATCTCGCCTTGCGCTCAGCCCTCTTCTGCTGCAGTGTGGTGGTGCGTTCTTCCTCGGCTCTCTCCACCCCGCTGCGAAAAGCCGATCTCCACGCCCCACGGTTCTCAGCAAGACTCTCCCATGTTTCCAAGTTGATACCCGCGCCTTTCAAGTCACGTTTGCACGAGTCCTTGTACCTCAGGGAGGGGCGCCCACGGGACCTGGCTCCATCCGCAAGCTCACCATACAGTAGGTCTTTCGGGATGCGGCTGTCGTCCATGCGGCGTACATGTCCGAACCACCTCAGTCGACGCTGGGCCAGGAGGGCGAAAATGGACGGCAGTCCTGCCCGCTCGAGCACCTCGGTGTTGGGAGGTCTTGCCAAGTCTTGCCAGCGGATGCCCAGGATGCGCCGAAGGCAGTGGAGGTGAAAGCTGTTGAGCCTCTTCTCTTGCGTAGCATAGGTTGTCCAGGCCTCACTTGAGTAGAGCAGGGTGCTGAGGACGCAAGCTCTCTACACCTGCATCTTGGTGCTGTTGGTCAGGTTGTTGTTGTCCCACACCCTCTTCTGGAGCTTCGACATCATCCCGGTGGCCTTGGCAATCCTGGCGCTGATCTCCGGCTCCAGCGAAAGGTTGAAGGAGATAGTCGAGCCAAGGTACTGGAACTGGCTGACTGGGTTCAGGTCGTAGTCTCCGATGTGGATGGAGGGAGGAGACTCAGTTCCCTGGGACATCACCTCTGTCTTCATGAGGCTGATGGTGAGGCCAAATTCTCTGCACGCATGTGCTAGGCGGTCCACCAGTCTTTGCAGAGCTGCTTCGGTGTGGGTCGCCAGTGCTGCATCGTCGGCAAAGAGGGCCTCCCTGATGGTGACGCTGCGGACCTTTGTTTTCGCGCGGAGTCTGGCCAGATTGAAGAGGCGCCCATCGGACCTTGTGTGAAGGTACACACCGTCGTCGTTGTTCTGGGAGGCATAGGACAGGAGCGTGGAGAAGAAGATCCCGAACAGTGTCGGAACGAGCACACAACCCTGCTTGACACCACTGCTGATTGGGAACGGCTCGGACGTTGCTCCGTTGTAACACACTGTGCTCTGCATGTCTGTGTGAAAGGACTCTACGATGGCGAGCAGTCTTGGAGGGCAGCCGACCTTCTTCAGGATGTGAAACAATCCGCTCCTGCTGACGAGGTCAAAGGCCTTCGTGAGATCAATGAAGGCGAGGTAGAGGGGCTTGTTCTGTTCACGGCATTTCTCTTGTAGCTGTCGAACAGAGAAAATCATGTCGATGGTGGACCTGCCAGCTCTGAACCCGCACTGTGATTCCGGGTAGACGCGCGGCGCGAGGACCTGTAGTCGAGCCAAGGCAACTTTTGCAAACACTTTGCCCACAATGCTGATGAGGGATATACCCCTGTAGCTGTTGCAGTCACTGCGGTGGCCCTTGTTTTTATACAGCGTCACTATCTTGGCGTCGCGCATGTCCTTCGGCACTGAGCCCTCTCTCCAGCATAGGCGGAGCAGCTCAAGCAGGTCGCCAAGCAGTGCGTCCTTTCCTCTCTTGATGACCTCGGCGGGAATGCCGTCCTCTCCTGGGGCCTTTCCTGTGGACAGACAGTCGATGGCCTTGCTCAGCTCTTCCTCGGTCGGTTCAGCATCTAGCTCATCCAACACTGGCAACTCCTCGATGGCGTTGAGCGCAGCGTCTGTCACAACATTCTGCGTGGCGTAGAGCTCCAGATAATGCTCCACCCAGCGCACCATCTGTTGCCGTTGGTCAGTAATGGGCTCTCCTGTCTTGGTCTTGAGGGGGACGCTCTTGGTGTCACTAGGACCGGTGGCCTCCTTTATGCCGGCATACATGCTGCCTGTGTTGTTCTTGTCTGCTGCAGACTGGATCCTCCTGCTGAGCTGGAGCCAGTAATCGTTGGCGCATCGCCGGGCAGTCTGCTGGCACTTGCTGCGGGCGGCTCTCAATGCGTCTCTTGAGGCGGGGCAAGGGTTGTCGGCTTGTGCTAGGCGTGCTTTTCGCTTGGCTTCTACAAGAGGCTCCATCTCTTGCCAGTT
>OX421449.1:12435821-12438321 GCA_949126865.1 Montipora capitata | reverse complement strand
ATTACTGTGGTGTTCGGTATTTTAGTTAGATTTGTAAAGCCCCTTTCCCTGTTGTCGTTCAGTGATTTGCTGTATTTGCCAGCGTCTCTCCGTTGATTTGTTATTTTCGGTATTTTTGCTACATTCGTGAAGCCCCTTTCCCTTCTCTCTTTCAGTGATTTGTTATATTTGCCAGTGTCGCTCCCTTGTTGTGTTATTTTCGTTATTTTTGCCATAATTGTTATTTCGGAATGCTTTTTTTGCACAGTTGTTATATTTGTTATTCTTGCGATTGGGTGCATTTCTGCACATAAGTGGAGACGGGGACCGTGAGATCTACGATAGCGACGTCGCCAAAAACGTCACTTCAAAAGATGTGATGTGATGCAGAGTAGCGCAAAATGTGTGCCGCGCACCATTGTTTTTCACCTTTTTAAAAATTCCTCATTTTCCGGACTCGCTTTTTTTCAATTTTCCTGCCACATATCACAAAGAAGAAAACGCTACAAGGGCGGCTAAATTACAGAATAGTTAGGCTCGATTTCCGCCGCTCACTGGAGTTCAGGTATCCTCCCCAGGCGCTAGATCATTTCCCGAAACAGTGGCTGGGAGTAGTCTGAGAGGTCCCCATTTTGTCGGTAATGGCGGGTGCTGTTCGTCAGACCTTGCTCCTGAATCCGAAGGTCGTGGGTTCAGGTCACTTCTTGGTCAGATATTGTTCTCTCTCCTGCCTTGCGTTGGCCCACTTCTATGACTTGCGTTCACGCTCAGACATACACATTTTTCGCCATCTGGGAGGTCCGTATAGCAAAAAACTGTGACCGAGGTCGTGAAAATGCTGCCCTCAATACCTCGGTCACAGTTTTTCTCTATACAGACCGACCCTTAGCTGATAAATAACTTATTAATATTTTCCTCTCTGTCTCTCTCTCCTCTCTGAAATCACTTGTTTAATTTTCACCCGCACCGCGCTTGATAGCGAATACAATAAACGACTCACAAACTGAACGTTTCAAAGAGAAACATTTTTATTTGAATTCTATTTCCACGCCCCTTGTCTAACAAAAATCTGTTTTGAAACACTTACTTCTGCATGTAAACGGATTCGGTGACAAAAAATGGAGATTTCAGGTTATCACACAAGCTCACGAAACCAGGGCTAGGATTCCGCCCGGGTTGGCGGGGAAGATAGAAAAATTATGTCCGCTCCCAGAGCCAATCAGATTGCAGGATTCGCAGAATTCCGCCCGCTAGCTCATTGAGAAAAAAATTAATGGGTATATTAACCGAGTTTTTTTTTTTTTTTTTTAATTTAATTTTATTTTATTATTATTATTATTTTAATTAACATAACATTGATAGATTAAAATTCTTGGCTTGACACCAAAAAGTACAATTACATAATTGGTCGGTAAGTTAATATTACACAATAAGGATGGAAAAATTTAACTGCCTAAAATAAAATAAGTTCCTCAAATGGTTTCCATTTTTTGTTGAACATATTCATTTTTGTTTGTTTAAAAGCTATGTATTTTTCCGTTTCGTATTTGTCAAGCAAAATTCTCTTAAAGTGGATAAAAGAAGGTTTTATGTTCTTACACCTACAGGTCCACAGGAAGTTTTTGCCTAGAATAATTATATAATTAACCAGATCCATCTCCTCCTTTAGAAATCCTATAACAACTTGACGCAACGAGAGACACCTGCACCCACAAAGCTTATTTAAAATGTTAGCAATAACCTCATTCCAAAAGGAGTTTGAAAAAGAGCAACTAAATAAGATATGACTTACAGTTTCGAGTGTCTCATGGCAAAAACAGCAGTTGGGGGCTGAAACGTAGCCTATTTTATAAAGTATATCATTTGTGTACAAAATAGAATTTAAAACCTTATATTGAAAGGAGCGTATATAAGGTTCATTTGCAACTCTTATCGGCAGCAGGTAAACGTCAGAAATTTGGTCATCTCCCAAATCAAAATCTTCACTCAACCTCGCCCATTTCCTAGGCCTTTCATATACATGTTTTATCAAATAGCTGTAATAATCGCGGCATTGAAACGTTTCCAAATTAAGAACCACCTTAAAATTAGGCGAAGTTGATGTGCGTAAGTTTTGTGGAATTGATTGTCGTAGACCTGTCCATGTCAGGAAATTAGACTTTGTTAATCCCTGTCTTTTCACAGCATCAAAGGACGCTATATTTGTTTTACCAAAAAGTAAATCTTTTGTGTATTTAATACCATGATCAAAATATTGTCTATAAAACACGCTTTTCCGCTCAATCAAAATTTCTTTGTTGTTCCAGATGATGTATCTGTGATTATTAACCGGATCAGCAATGTCTCTTAGCTCTGACCACCACAGTCATGATAGTTCATAGTAAAAAGGTGAAGAAATATCTAGTTTCTTCACGTCATAGTTACATTCAATAAGGAAAAATCCACCATGGTTAGTTAGAAGGAGTCTTAGGTAGGACTTCCAAAAGCCGGAACAGTCTACATCAACTATCCGCTTTAACCA
>OX421449.1:12420821-12430821 GCA_949126865.1 Montipora capitata | reverse complement strand
TCATGTAAAAATGGCCTTTTGATCATGTATTAAGTATGACTGCAGATTTTATTGTCCTTAGCTTGTGTATTTGGTTTAGAAATGAAAAGTTTTTCAGCTGAGCATGCACAGAATGAGAATTCATTTTCATGTATTGTCCAATCTCAGGGATACTAATTACTCCAGGATAGTCGAGGATTCTGCTCCAAATCTTATTAATTGCACTTTTATTATCATTATTGTTTAAATTTATCATACAGTATTGCTCGCAGGTTTTTTGGTCCTATGTTCATCATTGCAATCAATCACCAAGGAATATTAACGATGTTGGTAGTTGAGATTCCTTCAAAATCACGAAGTAACAATAAAATATTATTAGTTAATTGCCCTCATGTTTAGCTTTTACCTATTTGAGAAAACCTTTGGTTGCTTTTCTGAACTTCTCGCAAGTTGTACATTGAATGACATCCTCAAACTATACTGGTTACTAGTCTTTTGGCTAGGGTACATGTGAATGTCAGCATGGCAGTAACAAGTTGCCAAGCTATAGAGTCACTTGCAATACAACACCTTGTTGTTAACACTTCATTGTTTTCGCAACATGTACACATGACATATCCAGCCACGCATATTACTCTACAAAAATTATTGATTGCTTTTATGACAGAGGTTCTCTTTGTTTAGACTCGTTTTCAACTTCCTTCTTAACTCTCTCTATCACCCTTTTCACATCAATCTTGTCACCTTATTATTATTATTATTATTATTATTATTGTTATTGTTATTGTTATTATTATTATTATTATTATTATTGTTATTATTATCATCAGTCAATAATAAACAGGGCTGTCAATAAATTTGAAAGTAGAAGGCTTATAATTCAAAGAAGGTAGCCATGAAAGTGAGCTTCGCCCACTTGACTTAGGCAGAGATGCCAACCCTTTCAACTGGCGTAGCGAGCAGCGCAGCCACGCCCACGAGCGCCACAGGTGTAGGCCTCAAGGGGGTCTGGGAACATGCTCCCCGGGGAAAATATCTAAGACATGTGCCTCTAAGATGCCATTTCCTGCATTTCGAGATCACAGTCAATGGAAAATAGTGGAGTTCTTAATAGGCAGTGAAAGCTAAGGATATTGGTCCCCATCACATTTTTTGATAATATTTGCTTGCTTGGGGAATGTAGCATAAAAATAAAATTGGACAGGAGTTTGGTCAAGCTTTGTGCTTCATTTATTGACATTTTCAAGCTAATTTTAACACAGAGAAACCAGAAAGAATTGTGCTAAAAAGACTGGTTAAACAAAGAAAACGTGATCTTTCTTCGGCTAGGAAGAGTTACAAAAACTGGGAGAATATTAAGCAAAAACGGGAGCGTGGGAATATTCGCCAAAAATGGGAGGTTTCCGACCAAAACCGGAGGGTTGGAATCTCTGTTGAGGAAGGGAAAAATGTTCTTTCTTCAGGGCGGACGCCATGTTGTTTTGTCAGATTAGGCGCAAGATTGGGAACTATTCAGTTCCAGGCGTTCCACACCATTCGCACAAATGATTTTGTTCGTAATCCTGTGGGACGTAAAAGAACCCACACGCTATTCGTAAAGAGTAGGGCATGGAGCTCCCGGTGTTGTGGTCAGGACTCATTTCATTCATTCATGTGCTGGGTGAGATCGCTAATGGACTGATAGAGGCTGCCAGTGTCGCCTGTATATGCTGATGTCCGATCTCACCCATAGATCACTTGCTTGTAAAGCGCATTTGAATACGTTAATAGAAAATGCGCTATATAAATTCATTTCCATTACCATTACCATTGTTTAATCTTTGTAAAATATGTCATCAGTTCCGCTCAAAACAGGGAATAAGATGTTTTGAAGGTTTCTTCAATTAATTTAACAAGTGCAAGATTTTTTATCTGGACTGGTGATAAAATGAGATGAAAGTAGCCCGCTGAAGATGGCTTACTTAAGCCAGTGGTTTTGGCCGGCTACCTTACCTTATTGACAGCCCCTAATAAATAATTATTATTTGAAAAATATTGTGCATGAAATGGAAACTCAGAAAAATCCTAGCCCCTGATGGGATTTGAACCTATGAATCCTGTGATCTAGTCAGATTCGGATGCTCTAACCACTGAGCTATTGGAGACTGTGGTAAAGGTGAAATGTGGGTATAGACTATGACTGCATGACGCAGTCACATAGTCAAATATCAAATAACCACAAATGACTCATTACTGCATTGTGCAGTCACATTAAGGCATATCGGCAATAACACCTTGCTGACTTCATCATGCAGTCACATTAAGGGCTACATGTATCAATGATGCAACCAACCACCTAAGCGAGTAATGTGAGAAATACATGAAAGATACTGTGCATCAAATGGAAGCTCAGAAAAATCCCTGCCCCCCTTCAAGTATCTTGGGACATTGTTGTGTGAAATTCTCTGATCTTACATTGTAGATTTTTAATTGGCATTCTTTGGAGTTAAAGGGTCTATGGGATTGTAATGATTCTCAAATGAATGTTTTGATTTCAATTCAAGGCAGCTATCATAAGAAGTCATAAAGATACAGCACACACAAAAGCTGAAAGAAATATCTTAGAAGCTGTAAAGGTTTGTCTTGAGAAGTTATTGAAAATGAAATCTTAAGCTGTAATGTGACAATCCTCATTTTACTCAGCTATAGACCTAAAAGGAGTAAACTTGATCCTGAGGAAAGGGCAGTATTTGTTCTTTCACAGACCCCTTAATCCTTAAAGCCTTGAGGGGGCTGCCATTGTCGATTAAAATCGTCTTGCTGAAGACAGAGTAAAATCTGTAAGTCAGGGCTTGAAGTTAACAAAAAAATCCAGTCGCAATTTTGCAACAAGATACGAAAATTTAGTCGCAACTTCGCAAATTTTTGTCCCAAAATTGTCGCAAAATCGTCGCACTGCATTGTGTTGTCAGCAGTGTAGCAAAACAAAATATGAGCCCATAATACTTGCCTTTAAACAAACCGCTGAAAATGGCGAATGATATTGAAGAAATGGAGATGTGCACGTAACATCGCAGCGAAATTACGCGATTGCACTATCTTCAGATTGAAAGAAAATTCACGGCGAGAAACCAAACAATTTTGTCATTTCTTTATTAATTTTAGCCAAAGTTTCAGAAAAGTGGCAACTGCTACTTCTCCAGATATTTTAGTCGCAAAGAGAAAAAATTCAGTCGCAGATCGCAATTTCAAGCCCTGTAAGTGGCACTTTTGGGGCTTAAAGGGTAAATAATGAATAATAACTGTAAGAAATTTGAACACTAAACAGTTTTCCTCTTTGTTGCATACCTCGGACTAGGTAAAGTAAACTAAAAATAATGTTAACCTTGTGTTTTTCTTTTCAGCATCCATTTATTGTTGATTTAATATATGCTTTTCAAACCGGAGGGAAACTTTATCTCATTCTGGAATATCTCAGTGGTAAGTGCACTTGTACCATATTGAGCACTTTCTAGTTGCAAACAATCCTACTGTTATAATTAATTTTGTTCCATAATTCTTGTCCCATATCAGTGGCTGCTAGTGGTCTGTCGTTGGGTTTGTCTTTTGTCTTTCACATTTATAACAGTTCTTTCGTCGCCTCTGTAAGCAATATGGTCAGTGGATGTTATAAGGCTGTAAAATAGGTATCATCACAGTGATGACAGGTGTTTTGTTTGGACATGTTGAGTTCATTGTAGGTACATGAATTCCATTTTGTACATGTAGTTCTTCTTGAAGGTGTTGTCTGGGTACTGTCTGAAGGGGCTGTCTGGTGAATCACTGTCTGGTGATCCTCTAAGGATCCTTGTAGTTCAAGTACACAGAAATGGGTTATCAACTGGGGTTATGTGGTAAATTTGAAAGCTGATGACTTCTTTCAAGCCTTAGCTCTTTGTTAGAGCAATTTAGGGAATTATCCAGGCTCTTAGTGTTTTCTTTATAGTGAAAGATGGAGCTATGCTGTTGGTCGGGATATATAGCAATGTGGATGTTGAGAACAAATTAGTTGAAAGAAAAGCATTTGTTAATTCCGTGGGGAGTGAGGGAGCTGATTTGAAAAATGTTTTGCAATCAGCTCCCTCACTCCCATACCCGTTCTGAGGCAGCACCACAGTTTATTTAGAGACTAAACCCCTTTACCCTTTTAGCTATAGCTTTGTGAGACGTGTGGTCAGCTTAGCTTATAATTATCAACAGTCATTATCATTCTTGGCAGATTTTGTCGTGCAATCTAGTTCTATTTAAAGTGGGAGAGGCTGGTAAAGAGCATTAACTCATTAAAAGACAATTTTTGCTACATGTGGTTAGTTGTCAATGAAGTTCTCTGCAGCCCAGAGTTTTTGTTGGGATTGTTTGTGGTTTGGGTATGGTAGTTATTTAAAGTGGTTGGACAGTTTGTGTTATCTTAGCTATATCTTGTAATATACAGTACATTCTTGTCTGTAAATAATTCTATTAAACTAAAGCAAAAATGAATGATCCTTGTCATTTGAAGGTGGAGAGCTCTTCATGCATTTAGAGAGAGAAGGAATTTTCATGGAGGACACGGCTTGGTGAGGACTCTATGAAACGAATACCATAAACACCCACAGATAAGCCGCACCTTTTTTCCAAAAATCATTGCTAGAAATTGGGGGTGCGGCTCATCTGCGGGAATGTTTTAAAATGGCTGCTTCTGTTGTCCAGTTTTCCATCTTTGCATCCGATCAAATGCCTGGCTACTAAGCTATGAATGTTCCACTCATGTTCTTGTTGTAACGCATACCGGTAAATCTATGGAAAAACTGTGTTGAGTGAAGAAATTCCTGTCAACAAATACCAGAAAAATATCAATCATATGTCAAAGTTGGTAGAAACGATTTTTATAATAATGCTAAAATTGTGGGTAAGACTTTGAAGTATTTTCCATTTCAATGTTTAATAATAGTGAGTTTACATTTGATGAACAGTGGATGAAGGAGACTTCTAAAGACTCAACTTTGGATTTCTTTCAAAAAACTTTTTTTTCCAAAATTTGACCTGCTAAATTCAGGGTGAGGCTTATCTGCAGGTGTTTATGGTAACTACAAATTAAAGTTATTTTTTTGTATGTATTATCAGGTATTTTTTTATTCTGAAGCTGCTGTTTACCCTTGATTAGCTCATGAAGATGTCTCGTGTAATAAGTGCTTCTATCCTGCCTTGCAGGCTACTTTTTCACTGTGGCTTGGTAACAGGTTAACCAATAGGCCAGGGAACTCCCGGGTTTAATTTTTTTGTTGTAAGACCTTCCATGCAGACCATCACATTGAAAATGACAAAACCCAACTAACACTAACCCCAGAATTATACTTTTTAAACAGTTTCTACTTGGCTGAAATTGTATTAGCAATGGAGCATCTTCATAATCAAGGAATTATTTATAGGTAAGCAGTAAATGCAAGTTTGAGATCATTTTAAACTTCTTTGGGGATTTTGCAAGAACATTGTGCATGTAAATGGCCTTATTACACATGTAATAACCATCATAGTGTCTCACATAAGATATGATGATGATTTCTTTGCAGAGATCTGAAGCCTGAAAACATTCTTTTGGATACACATGGTAAAATATAAAGTTGACGTCCATTGACTGTACATCCTTTTCATCCTTCCTGCATGGATAGAATGGTCATTCTTCCTGTGCACGTACCTATACTCCGTGGCATGTGGGAGTTTTTAACCCACCGACTCTTGAACTGCCTCCCATTGGCGAGTAAAGCTGTCTGGCCTTAGAGAAACTAGAATATATTTAAGTCAATGGGTTAATCTTTCTGGATTTATATTGAGATTTATCATGAGACTCTGCAAACGCCTTGCCATTTCTTTTCACAGGTCATGTAGTGTTAACAGATTTTGGTTTGTGTAAGGAGGCAGTCTTCGAAAACAGCTTAACTCATACTTTCTGTGGAACTATTGAATACATGTAAGTGAATGGATAATGAATTTGTGCAAAATAGGTTGAAGAATTCTCTGAAAGGTTGCTAAATGGAAATTTAGTTAATCTTGTATAGTTTAGAAGACATAACTTTCTTTCAATAATTTAATTACCATGTGTTGTGGTATCAAGGTCACAAAAAAGTGATGCTGAGGAAGGAAATAACCCTTGTCTTTGAGCAACCACATCAGTACCGGTATTCTTATAATTTTGGATTATTTTGAATTTTTTTTTTTAGTATCCAAACTTTGTAACTCTGATGAAGTCTGGTTAATAGCCAAGCGGAGCACCACAGGGAGCCATGAGTTGCTTTTCTCATGGTAATCGTGACTATCGATATTGCTTGTGGGGACATATGCATGACGAAGTTGCCCAATAAGTTAATAATATCCTAATAATGATAATGATACTGATACTGATAATGATAATGATAATGATAATGATAATGATAATGATAATGATAATGATAATAATAATAATAATAATAATCAGATGTAAACAACTTCTTCCAGTGATGTCAAGTGTAGGTTATGCACCAAAGCACCAGAAAGCATTCCTCATGTTTTATCTGGGTGCTCAGCATTGATGCAGAATCAGTACCTACATGTATCCCACCATTAGAGGGCTCTGAAGATCCTATTTTTTGGGATCATCCATGGGCTAGATCTTATAGACAGAGTACCACATTGGTATTCACCGATCCAACCCAAGCCAGTGTACAGAGTTGGACGATGCACATGCCTTTTGGGATATACTAGTGTTTGCTGAGCACCAAGAGTTGAGCTATGGAATTGCCAGGAAGTAGAAGCAAAGATGGGCTGAGGAACATGCAAACATCAGTGTTGTCAAACACACTGAATACTGCACGGGTGTTCAAGGTTGCAAAGTGATGCCGAAGTGAAAGAGTAAATGAATAGTACGCTAGGATATGCATAAGCCATACTTTGGGATGTAAATAATTTTAATTTATTTTATGGCTTTTAGCTTTTCCTCTTTTTTTGAAGTGTTTTTTTTTAGTCAAGTTTCACTTTGCACTGCTCACAGGCTACGCTGTGCACCCTGTGTGGCATTTTAATGTAGCATACAGATGCTTTTACTGCATATAATAATAATAATAATAATAATAATAATAAATATAATAATAATAATAATAATAATAATAATAATAATAGTAATCAATACCCAAAACATGGCGGCCATTTACAGCGTACATCTTTGATATTGGACATCTATGTTATGGTGAATTGACACCTGTCAAAACCAGGTATCTGCTGACCAGTATCCCATGAACATATTGCAGGCTCAAGTTTAGAGGTCACAAGGTCAGCTTTTTATAAAAAAAGTTAACCGCTGACCAGGTACCGGTTTTTGATTGGATCGCAGGCTCAAGCCAAGTTAACTTATTGTGAGAATAAAAAATAGGTACGCATTGCGTTCAAAAGTAAAGGAATATTGATACACAGTTTCTAAGGAAGAGCACAAGGAATTTTTTGGGAATTGTTGATCAAGAATAAAAAAATTGTCCTCAGCCACAAAAGTTGCGACATGAAAACAACATAAATTTTGTGCCGTGAATATAAAAGTTACCATCAGCGAAAAACGTTTTGGGAGATTTTTGCTACGTGTGATTTTTCTATTGTTCTTTTGGCTGCACAAGTAAATCGCAAAATCGAAAGTGACATTGATTTCAGCAGCTGCCTGTGATAAAGTTACCTTGCATGTTACTAACAACTGGATACATCTGTGGCAAAATGACGGCAAGACATCAGATCGTAGTTTTGTTAGTTAATTTTTTTTTTCCTTTCAAGTGTTATTAAGTCAACAAGAAATGTGCGAATTGAACACAAAGGTCACAATTGTCTAACTCTTGAGGTTGACCATTGTTTCTGCAAGTCAAAAAATTCACTCTCCTAGACGAGGTTCTTTATCACCAGGTAATTCCATCGTTTTAGAAATAGAAACTGCTTTATTATTCATCAGCGTCACAAATTCTTGCGGATTTTGGGGCTCATTTGTTGAAATTTAAGCATGCTTCCAACAGACCTGTTTATTTTCGGGTTTCACCCAGGTATTTTCCGGTGCAGCTGTTAAATGATGTGAGGATTTGAAAAGGCTTTTCACTTAACACACAGGCAGCTTCTGCTTCGTTATTTTTCATACAGATATAATTTTTTAAAAGAAAAGTAGACTGAAAATCAAAAATTGCGTGAATAAATTAAATGAGAAGAAAGAGGCTGTCAGTGAAATCAACAGACGCAGACTAGCCAATATAATCTACATGTTTACCTATCAGCAAAATTTAAGTAGTGTTGCTGGTTCAAACCAACAGTGAACGTGCTCTTACACTTGATGACTAAAAGATTTCATTTGATATTTGTGAAAACTAAGTTGCGATTTTTTAATGTTTTGTTCAGTTCAGAAGAGCTCATCTTTTCTATTACTGGACAAAATTTTTGAGTGCAGGGTTGTGGGAATTTCATCACAAATAAGCTGATGAAATCTATATTTTTTGCTGATCGATCGCAATGATAATGTTAAAATAGTTTTCTTCTGTTTTTCTTTCCGTTGCAAGGAAATTGCTGTTGAATGTTTTTCAATGCAGACAGAGAAGTTGACCCTGTCTTTGAGAGTAAAAATATTATGGCCGACTGGTGAATTCTTTGCTTGTTTATTTGACCTGCAGAATGTCTGTAGAATGTGAGCTTGCGGGACGATCTCCGTAGAAGTGAAAAAAGAGTGATTTTGATTTTAGACATTTAAGAATTTAAATATGTTTGTTAATTTGACAATAACCGACTCAAAGAGTTTTCATTCTCTTTTCATTAAGAAAATTAAGAAAGGAAAAAGGCGGCAAGTAGGCCACAAACAAACATCAATAACTGTTGTAATTCAAGAAAACCGAACAAGAGTTTGATAATTCATGCATGTGCTGCACACCTACAAATCTTACACTCACTCACTCACTCACTCACTCACTCTCAGACAGCCCCGATGTCAATATGGTAGTGCACTTGGTATAATAACCTGGGAGCTCCGCTTTTAGGTTTGGCTAAATCTATATGATGCTTTTGACTGTACCAATAAGACTGTGTTTTATTAAATGTACTCCACTCTGTACTCTTTACTCCTGTTTCCAAACTTACAGTATGCATGTATGTTTATCTTGTTCTTTGCACTTTGAATTTATATACATGTACAGTACATGAACTTGTTTGTGAACTGTGTTTTTGTAACAAGTGTTTTTTAATATAAGGGCACCCGAGATTCTGACTCGCAGTGGCCATGGCAAGGCAGTGGATTGGTGGAGTCTAGGTGCACTTATGTATGACATGCTAACAGGAAGTGTAAGTTAAAGATGATTTAGCCAATAAAACATTAAGTTGCCGATGACTGTTGCCTGAACTGGCAATGTTTGATGAGTAAAATTATCTGTCTTTGAAAGCTTGCAGCAATCAAACCTCTTGATACATGTATTCATTGTATTTAACTTTCAGCCTCCTTTCTGTGGAGATAGCAGAAAGAAGACAATTGATAAGGTAACCTGTTACAAGTTTAAAATTGATAGTTCTTTGCTTATGTTATGTCTGTAATATTTTGGTAAGAAAAACAGAAGTACATCGCAGATCCAGGAATGGGTACTGATTTAAGGGATGGTCTTGTCTTTACCTCATTGTGAGGCCTACCTATGCTCCTTGGTGCTCTTGTTGCTATTCAAGGTTTGTTTATCCTTTTGTAGTTTCAACTTCTGATTCACATTCTTTGTTATCTTTGCCTTGAGTAATGACAGTTCGATTCTAAGAGTAGAGTCTTTGCTCTGCTAGTTAACGTGATGGACAGGTGATGAGTTGAAATTTCTTTGATAGTGATCCTCCATTCAGTAGAGCAAGAGATGGTCCTACTTCTTCTAGGAGATATTTTGGCTTTACCATTCACATTTTATTACAAGTCTCCTGGAAACCTGTTACAGTACATGTCCCAAGCAATATGTGTTAATGAACTCTTGCAACTTTGTGGCAAAGAAGGTTGCTTGATGTTTTATTCTAG
>OX421449.1:12368321-12410821 GCA_949126865.1 Montipora capitata | reverse complement strand
ATGGCTAATATGCATCTCGCTAACTTTCACTAACTTGCGCCTTCTACCTGTCTCCTTGTAGCCCTGCCAAGATTAAGGAAAATGGGTCCAGCCAGTTTGGCTTTGAACAATCGTGGCAACCGAACAGAGCAGTTGCAGCAATTGCGAAGACAGCGGTCATGAAGGCATTAGACTTTAACTCCTCGGCAGCAGTTGCCATGGACACCTCTATTGAAAACGATAGAGTCCTTAATGGCAATGAGAATCTGCTTCAGTGTTGCAACTCCTCCCTTTCACATTCTGCGGTGACTAATTCGCATCTTCAGATGACGTAACAGTCAAATAATATTAATACAAGCTGCATTATATTAAATTATTTCTTTCATAATTCCATACCCCTAAATTATTTCTAGAAGTATTGTCTAGGTCGCATTTGATTGTCCCACAAGTTGAGGAGGTCTAACTGCAAAGTTGGCTACTGGGATGAAGTCATTTTATGTCTGGAAAGTAACGTGGAGTGAAGATAGATTCTTGTAGCAGCTGTCAATAGTTAAATACTTATTTCTGGTTGGAATCTGGTGTAAAAATTCGTTTTCTCTTTGATACTGGCTTGGCTTTAGTTGCAAAGATTCCAGGGAAAAAATGCAAAATGTTTACTTCTTGTTTTCGTGCTTAAATACTATTATACTCGGGATAACGAGACCCCATTTTTGTAATGCATTAATTAACAAATATTTATTTTGAATGTGAGAGTATTCTTGGAGAATTTGTGGTCAGAGATGTATTTGTGTAAGTGCAATGTTTTAATTGCTGTTATTGCTACTACTAATAATTATTAGTGGGGTATCAATGCATAAACGTTAAATAATGCTAAAAATATTTAACGAAGGGCACATAAATCACTTATTTATTATAGAAAGACGGTCAAAGGCATAGACTGTGTGGCAATCTGGTCCACATTGATTAGTTCAGTTAAGAATGACAAGGATATTGGTTTGCTTTGGTCATGATTCATTATGGTGTAAAGCAAACCTGAAATCATTGAAAGATGGTGTTTCATGCAACCGTAATAAATTCTGTAGATTATTATGCTCCATTGCAAAGGAAATCTGTCAATATGTAATTTGTCAAATTACTTCAGTCGTTTGAGTTTGATGCAATGCTTTAAAATTTTCCATTTTCATGGGATGAAAAACAATACATATAATTATTAATGCTATCTAAACTTGAGTTATTTAGAGGAGCACAGGCAGACTAAGCTCGGTATACGATTAAAGACTCCTTTCTTTATGAGGGGAAATAACAACTAACGACATCGTAAATATTCGTATAAAGGCACACACCCGTCTACAACGGACACAGTTTGCCCTCTGAGTGCACAGAAAAGGCGAGGACAACTGTACGTTGAAGTAAGTGAAGTTTATTTCTACATTTAAGGTTTATTTTAGCATTTATAAGCTCAAAGTTAATTTCCTCATACAAAGTCTATAAATCGTATACCGAGCTTGGGCTGCCTGTAACAGGAGCTGTAATATTGTTGGAAATATGTGACGTGAGTAGTCCAGTTTTTAATTCGATCACCAGCACTGCTGGTAATTAAGCCCCAACCTAACGCATGCCATGGAAGTAAATCATATTAGTATATACCACACAAGTGAATAGTGCTTTCCGTGTGCGCTAATTGGTTAACTCGGAGGTGATTATCCAAGCGCTAGCACCTCTGAGTAGCTGGTGCGAGATTTGAAATTTCCGTCGACATTTTACAAAAATTGAGTAGTCTTTTTGGTTCAACTTTTATAGAGCTTGTGTGGTATATACCCAAGCAATAATATTCACCTCAGTGTCGGTGAAAGTGGAGTATATTTACTGAGCTGCGAATACCCACCACTACTCGCCTCCGCTTTGGTTAATATTTAACAATTATCCTGCGAAATCGCGTGGGATATCGCCTCATACTTAGCCGACGAGGCCATAGGCCGAGTTAGCTAAAACCAGACGATTTTTCGCAAGATTGAGCAGGATAATTGTTTTATTATTCAACACATCGATGACAAAGCGCAATCGTCTATACGTTGAGTACACACGACGAATATTGAGCGCGTTATGACCATATTTGGACGTTGTCACAATGTGTTGAATACTAATTAGACATACCTCAGTGATTTAGCCTTTTAGATTGCAAGTAAATGTTTTCTCATTCGAATGCCTAACTTGCAAAAAGACCCTCTCCCGACCGTTATTTCCTTCAATTTTCATCCAAGCATTCTTATTGAATCTCGAACTGGACTATTAGCCCATGTCATTACGGTTTACAAGCGGTTTTGTCGAAAGAGTCGTTGTTGTTATTGCTTTTGCTACAACTTTAAGGAGACATCCTCAAAGGTTAACAATATTTATCATGTTAATTCAATAACTTAAGCACTTTTTATTAATAATAATTGTGCACTTAGTGTGCTTTTCAACATATTTTTTACATGGCTTTAAATAGTTTCATTTTGACTGTTTGCAAACTGACGATTTTCTATTTGCGCAAGGGTTTTATTATCTCTCACATAGTTGAAGTACAAAATGTTTGATTTTTTATAAGGACTTAGTTTCGCTTTTGTCAGTGTTTATGAAAAAAAGCTAGAGTGAATCTTTTGCAGTGAAAAAGACCAGCTTTCGTTAAAAACAAAGCAGAAAATATTGCAATTTGTTAGGACAGTTAAGCTTAGTTTTCTTGTGAGAATCAGTTTTTAAGGTTGTCTTTTTCCAAAAGTTCTCACGGGTGTTTCCAAAAGTAGCTATTCGCTTCCCCAAATCATCTTCATAAAAAAAAATTATCGTTTTTCCTTGCACGTAATGTTGATGCATTGCAGGGATAAATCGTTTCAGATATGTGCACAGTAAATCCCTGCGATGTGGCCATGACTTCCAGATAGCTCGGAAATTAACACAATAACATTGCTGGAATGATGTACTTTTGCCCAAAAAATAAATTGAAACATACCATCACTGCGTTGAACCATGTGTTATGTCAATATTTAAACCAAAATTGTTTTGAATGAATTATACAATCTGCTGGACAGTTAACACCTTTTTTGAAATTTACATTGTATTTTCCCTGTGATTCACATTATGTATTTTTTAATCAGTGCCATGAATTAGTCTTTATTAATAGATATCAAAGTTGTAAAGCAAGACAACAATGTGCCTCTTTAACTCTACATTGGTATGGGAGGGTCTTTATAAATGCTCTCATGTCATCAACTTAATTATTTTAGTGTTACATTCTTCTAATATTGCTAGCTTAATAATTATTGATAGCAATCAACTAGCTCATTGAGAAGATTAACCATACACTTGTCAATCCTGTGTTACCATTGCGGCTTGGATTCATAGTATTCTTGGTGATTTGGTCCACTTGCCAAGACCTCTCCTTGTCCATGTTTTTTTTGTAATAACTGGAATATACCACCTTAGCTGTTTGGGATGTTTTCATTTACCAAAATCTTTCATTGGAGCTTTAATTAACAAACTGTGAAAGCCTTCTCCATGAAAAATATGAAAACTTACCTGTACAACCAATTTTCGACCTTGGGTCATTTGACCACAAGTATCAGAATTCGTTTTGCTTTTCTTTCATTCAAAAAAGTGTATTTACAATGCTGATTGTAAGCATATGAAAATCAAGAACCAAAGGATTCTGACGAATCAGATGACGTCTTGGCGAAAATGCCCCAATTCAGGGGGAGACCATGGAATAGGCATTCACTTTTGGGATCAGTCCTTTGCTGTGACTTCAATTCCATTCGCGTGTATATTGATTTTCCCAAAGAATATTATTTATTATTAGGACAGCTGCTTTGTAAAAAAGCCTTACTGTAGATAGGTTAAATATTTTACGCCCGAAGTTGCTACGCAAAACGATTTTACGAAATTAAACTTGACACTTGTGATGTTTGAAGTACGTATTTGAGGAGTTTTATTTTTTTAACAATTAGAGATCCTGCAAAATCCTTTAGATTCGTGGGAGGGAAGGTTCCAAAGTGCCAATTCCTATTTCCCCGCAAATAGGTTGTGCAAAATGCAGACCTCTAGCATCTGTAAAGACTTGGTCTCTTTAGGTAGTCAGCATTGTATCCTTGATGTGAAAGTTGCATTTTTATTGACCAGTTCCAAATTAAGTTGACACGTAGAACGTGGTGGCCACATGACATTTTGAAAATTGTACCCTAGATCGCCTTACACTTGCAGCTTGAAGCTGCTGGCGTTTTATCTTCTTTGACCACGTGTTAGTTGTAATAAATTGCGTGCTTAATTAAGCACGCGACGGTTTGGATCCATAGTTTCGCACGCCGGGACAATGGCCTCTCCCAGATTTTTTAACTAATCGTCTCCAATAGTGAAAACATATTTAGTAGTATAAATGTGGTTGTGTCAAGACAAGATACAAAGCCCGGGGGTGGGGTACTCTCAGGAAAATTGGGCGGAGGTGTGCGTTCCTTTTCCTGAAAACCCTTACCCTATTTTACAGCAAAAACAGCGATATTCCCTCCCTATTTCAGCTGTTACACGGTTGGCTTGACAATTTGAGAAGAGCTTTGTTGATGGGCGTATCGCCTAATGATGAAGAAGCTTCTTCTAAGAAACTTGATTCAAGACTCAAGTGAACAAACCATACCCTATTTCATCAAAATCGATACCCTATTTCAGACTAAAACGGCAAAAAAAAAACACCATACCCCCTGGGGCATTGCCCATATAAGGGAGTACCCCCCCCCCCCCCAACCCTCCGGGATACAAAGGAAAGCAGCTACTGAGTGTTTTAGTGTGGTAAAGGGCGTCAACTACGGTAACAAGACTAGCTGTTGGCTAAATAAACTCGCGATAAACCATATCAACTCAGGAAGTCTTGCTGAAGTAAACTTTGCTCTCATCGTGCCGCCGTTGTCAGCGTACATTTACAATTGTAAACTGCGAAAAGCGAGTCACATTCCAAAACGTGCTTAATATAGTATAGTAAATTTGCCTCTACCGTGGTAGAAAAAGGATAAGTCCCGCATGTGATAGCAAGCTTTTGACTGGAGTGCGAGTTCGTTTGTTTTGGTCATACGCACCTCAAAAACATTGTCTCCAAACCCAATGCGCATGCTCCGGACTGCAAGTTACTCCAAACGTATCAGTACCGTACCGCCCCTCCGCGGGGAATGTCCCACACGTTGAATCGGTGCGCTCTCATATTGGTTCATAGAGAGAGATTCATTTCTGATCTTAAAAATTCTTTGTTATCTATACTCTTTTAGTCTAGAGTGGGTCAGCTCTTCACGCAAGCACAGAACTTGAAGTGGAGTTACTGGATTTCATTAATGCAGAACACTGGAAAGCATTTGTGGTTCATTCTTCAAGCAAAGTGAGAAGAGCATTGGCCTTACTGAATTTCATGCAGCGTATCCCATGTGATAAGAATTGCTTTAGAAATCATCAAATTATATAGCTGTTGTCAACGAGGCAGCAGCTCTGTAAAAAAAATTGTTTTAGTGTAATTTCCTTTTGGGGTTTAAGAGTTGTTGCGAACGTAGCCTGGCACTGAACCAGGAACGCCCGTTCGAATTTCTTGGAAATTAATACAAAAATGTGCTATGGAACTGCGACGTAGATAATTATGGACCGAAGTCCAAACATGGAAAAAATGCGTTTTAACATTTATCCGGATTCATTGAGATCGGGAACAGGGGCTTGTGTGGTCCCCGTTCAACTGATAGCGTCTTTAAAAGACTCAGTTCCAATATTGTTTTGATACTTTGGATTCTTGTTTTATCCAGGGACGCGTTCGACTGGCCCTATTCCGGAATAAGAATACGTCAGTGGGGTGATTTAAAACGGCATGTCTGGTGTTTTGAAGCAACAAGCATAGTAAAGATGTGTTTGAAATAGCATTTTAGCAAGTGTTTGACAATTTTATTGTGAATCTTCGTAAAAACGAAGGATTTCTAACCTCTATTCCATGTATTCCTATTCCGGAATACGGTCAATCGAACACACCCCTAGTTGTCCTGTGAGAATTTGTACAAAACTAATAACAGTCATCACTACAGCTGCACTAAATTAAAGGGCTTGGTTTATTCGAAAACGTCTCTTTGCCGTAGTTTTTACAAGGTGCTCAGTGGCAGGTTAGGGATTGAACATAACTGGTTGAACCATTTCGCTATGATAACCAAATTAAAACTTAACATGCAATTTTGTCATTTGCGTACCTTCACATCCCGCTAATAATGGAAAGATTAAGCAAAATGCGTATTTTCGACAAATGACAAGACGTATGTTGGCGTTCACCTGGGATGCACTGATCGAATTGAATGAGTTGCAAGTTATTGGAGTCACTAGATCACAGTGTTTATTATAGTTACTTTCGTCCTCTGAATAGAATATACACGCTTTGCTATACACTATAAGTTACAATATAAAATAACCTTTCACTCTGAATGAAATAACGCAATAAAAAGTAAAATAATGATCAGACACGTAAAAAGTTGGTTAATGAATCGGTCACACTTGAGAATGACAAATTGCAACTGGTTACGGAAATTTGTAAAAACAACCTAAAAATCTGTTACCGACAGACCTCCACACAAATAAACTTGAATTGGTACTGAAATATTATGTAATGCGACTAAAATTTAACAAAGGATATAGTCTTTGTGAATTATATATTTATTTTTATAAAGGCGGGGTGTGTTAGAAGGACAGCCATCTCGTTTCCAGGGTCTTTTATCTTCCCGTCCCTTGGAGAGAGCGAGGAGAGACCTTGGTTGGGTCTGGTCAGGTGTCTGCAAAGATCTGGGAGATAACAAATTTGTTTCTGCTAGTTCCAGGGGACGAGAAGATGATAGACTCTGGGAAGTGATGCATTGTTATCTAGAGTCGTCGATTATTTTGCGTTGAAGAGACGCGTATGCTCTTTCCAGCTTCATATTCTCCTGCAGATATAAAGAATGAAAAAGTTCAAAATTAGGTCCTCGTTGTCTCCTTCGCGGCAATGATTTCGAGCGTCACCGTTAGAAAGCTCCTTCGGTTGTTCCTGGAGAGCTTTACCACCGACAAGAGCAACGCCACGAAACACTGAGTTGAATGAAGAGTTTTCTCCAAGGATTTCACAACAATGTCAGTCAAATCCGAGTCCAGTCAATCTTTTATTTTCTATTTAACAAATCGAAAGTCGTCCAGCGTTGTCTGTACTCTTATTGACAACGATATTCGTCATGACAGTGGTCAAAATGTTGTGGACTCACGACCACAACAAATTTTGAAAGAGCAAGCGTCGTCTTTAACTTACTCGCAATATGATTGGTTTATTTCCCAAAATGAGCGCTCCTGATTGGCTATTACATTACGTGACAAATTGACGGCAAATTAGCCAATCAGATTGCGAGATTACAAGCAGTTGTGGTAAAAATCAATTTCATTGAAGTTCCGACCAATCCTGTAAAAGATTCCTTCGTGAACGTTATACGATACGCTCAAGATGGGATAATCACAAAATTATGATCGCGCCAACGTCTAATTTCATTTCTTTTCAAGCGAGGTTTGCGCTGGCGTCACGGTGGTCATTGCTAATTAACAATTAGACCCGTAGCCCTTGCGGGCTACGGTTCAATAGCCCATGAGGCGAAGCCGAATGGGCTATTGACCCGTGGCCCTTCAGGGTTTTAGTATCACCCAACTAGTCGGACAGAAAAGGCAGTAAGTTGAAGAATATTTATATGGGAATAAAACGAAAGAAAGCGTTACGCTTTTCGCTACTCGAGGACTATTACCAATAGTCCTCTAGTTGGGTGTTGCTAAAGCGTCATATTTTGTACCTGCGCGAATTTCTGAGATCCCGGATACAACCCGAGATGGCCGCAAGACCTCCATGTTTCTTAAAGATTGTTACAAGAAACTGGAATAAAACTAAAGGGAAATGGCACAATGGATGACTATTATCGGTATTCTTGAAAGGTTGAGAATGAAGGAGCTCAAAACGTGTGATAAAACTTGTGCAGGGGATAGAACAAAAAGATCTTTCAATTAAGTTAACTATTGGAAAGTAATGTGACGTGCTATTTTCTACCCATGTAAACCCTGTGAGCGTTAGCCCCACTAATAGAATTGGGCCCACTCAAGGACAGAGGAAAGCTCTGACCAGTGTGGGAATTGGAACCCACGACCTTCGGGTTAGATCACCGCTGCTCTACCGACTGAACTACAAGGTCAGACGGGAGCAAGTAATGGGAATTTACGATGTCAATTTCACGGCAATGAATATGCACAAGTACAAGGGAGGGTTGCAAAAGTTTCAACAGAAATAACCAACTAATGGAACTGGGCCCACACAAGGACAGACATTTTCAATTATCGCGCACCAGTGGCTCAGCTGGTTGAGCATCGGGCTGTCATGCGGGAGGTCGTGAGTTCGACTCCGGCCGGACCAACACTCAGGGTGTTAAAATAACTGAGGAGAAAGTTCTGCCTTTGTAATTACATCTGCAAATGGTTAGAGTTTCAAGTCTTCTCGTATAAGGACTGTAAACCGGAGGTCCCGTCTCGTAGCCCTTGTTGGTAATTATATAGTATGTGACGTTGGCGTTAAAGAACCCACTCACTATTCGATAAGAGTAGGAGACGTAGTCCCCGGTGTTGTGGTCTGACCTTATCTGGCCTCACTGGCGTCACTTCCAAAAACAAATTGTAAACTACGTAATACGAAGTCTGGCTAAAGTCCCCCATAAAGCATTCTAAATTAGTCCTGAAAAGCCCCAAGGAGAGAGACTAATAGCTTTACTTCACTTCAATTACCTTGGTAGCGTGCGTAAGCATTTTCTGTAACTTTGTCATTTCCATCATTTTCTGGCTTAACATCGCTGCATTTCTCTGAGCTTTGTCTTCACACATCTGATTCAAAAAATGAAATAACGAATGTTTTAGGTAAACAACAAGTGGCAGAGGGACGAATCAAGATTTAAAGTTTGTCCAGAGTCCATTTTATGCGAGACCTGATAGAGAAGTCAACCGCTTACCTTCAGCGCAGATTGCAATCTTCTTGTTTCTTCCTCGCCGCTGGCGTTAAACTAATGAAAAAAATAATTAAGAAAATTCTAAATATCGAGAAAGTTAGTTCCTGTCATAGCTAAAGGAAATCTTAAAAAAAGTCTGTTTTCCTTTCTTTCCAAAGTGAACATCACCCGATGAAATCGATTCCACTCCTCAAGAGCCTCGATCCGATGCTATTTATCAAAGACGTGCTACGTTTTAACCATTTGAAACAGGACTACAAGTTCCACTTCACTTAATTCACCTTTAATCATAACACTGAAATCGATGAAATGATAAAAAGCAGAAAAGAATAGACTGCTACCAGCCCTTCTGAGTCAGTCGAACCGCCTGCTTTAGTCACGCATCACTCTCCCCTCGGCTCGGTTGCGTGACTGACAAAAGGGACTGAAGAAAATAAGTAGGACAAAAACAAAGCAAGGTTCCTCGAAGTCGCGAATAGGCCATTTTAGAAATATCAAACATTCAGCTTGATAGTGAGGCAGTGAGGACATCCACTTTCTTTTGTCTTTGTCCTCTAAGCCTCTCTTTCAAGTTGAATTATAATATATCGAAAAAGGCCTATTGCGAAGAGAAAAGCGGGGATTGGCAATGACTGTCGTCTGGCTGAGCTCGGGACATTTCACCCACCACCCCTCCGCATTAAAGTTTCAGCTTTCCTTACCGACTCAGTTGATACCATACTACAGTGACTGTCATTCAACGACTCGTTCTCGGACGATTTCCGTAGACTGTCATTTTGAGCCCGCAGTTGCTGAACTCTTCCCTGCAAGTGACGTAACAGTCGAGCTGTGCTGTTGTCCTCTCCAGGCCGTGGGCTAGGAGTTGTGGAGCTGAGACTGGTACCCACACCACTCTCTGATGGCGAGGAGTGGCCATTTACCATGGGACTGCCGGTGGGGGTCTGGGTGCGCAATAATAATTGTTTTATTAAGTTTTCCTTAAATTCTGACATTTGGGAATTAAGGCCAATCAGTTTCCAGCTTGGCAATACTTGACGCAGTCATTTTGCATATTAGGTCATCGGGTATATGAGCTGATAACCGAGATTGAGAGAACCAATCAGAAAGCTAGAAACACAATATACAAGGTCGAAAATAATAGAACAAATTTCCACATGTTAATTTTAAAGTTTTGTAAGGCGCCTTTGAACAGTAGGATACTGGCGCGGTATAAATATTAAAACAGGATAATCCTAAAGATTCCATTAAAATCAGAGAAAGCTATGTAAGGTAAACTAAGCTCATTAACTAAACGAGTGCATTGTAGCCATAGGTAGCCCAATACTACAAAGCCTATTAACTTACGGCAGCCTTGACTTGCTTCAGTTCTCTTTCTAATCGTTCTATTGTCTTCTTGAAGGCCTACACAAATAGGAATCAATTACGCAAAAGTTAAAGAACCTGAAAATGACGATTTTAGCAAGTTCGAGAGCAAAACTTACCGTTCGTTCAGATTTGATCTGTAAGGCGTTCCTCTCTTTCTCCTCTTGAAATTGCCTGTTAGAGGAAGAAGAATTATTTTTTGTCAAATAAACTGGGAAAGAAAAAGCTTGATTTTTCCATCATTGTCCGGATTATGGATACAAGGACTGATGATTCGAAAGCACCTTTCATTTATTAAGAACTTCAATTTAATTTTCTCTGAACTTTAATTGCCTGAGGCACAGTTTTTTTTTCTTGCAGAAAGGTCTTCAAATGAGAGTTGAAAGTAGGTTTCGTATTGCTATACGCGTTGTGACTGGCTTGCAGTGAGCTCACGCACCAATCTCAGCCAATCGGAAGCAAAAGAAAAAGCAATGCTAACGTTCTCTCATGCGTTTTCCCGCGCTTTTGATTGCCTAACTTGATCGTCTGCGTCTCTTTTGATTTTGCCGGAGTAACAGCTTCGGCTTTGGTTTTACGACACTTGACTACCACCTTCATTCACTATTTACTGATAAAGTACCTCTTTATCCGCGCCAATTCTTCTTCCTGAAAGTGAAAGAAATCCAGTTAATCTAAATCTACCAGTTATCGAGGCAGAAATTAAATCCATACATTTGTTTAGCCTTTTATATTCTCTTTCAGACCGCTGAATTTCGCTGCTGTCTCCTCCAATCATCGCAAAATTAATGAGCATAGCTGTCATCTCGTCTTGCTTGTATTTGACGATAAGAAACGACACGAAGAGTACGAAAGCCCAGCACTGCACTTCAATTCCTTTCGTCATATCATAATGCGTTTCCCAGATTTCTTCCCAACGCTATTTTCCTTCCTAACCAAGTAGTATATCTAACCTTTGCAGTAAGCGCTTTTGTGAAGATTTGTACTTGTTGAGGTGTGAGGTCTCCACTGAATTGCTGTTGGGAAAGAGGACAAAACGTGACTTTCTTGCTGACTGACAAATTATAGAAAAAAAGTTAGGTGAGAGATAATTGAATCTCGCGTCTTAACGAAGAATACAGGAAGAAATAACACTGGGCAACTTGAAACACTTGCTTGCCTTTTGTGACCAAGATACGGACCGGAAATCGTTTGAAAGAGACTGGTCACAGAAGTCATGGTGCTCTATTAAATATTGAACAGAATAGACCTTATTCGTATTGGACTGGAACGAAAATGCCATGAAGGCTCCTGCGGAGGAAAACAATTTGCATCTGAAAAGATTCCTCCGCATGAGCCTCACCTTCATGCTCATTCCAGTGCAACTAAGAGAATACGAATCTGGGCAATTTGACTGCTTCCCTCGAGGGGTTTGTCAAGTGATGGCCATTGTAACAAATTATGGAAACCAAAACATGAACGCTTTTAAGAATTCCAAATAGCAAGAGTCAGACCAGTTGACTATAGGTGGTTTTTCACATTACGTCATTGCCGCCATGCTGGTGAAATTGTTCGTCCATCAGCAATGGTACATTGTAGCATTGTGTCTTTGGAGATTGGTTGCAAACCATCTATTTACAAGACAAACCAAGTTGAACTGAGACTACATAAGAACAACATCACGTAGCGGGAATTGGACCTGGTAAATTCTGATTTCTAACCACTGGCAAATCTGCCTCCCATAAAAAAATAAAGCTGGCAACCTCTCACCCAAATTTGAATCAGATAGTAAATACCGGTTTTTTGAGTGCCAGTTCTCTATTGTCTTGTTCGAGTTCTTTTCGGGCTGCAATCAGATGCTGTCTCAACTCTTCATTATAGGAACGGAGATTTAGCTGCAAAAAGACACCAAAGACAAAAAACAATAGGGTCCCTTATTCATTTGAAACAAGCGCAAAGCAAAAAACGAAAGAGAAAGAGAATAAGATGTTTTCAGATTTCTCTAGGTACCAGTGCCTCCCTTGCAGGACTAGCCGTCGATGACATGGGACTTTCACCAACAAAACTGCCGGATAAATTTCTAACGAAAAAGAAAAAGGGATAAAAAAAACGTTAAAAAGGCGCTTTAACAACGTAGGGTATCGGGTCGTTTGGATTCGGGCTGGGGACTTTTTTTCGGTTAGTTTAATACCTGACAGGGAAGGTTCCGCGCAAAATTGTTGTGGTAGATCAGTTTGAAATGACTGTCGAAAGTAATTACGCGATTACAATTGCGGTTAGTGATTGGTTTACAAATCTTACGCCAGTTCATCAACCAATGAAAATGAAAACCAAAACCAATCGATTTTCCCGCGCTTTGAGCAAGTTACATGAAACTGCTACGAATTTGGATTGGTTCATTGCATCTGCTGTGATTGGTCGACATAATTACTTTGGTAATTGAAAGCCACCCCGACAATAAAGACTATCAATAGAACACGTTTCCAACGCGGTAACTTCCGAGAGTACCTATCACAAGATTTCTCTACGATGACAGGACGGGGAAAGGAAGTAGGTGGAGTGCAAACGGTAGCTATGGACACAGAAAGATAGATAGACGACAAATAGAATAGATAGATAGATGGATCCTTTTTCTGGGAATCTTTCCATGTCGTCAAAAGTTTAAAAATTCACACCACTGTCGGTGCATCCTAACACACCTTTTGGGAGTGGTGCTGGAAGAATCTCCTAACAGTGCCGCTGTTTTTCTGCATTCCTCGTTGATTTCCATGGCAGTCTCTTTCTCAGATGTTTCTGCAAGTACGCTCAGCTAAAAAAAACAACCGATGTGAATGGTTTGGGCCCAGTAGTCACATGACAACTTGAAGATTGTCTGGATAAACGTTAACGCTATCGAGATCCATTGTTGTTTTTTTTCATCATCATCAGTAAAATGAAGACGATCTTCGTTCATTTAAGGGGCTATATCAGTAGTGTTTCGGAATTTCGTCAGTTAATCACGAGAATTGAAATTAGAATATCTTTTTACCACAACTGCTTGTAATCTCGCAATCTGATTGGCTAATTTTCCGTTGTCGATAAGAGTCTAGACAACGCTGCTCACGTCATGCTCGCGTCAATTTGTCACACAATGTAATAGCCAATCAGGAACGCTCATTTTGGGAAATAAAGCAATCATATTGCGAGAAAGTTCATGATTTTGGTCACGCTCTGAAATAAACACTTTCTTTGGCATTGAATATTGTGGTAAAATACAAATCGAAAGTGGTTCAGCTTTGCCTGTACTCTTATCGACAACGATATTCGTCATCACAGTGGTCAAAATTTGTTGTGAACTCACTCGCCGCACAACATTTTGACCACTGGTAAGGTAAAGTCTGCCACGAGCCTAGAAGGCCCAACAGGCCGCCACTTATATCCAGTTTCTGCAGCATGAAGCGACTGGAAGAATTTCTACTCCCCCCTGGATGGGATGCTAGTCCATCGCAGGGTTACTCACAGCATTAACTTCGCGTGGAGAGAGGCAACGTGAGAGTTAAGTGTCTTGCCCAAGAACACAACAGGACCCGAACGCACTAACCATGAGGCCACCACGCCTCTCGCCACTGTGATGACGAATATCGTTGTCGATAAGAGTACAGAAAACTCTGAACCACTTTCGATTTGTTAAATATCAGGGGTTTCAATAGAGCAGTTTTCAAATCACTGTCGAAAGCAATTACGCGATTGCTATTGCTGCGCTTAGTGATTGGTTTAAAAATCTCGCGCCAGTTTATCAACCAATGAAAAGGAAAACCAAAACCAATCCCAACTTGCACGCGCGATTTTCCCCGCGCTTTTTTTGAGCAAGTTGCATGGAATTGCTACGAATTTGGATTGGTTCATTGCGCTGTTTATACCTGCTGTGATTGGTGGAAATAATCACTTTGGTATTTGTTTTACGACACTCAATTAAAAACCGCTGTAATATCTGAAGTTGGCAACTTGTTTGAGTAGAGTAACGGATTGCATCGATAAGGGGTCGCTTTCTCTATGGTTGTCTGGGCGCACGCCATGCATTTTTAAAAGAACGCCACCCAATGGCACATCTCTGATTTCGAAAGCAAATTAATGTCCATGTGTTGCCATTGTCAAAATGAATTTTAACTTAGGTTTGAAATAGTCTGTAGTTATTTCGTTACTTTAATTTAGGTATAAAACTGAATAGCTGTCAGTACTTGTCGAAACCACTGCATTATATGATTAAAATGTTACAGTTACAAAAAAGGCAAATTCAGTGCAAAAGCGACCTTTAGCTGAGCATATTAGTGTAAGCTAAGCATACTAGTGTACACTAAAAAAGTCGAGGTTAAGCCAATCACAATCCGCTTCAATCTTGTCCATTTTTTCCCATGTATGACTCTACTTGACTTTGTTGTGTTCCTTTTATGTTGCTTTACAGTTTGTTGAGGTTTGATACTAGTCAAGGATTTTTTGAATGTCATGAAATCAGATCACCAAAAGTTGTATGACACAGCCCATTTAAGTAACAACAAGCCAAGTTAGACGACTGTGAGCCGCCGAAGACGAAAGAAACCCTCCCTCTGTCACTGAATCACAATATCAATGTCTCACCTCCTGAATCTTGTCTCTCATTTTGTCAATCTCCATCTTTGCTTCGTTCCTGACATTTGCAACTGCGTTGACCTTCTCACGCTCTGCTTGCAAGTTCATTTCCCGCAACTTTTCGATTTCCTGTGGGAATGCAATTTTTTGCAAAGACAATGCCTTTTCTACTGCACAACATGAGTGACTACTTTTCAATTTTCATTGAAGAAACACAACAAATTCAAACCTTTTTAATCTTGTGAACAGAAGCGTTCAGGTGTGTGTGTCCTTTCCTTTCTGACTCTAGCTCTTCTCGCAATTGCTTCAAGGTCGACTCGTATTTGTCGCGTATTTCCTCCAGTTTTGCCTGGTGCCGCGCACGTTCACGGTCAGTTGTCTCCCTTTCTTTTTCCAAAGCATTACGAATCTTAAAGGAAATTTATAGCACCTCAGGTACACTATCTTCCATGTAATCTCAGTTTCACTGGGATAAGATATGTTTTGAAGACTCAACTGCCTGCAAAACCTTTATCACTCGTTGGCCATTTTGGAGTCCGTGGGGAATAAAGGCTTTGTTTTTGCACGTCTAGCCTCACACTGAATGAGAGGTTAGGCATGCAAAATCCTTTGTTTGGACATTGAGTGATATGGGTCTAATGAAACACTTTAAAGTGTATGTGATGGATTTTTTTAATTTGCTCAAGTGAAACATCATGGTTTTCTGAGATAAAAACAACCCAAAAAACTCCATATAGATTTTATTCCATGCCTTGGCCTTTAAAAATCGAACTTTCACTTCCAGTGGGGGTACAAAACCGCGCTAGTAAGGAGACTGGGGATAGCACAACAGTGGCGTCAATACGAGAACGAAATTTTTCCAGGACCCGCATTTTCCTTTTTTTATTAGATTGAGAAGTTGCTGAAACTTCTTCGGAGATGCGTTGTATTTGGTTGCAACAATGCTAAAGAAAAAAGAACGAAAATTCCTATCCCTAAAATTCACTGTGTTCCCAGACGATTTATTTCTTACTAAAAACCGCACGGCAAATAAAATGAAAATCTAAGTGTTCCCCCAAGTTCCTTTTTAATAATGTAATGGCGTTTAAATTTCCGCATGTTTGAACGGTCAGTCTCACACTTCAGTTCTTCGTCCCTTTCCTCCCCTTTTACAGAAACCTGTTGACGTCTCCGCACAGACATCTCCAGTTTCTTCGGAAAAAAAGAAGAAATAAGAGTAAAAATCTCCGCTACTCACATGTTCCTGTGCCTCGTTTCTCAACTTTTCTCCCAGTAATCTCGTAGCGTCTTCTTGCTGACGAACAAGACCTCGCAGCATTGCGATCTCGTCATCTTTGTCCTGTTTCAAACAAAAAAAATGGTATGCTTTTAACGTACCAGTCACCCTTCATAGCTTCTGAGTTTACCACGTTGATATTCACAATGGAAACACTGACCTTTATGATTTGACTCAGCTCGTCTGATTGGGATGAATACTTTTCTCCGAGTCTTCCAAGTTCCAACTCTTTCTCTTCAAGCAGCTGCCAAAATGAAAAGTAAATTAGTCGAAAGCTTCGTCCTTCAAGTAAAGCAGAGCTTGAGATTAGCACTACTTCTTAACAGCGTTTTTCAACTCTGAAAAAAAAAAAACATGCCCAATTTAGTTGCACCGCGTACGAGTATGCACGACGTCGCAGTCTACGTGCATTTGTGTCTTAAGCTGTTTGCTAAACTATTAAAAAGTTCTTAACATTAATAATACGGAAAAGAGATTTACCTCTCTGGTTCTTCTGTGTTTTTCATGCAAAGATGCTTCTTTCTGATTATGGGAATCAATCTGACAAATTAACAAAAATCATGTTTGTAAGGCACGATAAGATTCTTAAGAAGCGACGGCAACAGCAAGCTGCAACGCCACAGTTAAGCAACAGAGGACTTTTTTCGTGTTTACATAGCCTCATCGCTATCTAAACACGAGGGGAGTTGGGAGAATTCGAGATAGTTACGCAAACCCGAGACGCAGCGCTTTGTGACATTTCTCAAAAATAATTCGATAAATGAAGGAAAAGGCTGTTTTTTTTTTTAATTCTTGATTGAAAAAGATTCTCTTGAACAAGCTTATATTTCCTACCAGCCAATCAAAACGCGCGTCTGACAACAAATAACCAATCAAAATTGTCTGATGTCACAGCAGTGTTCACATACTCTAAACACGGCTATTGATCAATGAGAGTGCGCGTACTACCCTAATTATTTTATAACAATGATATCATTGGTTACAAGAGGAAAAATTAATCGCGCTACACGTGCAGCACCTCGATTTAATGCACAATAATGATGTTGTGCCCACTGAAGGGCCAATTACATAACGATTTTCAGGTAGCCCCATTTACATGTACAAATAAAATCTTGCTTGGAATGTCGCAAGTCATCGTAAAAAAATTCAATTTTGCACAGTGAGGGACTGAAATTATATCACAAGCTGAAACTCGCTTTGAAATCGTCCCGTTGCGAACCTCGAACCTCGATTCAATAAACTCTGAGACTTTATCGACACTAAAACGTTTTCAAAATTCACTGATTGGCGAAAATGAGGAACAATATTGTTCATCCACACAAGTGTTTTCGCATTGGTTTAACCATCCACAAAACCTTCGTTTTAAACTGTAACTGATGATCGGTCGCATTAGGGAGTTAAATTAAGTTCCTATTGTTCAGTGTTCCCCTAGGGATAAAACACCAGAGAGTTGACACTAGAGTAGTGTCAACACTAGTGTATTACTGTGTTCACACTAGGCCGAAACATGATTAGTATGATCACGAATGAAACATGTTTCGTCATGAAAAGTGTTCACATAAGACAAAGCATTGCGCGAATCATGGTTTCAATCATGATCAGACTAAACACGTTCAAAATGGCAGATTGATGCAGAGAGGAGGCGAGTGCCCAAAAAAACCAAAATTGGGGCTATTATGAGCCAAATGTCCAGTTGCAATATGGGCCGACGAAGAAATACAACGGCAATTATCGGCGATTGCTGAGCTTGTGGAAAACGGAATATCTTTTACCGAAGAAAGCACAAATGCTGTCTCCTCGTTTTAAACGATGCATAGCCCCCCTCCTCTGAAGGGCTTGAAAATTAACACTAAAGCAAATAATGAATGCAACAGTAATTTCCTGAGCTCCATTCTACAGCTGAAGTGTATAACATTTATGCAAGTTCCATGAAACAGCATAAATTTAACAACCATGCATGAAATGTGTTTGAAACCGACATCTGATGTGAACAATGCAATAAACATTCGTTCCACAAAAGTTGAACAGATGTTGGGCAAATGTTGGACGCAAAAACGAAGTTGTGCGGAGGCCGTTCAAACGGTTCCAACATTGCGTCAACAAAACAACCGACACTTTAACGAAATTAGATTGCGAGGAACTAAGAACTAGGAACCAGTCTCTCTCTCGTCCAGATAAACTACGCCACATTGACTTTTGCGGCCTGGTGTGAGCATGCGCGTGTTCTACAATTGTTGAACAAAATGTTCAAACGGCTTCAGCACCTTTCAACATTTTCGAGAACAAAGGAAAAGTTGAAACCGATTTAAACTTGATTCAATACGCTTCCAACATTTATTACGCTTTCAACAATGTTCGACGACCTGTTCAAACGCACCCAACATTTGGTTCAACAAAGTGTTGAATGCATGTTGAAGCAAATGTTGAAACCGTTTAAACGGACCTTAACACGTTTCTCTTCCACACACCTCCATCTTCATTGCCCTTGCCCTCGTCTCTTGTTTTGCCACAATGTCTTTCCATTCTCTCTCGATATCGAACAACTTTTGTTGCTGTTGGACCACTTGTGTCTTCAGACTCGTTATTTGATCTTCATAGTCTTTTATGTTACTTTCTAACTGGGTTACAATATGATCTCTGTTCTGGAAAAAGGGAGCCGAATTGACGAGTGGTTAAAGAGTTAAATAAGGAAGATATAATTACTGTCTTTGTCATGCATCGGCTCTTAAGCTGGTGACGTTTGAAGCGCACAGCTCACTCTTTAACTTCCCTTCCCTCCCCAATTTCTACAGAATAGGTTTAAACCGAAGGAAATAATACTTGCAAACAACTTTGTTCCAATTTTTTTTTTTTCAAAAAAATGAATTTCAAAATCGCTTTATCTTTGGATCTTGATATCAGCAGGCAAGTCAGAAATTTACAGAAAACGACAAAACTTTTAAGATTACAAGACATGTTTCGACAGAAACTTCTGTCATCTTCAGTTGATTAATGTACAAAGCGTTAAGTTGAATTTATAAGTAGGAAAAAGTGCTAATTATGCCACTAACAACGTAACAACGTTTTATGTACATTCCGTTGTTACTGGCATAATTAGCACTTTTTCCTACTTATAGATTCAACTTAACGCTTTGTACATTGATCAACTGAAGATGACAGAAGTTTCTGTCGAAACATGTCTTGTAATCTTAAAAGTTTTGTCGTTTTCTTTAAATTTGTCGCTTTATTTTTACTTTCAAATTTCACGGGCGCGGCCATCGTAAACAATTGTGACGTGTAAGGGTTGGTTGCCTATTGTTGGAGTACAAAAAGCTTATATATATATATATATATATATATATATTAACTGGTTTACTTAAATGGTAGAAATTATGCCGGGCGAAGGGAGATGTTCAAATTTAACGACGGTCCGAGCGTGGAATTGAAAAGCAAAATTCCTTGCGCCTTTGACCACAATCCCCTGTGTTTCGAAGGAAAATAAGTTCTTCTCCCGATTAGAGAGCTGCCTCGTTCGTTCGCTTCAGGCTCACTCACTGCAGCAGCAATTAACAAAAGGGGAATCCTGTGACGTCACAATTATTCAAGATGGCGGCGCCCGGGAAATTTGAAAGCCCCCAAAAAAAGCGATTCGAAAACTTATTTCCGATACAAACGTTTTCTTTGCAAAAAAATTTAAAAATTTTAGTATAGAGGTTATAAATTTAAGTGCATATTGGAGTGGAGGTTCCCCTTAAGAAAACTGCAACATTGATATATAAGATGAAAGGCAAAACAAAGTTGAAGTTAATGAGGAAAAAAGTTGGACCTTAAACTCCGAAAACCCTGAATGAAATAAGTACCGTATAACAGCTAAATTCTAGGCGATATAAAGACGATATTCGTGTTGTCTCCTATTATTTGCCAGTGAAAGTGAACACGTCTGCATGCATGTTAAAGACGGAAGAACTCTTCTCTGTAATTGAAGTTATACACTGAAGTGAAACTTGGCAGCTTTGTTTGAATCGACAAAGGGAGGGACTGAAACCGAGTTTCCCGGACTTCGAAAATAAAAATATGTTAATATTTATGATTAAAAAAAAAAATTAAATTTAAATAAAAGTAATCACCAGAAGTTTCTTGCCCAGCTCTTCCACTTCTCTCCCCGCCTTTTCGCGTTCTGAGCCTAACTCCATCTCCTTTTCCTGCGAAGTCACAACGATACACTGAACAACAGTGGCCCGTTTCTCGAAAGTCCCGAAAAACGTTTTTAAGGTAACAAAAAGAAAAAGAACTGTGTAGTTTGACGACTTAAATCCTCTCCGTTCTTGAGATACAAAGGGAATTGTGACACCCGAAAATGGCTCGTAAAGTTTCGGGACTCTCGAGAAACGGGACCCAGGGTGTCACAATTCCCTTTGTATCTCAAGAACGGAGAGGATTTAAGTCATCAAACTTAACAGTCATTTTTCTTTTTGTTATCTTTTAAAACATGTTAAAAGATAGATTTTCCAAAACGAGCGGTTGGCAGTTTCACAAATGGCTTTTAGGGCCCGAAAAGGTTTTCGGGACTTTCGAGAAACAGGCCCCAGGCCCGGGTTGCTCGAAACATGGATAGCGCTAATTACCAGCTTTAAACATATCCGTTTTGATACCTCTTAAGCGCTAACCAGGCTTCGAGCAACCGGCCCCTGGACAATAAAGCTGAACTGTTTGTTTGCATGACAAAATTCGTCGAAATTTTTCGAGAAACTAAGTGTTACTGAGAAACCTAAACCACGCTAAAACTATTTCTGGTGCTGGATTTGGATGCACATGCTCCAAACTGAAATTCCTGAGTTTTCTGCCGCGTAATGACACCAAAAGACAATTTTAAATTCTGGCTTCCAGGGTGATCTTTGGTACTGAGTCCCGAATTTAACTTTATCAAACTTATGAAATACAGCAAAACTGGTTGCCTTCTTAAAGTTGGGTTTCTCATAAATTGGGAATGTTACGTTAGAATGATTTCAGTTTCTAAATATGGTTCCATTATCTCCAAGATTCAGGCAAACCATATAGTTTCCAACAACAGGATCCACACATTGCCGTACTCACCCTCAGCAGCCTGTTCTTCAACACCTCGAGCTCCTTGTCGTGCATCTCTTTGGATTCATCTTGCAGTTTGTGGATGGCGTTTATTCGTTCATAATGCGAATCTCGAGCCTTCTGCCGCTCATCCTCAAGTTGCTATTACCAATAAACAGAAAGCATTAGAATGTTTGCCAAGACGTACACCGTACGGGTGGAAACTAACTTCAGAGTCTGTGAACGAAATCCTGAAGAGTGAAGAGTGGAAATTCCGAAAGAAAGCTGCTAACCCATACTTTCCTTTTCAGCCTTCAATCACTTCAAGCATTTGAATCGATTGAATTCCCATTACTTCGCCTTTCATAATTTTCGAATTCCAAAATCGTTGCGAGACAAATTGCACGAAAAGTAGAACTTAATTCTACTTTCGGCAACGACTCTTGCAACTTGTCTCGCAACGATTTTGGCCGTTGCAGGGTATGTTACACTGTGAAATGTTTCGTGCAACTTGTCCCGCCATAATGTCGCCAAAACATTGCGAGACAAGTTGCACGAAACATTTCACAGTGTAACAGCGCCTTTACTGTGTAAAAGAAAACTGCTCTACTGAATTTAGATCCCAAGTTTACAAAGCAAAGGAAGTGTGCCACAAATTCAACTTTTAATCATATTACAGAGCAGTGTATAAGAGCAACTGGTGTTGATACAGTTGGACCGCTTTCTCAGTCTGCTTTACAGCAGGAATTGTACGGGCCTCCCAAGGGGAGGCCCTGGGTTGGGCTCGGATCACAACTACAATTTTTAGAGCTATTGCACAACTTTCCAAGGTCCAAGTTTCTTGCATTGTGTTCCTATTAAACTTCCTAGATTACCGTAATCCCGAATGTGTTCTCTATTTTTATCCCAAAAAATGCTACATGTTCCCTTTTCCCAAGGAGATAAAATTTTGTCTTTGTTCTAAAATTCAAATTTGGAGACGCTGCATTATTCCCTCAAACGAATCTCTAGCAGCGTCCCTTAATTGGCGAACTAACCTGTTTGAGTTTTTCTACACAATCTTTTGCCTCTTTCTGTTCCTCATGTAGCTGCTCTTGCAAGAGACCAATTTTGTGCAGATAATTCTGCTTCTCATTCGCCAAGTTTCCCTCGGCTTGTTTCAGCTGTGATCGTAATAATTCCATCTCACTACGAAGCTGATCTTTCTCGATGCTTAGTTCAAGAACCTTCAGTTCATTTTTCTTTTCAACTTCAACAACTTGTTTCGCTTCTAGTTTCTCTCTGGACAGGCAATTCTTTAGCTCCTTTATTTCATGTTGGATGTTGTTCCTTTGGACCTCCAAATCCATTAACTGACTTCTGAAAAGTTTAAGGTCAGACTGAGTGACTGTTCAGCAAAACTCAATTTTGGCTAAACTCTCCCGGAAATCGGGTTAAAGCCAGGAGAAAAAACAAATCCAATACATACACCTCATTCGCCCTATGAAAAGGAATCCAGTTGGCTCTCGGATCCCAGAGCCTGTGGATTCCGGACTCCCTGATCCTGAGTCGTGGATTCCATCGAAATCTGTGGATTCTGGATTCCATACAATGGATTCCGGATTCCACACTCTGGATTCCGGATTCCAAAGCCTCACATTTGCCGGATTTCAGAATCCGGATTCCTTCACATCGGCCAAACCTCACTTTTTTCAAAGAACCATGAACCTCTTTCAGCTCAGCAAAGATGGCAAAGAAATGGACCAAAGCACAAAATACTAGAAGGGCGATTGCTTTGTAGCATTGTTGTTCCCTTGGTTTTTGTAGTTGCTCATTGTTAACTAACAGAGTTTTTAACTCACACATTGACCTCTTTACAAGGGTGCAAAACTATTATGTTAGTCTGCATAAGAATAAACTTTTTGAGGAGTTAAGGTAAAGTGGGTTTTATGGTCCAAGAAATATTCATCTAAATTTAAATGTAAATGCTTTATTTACAGTGGAAGTGCACTTAGCTATCAAGCTTGTTCACAGGCACCCCACTTTTAATAATTTGAAAGAAACAATTCAAACTTAACAGAAACATGATTAATTAAGAACCCCAGCTGGCAGGAGGTAACCAGTTGCCTATTTACAAAGCATAGTAGAGTTGAATCCTGGACAATCAGAAACAAATCCAAACCAGAGGATAGAATGGGATTTGAACCAGGGTCAACCGCATGCAAACCCGACGCCCTAACCAATGGACCATGCCGCCTCCTAAAAGATTTTCTCCAAAATGAGACTTCAAAAGTATTTTCATGAAATTTATACTTCTGCAATAACAATACAATGTCTCCCTCTATTAACTCTGGTAAAAGTCTAAAACAAATTTTGTGGCATCACCTTGTTTTAGTTGCTTGTTGTCGATATTGTTCCACCAAATTTTCAGACGATTTGACCTCAGCTTTATTACGTTTGATTGTCTCTTCAAGTACTTGAATTTCCTGCAGAGCAATCTGTTTGGTAAAATGGATGACAAGGATTAAATCAACCAAAACGTACATCAACATTTACTGTAGGACCCTCCGCTAACACAATACTGTAGTATTCTTTGGAATTCCATTTTGTAAAAGGATCCAGAGTCCTGGATGAGATAATAATAATCATCATAATTATAACATCAACAACAATGTAATGAGGGCAGACTGTTGATATTGGGTTTTGATCAAAATACTAGCAATTCAAATCAATGTTGCCATTGGAGAAACGTTTTGTACATTGAAAATAGAATCCAAGCATCAAATTATTCCAATGTACTTTAATCTACTTGATATCCTGTAAAAAAACTATTTCTTAAAGACCTTGATGGAACAATTGCTTTAGTCTGAATGAGGCTACAACCCACAACTTCAGCTGTTCAGGTCTGCTACTGGAGGTGCCCTGCTATGTTGACTCAGGATAATACAATAGAGTGGTAAAGTGATGATTTCACAAAAACTAACTTTATGAAAGTACATGATGAGGAATGCATATGGCCCCTTGCCAAAAATCAGCATATTGTTGCAATATGCCCTTCCATGCTTCAGTAACCCCATACAAATCCTTGTAATTTTGTCTTGGTTCTAAATGTATGGAGTCACTGTAGCATGAAAGGGCCAATAATTTTATCTCATCCCCAAACTGCAATAAGATGCTGATTTTTGGCAAATGGCCATTCTTCATCATGTACTTTCTGAAGATCTTAATCATTTACATTTACATTTACATGTATTGGGTCGGTAAGAACCCTTCGGTTATCACACCAACCATAAAAAAAACAAATATCAATATATAAAATGATGATTTAAAAATTTAAATAAAGAAAACTATATTAAACTAAATATAACTATTATTTAAGAAAAGCTGTTAACCTATATTTGAAGGTTTCTAAGGAGGATGATGAAACAATAGCCTCAGGGAGGCAGTTCCAGTCCGTTATAGTTTTTGGAAAAAACGAAAATTTAAAAACGTCTTTATTTGCATATGGCACGCGAAATTTAAATTGATGGGTTCCCCTCGTGCGACTCTCAGGATGTTGAATCAAATATTTTCGGGTATCGATATCAATAAGACCATGAGTTAGTTTATACATAAGCGTTAATCTAGCCTGCCTTCTTCTCGTTTCCAGCGTGGCCCACCCTAAGTCTTTAATCATGTCCGTAACACTAGCATATCTATCATAATTCTGTGAGCAAAACTTTGCTGCTTTACGTTGAACCATTTCCAGAGCACTGATATCTTTCTTAAAAAACGGGTCCCAAGCTGCACTTGCATATTCCAGCTTCGGTCGAACTAGGGATGTATATGCAATTTCTTTTACTTTCTTTGGGCAATTCCAAAGGTTGCGTTGTATTGTACCCAGTGATTTGCTTGCTTTAGCTGCTGTTATAGAAACATGGGCTGACCACTTGAGCTTGTTACTGATGGTGACCCCAAGGTATGGGAAGGTATCAACCTGTTCCAGCTCTACACCACAGAAGACATATTTTCTCTGGGGGATTGTTCTTATGTGAGATGGTAACAATTTTACATTTGGAAGGATTGAACTCCATTTGCCAGTGATACTGCCAGGATTCTAACCTGCGTAGGTCAGATTGAAGAAGGTCACAGTCCGCATCGCTAGCGACAATGCCGTAAAGTAAAGCATCGTCCGCAAAGAGCCTAACTGATGATTGCACGGTATCTGGTAAGTCGTTTATGTAAAATAAAAAAAGCAAAGGACCGAGGACTGTACCCTGGGGTACGCCAGAAGTCACCGGACATTGACTTGATGTCTGGCCTTCACAAACAACTGATTGAAAACGTTGTGTAAGAAACGACTTTAACCAGTTTAGGAGCGAGCCTTGGATTCCATAGTACTGCAGCTTCCTTAGGAGTCGCCTATGAGAGGCCTTATCGAAAGCTTTGGCGAAGTCCAAAACGGCCGCATGGATAGATGAGCTCTGGATAGTCTTTGCCATGTCGTGTAAGGTAAGAATTAGCTGCATCTCTGTGGATCTCTTTGCCCTAAAACCATGCTGACAGTCTGTTAAGATGTTATGGTGGTTTAGATGTTTCATAATAAAGCTGTGGACGATATGCTCAAGGATCTTCGATACAACACAAGTAAGAGAAATAGGTCTATAGTTAGCAGGGTCGGATTTCTTTCCCTTTTTAAAAACTGCACACACATTTGCCTCCTTCCACCTGCGGGGTACAGTGCCACTCTCTATCGAGTCTTGAAAGACGTCAGTCAGTATTGGAGCAATGTCTGTAGCAAACGTTTTAAGAAACCAGGGTGGAATCTGGTCTGGACCACTGGCCTTGTTTGGATTTAACGAAGACAGCTGTTTTAAGACTCCTTGCTCTGAAATAATTAAAGAACCCAACCCAGGAGTAGGATCAGAGCCCATTTCTGGAATGTTTTCAAGGTCCTCCTTAGTAAACACACTTGAAAATTGGCTGTTTAAAATTTCTGATTTAAGACGACCATCACTTATGACTTTGCCATTGACTTCAAAATCTGCTATCCCTGGATTTTCTTGTTTAAGCCGCTTTACGTAGGACCAAAAACGTTTTGGGTTGACCTTGATTGCCTCACTGAGGTGGCCACTTATATACTCCTCTCTTGCCAACTTAAGATTCTTGTGCATGTGTTTCCTGGCGGCAAAAAACTTATTCCAATGATGTTCAGATCCTGTTTTCTTTGCCTTGGCCGTATGATACGCAGGAGCAATTCTCAACAAACAATGCAGCTATTAAAACATGCAAATCTTAATTATATTATTTTCTTCTTTCAGTACCTTCTTCCTTGATGTGGCCTCTTCAAGTTCAAACTCCACACTTTTAACCTCTTGCAAACTTTTGTTAAGTTTAGTTTCACTTTCTTGCAGCTGTAGGGTTAATGAAATGTTTATTAGTAGCTAGGCTAATGGGTATCAGACCCAGTAGGACAACTGTGCACCTTAGATGATCCAACTCAGTTTGGGTGTATTGGTGTATTGGACAACCCTCCACCTTAAGGTTAATAGGCTCCCGGTAAATCCTTCTTACTAGCATAATTATCTGCTTTGGATGAGTGCCAGAAAGAGTGCTTCAAATACATCATAGGTGCAACAAATAACAGCTCCATGTGAAATGATTCGTCCACATTAAAGGAGCACTGTCATGCTTAATTTGCTGTTTTAAGGTCAAAACTGGGTAAAAAGCTAATTTAGTGGTGTAGCTTGCAAGTACAACAGTCCTGACAACCAACTGACAAGATATGAAATATAATTATTTATGGTCCAAAGAGCTATTGATATCTATTTTTTGAATTTTACGTTATTTTTTTTACCTTGAGCAAAATCTTCTGATGAGCTTCTCTTTGAACAATGAACATGTCTGCCTTTTGACAAAAACAGCAATGACAGTGAGAACATGAAAACTACTGCCACTGCTCTGAAATGTGCAAACACTGCTTAATACCAAATCTTGTTACGCACCTTTTGCGGTGAAAAAATTGCCTGGGATTTTGTTTGAGGTGTGGAAGTCATAAATCCTCCCTTAACTGGCACATGCTCATCAATTTGAAACCTCTGGTCACTCCTATCCTTGTGTGAGGAATAACTTTCGTCATGACATGGAGCTGTTGCAGTCAACAAAAACAAAATAATATAGTCAGAGAGGATGAGAAAGAAGCAACTTCTTCAAAGCTTTTCCAGTGAAGATACATTTTAGACCTGCCCTCTCTCTCCCTTACTATCAAAACCAGTAGAGTAGTAAAACTGCCATTGGAAATTTGAATGAGAAGCGGTTCGATTCCAAACACGTGATCTTAAACAAATTGTCATGTGATCCGAAAAATAATGTCGCGTGATCCAAAAAAGTGTTTCTTGTTGAATGCCATGACCGCCAACGCGCTTTACACGAACCACGTGACAACTTTTTAATGTCATGTGACGACTTCTTTTGTGGATCACGTGATAAGTTTTTTTGCAGCCCGCATTTAAAAATTCTAACGGCAGATTTACCACTCTAGTGATTTTGATAGTATCTCATCTTCAAGGAGTTGTTGCAGTTAACAAAACAAAACAAAATCAGAGGAGATGGGAATGAAGCAATTTCTTCAAAGCTTTTACAAATATGAAACTACCTTTAGACCTTTTATTGTCAAGCTTTTGTTTTAATTTGTTTTAACTTTAAATATAATTAATAGAGAACCATGTAAAATAATAATGCATTATTTTCATTACTACCACATCTCTTAAAATTCCTCAGCTGTTTAATTATTATGCAAGATTGCCACACCCAGGCACAGATGCAGGTTGGAATACACCATTAATCACAACTTTTCAACTAAAAAACAACCACTAAAAATGTCCTACAACCGCATTGACGATGCGTAACAGCCAAGGGTGAATTCCCAGTTTCTTAGATTCTTGTTTCAACTCGTTTTACATGCAACCCTCACCTCGCTGTTTTGATGGAGGCCGCACTTTAATGCTAGGACCAGTTTTCCTGCCTATCTCAAGTTGTGATGTTTGTTGCCTTGTATGTGTATATGCCACCTCATCCACATCATTTTCAGTCTGATATTTCCTTTGTTCTACAAAATTGTCTCTATTATCATCGTCATCGTCATCATCATGATCATCGTCATAATTCATTGCTGCTCTAAAAGCAGAAGTGTCCATGATAAACTCACCATCTGTTTCCAGGTGATAATTTCTCTGTTGCACAGCTCTCGATGGTACAAAATCGTCTCTAAATCGAACTTCCTTACGAGAAGCAGACCCAGATTGCCTGCCGGATGTTGACACACTGGACTCAAAAGAACTGCTTTGATCTGTTGCACTATTTTGCTCTGAAGTTCTTGGTCGTAATTGCGGTGACAGAGATTTCTGGAATACTTTCTGTGCTGTACTAGAAATTGTGTTACTTAAATTTCGTTTCTCTTGAACTTGACCATCTGACCTTGAAACTGAAAGTAAATTTTTTGGAAAAACCAATTATTACTGCTGTGGTCACTTACCATACCAAGAGACTATTAAGTTGACGATATTGTAAGTTTTTAACCCATTGAATCCTGGGAGTGAGACTTGATAGATTTTGCTCTGTTTAATGATTTTACTCATCAATGGGTTGTGGTTCAGGGGTCAACCGGTTAAAGTCAATTGTGATATGTGCCTACTAACAAAATAGATTTCACCTGTGCCATGACTACCCTTTATATCATACACAGGTCTTTATTTACCTTCCTGGACGCTTCCAGATCCCGAAACAGAACTTTTGGATTGGCCACTACTAAAAGAAGATAAAATAAAATGAAAAGTTTGCGGAGCAAATATAAACTGGAAGATTTTGAGCTTGAACAGAAAAGGTAAATAAATGAAATTAGTCATTAGAGGTAGCTGAATTAATAATAATAATAATAATATTATTATAATTATTATCCTTGGCTAACAATGAAAAGTATCTGAGGTTGCAAGACTTAGTACAACTGTACATGTGCATGTACGTTTGCTTTCAGCACAAGAAAAAGAACAAGCAATTAAACTTTTAATGGACTCTATGCAGTGAGAACTGAGTTGGTACAAATAGCAGTTATTTCAATTCATTCCTCACCTATCTTGAAAGATCCACAAGGGCTGTCTGTATTTGAATGTTATAGATGTTAGTTGACAATTGTTTAGAAGTGAAAAAGTAAGGATATTAGCCAGGGTTGTATTATGAATAGATTAAAGAAAACAGTTACTGTTAGGAAACAAAGAGTTGAAACGCTGACAAAACAATGATAAGCCAGGTTATTATTCTTACTATTTTATTCAATTATAGTTGACCTGCCAAGCTGGTTGGAAATGGGTCCAAGACAAAATATTAAGGATATTAAAATCATGATAGTATTAGGCCAGGGTGCAAGGATGCCCCACTGGAGAGGACACTCGCCTTCCACTAATGTAACCCAGGTTCAATTACCATACTCTGCATCATAAGTGGGATGAGTTTGTTGGTTCTCTACTCTGCACCAAGAGGTTTTTCTCCCCAGTACTCCAGTTTTGCCATCTCGTCAAAAACCAACATTTGATTTGATTTGAGTTAATTTGATGATTTCAATAAAAAAAGTGAAGGAACGCAGCCAGGATGAGTCATAATAAAAAACTTGAATGGGCGTTCTCTGGCTAAAAAACATTAAAAATTGCAAGCTTTAGACCCCTAGAGCTGTGGTCTTTAACGGGCAAAAAAGATGAATGAAGTAAAAATTTGGAGAATATATAGTGAGATAAAAATGATAACAATAAAGTGAAATTAGGGAAAAAAAAATGATTAAGAATTTTTGTTTAAAAGTATGCGGTATTGTCCAGGAAGTGGGCAAGAGTTATTGTCTGCGTCAGGCGTGGTAAAGGTGTGCCAAGATTCTAGAAATTTCCTGATGTGGAAATTTCCTTTGTCAATGATTGATGCATTGTTGAAGTCAATGACATGGTTGTGAGACCAAGCATGATTGGCAACTCTGGAGCCTTTGGCCGCTGTCTTCACATTTCTAATATGTTCTTTTTTCCTCGTGGCAAAGGATCTACCTGTTTCGCCAATATAATTCTGAGAGCAACTGCCACAGGGGATTTTGTAGACAACATCGTGTTGTGAAGCTAATGGGGGTTGTGACTTAGGAATTGGAAATTCTTGTTGGAGCGTTTTTAATGGCCTATTGACAACGTTAATTAATATAATTGTGTTTTTTTTAACAAACGTGTTAGGGGTTCAGTGACACCTTTGATGTATGGAAGGGACGCAATGGAGTTGTATGGCTTGGGCGGTTCCACTAATTTGAAAAACATACCAACTAATTCTTCGGGGGAAGGAATCATGGAAGATCGGGTTCTTCTTGTCTTGATATTGTGGATAAATTTAGAAGGATAGCCATTGGACTGTAAAGCTGAATAGACTTTGTCAAGTTCTTGATTTCTTCCTTCTGTGGTGCTAGGGAGATTCAAAGCTCTGTGTAAAAGGGTTCCTTGTGTTTAATGGTGGGAGTTAAAATCTAGGTATCTGAGTGTCAGTGTGTGTTGGTTTCTTGACACTTTAGTACCTCGCCATAATGGGACCATCCATGTTGATGTTTACAGGAAACCAACACACACTGACAGATACCTAGATTTTAACTCCCACCGTGACATTTAACACAAGGAAAGCACTAAGGCAACCCTTTTACACTTGACAAAGTCTATTCAGCCTTACAGTCCAATGGCTATCCTTTTAAATTTATCCAAAATATCAAGACAAGAAGAACCCGATCTTCCATGATTCCTTCCCCCAAAGAATTAGTTGGTATGTTTTCAAATTAGTGGAACCATCAGGAAATTTCTAGAATCTTGACACACCTTTACCACGCCTGACGCGGACAATAACTCTTGCCCACTTCCAGGACAGTACCGCATCCTTTTTAAAGAAATTTCTTAATCAACTTTTTTCCCTAATTTCACTTTATTGTTATCATTTTTATCTCACTATATATATTCTCCGAATTTTTACTTCATTCATCTTTTTTGCCCATTGAAGACCACAGCTCTAGTGGTCGAAAGCTTGCAATTTTTAATGTTTTTTAGCCAGAGAACGCCCATTCAAGTTTTTTATCTTGATGACTCAGTTTACAGTGTCCCCAATTAGAGCTCCAGTGCTAGAAGACTAGACACTTAAATAAAGTTCCTTTCCTTTCCAAAGCGATGAAAGCAAGTGTCTCGATCATTCCCAGGTTTTCTCTTTATTTATTTATTTATTTGATCACTTTCACCACAACGGAGAAACAGGCTGTGGTGGGGGTCGCACAACAGAGCGAGGCTCCAAATTAAGTGCGCCCTTTTACCCTCCCAACCATGATATAGCACAGAAGACAGACCACAACACCGGGAACTACATGCCCTACACTTTGCGACAAGTGTGTGGGTTCTTTTACGTCCCCCATCTTATTGAGAAAAGTTCCCCAGGGGGTTGGAACCATTCACCTTTAATGTGGCAGTTCAAAAAATCCTAACTAATATAACAGAAAGATGATTACATGTGGTTTGCACACAGAAGTGCTTCATTAATACACATTTTGAACCAATCAGGAAAGCTGAGTGGAAAAAGATGAGTATAAAAAGCAAATGACTTCCGTAGGTTAATGGTCTTATTAAATTATTAATCATAAAGATGAAAAGGAAGTTAAAGTCTGTATCTAGTCTGCACAGTTGTTTGTGTTTGACAATAATCGCTGAGGAATTTGCATGGAGCAAATAATCATACATGGAGTAGTCATCACTGTAATATTGCTGTAGTTGTCATTCATATTGCCTAAAATGCATGGGATGGATCATATTAGATGATTACCAGTGATAATGAGTATTAAACCTTACCTGGAAGAGCTGTAGTAATTATCAACTTGGCCACCAAACAATTTGGAAAGAAGTTCAGCTCCTTCTCTGACCTTATCATCAAAGTACTCTGGTGGATAGATTTTTTCAAATGTATTTATTGATTTCAATGGCTAATTATCACAGACAGAATAACCCCATGTGCCAATGTGCAAATACCAAACAATTTAGGCAGAGTTATTTGAAGAGTCCTGGCCAACTGTTGGTACATGTACTGTTGACCCCATTACCTCCTGCACAGAGGTGCTACAATATACTTTATGCTCAACAAACGAAGCCCATCCACTTTCTGCAGCTTAGTGGCAGAAGATTCAAACTTGTAGCCAGGTCCCGCTTGTTTAGCTAAAGTGGACATACGGGATGTTGCTAACCCTTGAGGCCCTTGGTGAACCAGCCCCCCACTGGTAAGTAAAATTGTCTGCTGTTAGACAGTAAAATCTCGAAGGGTCTGTTTGATTGGGAAATCTGGATTTAGATCTTAAAATCTGGATCTTCAGATTTCCAATCAAACACAAGACCTTTTGCGGGTGTTGTTTTGTGACATTTCAAATGTAGTTAGCAAATCAGGCAGCTTACACCAAGCACTGGACTGCTGGACCACTTCCTCAAAAATGTGTGTGCTCGATCTTCGATCATCGCCTTTGACATGGACAGGAAAACAGAAATCGCTGCCGAAAATACTCAGAATTCAAACATCTCTTTTGTTTTTCATGAACAAAACTTTCCCGATCCAAGGTTCATGTTCTGTTCAAATATTTCTTATGTTATTCATAAAATTTCCTGTCCGTCGGCTCTTATTTAAAACCCTGTAAACACTAATCTCCCTTCTACTCGGCAGCATTTCTACCATTTAGGTAAGGTACAGTGCAAACTAGTATAATCATTACTTACCATTTGTTCCAGCATCATAATTTACAGCCAAATTCAATTCTTTTAATTTTTCAGTTATATCTTCATCATCCACCTCCTCTATGTCTTCTTCTCTAATTAAATCTTCAGTTGCTTCAGACATTTCACTTTCCAGATCATTGGACTCAACACCTATGTTTCTTTGGCCACCATTCACCATGTCCAGAGATATTTCAGAATCAATCTCCCAATTGTCTTGATTAGTCGGCACCATATGCTGCACTGGTGATAGAGCAGATGGTATGGGCTTTCTTTTCACCCTATTTCTTCCCTTTGTGTTTTGTCCTGCTTGTGATCGTGGATCATAGTAAAGTTCAGTCTTTTGTACATTAGGACTTCTATTAACTTTGCCAAGACTTTGTGTGTGTGTATGATTAACCTTATGATTCTCGGGTGAATGAAAGCTTTGAGTTTTTCGTTGTTTAGTATAGTTTTCTTTGACTGTAGTTTTCCTTTTGGACATCTTTTCAAAATCTTGCTCATATTTCATGCTATTTGTTTCATGAAGTACCTGTCCTTTGACTTGCTCAGTATGCTTAGGTTTAGAAACCCCATTGTGTAAATAATAATTGTGAAGAACTTTAGATTTCTTCTCTGACTTGGCTTTAGCTTTTGCATGAGATGGTTCAACAACTGCAGACCTTGTGGTATTGAACTGTCCAGGTGATCTTTGAATCTCATGGGATGCTTCTTCTGGTTTGCCTTTTATATCCTTCCTTGAAGGAGATCTTACATTTATCTGGTGTAATTTTGGAGGTGAATGCTGAGGGGACCTATTGTTCTGCAGATCCTCCTCATCAATTTCGCTGATTGAAACATTCTGTCCAAGAAGATATTCGGTGTCATCACTGCAAATGGAATCAGCTGAATGCAAACTTACATCAGCATCCATGACAAGTTTCTACAGAAAAGGAAGAAAATGCAGCGATTCGAGTCAGCTTAATTAACCCATTGACTCCTGTGAGTGAGACTAAACAGATTTTACTCGTCAACTGAGGGCGTCCTGGGGTGCCTGTGGAGTGAATGGGTTAAGCATTATTCATGCAATAAACTGCACTACATTGTCTTTCACTTTAATTTTTAGGAGACAAAGGGACAGTAAATGTTTTGTAAAAGCAGGTGAGGCTGCTGGCAACAACTTCAGACATGTATTCAAGTCTACAAATTTGATTTGCAAAAAAAGACCTGTGCTAATAATATTAGTTGTTTGCAGCTTGACAATTTTTTTGTTGACACTGACATGAATAACATGTAGGGAAATTTGAATAGCAGCCCTGCTGTCTGACCAAAATGATTACAAATTCAAAACACTGTTATCTGTTCTTTTACCAGAGTCAACAGACTATAACATCTTCATCTTATAAACAAATTAGAATTCAAGTTATAAACAAAGTACTTTGATTCTGTGACAACAAATAACATTTAACATTGAAAATAACAAGAAACAAATCCCTGGAAAGTATTTTTTCAACTCAAGACCACTTCTAGGGTCTAGTCAATTGCGTTTTCTCCATAATCTTATTAAAAAGTCTTTTGATTGTCTCTGTTTGAAAATACAATAGAAGTGACGCTACTCAATTATTCACACTACACAAAAAATATATGATATGGTTGGAAACTGATGACCAGTCAAGGGTGAATTTATTTCCACAAACCACCGAATTGACCAACCATGCTTGTTATTGGCAATGGAAGACTAATTTATAGTTGACAGAACTGCTGCCTTTATGGAATGAATGATCCGAGAGGTAAAACTCATTGTAACGGTTCAAGTTGATAAACTTCAGCCATCTTCTTAAGTTACGAAATCAAAACAAAGCTTTTATTTGTTTTTTGATCATGAGAGGAGAGAAAAAACAAAAGGCCAAACTTCTTTTTGTAAATAAAAGAAAGACAGATTTTGAACTACGGTTGTCGTAACTCGATCTGAGCGAGAATGATCATGGCCGTTGAAAACCACTAAGGCAGTTGCAAAGGTGGCCTGACAAAAATATCGTGGCTCCTCCATTCACGTTTCGAACGAACTACGCATCTTAGTAGCATATTTATTTTAACAACGTTCGAGTCACTGTACTCTTTAGCTTTTACTAACATATAACATGAGAAGTTTGAGAACGAAACGCCTCTATAGACATAAATAAAGAAAACGTGTGAACTGTTTCTCTGTAGACTATGCAACCCTCATTCCGATTTGTGCTACCCCTAACATGTACATGAAGGTACGACTGCATCACGAGATCTGAAATCCACAAGTTTTTCACAATATAACACAATAAAACTCCACCGAGAAGTCGGAAACAAATATGATGGACGTAACTCACCAAATTTACTCGATGTTTTTGGGGTTTGTCAGCTGTTCAAGGACCAAGTGTTCAACAGCGATGCATAAAGATTGCGTAAACTAACCGTATCTAGGTCCCGTTCGAAGACAAGGTAAGCATAGTTCGATCAAGCGCAAATGGGAAAACGAAGTACCACACATATCAAATGCAATGCGACATGCTGGCACCTTTTGAGGTGAAGAATTGACTTCTTACCGTCGGCTGTACGCAACAAACGGTCGTCTCCGAGGAAAACAAAATTAGCGTATTCAAATAAAACTACAGTGCCCGCCACGATCGAGCAGATTCGTTGATTAGCTGTCAGAATCAAATCAGGTTTGAACTTGGTGAGAAGTGCGAGAACCTGGGGAGAAAACATCTCTCCTAAGGAGGGAGGGGTAGTTTGAGTACTTTGTAACCAAGTCTTGAAAGATAAGAAAGAGCGTTGGTAGAGTGTTTGGGAAAGAGAGTGTCATCGATGAAAACGGAGATCTTTTTTTCGCGCAACACAGTTTAGGCGCATTTCTGACCTTGTTATGTCAGCTGAGGCTGTACAGGATTCAAAATCTGAAGGAGAAGCAGAAAACGTGGAAAATCTGGACGACAAAGCCATGGAACCACCTCCGGAGCCTGCTCCACATGCGTTTGCAGTTCGTGCAAAAGGAAATACACGAGCATATGTCACCGTGTTTGTCCTGTTTGTAATCAATCTTCTGAACTATATGGACAGGCAAACAATAGCAGGTAGGAAACTATAAGGCTAAAGTGTACAGAGTATAAGGACCACCTATTTTCATATCGTGGAACAAAAACTTCTAATTTGGATGTGATGACGGACGGAGCCCTTTGCGAGGAAGTGAATTCCGTACGCGTAGTTGCTTCAGTTTCTAACATTACGTTATAACAGAGCAACCTTCAGCTTTTTTCTAAACATCGTACGGAAATTATGCATACATGTGTATCCTGATTTCACCTACAATATTATATTATTTTGAATAAAAACTGAGTTCAATATACATGTAATTATTATACAGTAAACTGTTCATTGCTATGTATCGCACAAGTGAACAGTGCTTTTCATTCATTCTGATTGGTTGGCATGGATGTGATTAGCAAGCTACCATTCACTTTCCAGGACACAAAGGAAATATGCCTTCCAGTAGTCATTATCAGGGCTCCCGCTGTTATTAGTATCCAGAAGCTGGCCATTTTAGCCTTCTACTATGCATAGGGTATGCATATCACAGGAAAATTTTCCAAAAACACATGAGTGGAATTTGTAATTCCCATGATGGAAAATTACAAATTCCCATTCTATGACAAAACCCATTAATGGGTTTTGATTGCAATTTCCATTGTTTTAATATTTCCCATTAATGTGAATTTAGCTCTGTTAAACTAAAATACCATAATTTCCATTGATGGAAACTCCTCTGAATGTATTTTGTAAAATCCATTATTGGATAACAAACAAAACATTGTCATGGGAAAAAATGAATTTCCAAAAATGGCATATAGAGTGGTCTAAAAATTCAAATTCCCATTATTGGAATAACATGTGATTTGTTGTAATGCCATTACTGTTATTAAGATTAGTGATAATCCAAAACCCATTACTGGATTATACACAAAAACCAGACAGAGCAAAATGTTCTTTCTAATGGCCGTATTTAGAGTGACTTAAATCTACATTCCCATAAATGTACAATTTGTTGACTCCATTAATAACAGTGTACTACTATTGATAAGTTTCAAGAAGGAAAAAATGAACTTTCTCTTTATGGCATTAAGACTGATACTATGTCCATTGTATTGTCTCTCACATGTGTCTTACTCCATAGTTACACCTTCTGCACTGTTTAACCTTCCTACGTTTTTAATCCAGATACATGTTTTGCTGCCAATGTCGATATTCCGTAGAAGTAGTCACCGCTTTCCCGCCGCACTGATCACAAGGACAGTGAACATGTTTGTACCACAAATGGTCACAATGACAGACACAAATTGCATCCCTCAACCATTGCTTTGCTTTACGTTTTCTTCTCCCGGAACAGTGAGCGTCCTCCATATTTCCTTTAGCGGCCCAGATTAGGAGTGAGATCGAGTATACCAGAAACCAATCACACAAGCTCAATTTTCCCCTGTGATATTCGGTAGATGTAGGCACCGCTTTCCCACAGCATTGATACCACGGACAATGTACATGTTTGTATGCCAAATCCTCACAATGAGTGACAGAAATTTCATGTCCTTGCCAGCCCTTTGATGTATGTTTTCTTTTCCGAGAACACGCGCTTCGGTGACGCTTCGGTGGACTACGCTTTTCTTCGCAGACTAGACGAGCCGCTGGTCAAGGGGAACGAAGACCCCGGGTACGAGGGTGGGTCAGGTAACCAAATATGGGAAAATGTTAATGCGCAGTTTCCTAGTTCTATTTCGCGCCTTTTTCGCACCTCTTCTCTGGAGTGTTTTTGCCGGTCTATTTTGCTTTTAGTCGTGTTTTGGTACAATTTATTATAGAAGCGTTTCCTTCGAAATATGGATGATATGAACAAAGAATCTCTTCTTAACTGGCTCAAAGAAAATTTTAATGACGACATCGCCTCGAAGTTTGAGGGTAAGTCTTACTGGAACACCAAACTAAATCTTAGCGCCAAGTAAAGAGCTCCAAAACCGTGCCTCTCGGCTTACAAAAAAAAAATACCTAACTTGCGTTTATTTTTACTTTTGTAATTATGGTAACAGAGCAAGGAGTTGTTAATGGTCAGCTACTAATTGTTCTGGGTACGAAAAGAAGTACAAGCCAGCTTGAGGCATGCGGATTGAAAACAGTCGGTGATCAGCTTCGATTTAAGCAGTTGGTTGATGTCGAAGCAAGTTCTACTTGCTCTTCCTCCTCATCTTTGGCCTTTGTAAGGATGAACAGAAAGAAACCGTCAAGAGATGCTCTTAAGGATGTTGGAGACCTTAACAAAAGAATTCTCCATGCAAAGTAATAAGGGTTTTTTTCGATTGTCCTTGTTCCATAGACTATAATTTTTTCTTAAAATGTTTGTCGACCGAAAGTAGCTCGGAGCTCATTGTCAAATGCCTCCATTTGAATTAGGTTCCTATATTGACATAATACTGTGTTTCTTTCAGGGTTAACACTCCAGTGTGCCAAAAATATAGTTTGTGTGATGTTCAATGCCATAAGATTTAGCAACATTGCAAAGGGGCAGATGGTGTCTGCAGCAAAGCAACTTAAAGTCAAATGCATCACTACTTCTTCCACTAAAGAGGACTTGGCCATTGCCCTTGCAGATATATTTGTGGAAAAGACGTTTGTCAAATTACAAACTGAAGATCTTGGAAAAGTTGACCGTCAAAGTGTGGAGAAGCTGAAAGTATTTTAATTATGCTTGTTCTTTGCCTTGAGAAGATGCAGCCTGGTGATAGGTTTTTTGTTTACGTGTTCATTTGATGGCAGATGTGTTTGTTTGATATTATAACTAAAGGCTATCTTAGATGAACAATTTATCAATGAAACTCTTTTGAGTGAACTATTCACCAAGATGGAACATTGTAGCCAATTTCATTTATAGATTGTTGCATGTGTTTCAGCAGTTAACACAGCTTTAGCTGTTTCTACTTAAGTGCTAGGATAGGAAAGTTGATGTTTCTGTAGTTTCCATTTGTTGTGTATTTATTTTGCAACTCTATATCTGTAGAATTGTATTCTAATACTTTATAATAGCAACTTTTCAGACTACTGTTAACAAGTTGCCATAGCCTTTAAAGTGTTTATTCAGATTTATGTAACTCATGATGGCGCATGCTTTAGGTAAGGAAACAACGAAATGTTGTAGTGTTGCTGTTATTTATTGTGTGTCGTGTTTAGAAGACATGACTGAAGCTATTTAAACTGATAATCAAGCAGCTGTTTGCCAAATGTGAAAATTGATCCATGTGGTACTCAGCTCCTGTTCAAATTGAACACAACTCAACATGGATTAATATAACACATAGTTTGTATTACCATGTTTATGAATAAAGTAAGCAGGGTAGAATGTGAAATACAAAGAGTAAAGGTTTGCTCTATACAAGTTGGATAAAACTACTTAACCACTCTGAAAACTTCAATTAACAAGCAAATTATACAGGTTTTTTCTCAGTTCTCAGAATGCTTAATTACAGTATGTACTAACACTGGAATTCTGTGATTTCCCAATGTGAAGACCATAAAGTCCATAATTGGTTTTTATCAGTCCCCAGAGTGGTTATTGTATTAATCACATTGTGGAATTTTGTCATTTCCCAATTTGAAGACCATTCAAATCCATAATGGGTTTTTTGTAGTTTCCAGGTTGGTTATTTCGATAATCACATTGTGGAATTCTGTGATTTCCCAGTGTGAACACCAAAAATCTTTAATGGATTTTTCTCAGTTTCCAGAGTGTTTAATTTTGTAATCACATTATGGAATTATGTGATTTCCCAATGTGGGTTTGGTGGGTTAACCACTATGGGAATTATGTTAATCCCTGGAATGATAACTGTGGTATTACCATTAATGGAAGTTTGCCAATATCTATGATGGAAAAAGTCTAATTCACATGCTAAATACATCATGGAATTTCGCTGATACCCAGTAATGTTTATTCTAGGTTTCCCATGAATGGGAAGAATTCTGCTTTCCCATTAATGGATTTGTTAATGGGATTTATTAAATCTCCATTCACTTTTCCAATAATGTGTTTTTGGAAAATTTTCCTGTGTATGGTGGAAATAAGGGCAAGATTTCTGCACAGGTCCCTACTTCATTATGCATAAATTATGCTCCTTTGTTTCAAGAAAACAATAGCGATAACAATAGACGTCCTTTGGGACTGTGGCACTTTGTTCTTTCTTCTTAGAGGTTTTTTTTCTAAGTCTATATGGACTTTGAAAAAACTGGTCGAACTTCTGACTGAAATACGGAAAATCGAACATTTTTTCCTGCAATTTTACCCATTTTTCAATTTTAGAATAGGTGCAAGAAGTGGAGTTTCAAGCAATCGTTGTAATAGGGTTCAGATTCTCAAACATAACAAAAAAAAAAAATAAAAGTACTGTCATAAAGAATTTAATGGCTACCTGCTCTTTTTATCGTGAAATTGTTCTTTCTGTCTGCTTACGAATTCGCCGAGACATTGCAAAGTGTATGTTTTCTTCCTTTCCTGTAATCAGGATCACGAACGGTGCATTTAGTGGGATTTTGCGATTTATCGCTCTTTGTAGAGTGCGGCAATATGCTCAATGATGCTTCCAAGTAAATAACTTTGGTAGAGATCCATGAATGTTCCCGTACGAAGCATACTTCATTTAACTCCCCATCATGTCTTTTTAATGCCCTGCTGTGGGCTCGTTTGTTTGGGTCCACGAAGTTTAGGCGATGGTTAACTGTGAGATGATGTTAGCCCTTGTCTTGTAGGTAGCTAGGCTAATATTTTTTCAAGGAAAGTTTACTGTCAGAAAACTATGTGTTCTGGCGGATTGAAGGCTATCCATTGTGCACAGTTTTTTCTTGAGCATCGCGAAACAGATCCATCTCCCGATGCACTTTGTCTTTGCCAAATGACTGCGTTTTCACACAGGTTTTCGACACGGAAGACGAAAGTACATTGTAAATTGTTTTCTTTGCACCACTCTATGCACAGCTCGGGATAGGCTATAAAGCAGGGACAATTTCCAAATGTTCAAATCTCCCTTTGCTGTGACGCTTTACTTGGGAGCCATCTTGATTATTACGAAGACACAAGTTTGCTTTAAAAGAAGGGAAACATGAAACGATTTTAATTGCAATGAAATTGTGCATTAAAGTTTCCCATGAAAGATGCACCAATCAGACTGTAAGCGTGGTAAACTCTTCCACGCAGTGAACTTATGTAAGTGTGCCACACGCACGGGGCATGAAGGAAAAGCAGGTCACAGTTCACAGCAATACTGGAAAACCTAAAGCTATCACAGGGACTAACCTTAAGCCTAAATAGTGCCTTTAGTCGTAATTAGGGTTACGGTTAGCATTATTAAAGGGATAGGTTGTTTCAAGAGTTACTGTAATAAAACAGGGATCTCTTAACGGTAACCTACAAGTGTAAGTTTGATTGTAGGTGCTTGGCGCGGCACGTGTATATAATTACACTAGTATTACAATGTAGTATTATACTACATGATGTATGGAAGCAGGGCGCGACGAAAGTGCTGTCCGATAGCCCGGGGCTAGTGGAATGACTTGTCGGGCTAGCGTTTTCTTATCGTAGCTTGCCCGATGAGCAAGCACCGTTGGTTCCCCATTGCTGATGATAAATTGAGCTTTTATACCAAAAAGTATGTAGCAGAAAGCTCCTGAGAGAAAATGATAATGTTATGAGGCCAAATTATCGTAGCGTGACAGCGTTTTGCATCGCGTCCGTAAATAGCGTCATGACTTTTTCTGCTTACAAAAGCGACCGAAATATATTTTACAAACAATTTAATTTCGGGCTAGCTCCTCAGACCTTCGGGCTAGTAACCTCAAGTAACAGCTTGCCCGAAGGGCAACTTCATCTTTTCATTTTCGTCTCACCCTGTGGAAGTCAGAAGGCATCAAACTGTTGATTCAGTACTTACCCAAAACATGGGAAGGGAGGGAAGGAGACGAGCAAACAAGCAAACAAGGCAGATCACCAAAGCACTTGATAGTGCCCTTGGAAACCTCTCTGTAGCTCCTACATACACTATTATGCCCTTTGCGAAACTGTTGCATTGACTTGAAACAATAAATTTTACAATGCCTACAAGATACAGCAATAGAAAACACCATGATAGCAAGTTTACTTGTATTAATGAAGTCTTTTTAGAATCCTGAATGGTAAAGCTTTAAGTTTGTTACCTATTGAGGCTAAAACTAAGGGAGACCTTGATTATTATTACGTATTCTCGGTATGAATATTTTTTTGAATATTGTCTTAAGAGAGCTGAGGGCTGTTACTACTGTTTTTAAGTAGGCAGGACAATTAGAGATGTTGGTGGGGAAAACAATGAATTTGCTGTGTTACAAAATGTAACTATATTGTTCCTCTCCCCATTAATGTCCCCATTAACCCTTTGACGTCCAAACTGG
>OX421449.1:12358321-12363321 GCA_949126865.1 Montipora capitata | reverse complement strand
TAATTCAATCTGTCATCTTTGCTTGCAGTCCTTCTGGTGGTTCCTTGCATTGCGTGGTGTAGTTGGAATAGGTGAAGCTAGTTACTCCACCATAGCACCAACTGTTATAGCTGATCTGTTCACGGGAGATATGAGAACAAGAATGTTGTCATTCTTCTACTTTGCTATTCCTGTTGGAAGGTTTGTGAGAGAATTAAATTTAGGGCTGGGGTTTAAGCCTTGAAAATTTATTGTTTGCAGAACTTTCCTAGACCTTGGATGATCCAGGGATGATTTAGATGAAATTTACAGATGAGTTTTCATGTACTGTAAGCCTGGTGTTTTTAAACCTGATAAAACATGCTGCGAGTTTTTTGAAAGGTAATCAGAGCTGATGTCCAAGCAAAGGTTAAAAATGTAAGGGGAAGATATTGTGGCTCCAGCGTCTTAGAAAAGGATAGCATGAAAAGTCCTCTGATACTGATGTTGTCATTAATGTTTATTTAAAACACCGTGAGAACTGAAAGAAATACAATTGCATTTAGTATAAATTAAATTACAATGCGGATATAAAATCAAAACACGGCTTAATAGCAAACAAAATGGTTAACTAAAATTTGCAAACAGGAGATGACAAAGGGCAAGTACAGTATTGTTGTTCTATCCCAATATCAAGAAAAAGGTTACAAATTCTGTCGATTATATTGCTTCACAAGAAAAAAAATACTTGTATATACAGACTTCAATCATTTAATTAGTCATGCTTAACTCCAATGTGAAAAGATAATATTTGTTATTACCTTGGTGCTACCTTCAGTCACTGGAACAAAAACTCTGAACTTCTTAACATGTCCAGCTGAAAAACTTGGCTCTAATTTTCTGTATTATGTAGATATTGCAATTTCTGTTGCAGTCTCAGTAAAGAAAAGTAAAAAAAAGAAATACATGCTCGACGTGTGATATGTACACACAATCCTCATCTACACCCAGATATCTCGCGCAACCTTATGCAGTTAAGAAAAAACAAATGATGGAGGATTTCTGTGGCTGTTACAGATAAAATTATTGGCATACAAGAAAAACAAGCCAGGCCTCATTACTACTCTTTATATAAAGAATTGTACTGAGGATTGTTTTGTGGGGTTTAAAGCTCATGCCCGTGATGTTTATCAATGTTTTCATTTAGGCTCAAATTGTTATATTAGAATTATTAAGGAGGGTGCCTACTAATTCAAAGGCATTTTTGCTCAGTTCACTGAATATGTGGGAAAAGCAGATCTTAACGAGTGTTATTGGAATCCAAAAAGAAAATTAGAGGTAACCACGCACTTTTTGAAGATAATTAATCAACAATATTTGTAAAAAGCTTTAAAATACAAAGCAATTTATGGTGTCCAAATTGAAGCTTATTTATCTCTGAAAAATGCATGGTTACCCCCAATATTTTTTTGGATACCAAGAGCATTTGCTAAGTTCTGCTTTCTCCGCATAGTTTTGAACCGTGCAAAAACATCCTGGTATTAATAAGCAACACCCATAGGAAATTCTGTGTATCTTGAGATGCGCAGACTGTATGCACAATAACAATAAAGTAGGCACCATCCTTAATGAGTTTTTGAAGCTTAGGTTACAGCTGTATGGGGCTTTCTTGGGAGTAGGTGGCCCCTAATAGGGTTGTAAAACTGTTAAGCGATAACAGTGACCTTCTTGTAGATATTTGTTATTGTTATCATGGAGACTCGTTAATTTTTTTGTCAAAGGTGTTGGAATGTGAAAATGTGATAATATTCTTAAAATAGAAAATCACAACAAGAACAGTGGAAATGAGAAAACATCTCAGAGCAGCTGTCAGTGGTCAGGAAGAGATGGGTGGCATGACTCAACATGAAGCTTGTGTGATGATGATGATGGTGATGATGTGTAGTTAATGTGTTTTTTCAGTGGTCTGGGTTATATTGTCGGAACTCAAGTAGCAGCAGCTTTCAATCATCAGTGGCAGTGGGGTCTACGGGTAAGACAATAATACTTACAGTGGATGATCGTACAGTCTAAATAACATGAGAATACTAGTAATAAAATTAATATTGTGCTTTGCATTCATTTCTGAAGACGTGTTCAAGATTCAGTAAGTCGCTAAATTTGTTTGTCTTTCCTGCTACATGTAGATCACACCTATCATTGGTGGAGTCTGTGTTCTTCTCTGCATCTTTGTTGTTCATGAACCAAAGCGAGGAGCTGTAGAGCGAGGGGAAAATCCTAATGAGGTTTCAGCTTCTACTGTTCACAACACCACTAGCTGGTTCTCTGACCTCAAATACCTTACAACGGTGTAAGTACTAGTGTATACATCCTTTGCAAATTTGCTTTGCACAGTTTGGCTAAAGTGTTTTTAGCATTAGAAAATAATTTAAATTTTAGGAACATGGTATTAAATACATGTACAAATCTAAATTGGTTAAGCTGTGATTGACACCACTGGGTCTCTATACATTAAAAAAAAATCTTTGCAATATAATTTGTTGGGTTAGGTGTCAAGCTTGTTTTGTTTTTTTATCTTGAGAACAGAATCTTGTGTGGAAAACTGGCATGTACCAGAGAGTCCAAACCTCTAGGGCAAGCTTTTCAGTGATACCATTGGCTCTTTGTGCATTTTTAAAGCCACCCTGCTAGCAGAGCCTTTCTTTTGCTTGCTCGATTTTGGCGTTCTCGAGAAAGGCTCTGCATGAATCGAGTAAGATCTTTATTGAATATGCGCAGCATGTTGCCAGGATACAGTCTCGTACACAAGCCTAATATGCCAGATCTCGCCGCCATCGTGGTTTTTCATGGTACGGCGGGCTCAATTATAACCATCGGTTTTGTCACTAAACGGACGCTTGCACTGGAAAAACCGGTTTGATGAGAGAAAACAAGATTGACTAGTCCAGAAGCTCGGGCTGCGGCGGCTTCAAAGAGTTGACACGATGCAGGCAGAGCCTCCTTTTCTCCTCCTCAGTAAAGAAAAAGACAAAAGGAGGCTCTGCTCGCAGGGTGTTTTTAAGCACGCATGACCTGTTAATATTTTTTTCAGGTCAGGTGCAGGGTTTTCAAAAAGCACAGGGAACTTTCATAATTTCACCAACTACTGTTAGTTTTGGCAGCTACATGTAATTGAGAGGATCATGCGAAGGAGTTTAAGAGAAAAAAATTTCTGGATGTGTTGCTGTAATTTCTTTAATTCTCCCTCTACTTAATCTTAAACGTGTACATGTTAATTATTTTTGACAACCTGGCAGTGTTTGTTTGCTTGTGTTTTGACTTGAGTATCTTATCTGGAATACTTGGGTACCTTTATTATTATTTTCTGTCAGAAGTAATGGGCTACGCTGTTACATACATTGTCTTTTAACAGGAAGAGCTTCATTTGGTTGAATGTAGGATTCACTTGTGTTACATTTGTAACTGGTGCTCTGGCATTTTGGGCACCAAAATTTTTTCTTTATGCAAGCAAATCTCAAGGAATGATGGATGTAACACAATCAGGGTAAGTAAATGTACATTTTGCAGGTCATTTTGTTCCTTAGGTTAATTTGCAACCAAACTAGGTCATTTTGTTTCAACTTACACTGTAGGTCAACTTGTTTCAACCTGGATCAAGTTGTTTCAACCTAGGTCAGTTTGAGGCAGGTACAGAACATTAATGTTAGCATTAATGTTGTAAATCATGGTTGGGGTTGTTCTGTATTGTAAAAATATTGACCTATGATGTGTGTTTTGTACCTGCCCCATTTAACTGACCTAGGTTGAAACGAAATGACGTACCGGTAGTTTGGTTGCAAGTTATCCTAAAGAACAAAATGACCTGCAACATAATATAATACCGGTACATGTAGTAATAATAAGTAATTATTTCTTAACTACATGTATCATAATAATTATTATACACAATTATTATGATTTCATTCTCCTCTATGCCTCATGGAATTTCTATTAACCTTCTGCCAGTTGCATGATGAAGATGATAATGATAATAATAATAATAATAATAATAATAATAATAATAATAATAATAATAATAATAATAATAATGTATATATACCGTCTCAAGGAAAGAGTTTCAGAAGTTGACTCACAAGGAACTCAATATTACCATAGTACTTGTAGTAATAGTCCTGGGGATGATTAAGAAAGGAACTGAGCAACATGTGAACAAAATACCAGGAAACATCATTCTAGCAATAAATTATTCAATGTACACAAACTAACTTCTTTAGCAAAGTGCCCTTTCTACTCTTAGGTTTTAGAGGAAATGCGGTGGTGAGGCACCGAAAACTACTCATCAAAAAAAAGTTTTTTGTAATAATAATAATAACAACAACAACAACAACAATAATAATAATAATAATTACAAAATGCATTAAAATTTATCCCATCATAATTTGTTTTCCTTTTACTCGTTTTATGAAAATAATGATAAAAATTGCTAATCTAAGGATTTGACCGGACAAAAGTACCTATTTTTCACCAGACATTGTCCGTTGACTGGCCGTTATTTGCAGCCCTGATTTATATACAAGTCATGTAATTTTAAAAGACTCCCAAGCTGCCTTCACTGTAGCCCAGTTCAGTGTTTGCATCTGGATTCCGGTTTGTAGCAGAACGACTGGTTCTTATTAATTGTCATAACAGCTGATAATGTAGACTTGTGAACCATTTCACATCTCTTCAGTAAAATGTAAAGTTTAGGGTAAACACTTCAAGTTTTAAGACTGTAAGAGAAAAGATATTACTCAGATACTGTATTTAAGCTAGAGCTGTGTCAGAAATAATGATATTAGTGGTATCTAGAAACTTACATACATACTAGTTGTTTTTAAATTCAAGGGTTAGTCTCAAGGTTGGTGGCATCACTTGCGCAGCTGGTATAGTGGGTGTATGGCTTGGTGCTGAGTCAGCATGGAGATACAGAGTTAAAAACAGAAAAGCAGACGCCATTGTATGTGCTGTTGCATTAATTGGATCAACTCCTTTTCTTTATGCCT
>OX421449.1:12313321-12353321 GCA_949126865.1 Montipora capitata | reverse complement strand
CTTGAGCATTTCATTTATGATAGTCTACCTCTATTTGTGCGTCAGTTGGTACGAAGGGCTGCTGAAATAATTATTACATTTATTATCATTCAATGTTTTTTTCTTTCCTTTTCATTGGCCGAGAGCCCACCACGTGACCTGCAAATAACTGGGCATGCCTACAAATTAGAGTTTCATTGCAAATAATATTCTGCTCATGCATAATTGAAACCATGCTCTTGTGCCAAAATGGCAGTTCACTTTCCTGAGCTTTTAGAAAGTGATTTAATTGTTGGGAATTGTGAAAAACAAGTTCAGTCATGGAGTATCGCACAAAAATTATTGTGATTTGTCAGTGTCTGGCAGATCAATCATTGCCTTAGCTGATTATTGATCTGCTCGCCACCGACATATTTTGCTGAACCTCTCCCAATAATAATAATAATAATAATAATAATAATAATAATAATAATAATAATAATAATAATAATAATAATAATAATAATAATAATAATAATAATAATAATAATAATAATAATAATAATAATAATTATTAATTATTGGCATCTTCTTTTTGAGTTATGATAACCCTTCCCCCACCTCAGTTAGAATTTTCTATCTGTGGTGGAAATTATTATGTCCTTGTTAATGAGAATTAAATGAATAAAGATTGTTGTTGTTTACAACTTTTCCACTAAGTCTGCAACAATAATAATTATTTTTTTCCCATAAAGATTTCTGACAGAATAAGAGGGTCAAAGAACAGTGATCATGATCGTGCAAAAAGCTTGGAATATTCCTTAATGATGACTGCTTTCATCTGTGTGTTGGGTGGTTTCTGTTTTATCATGTGTGGCATGTATCTGGTCAAAGATCGCGAGAAAGCAGACGAATACACATTAAGAACTTGTGAGGATGAAAACTCTTTGTTAGGATCAGTAGCATCAGAACGCTATACTCCTTTACCTTTTGAGGAAGATGACAAAGATACAGTAGAAGTTCCAGTGGATGTCCATGGCACTCTCCCAGTTCAGGATCAAAACAATCATCTTATTTGATAACAGATTGGTCCAAATTAATTAATTATTAATTAACTACATTGGTTTTTATAACATAGAGGGCAAAATTACTAAATGCTGATTAGCTGAGACAGAGGGCAGTTTTCATTAATTTGGTAATTTGATCATGCAAAATTAATGTGGTAAAGGTTTTTTAGCAGGGCTTGTTTCATTGTTTTGGCATTGTACAAAATAAAGTTCATTCAGCTGTTTTGTGCTTTCTACAGTTCATTGTTGCTAACTGAGCACTGAAATGGCTTCTATTAAAACTAATTGCTCAACAGCATGCATTTTTGACCTTATTAATGAAAGAAAATTTTGCCCTTTATATTATAATTATAGGCAAGTAATCGCAATGTCTCATAAAATAAAAGGATTAGTATCACTTGTATTTTGCAACTTCAGAAATATTAAACGTGTGATATTAATCCTTAATTTTATTCAGCCCAATACGACTACCCATTACGTAATCAATCAATTTTTCAAATGAATGCACATTGTTAACCTGTTATGACAAGAACTTCTTTTTTAATATCTTCTGATAATTATCTTGGCTAAAAAATTAATTCAGGACTAAATAATAATAATTTTCTAATGGCACCTTTCTATTGTTGTTAGTGTTTCATTATTTTGAATTCCATAAGATTGGAAAAATGATATAATTATTCAGGAAGTTTTTCTGAGCCTTCCTTGGTTCTGGTTGCCATTTGATTTTAATTTATTACAAAAATAATGCAAAAATTAAATAACTAGAAATGTTTTTGGACAATAATTTATATTAGTGCTTCACAGAGGAATGTTTTTGGTGAAAAAACATTTGATAGAAACTGAACTTGGAAGTCTGTATGTTTATGAAAGATACAGTGACAAATATCACTTTGTGTCTGGGAAACCCTCTCACTTCATATTTGCTACAGTTTGGTAGTGGCATAAGGCTTTCTTTAGACTGTGAGCAGTCCCTTCAAAAATCAGTTGAGGGGCCCTCTCTTCTGAGGCAGTCTTGTTTTGTCATGCAAACGAATAAGAAGACAGAAGGAGGCTCCCTCAATCTTTGTATTTGTTTGAGTGACAAAGATGACTACTCAACTGATTTACGAAGGGACTGCTCGCAGTCTAGGCTTTCTTACTGTTAAATAATAATTACTTGTGATGACGGTGGATGAACCACTATACAAGGAAATTGACAAAATGGATTGCAGAGATGTTACTGTAGATTAGCTTTTTGAAAGATAAATAATGGTTCTTCCTTGTTCCCCCTGCACAACAGCACATAAATCTTTTGTGGGTTTTTTCCCATTTTCAGTTAAGGTCTTCCTCATCATCCTCGTCAACTTCTTCATCAGGAGCACACTATTTGGGATGGAAAGATAGGGTGGGAAATTTTAATTAATAATCTGTGGATTGTCCAGCTTGCAAATGACAGGTTTACAGCATGAAATTGCTCTGAAACCTTGGTCAAATGTGCGACACAAAAAAATTAATAGAAATTAAAAATGCAAGCACAAAAGTTGAGTGAATTACAGAACTGTAACACAAATGTAAGGGGTAAAGCAAGTAACCGAAAAGTTTGCTTTTGTGTTAGATTTTGTATAATTGAGCTTGCATAAAAATTTTCACGTGTGAAACATTGCAAACAAGAGTTAAAACCTCTCTTCATGAACTATCACCATCCAAATTGGCACCAACATTGTGCCAGGTTTGTTTTCCATACTGTATTCTTGCTATCTTCATACCACAATAAACGACAAAAAGGTTGAAGCACTTACCCCACTCTAGGAATGTTGGACATGTACAGTACACCCTTCATCTTTCCATTTAACCCCCTTCCCTTTCACAATGTTGTTTTTGTCACCAAGACTTGGAGGAGGGGGGAGAGTGTAAGTAAAAAATGTAACGTAGATATGAATTTTCATATCCAGCACAGTGCCTCAACTACTTTTGTCGCTCATTGGAGCTTACATGACTATTGAAGGGAAAAACAGTAAAAAAGAGCCTTAAAAAAAGGGTAGCTGACAACAGTTATCATTGATTACTTTTCTGCACAGTATGTTGGCTAGCATTCAGACATGATATTCATAACAGACACCAGAAAGCCTCCTTAATCCTGTATCATTATCTTTAACATAATAACTCCAGCATTTCTGGACATAGCTGACAAGCAACAAGAATATTGACAACAAAATCACATTTACTCAAAGAGTGCATTTTGTTGGAATTATTCTCATTGTTCCACAAAATGACAAGAAAAGGTAAAAAGGTGAACAAGTATTCAGAAAACAGGACAGTTTTCAATTACTCGGTGTCCTGTCAATTAGCCAACTACATTAAATTACATGACGTTAATAATTAAATTTTAGTCTGGATTTAACTTTGTTCTTACATTTTTTCAGACAAGAATGCAGATTTTAATAAACGTTTATTCTCTTCTCTTATCAGTTAATATATTTCATGAAGTAGCAGTACCATTGATGTCTTGTTGTCAAAGTTGACGCATGATTTTTTTTTCCATGCTCCTTTTTTATTTGGCTGTGGTACATGTACTAGTGGTCTTTTACCTGACACCTATTTATACCTCCTTAATTAATAATAAAGGGATGCTAATTAGAGGGACTCTTCTTTCAGCTTTCAAGGGTGGCACAGTCAGTTAGTGCGCAGCCTTGGTGCAAGAGGTCCTGAGTTTGATCCCCGGATCTCCCATTCTTGTTTCGACGTCTTTCCTTTCAGTGTAGCTTAAGTAGCCTTAAATACCATTCAAAAATTCATTAATAATTCATGAGCCTAACAGCCTTTCAAAACACCACTAAAACGTCACGTGCATGAGCTCAGGGTTCGTACGCGTCTTGAAAACCCTTGAATTTTGGCCTTGAAAGTCCTTGAAAATCTCTGCTCTTCATTCCTGGTCCTTGAAAGACCTTGAATTTTTTCTGACCCACATAACTTCAGTTAAAATTATCAGCCACTCAAGTCATGTCATACAAACCCGACAAGCTGTAGGGTCGAGAATGGTTACCAGTGCCTTTGCATTATTTTCACGCATCTTCGTTACGCAAAAATGAGCAAGAATTGTACTGTCAGACTATTTCCATGGGTAAATTCTTTGACGTAAATAAAAAAGAGGTCCTTGAAATTTCAAAATTTGGCCCTTGAAAGTCCTTGAAAAGTTCTTGTATTTTTGGTCTGAAAAAGTGTACGAACCCTGATATTGAGCTTTATATCCTGATAAAACACTCCTCGTTAGTATTCTTTATATAAAGAATACTAAAAAGGCATAGCTTGTTTTTCTTGTATGCTAATATTCACCTCTCACAATTTGAACCATTGTTTCGAGTCCAGAGGGACACCCTTTTTGTGGAATGTTTTTGAAGCCGTTCAAAACACTCGGAGCACATGTTTTATCGGGTCTAAAAATACTCGGCTATGCCTCGTGTTTTTAAACCCCGATAAAACACTGCTGCTCGTTTTTTGAACATTTCTTAAAACAGAGCACTGATGGAAAGAGGGGGGTAAAATGCGCGCACTGTCGGCTTCCTGGGAGAATACATGTACCCTCTAGAGGGTAAAGGAATTACCGACATTAATTAAGGTGTACTTGCTGTACCTTTACAATTCAGCCTTCAAACCATGTCTCATTGTCCAAACGATCGATAGCCTTATCTCCTGGACAAATCACTATCCAATGGGTAAGTGATAGGGAAAACATTGCAATGTCCAATGGATAGTGATTTACTGGGGACAGCTATTCTTAGAGTTATTTTCATAGAGTTATGTCGTAGAGTTAGAGTTAAGTTTCCAAAATCCTGAATTCAATATTTTGGACTGCCAAAATCCTGAATTCAGGATTTTGGCAGTCGTTGACTCTAACTCTAAGTCATAACTCTACTGAAATAACTCTATTGATAGTTAACCTCATGATTTACCGAGTGGATAGCATTATCCACCTTTTGAACAATTGGGGCCAGGCTGCAATGAGAACCAAGTTAACAAATTGCTAAAAATTTGGATCTATTCTGAAGAGAGACCCCCAAGATTAACATGGCCATATACTAACCAAATACTCCACAAAGCAGACTTGTCCATCCTCATTTATAATCATATACTGCAATGACAAAAATCCTCTGCTGTCCATTCTGATGGAAATTTTGCTGGAAAGTTGTAGTGCCTTAGTGGATGGTTTGAGAAGGCTAATTTTATACCTAGAGGAAACGTTACTATCAGATAAATATCAAACACCCTGAAAACTCAAAGGTCATAACAGTAATTTGTCTGATATAATCCTGGGAAGTCCCACTTGGCTGTGCTTATCAAAAATGGCCAAACCTGCTTGAGTTCTCATAGGTCAGGTAATTGTTTGATTATTGTTTCAATAATGTGTTCTAAAGGCCCTGAAAAGCCTTTGCATTTTCATTCTAAGCTGGAAAAGTGGAAAACTTTGTTTCTCACTGACACAAGGGCAAATTTCTTGTAAAGATATGCCCAACTTCATAGGATAATTATTGATTTGTTAAATTTGTTTGTCCTCTGTACAATAATCTGATTCGAAAGTCTCAACAAAAGCGACTGCTTGGCATGAGAATTCACGGTAGGAGTCTGATCAAAGTTTAACATCAGCTCATCCCCATTTAACCCATTGACTCCTTGGAGAGGGACTTAATAGATTTTACTCTGTCTAATGACAGACAATTAATTTTTACTCGTCAATGGGGGCGGTCTAGGTGTCAATAGGTTAAATTAATGTTCAAAGAAAACTGTGCAAAGTAACAAAACAAACAGAAACAGATGCCCATACGCATGTATGTACTGTAGTTAAAAAAATGCTCAGGGTCATGAACCATTAATAAATTGATTGCGACATTTCTAATACTAGGGGCTTGTGCAATTGTTGTTACATATCATACCTGTTTGTCTGGGTTTGTTGACACTCAAATGATTCTACCATGTCTGAATCTTTTGGAAAATCTGACTGCAATAATATCAAAATGAAGCTACCATGTTCAGTGATTTCCATCCTTTGCTGACAAACTTATTACAAGATTTGGTGTGTAGTGTCAAAGGGTATTTTAATGAATTTTGAGAAACCCATAGGGTGAGGTACAAAGACTGAAGCAATTTAATGTCCAATTTGTTCAGCGAGAAGGGAATTTATGGAGAGACAAGCTCTTTTTGGGAAAGCTTGATAGTTTTTGTGTGTCATACTATGAATATGTGTTTGGTTAACTGCAATCATGGTACAAGAAACCTAACTTGCATGACAATGAAGGAGAGAAGTGATCCTTGCAATTATCTGGACAATTTAAGCAATTACTTTTCTCTTGCAGTATAGACATCTGAAAACTTCAGGTGGCTGCGATCAGATTCGAATCTCATGACCTCTGTGATGCCGGTGCAAATTGCTCTTCCAACTGAGCTGCATGTACATGTAAGAAGCCACACAGTTGGGAACAGGTCAATTTGTTGGGTTCATGTGTTTCTGTTAAGAACTCGATGAATTTTATCATTGACCAGGTCCCAACTGAGTGGCTTCATAATTATCTCTGTCGGCAGAACTGATTACCGTACACCGGCATCGCAGGGGTTATGGGTTGGAATCTCCTTGAAACCACCTGAATTTCTCAGGTGTCTATAAGAGACAATTGCTTAAATTGTCCAGATACGTGAGACGATCATTTCTCCCCTTTGTCTATAACCTGCACAACAAATATACATTTTATTTCATAGAGTCACATAACAATGTTCAATATTATAAAATGAATGAATCTTACATGGGTACTTCCAGCATGACCAAATGTTGAAAGTCGGAAGAAGGGATTGTCTGGTGACATGAGGATCTGAAGCACTTCACTGGTCATGTCCAGCTCACTAAATGCTTCCTTTAAACATTCTGACTATCATATGTAAAAAAAGAGCATTTTTTTAGAACAACCAACACTCTAGTACATAAAGTTATTCTGGGCAGTCTGTTCTGTATAACATTAAGCCTATTTCCATCGTTTCCTTTCTAAATTGATGTGCAAAATTACATGTACAAAGAATGTTTTTTTTTGTTCTACTGGAACTCATTTCAAAGTTCAGTACTTACAGAGTTGCTAGAGCAATTTTTGTAAGTAAAAACAGTTAACATGCATTTGTACAGGAAACACAATTAATTAACAAATTAATGCAACAATCATTGATTAACTCTTGACCTCTTTAAATTTATACAACTCTGTATTTATTTCCTTCCTTTCTTTTCCCCTGTGAAAATTTTATTTCTTTTGAAAACCCATTTTCCTGAAGCAAGCTACAGAAGTATGTGTGATTGAAAACCTAAACCTTCGCAAAATGCTCTTTCTTTGCCAGAAAAAAAAACTGCAAAAAAAGAAAGCAATCATTATGGTGATGATGTAAGTTTAATAATGATAAATTTATCCTACTTTCATTATGATCTTGTTAAGAACCTCAGCACTGCTGAAGTCAAAGTCTAATGTTTCGTCAGGTTCTTGAGTTTGAATACTGCAGTCAGTCAGGACACCTCCTTCTTCCAACCTAGAAACAGAGAATTTCAAATCTTATCAAATAAGAGAATTCTACAAATAAGAGAAAAGTTGAGTATGACACTAGGGAAGTTTGGTGACAAAGTTTCAGCTTTAAAGTTACCATGTTGTCAAGGGCAACTTGCTTCGTTTCCAAGGGTAACTTTTCGGGGTTTGACGTCATTTAACTGGTAACAGTTGTCAGTTTTAATTTAACGGTTACCATTTGTAGATTTTGGCATGCTCATCGCTTGTGACATCAAGGCCCTAAAAGTTACTCTTGGAAACAAACGAAGTTGCCCTTGACAACATGGTAACTTTAACGCTGAAACTTTGTCACCAAACTTCCCTAGTGTCATACTCAACTGAGAATCGTAGTATTTATCTATTGAGGGATATACATGTACATATAGGAAAAGAGAGAAACCTGAGAAATCTTGACAACAAAAAATCCTTGGCTTTAGCTATTTACACAAATGCACAGGCCCGCGGGTAGCTATCTAGAGTTAATCTTGGCAGGCCCGTCATCTTGACATGTTACAAAGAGGAGGTCAGGCATGACAATAGTTACATGAGAATGAGCGGAGAACCATAACCAGCATAACACATCTTCAATGCAGTAAAAGTTCCAGCATCTTTCGAGGACCCAAAAATATTCAGACATTCCTGAAGAATAAAGAAAAATAAAAATTATTAAAAAAAATTCAGTGTTCATAAGAGTCCCTTTGGTGGAACTGATCATTGCCCAGCAAATATTCAGTGCAGGTAAAGAAAAACAAAGTTTTAAATTTCTTGAACTGTCAAACAATCAATACTTTACCAATAGAACATTCAAATTTATCCTAAAGGTGGCACTCTCTTCTTTGAAAATAAAGTCTTGGAAGATACCACTCTGCACAAAGGCATTGGCTTGCACACACTTTGAATCTTCCACAGTGAACTTGAGACCATTGCTACTCACAAAACAGGTGGCTGACTGATAATGATAATAAGTTAGTATAAAAATTAATAAATGAACCTAGAAGGTATCACAATGCTCAGTCTCTTTTCTGGTATATTTCTCTGGATGACGACACTGATGTTGATATCAAATAATGTCAAGACTAGTCATCTAGTGCTGGGGACACTGAACATTGAAATCAAATCAAAGGTTGGGGAAAACCAGAGTAAATGTCAAAGCAGAGTCAAGAACCAACAAACTCAACCCATTTGAGATGATGAGTGCGGGGATCAAAGCCAGGACATGTTAGTGGAGTTTGTACACCAGCCCTGTGCTTTCCTGATTTTAATAAGTAACAGGAAAAGTGATCGATGGTGATGAAGATGACAATGATCAACAGTGAGGACTATTTATAAATGGAGGGGAAGATTATGTTGTTGGATCAGAGATTCAGTGGGATGAGAATGAATGTTGAAGATGATGATAAAGAGGATGGTGATGATGACGACGACAATGATGATGATGACGAGGATGATAGCAATAATGCCAAAGATGATGCTACTGCTACTGCTGTTGTCGATGATGTCGATGATGATGATGACGACGACAATGACAGGGGTTTCAATAACTTCTGAAATAGCCGTCCATGATAGCCCATTGAAGGCGGCAGTTTGACAAGTTTATGATAACATTTTTAGCGAAAATCGAGGCAAACTAGCTGGCGGTGTGAGGCAAAGCAGGCGGCGGTATACCGCCGGTAACCGGCTTCTATTGAAACCCCTGCAATGATGTTGATGACAATGGTTGCGTGTTGCTATAGAGGGTCAGATGATGACGAAGACCGCAAGACGGTTGTAGGGACGGAGGATGTTGAGAACGACGTCACCAACAATTGCAAAAAACGATGACAAGTAAGAGGTATCCCAAGGATTTAGAATTTAGCATTGAAAATGAATTTCAAATAATTTGGGTGATGTAGCACCCTCTAGCTCGCTGCCCTAGCCAAAGACAAAAGACTAAACAATTGAAACAATAACCTAGTCTAAAAAACAATTGAAGCTGCTTACAATGCCAAACGATAGCAGATTACGAGAGCTGCTACAACAGTCTACTGGGTACCGTCTACCGAATAATTTAGTTGAATTTACCTCTTTGAAATGAACCGCTTTCAGGATGCTATGAAGATTACGAGCATTGTCCAACTTGGCCACAAGAATGTAACGATTGTCGTCGCCACTTTGCTGTGTGAGTCTAGACATTTCATTTAACTTTCAGGGAAATACATTCAAATGGTTGTAAAGGTTTTCGAAAACCCCGCGATCCACCATCTTGATAGCCTGGAACCAGACGAGCTTAGTAGCCTCTCTATCTTAAGATACAAGATGGCGGCTTACATGTGTTTTGATTTTGGTGCTTGGAGCACAGTTTCGTCTTGTTTTGCCCACAGTTACTACCTTTTTAACTTGTAATATCTGAGTGAATTGCAGAGGGAGATTATGGTAGGTCTTGTAAGCTTTGATTTGTTTCATCTTTTTACTTGGCAGACTTGCGCTCCACCACTGCACTTTATTTCGACGTTTTGCAGCGCAAACTTAGGCTTAAGATTATATTTACTGAAATATTTTTTATGCACAATTTAAGATTCGACTATGCGCATTAAATGATGACTCGAGTGAGGAAAGTGAACCAGAACCTACCCAGGAAAGTGTCAAGCAAGCTAAGGTAGGGTAGAGACTATAGGTGGCCTGCAAGCAATCTCTAGGGTAACAGATAACAATAATGTAATGCACAATTGCTGGTGGACGAACAAAGAGAGCTAATGAGTGATCTTTTGGTTTCCTCCACCGACATATGGCTGCAATGATGTAACATGAAAACCACCTATAGAGCCTATAACTATGGCAAACAAAGCCAATTTGTAGCCACACCAACCCCCGAGGAAAACGTTTTAACTTGGGGGGGGGGGGGAGGGGGGAGGTGAGTATTGCTATACCTAGCCTATGGCAAATATACATAGATAAATAAACACACCTTCCTATATATACATGTAGAACTTTCCTTGAACTGAAAGTTGCAATAAATATGTTTAGTACATGCATGTACATGTACACTGTATCACTAAAGACAAAGTTGAGGTTTCACACTGTAGGTACTATGATAGTAGGTTATGTCATCAAGTACCAGTGGTAATTATGAAGTTCAATTCCCAGAGGAATAAACCTTTTTAAAACATGATATGGTCCTCCATGCTTATGTTGTGGTACACACATGTGTAGCTGTAGAACATTAATTGCATCGACAGTTTTGTTACTGTAACAGTTTTGCTCAACCCGCGTGCAAATCTTGTTTGGGTACATGTTGATCACAGATTATATGTTTGGGCATTATTTCACTCTTGACACAACTGTAACTGTTAGTTAATATTATCTTGTATGCATGAAAGCACAAAATACATGGCTGAGTCATTTAAAACTTGGTTTGTCTTACCATGGATTAAAATAATATAAAAGCAGCATTCTGCATGGTTTATTGGTTACAGCTTTAAATTTGCAGGGAAGAAATCATTAATTTTTGTATCAACCTCTCCAATGGAAAAGTAACTAGATTTACAATGTAGGTTTTGCAGTACAAATATTCTTTTTTTAATCCCAAACCAGGTTCTCTATGGTCTTATGGTCAATGAAGGATCTCAAAAGACTGTGGGTTTTTTCCTAACTTAATCTAACTTAAAATTTATTTACCAAACAGGAGTCAGAGGCCTTGGAGCTTTACAACAAAGGCCTGGCCTTGCAACAGAAAGGAGATTATGCAGCTTCGGAAGAAGCTTATAATCAGCTTTTGAATTCCGCCCTAGTAAAAGAGGTAATAGAAGGAGAATTTTTTTGGCTGAGAACTCTCCTTTAGTTTGATTCATTGTTTCATTCACCTGTTTTTTCATCTTGTGTACCATGAAAAAATTGTGTTCATCATTAATTTTAAAAAGCTGAATGAAAGATGCTAATTAATTTATTTTATTGTTAATTGATTTTTTGACTTAAAATAAATTACTGTATGTAGGCCCCTCCTGTTGATGATGATGCTGGGTTAACTGAAGCTGGTCATGTGCTAAAATATTCTGCTTTCAAAAACTTGGCTGCACTGGCAGAGAAAAGAGAACAGTGGGAGAAATCTACAGATGCATATCTGCAGGTGACTCGTGAATTGATGCAACAAATTACATGTACATACATGTACCAACCAATAATAGTGACCAATGTTTTTATAAGCCCAGTGTTTTTTTGTCGTGTGAGGTCATGGAATCGTACCCCAGCAAGATCTACATGTACAGTAATATGGAGGCACCATCACCAGTTAAACATTTTCTGGGAAATCCATTTACAGTATTACGTGTAGCTCCTTTGTTAGGCTTGTACACACTGCAGACAACAAGCCTGCTTCCCACTGGTTGGGATTCTTAAACTTTTTTCTATGTTTTGTTTCATTGGCCTTGAAAAGCCTTGTAGGGAGGTGGTCGGTTAAAACATGATTAAGTATATTTCTTAGTTGCCAACATTTATGATCATAAAAAAACCTAAGGTTGGTTAAATTAGTTGTTAGTCCTTATAGTCATTCTGTTAACCCATTGACTCCCCGGAATGAGACTTAAACTGGAATGGATTTAACTCTGTCTAACCGCTCTGACGCCATAATTTACTCGTCAATTGGGGGGAGGGGAGGGATGGGCAGTTCAGGAGCCAAAAGTGTAAGAGAATATCCTTTCAGACCCCATCTCACTGTGCATGTAAGTTACACCTGTAAGTGTAGGGAATGATACGTGTATTGAAGGTTACTTTATGGTTGGTGAGGGCAGATGCTTTTTATTCATGGGGTTGAACTAGGGCTTCTGGTTGAATGAGACCACACAAAAAGAGCAACAAAAATCCAGGCAATTATTATTATTATTATTATTATTATTATTATTATTATTATTATTATTATTATTATTATTATCATTATTATTATTATTATTACTGCCAGGGGTTGATCCTTCACTTCCCTTGCATTCGTGTCCCTATTGTCAGCATTCTGATGTTCTGTTAATGGGCAAACGTGTTTGCATTTATGTTACAATAATGTGATTATTATACAGTTGGCAGATGATAGTATGCATCTCTAAATAATTCTTACTGTTTCTTTCCAGGCTGTTGCTCTGGATGATTCAGATGTGACCGTATGGTACCATCTTGGAGTAGTGGCAATGAAGACTTTTGATCTCTGTCTGGCGCGACACTCATTTGAAGAGGTTTTAATTATTATCACATGAACATTTCTTAGATATACTGTACATGTAACTCTCACCCTTCAAAAAGGATGCTTCTGCTAAGAAATAACAAGCTTGTAAAATGATAAATGACACACTGGTAATTTTAACTCTTACAGTAAACACATTGATGCGCTTAATGAACTTGGGAACTGGTGCCTTAAAAGTTAGCGGGAAGGGTCCTGTAGTGATCCAGGCACCAGTACCATAGGGTGGTTTCCCTGGCAAACTGCTTGTGGGAACCACCCTGAAGCAGCTACATGTTGTACGAACCTTCACTGTCACACTGGAACAGGGTTCAGTGGTCAGAAAAGCACTTACCTGATCAGATATTTACCTCCATGACAAAGTAGCCTTGGGACAGGAAGGGTGAGGCTCAATGAATCTGCAAAAATGGCCCGCAAAAATGGCCAAAGATTGTATGGCCATGCTTAAGCAAGCCCTCCTAGATTCTGGGGCACCCTCAACATAAAGACACGCCCACTTGCTGCGAAAAGGCCACATGCTGCATTGGCTTGAGATTAACTTTGCCTAAATTATGTTTAGCCATGTTAAAAAAAGCTCTTTGACCTTGAAAGCTAATTCAAGTTTTGTTCTGAGAGTTGCAGCAAGTGCATCCTTGAAAAGACATGCCCACAATGTTTAGCATTATTATGGATGTGGAATTTTGCATAATTTCAAATCCATGTTTTGCCTTTTGCCAGGGTTTGAAATGTAATCCAAAGCACTGGCCTTGTCTGGACCTGCTCTGCACTGTGCTGTTTGCCGTTGGAGACTATTATAGTAAGTACATGAGGAGGCAGTGTGGCACAGTAATATTAACCCATTGACTCCCAGGGGCTTCCAATGATGAGTAAAATTGTCTGGCCGGTTTAGGCCGGTTTGGACGTCAAAGGGTAAAGGTGTATGCTGTGAGATGGATCCACGGATTTTACATGCAGGTTCAAGGCCCATTCTGACGACTACAGCTGAAGTTTTCTTGAATAACAAAAATGCAAACTTTAATTAACTCTCTTGTTGTAAAAATTAATACGCTAAGACTCAATGGGGCAACCTGTTGGGGATCACAACCCGACAGGCTGCCACAACCATGCTCTTGAGTTTAGAAGGCTCATTAACACATGTTTTGGTCTTCCAAGTTTGCTTGTTGTTTTTTAGGGGGAACTACCGGTACATGTATGCTGTACTTTGCTGAACTCAATGATGTTTACCAACAATAAACTTAAGCATAACTTTCATGTATTCAAATTTTAGGCAAATTGCAATATGGCATTCGTATGTCTGTCTTAATTAATATAAATAATAAATAATACCAACTTGATTCATTCACTTCAATGAAAGGGAAGGATACCAGAGAGCTGGGTGTAAATGACTTAGAGTCGATTTTGAGGAGGGAGGAAAACCGGAGTACCCAGAGAAAAACCCTCAGGGTGAGATTGAGATCGACTGAAACTCAGCCCACAGACATTGTACGACCTCGGGGCTTAGGCTGGAACGTGGGTCGCAGAGGTGGAAAGCACAGTTGATAACCGCTAAGCCGCCCTGACTCCCCTACTAAGCTACCCTGACTCCCCTACCCAGAGTATTATTCAATTAATGTGCCCAGTATATCATTGTTACAAAAGGATTAAATTCACAGTACATGTTTGTGAGCTTGAGGGCTGGTATTGTCTAGATGGTGGTGCCAAGATGAAGAGATCTGTTTTCTTGGAAGGAAGTATCCAGGGCAACCCTGCAAGTGGCCACCACCCAATGGCACTGGCACCCCCCCCCCCCCCCAAAAAAAAAAAAAAAAAAAAAAAAAAAAAAAGGCAGGGGATTTGGCAGTGTAGGGGAGGGAAAGCTTTGAATACAACAAGCAAAAAATGATCTTCTAATAGCCAGCAAACTAGCCACTGTAATGCAACCATGATGTACATGTAAATGCCTGCAAGAAGTTATAGGGCTGCCCCAGAGTGAGTAGGTCAGTTTAAAGGGTAACCACTGAGCAGCAGTCTTGATTTCAACTGTGCCTAAACTCCATTTAGCCTCATTTTTTACATTAAACCATGCAATTCGAAGTACTTTTCTGGAGGAAGGTTGAAAATGACACTAATGCCCAGGATTGCAACTAATTTGATGCACGCACATTTTGATAAGTCTCATGAATGTGTCCTGTTAAGTCTAAGTGTCAATTATGTATTTACAACAATCAGGTGAACATTAGCTTTCAATTGGTATTTTGAAAGTTGGGGTAATCGCAACATTTTTTGTTTACTGGAACAGTACAATGTGGTTGTAGGGGGTGACTTTTTGATTTTCATTGGGTCTACATGTATTCCAACCTCATTCCCAGGGGTTCCCTGGGAACAAGGTTACATGTATTCTTAGGCAAACAATGTGCAAGTAATGTCACAGTTGAGGAGAAAGTTACATGTAAGAGGACACCTTGTGACAATTAGCAAAATTTGCATGCATCTAATACCAATTGAAAGCTAATGCATCTAATACCAATTGAAAGCTAATGTTTACACTACGTACTGGTGGCTCAGTTGGTTGAGCATCGGGCTGTCATGCGGGAGGTCGTGGGTTCAAACCCCTGCCGGATCAACACTCAGGATCTTAAAATAACTGAGGAGAAAGTGCTGCCTTTGTAATTTCATCTGCAAATGGACAGACTTTCAAGTCTTCTCGGATAAGGACTATAAACCATAGGACCCGTCTCACAAATATCTTCTATGTTCATACAATGTAAGTTCCCTGTGGGACGTTAAAGAACCCACACACTATTCGAGAAGAGTAGGGGATAAAGTCCCGAGTGTTGTGGCTGTTCTGTTCTCTCCAGCAGAAGTGGCCGGCTTGGCGATGATGTCTGTAAAAAGGCTTGTGGTGTATGAGGCCACCTAAGCAGAAACAGCCACAAGTCAAAAAGGGACTTTGCCGAGTGCTGGAACATGTAGATGTAGATGTAATTAGGTGAAACTCTGGACATACTGACAGTATCTGGAAGAATTTAATGAAAGGAAATTAGAAGTAACAATAAACTATCATTTATTATATTAATTTTTTTCCTTGCCCTGTCATAATTTAACCGAATTTTAATAACTTCTTTTGCATATTGTTTTCTTTGTTTCTTGTTCATTAGCCTGTCTTGTCATGATTTCAAAGGCACTGGAGAGAGATGAGGATTACCCGAAAGGTAATTGCCAATTAAGTGCCATTACAGTGCTTGTTTTTTCTCGCTAAGTGGGTCTTGTGTTCTTTCTGCTAAAAGTCGCGAGTTGGCCTATGGCCGGTTAAACAAGACAAACATTTATCATGATAATATTATTCAGTCACTGAATCAAGATTCTGTGTTTCGGTATAAGTGAATCAAGTAGCTTCTTCTGCTTTTCAGTTTTTCAAGGGCATTGAGAGGCTATTTTAAAAGCATGGAGTACTTTCTAAAGAAACTGTGGTGCTGCGTTGGTGGGGAAGTAGTATACAAAAATTTGGTTTTATAAACGGAGTTGATATTATGTAAATTGACCACCGTACAGGGATTCTAAAAGCTGATGTTTCGAGTGTTAGCCCTTGGTACAAGCAAAGGGCTAATGCTCGAAAGATTAGCTGAAGTTTTAGAATCCCTGTACGGTGGACAATTTACATTATCAACTCTGTTGATAAAAACCAGATTATTTTGAAAGCAGACACATTATGGGTTTGTCCAGTATAAAGAAATTGTAGCTCAACAAAACTATTGATTCTCGATTTATGACCAATACTGAGTGCAGTCAAGATATGGCAATGTAATTTGTTTTCCTGTCTTCAAGTCCATCAAAATTTAAAAATTATTGGACATTTTCAAATTTCCATCAAGCAATTTCCGATGACTGACAGTAATTTCCCTCACTTGTTAATAAAGTACAAGAAGACTTGTTCTGGCGATAAAAACTTCACTTCAGGGGCGGATCCATACCAGTTTCCACCGTTTTACAGAAATCAGTCAGATTTCCCATAATAAATATACATGTACATTTATTTTTTAATAGAAGTAAATTTCCAAGTTGAAAGATTTCTTGAAAAATGGTCAGAAAAAATTATTTTTTTTGTCAATTTCCAGGCTTTGTCAAGCACTGGCCATGTTATTTTCCACTCGAGGAGGATGGGATTAGCCAATATCCTGTTTGAATGACTCACAAACATGCATGGGAAAGGGGACTTTTGAAAGTTAAAATCCAAAAAAAATTCTGTGGGTCACTAGCATGCCCTTAGGCCCCCCTAGAAACTTGCACCTTCAGCGCTAGTTGTTTTGGAAACTGGGACTTCACCATTTTTCCTACATGTAGATCCGCCCATTCACTTGGGCTTACATTTTACGTATTGAAAGTAGACTATCTACTTGTTACATTATAATTTAATAACAAATATGCTTTTTTATTGAAAATCTGCATAGTTACAAGTCATGATGGGTCATGTATAATTTATGGTAAAAGTGCTTTCCCCTGTTTCCTTATTTTTTCTAGGATTGGCTCTAAAGAATCAAATATTTTCAGAGGAACCTAACATAAAAGGAGACACCCAGCACTTAAGGTGTTATAGCTGATGAAAACAGTGTAATTTTACAATTCCTTCATGCTGAAGTGTGCTTATAAAGCATTGGGTTTTAATTCTCTACATAATATATACAAATAATTTTGTTAACCCATTGACTCCTGAACCGCCCGGCCCCATTGACGAGTAAAATTGTCCTGCGTTAGACAGTGTAAAATCTATTCAGACCCGTTCTGAAGAAATAGACTTCTCAATGAACAATAATAAATTTAAGTTAATTTAAATACAATTTAATACAATGTCAATGACAAAGGAACCGTTTTACAATTGAACGAGAACGGTGGATCTACAATATTAATTAAACCAAACTTAGTCAAGGGAAACGAGAACACTTAAAAGAAATCCGTAAGGTGTGAAATAGATAAACAATAATGTTAATCAGTTCGTGAAATCACTTGTTGAATTCAAAACACAAACGTGGCTGACTCCTTGTAGTCCCCGGTCAGTTGATTACTTGAGGAAAGACCTGGGATGTTGGGTGTTCTTTCAGGGATTCGGTGGTGTCAGCAATGCATGAGTGGAGAGTGTCCTCCTTGGCAGCTTATCCCTGGTGCCAAATTGGGTGGACATACGGGTTTGAAAATTTCTCCAACAAAATTTCAAAATTTCAAAATTTCTCCAGTTTCTTTTGGTCAGGAGTTGTTGCGCGGTAGCAGTATGGCAGCCTATGAGGGTGCATTTCAGTTGCAATCCACACATGCATCCCTGACCAATAATCATGTGATCAGCTTCAGGAGGTGGTTCAGAGAGGTGTCTGTGGAAGTCTTTTGTGCTATAAGGGACCAAGAGGTCGTACACAGTTTGGAAGTGCCATTACTGATAGCCGCCATTAGTGCTGACTCTACTTTATCAGGGATGCTGGGTGCTTTAAGGGAGGTGCTGTTTGCTGAGGCTTATTGCAAGGGGTGCCTCAGCATGGTTAGACTTAATACGCAGGTGTGTGATGTTGGAGCGGCAAGGGAGTGTGACTGTTTATTAAAGTCAGAACAGACTCAGGGCAAAGGCAAGTACATTTCTGCACGTTGAAGATCTCCATGCCCTGATGGATGGCAAGAATGGTAGCTTCTTTAGATAACTTGCAGTGGAGGCTGAGGGAAGGCTTCATTAGGTCACTTAGCAGAGCATAGTTCACCACCTGGTTGACAAGGCCAAACCAACTTCTGATACAGTTGTATCTGTTGTAGAATTCTGAGGAGGAATTCTCTGATGGTGTCTAGGTATTTCAGGAAGGGTTTGATAGTGGAGTCTGATACTCTGAATCATACAAAGTCTACACTTCTCTCCATGAACTGGAATTTTTGTCTGGGGAGTGGGTAGAGCACAACACCGGTCTGACTGACGTGTGAGAGAAAGTTATTGTTCTCCACCAGTGCTGTTCCAGGTCAGAGTCATAGTGTATAGTGTCATTGACGTACATGTAGTGTTCCTTGTAAAATGGCATCAAAGCTGTGGTTTTAGCCATTTCCTGATGATCCTGATGAGAGGAATTCCTGAGGTGCCATTTTGTATCACCAGCGGCCCAACGGTGTGATGAAAGTGGTCAGGTGGTGATTAGATTGGTGCAGCGTACCTCTACTGTCATACTGACTGTGTTTTCACAATAGCTGTTGTCTCACTTCATATTCCTGAAAGTGGTTTGTTTGCAGACTTTTTTAAGGACGGTGGCTACTAATTCAAAGGTATTTTTGCGCGGTTTTATGGATATGCGGGAAAAGCAGATCTCAACAAGTGTTATTAAAATCCAAAAAGAAAATTGGGGGCAACCACGCATTTTTCAAAGATAATTAATCAACAATATTAGCAAAAAGCTTTAAAATACAAAGCAACGTATGGTATTCTTTTCCAAATTAAAGCTTAATTATCTCTGAAAAATGCATGGTTACCCCCAATTTTTCTTTTTGCATAACAAGAGCATTTGCTAAGTTCTCCTTTCTCTGCATAAATTTAAACCGCGCAAAAATATCCCTGCATTAGTAAGCAAACCGATAGGAAATCTGAGTATCTGGAGATGCGCAGAACGTATGCGCAATAACAATAGTAGGCACTGTCCTTAAGCGACTTAATGATACATGTTTTTTCGGGTAAGAGGAAAGAGCACGTGCCAATACAGTAATAAAAATAATAAAAATAGCACGTCTGTTGTGTTTTCTGATTAGAAGAATTGCAAGTACACTGTAATTCCTCATTGGCCAAAAGTAATTGTCAAGTAGCTTAATTAACCCATTGACTCCTCGGGGTTCCCCATTGACAAGTAAAGTTGTCTGGCATTAGTCTGGCCACTTGAGGCCAGTTTGGGTGTTAAAGGGTTAATGGGCACATAGTTTTTCAGTGAGTGATTAAGGGCTTAAATTTAATGAGAATACCTGATTGAAGATTGCCAACTTGCTTAGCTTTAAGAGAGATGGAAAAGCAACTGTTTTCTTGCAATTTCTGGTTGTCACTCACTATAATAAAGCGACCTTGAAAACCGCTGGTGAAAACATGGCCACTGTGCAGTTAAAAATATTTACTAAATCTTAATTTACAGGAATCTTTTTGTGTGCAGTGTGTTGGATGAAGAAGAGAGCAACGAGATACAAAAAGAGGTAGTCTTTTAGTTAAAAAGTTTTCCGATGATTCTGTTATCAGATATGGGGTAATTTACAACATACTTTTGTTTTACAGTTTGTAAAAGAAGCTCTTCATCTCAGAGAGGAAAGGCTTAAACTTGTTGAAGCAGATAGAGCCCCTCCTCCACCATATTCACCTGTGAAGCCTTTGACTTCACACACGTAAGATTTTTTCCACTTTGCCTGGTTTACATATACATGTATTTGTAGAGTTCACACCCTATTATTAGGAAATGAACAAAGTGAAACTTTAATAAGGCTCACATCTGCCTGATTCCTGTCAGTGTCCTGTGAAGTTTGAAATTGGCAATGAGGACAAGGCACCAACCATTACACAATCCATTTTCTGCATCACGTGTAAGTTTTTCTTTAATGACTTCTTCTTCTTCTACAGTGCACAAATACATTGTATAAAGAAGATAAAAGACACTGTGGTTTGTAGTTTAAGGGCCCTGGATTTGCCTGTGGACATTCTGGCTTGAAATAAAACACTGACAACAAAATGGCTTAATATTTTGTCTTCGACAAATTAGACTTCAGCTTTTTCCCTATTTAGTAGCCAATTGGTTTCCTTTTTCCAGTTGGATAAATTAAATGCACACATCCCCACATGCACAAGCAACAAACATTATTTTTATATACCTAGAATTTCACTTAACAAAACAAGCACTGTGATTGGTTGATTCTTGGTCACATGCCTCTGATCAAATTCAATTTTGTCCCAAGTCGCAGTTGCTGCATTCTCTGGATGCCCTAGCACTATGTAATGTATAACGAAGCACTTAATGTCTGGTCCCTTCCAAAACTATGGTAGTTAGTTTTGTTTTCTCTCGGGACCATACATTTAAGTGGATTTAGTATAATATTTAATACCACTGGTGGCTCAGTTGGTTTAGCATCGGGCTGCCATGCAGGAGGTAGTGAGTTCAATTTCGGCCGGACCAATTAACACTCAGGAGGAAAAAGTGCTGCCTTTGTAGTTTCATTTGCAAATTGTAAGACTTTCAAGTCTTCTCAGATAAAAACAGACAGAAGTCCAATTGAAGGAATCCTCTCACGAGTGCTACTCACTTATAGATCTTCATTTCTCAATTCTGAAGATTTTACTCATTCATGGTGAACCCCTAAGGGGCAAAAGGGTTGATGACTTTGAACTTCTATTCCAAAAATTCTTTGTGGACTTCTACAATCATTTTTACAGGAGAATTAAGGTACTAAAGGGTTAGATACCAGTATGTAATATGGGAAGAATGGCCTCAGTTTGCCCCAGAATGGAGCACTTGACAACTCTCCTTGTTTGCAGATAATCAGTCCATCTGCTCTGAACATCACAACTGAATTATATTTTGCACTTGTAATTTTCGTTCTTCAAGGTGGGCAAGCCTTGGTGAATGCTTTATTGCTCTCTATGATCATCTAACATCACAGGATAATCCCCAGGTGAGCTCAGAAAAGAAAGCTTCATAATTAACAATTAGACCCAATAGCCCATGAGGCAAAGCCGAATGGGCTATTGACCTGTGGCCCTTGAGGGCGAAGGGTCTAATTGTTTTAGTATCACCCAACTAGTCGGACAGAAAAGGCAATAATGAAGTTAGCAAATGCAAGTTGAAGAAATATTTATTTAGGATAAAACGAAAGAAAGCATCATGCTTTTTGCTACTCGAGGAATATTACTAATAGTCCTCTAGTAGCGTAGCCAATCAAAATGCAGGATTTGCATTAGTCCACTAGTTGGGTGATACTAATGTATAATAGTACATATGCTTGTACAGTACCACTCAAAAGTAAGTTGTAACCAGGTTACGTTGTGTTTCATGTGGTGCATTAATTAATCACATGGCACGCTACACAATAGACCAATTTCGATATATTAAAATTCAGTCCAAAACAATTAAAAGGCACCATCTCGAGGCTCTGGGGAATAAACTCATACAAATCCTTGTAAAATTATTTATTCCCCAGAGCCTCGAGATGATGCCTTTTGTTTCGGACTGAATTTTAATATATCGAAATTGGTCTATTCCTGTTGCGAGCTACAAGATTAGTGTAGCACAACAGTAAGCAACAACTGACAACTAAGTAACAACTGACACATATTCATTTTTACATGATTGTACATTGTATTGTTACGTAGCATCAACACTACTGCTGTCAAATTTGCTCTAATTGTTGGACCACTTTTTCCACAGCCACTTGGCCGCAGGGTTGACTTGGAAGGATATTACAAAGCTATTGTCACACCAGGTAAATAACAGAGTGGATAATGCTTGCATAGAGACGTTTCAGTAACAATAATTATTTATAAAATTAATTATACTTATTATCATGGTTTGTTGAATTATTAACTTTTTTTCAGATATCTCCATGTCATATAGAGCTTCTGTTGTTAAAGTGCCTGATTATTCCAGCTCAAGTTTCTCCACAGAGGGTTTTGCAGTCTTCAAGAATGTTCAAACAGGTCGGCATCAATATTACTGATCTCTAGTGGCAACAATTATTTCTTTCTTTAGCTTGGCTGTTGAAAAAAAAAAAAATTTATGGACAATTGAGAGGAAGCAAAGTTCATGCAGTGGTGAAAACACTCACCATTGATCGATGTTTCACAGGACTGATTCCATTACACTGTATGTGATTTGGAGTGTATATTAAAACTGCAGGTTAGGGTTGCAGGTCATTTTTTCACCATAGCTGAAACAACTCAAATCTTAACATTGTACTAATGCAAATATTAGGCGTTAACACTACTTAATTAAACATTGTTTAGATCATAATGTTTAAACCTAAGGTTAGCATTTTTGTAAAGGTTTGGGTTGTTTCAGTCATGATAAAACAATCCTGCAACCTGCACTATACACCCTCCGGTATGTGGTTTGAGTCTGTTTATTCTCTACTTTGGGATTTTTCTCTGGGTTCACACTTGCCACATACAGAGTAATGTTCAGAAGTACATGTCACATTAATCAAATGTAAAACAGAGGTCGCGCATAATTGTTACAAGATTCACCTTGTGCCAATGTCAACTGTATCTCCAGTGTGAAGTGGCTGTACAGTATGTACATGCAGTGTAATAAATTATCATATCAGTGTAGCTGGAACATTGTGTATCATTTTTTTCTTCTTTTGGGATTCACTTGACGTATAATTAGGTGTGTTCATTTACTGTTGATCAACTTGGCTGTCTTGAATCAACTTGTAGGAGACAATCATGATGAAAAGGGCAAGAAGGGAGCAAAGAGAAAGAAGCCGCCTCCAAGTGCAATAGAAAGCGACTTTCTTCCAAAGAGACGTTCAGCACGGGTAAGCATGGACTTTGCAATTGATCTTTCAAAAAATATCTTTGTTGGGGTTGGAAGAGGGGGGAGGAACAGAATAGGGAGGAGGGAGAAATGGCCCAAACAAAGTTGGGAGGAGGGAGAAATAGGGAGAAAAAGTAGGGAGGAGGGAGAAAAAGAAAAGTTGGGAGTAGGGAGAATTGAACTGGATGGACCTGGATGAGGAAATAATTTTATCGAATATTCAATTTAGGTAGTAGGGAGGAGGGAGAAATTGGCTCAGAAAGTAGGGAGAAGGGAGTTTTACCCCCCTGTTCCTCCCCCCTCTTGGAATTGGAGTTGGGGTTCTTAATCATGTTTCTGTGAAGTTTGAATTGTTTCTTCCACTGTAAAAATTATGATCAAAGTTTTTGTCCTTAAATTTTATGGTTACCGTACAATGAAGATTTGAACCCATCTTTGTCAAAAGGTTGTAAAAGAGTTAGCATTTTGAGTTCTGTTTTAACAGTCGAGCTATGTCATTCTTGACCAGTAGTTTTGAAATTTGAACTGAGTAAATCAAATCTGCATGCCAGTTTCGAACTTTGCTCTAGAGATTCTGAATTTCCTTGATTTATCGCAAATAGTTAGCTATGAACTTTCGTTTTATTATAAAATAAATTGTGTTGAAAAGGGGAAGATATTTCAAGTATTTGATGAATTATTGTTCAGTTATTGTGCATTTTTTGTACCAAGTTTTGCAAAAATCTTTGAGGATTCCATTCAAATCTTGGAAGCTCCAAAGAGGAATTTGGGTGTTCATTTCAGTCTCGTGGATACTGGTCACGCATGACGTAGCTCGGCTGTAAGCCAAGAAATACAAGTTATGTGTAGGATACAAAGAAATGGTCAGGACAAGTACTTATAAACTGTCATCAAGTATTGAGAGGCAGTGAAGTATAATGACAAAAGGCCTGCCCGTGGCATGATATTGGGGAATTGTCACCAAACAACTTATTTTTAGTTGACAATCACTGTGATGTGTTGTGCTTGTTACATGTGGTAGGTATCATTTGGAGTTTTAAATACCCGGATGCGAGTACACATTAGGATTGACTATGTACATGCTTTAATGGCACTATAATAGTAATACCTATCAATCAATCAATCAATCAATCAATCAATCAACATTTTACATGTATCATAATATGACAGATTTACAATACAGTTTTGTTACCCACAACTAGTGCATAGCTTTTCGAGGTGGGCAACACAGGGATGGCACTAGGATTTTTCAATCTGGGTCCTGGGACCCGCATGTTCGGCCAAATTGGGGTCCCAAAATCTTGGTGACCCTCTGCGAGAAAAAGAGTATGTTTTAAATTATGAGAAAAAGAGAGTAACCAACTTGGAATTAATATTGACGCATATGCATTGGACCGGCCGACAAAGGCTTTTTCTAGAGCCGTTACATTCATTCCTGGACAAGAACTCTGTTAATGAAAGAGCACCCTTTCCAAGGGTTTACGCATCACTGGTTTCCTCCCTTAGGAGCAACGAACAGTGACGTCTTTTGCTATATATTTGCATTCAGTGACTTGCAGAGTACATTCCTCTGAAGAAGACCGCAGAAGGCAGTCGAAAATTTAGTTTTAACCTTTTTAGATGTTTTAAACCCCATTTCTTAGAACTTCAATTATGATCACAGATCGCTCCAACAGTTTTACAAACAACAGAATATACTGACAAATCAAAGCAAGTTGTGTGAGTTATTTAAGTCAGTGCCTTGCGTCCTGGGACGCATTAAAATTTCGATGATGCATTTTTTGGATTTTATTTGCGTAAAAATGCACGATTTCTGCGTTAACGCGATCCCTGCAACAATATCATTGAAAGCTACATGTATAAATACATGTAATTTAAGTACATGTAACTTTTGTTCCATCTTAACATATTTTCGTAAGTAGAATGTTGAAATTTTTGTTGAGTACTTATGGCATTATTTTAGGTCAGAACAAACAAAAAGAAGGAGGAAGAAGTTAACTACAAAGAACTAGTATCTTCTTTTCTTCCTTCACTATTCAGGTTGGTGCAAGCTCATAATGCAAAATTCTTGTGTCAAAATTTAATAATTACATTATTTATTCAAGTTTCTAAATTAATTATCTGCATCTAATTTCTCTAATCAGCTTTGCCTTGTGTTTGATCTTATATTATCATAAATCTTTAGACCTGCAGTGAGCATCGATGATGACAGTAGCCAAGATAGCCTGTCAGATGGAACATTAAGTCAAAGGTACCAATATTACAGGTTTCCAGGCTTGAAAATAATTATTTTGGTTTGTACAGTCATGTATTTCTTTACTCCCTTTCTTTACATTTATTTAGTAGTGAAAGGAGAGAAACCACAATGATTCAACTATGGGTTTGAGGGTAAATCTTCAATCCTGAAATCACAACCAGTATAAACTGCTATCAAACCTCAATGAGTTTTTCCAGTAGAATGTGATTGTCGAGTTGATAGTGCTATCCATGCACTCTTTGGACAGCAAGAGTCAGGGTTCAAGATAACAGCCCTAAAGGTGATTGCAAGGTTGTTTATGTACAAGCTTGAACAGACGCACTCTCTGTCGTTATGCTGGCAAGAAAGATAGGAAATTAGGGTTGCAAGAGGTGGGCTACACACCAAATAGCAATTGTATTATCTGCTGACCACTCCCCTGTGCATAAGTTATGTATCCCATTTGGGAGCTTTTACTGACTATTTCAATTTAAACACAGGAATCTTGTTTTAAGTATTGCTCAGGCCACCCTGACTTATTTTAAATTAAACTTTAAGATAACATTTCATTTATAGGAATAGCCAGTCACTGATGGTAGATGGTAGATCTAGGGAAGGTGCTTTTACTGGTATGAAATACAGTGTATTAATTATCTTTTACTGGTATTTTTTGAAAATGAACTGCTACAAGATATTGTTCATTTTCTGCTGTTCATTTTCACTGAAAACTGTGGCTGTGCTAGCAGTGTTTCCAGTTTGAAAAAAGCACTGTAAATCATACTTTTCAACATGGATTGTAGACTAATCTTCTGTCAGTCAACTTCCATTAGCAGTACATGTATCTTTCATACAAACCTTACTTATGGTGCTTTTTACCTTTACAGTTAAGCATACACTTCACAATAGCTTTTCTGCATAACTTGAAATGTATAGTTTCAGAGCGTCCATATTAATTTTTCATAGGCTTGACTCTATGGTTTACAAGTTTTTTTTTTTTCAATTTTCCTGCAGATAGAAGCACTTATGATGAAGTCATCTCAGGTGAAGCTGAAACTTTGGATATTTTAACCTTTGTTAAAGAACAGATGGAAAATGGGTGAGTTTGGGATTCAAGCAAAATTAATCAAGGTAAAAACGTCATTCGGCTTGTAGTAACATTTTAACCCATTGCCTGTCATTGCCTAGGAGTGGGACTTAATAGATTTTACTCTAACACCAGTTGCTTTTTCTTGTCAGTGGGAGGTGGAGGGGGGGGGGGGGGGGGGGAAGGCAGTTTAGGAGTCAATGGCTTAAGGGAACAAAATTATTATTATTATTATTATTTTTAAAGCAACCTTCCTAATTATTTTGCATTTTTTTTATCAAACAGTGGAATCATTGATTTGATGAATCAGTATGGAATTAGTCTTGCTGCCCAGAACAATAAGAAGTGGTGAGTTGTGATAGGACTGTTTTTGATCAATAATCTTTGTAACTATAAAAGTGGCAGAGCTTGGCCTATTGAACCAAATTTCCTGTTGACCTGCGGTTTGACAAAGAGATGACAAAGTGGTGATTGAATGTGGTAGCTGGTTGCCTGGTTTGACTGACTACCTTACTTAGTGGTAATACAAAAGAATTGTCTAAATGTCTAGCTGGTTGGTTTCGGTGACTGAGTGGTTCGCCCACTCACTGCCTGGCTTCCTGACTAACAGGCTGATTGGCTGGTTGACCCTTGTGGGTATTGCTGGCGGACTAAATTCCCGCGTTCCGGGTTCGAATCCCAGCTCATGCATTCCAAAGTTCACTCAGTTTTTCCATCCATTTGCGGTGGGTAAAATGAGTACCAGTATTACTGGGGAGAAATTGTGCATGCAACGGGTTAAGAGTGGCACCCACCCCTGCAGTGAGTTATGGTAGATGCTGTAAATTACTGTAGAAGCTAAGGAAAAAGGAGCCTTTGGGTTGCCTTCGACTATGGTCGGCTTCTTCTCTTCTCTTCTCTCTTTTATCAGACAAGTTGACAAAGATTTGTGAGCTGACATTTTGAGTATTAGCCCCTTGTCTCAGTGAATTAGAAGTGCTAATGCTTAGAACATTACCTCATAAATCTCTGTTACAACACTCATAATAAATTAACTTTTTATCGACTTGTTTGATAAAAGCAGATTTTGTTTTTCATTGATTGACAACTGAAACCCACAAAAGTAGCAAACCCATGGATATTCACGAAACCAGGAAAACCATGAAACCCACAAAACTAGGAAAACCATGAAACCCATGAAATCAGCGAAACTATGAAACCCATGAAACCAGTAAAACTACAACACCCACGAAACCAGTGACCATGAAACCAACAAAATCAGCGAAACCATGAAATCCACAGACCCTTGACACCCATGAAACCAGTAAGACCATGAAACCAACAAAACCCTTGAAACCAGCGAAACCACGACACCCTCAAAACTGAGTAAGACCATAAAACCCACGAAAGCAGCAAAACCTTGCTACCCACAAAACCATTGAAACCATGAAACTCATGAAACCAGGGAAACCATAAAACCCTCCAACTTGCCACCCACAAAGCCAACAAAACCAGCAAAACCATGAATTGCTTGAAATCATGAAACCCACGAAACCAGTGAAACCATGAAACTCACAAAACCAGCAAGACCATGACACAGACGAAAACCAGGGAAACCAGTGAAACCCACGAAACCAGTGAAACCATGACACCCTTAAAACTAGTGAAACCAGCAAAACCATGACACCCTCAAAACTAGCAAAGCAATGACACCCTCGAACCCAATGAAACCATCATGACACTTTTGAAACCAGTGAAAGCATGACACCCATGAAACCAGAGAAACTGTGAAGTCCAAGAAAGCATGTAAGCATGAAATGTGACCAAACCATGTAGTCACACCCTGTACATGCTTTTATACGAGTCAGCGACACTACTACATAATAGTTTATGTCTAATTAGCATATATTTTGATCCGTAACACCAAGTTGTTTGTTGAGAGAAATCTGGGGTGAGCGTGAAAATCCGGTTCACATGGGTGGAAGGGTGAGGGAAAGGAAAGGATACTCGAAACAAACTGAAATCTTTAAAGTAGATTCAAATCTGTCAACGTATTAAATAAGGGAAAAGTTTTTGAAACATATGTACATGGAGAAATGAAAGTTACTGTCAACGTTCATTCATCTTCAAATACATAGTGAGTTCAGTTCAAAAACCATTACTAGCAGTGGTCAACCACACTACCTGGCTGGGGGATTTTCTTTCAGCATCATTTTGCGCTTAAAGATCACTATAGGCTTGAGCTTCTTCCCTGATTCTGAGCATGCAAGGACAATAGTGAAGCCTGTTTTCTTGTGACTGGTAGTTGATATAGTAATGATTTCAGCTCGGGTTTTATGGAATATGGGGCATCAAACGTCGTGAGAACTTCATCCATGTTGAAGACGTGATCTCCGTGGATTCCAAGCTGCCCCTTTCTTCATGATACAAACTGGCAAAATTTCGTAACCTTCTCCTCCTAATCATCTTGCATCTTCTGGCCCACAGTGGTTCGTGTCCGCATAGCCAGTTGATTTTGGCACATGAATCTGATACACCAGCTCAGACCACCAACAGAAAATCAACAACATTCACCTGCTTTGCTATCTCTCTCACCTTAATTCAGATCATGACAGTAGTGACTGCACGGCTATTTTCTCTTTGGCTGACAATCCACTTTTTCAAGGTTCTCTCCAATGCGGGGAACTTTGTGATACCAGCAACTGTTTTTCAGTTGTCCTTTGGCAAGTTGAAGCAACTAGTTTACTATCTCTATTGTGTGCATTACGCCTATACCATCCACAGTTGCACTTACCTAAGGTTAATTACTTGTTTATGATTCTAGGCCTTCTGCTCTGGCAGATGTCTTCCTGAAAGTATATCAAAGAATGAGGAAGCATGTTATTCTTCCATCAGAGTTCTTGTGAGTGTTCATCCCTTGAAACACCTTGTGAAACAGTACTTTAGAAAAATTAACGTAGAATTGTTGATCTCTTTTCTCTCGTTTACCTTATCAGTGATGACCAGGATGAATTGTATAGGAAAAGGATGGCTAAGGCAAGGTTTAAAATTTACTCACTGGACTGTAATGTTGTTTTTTTTGTAACACCTGCAATTATAAATGAACAAACAATTCACCCTTCTGTAATGTGTGTGTTTTTGTTTTCAGCTGGTACTTGTGGCTAGCGAGTTGACTCTGGACAAACTGCTAACAGCCAAATCAAAGTCCTCGTCCAGCTTGTCTCCTGCCAGTTCTCCTAGAGGGTTAGTTAGCTTTTTACCATTGTTTTATTTCTCTTTTTATTGTATTGATGAGGATGAATCTGTAAAATGGGTGTAATTAATTTTGCATAGACGGGAGTACATGTACTTGTATGTGGATGAGATTTAAAAAGTTTAGTAACAGTTTGATTTGAGATAATTACTGATAACTTACTTAATTGCTCGTGTATGTATAGACACTTAAAATTCTCTGTTTTGCATGTTCAGAGCATTAATATCTTACTTAAGAGAAACTTTAAATATGAAGATTATGAGGGTTTTTGTTTGAGGCCAGACATTTCATCCGGTTGTTTTCCATTTCTGGTCTGGTACTTTGACACTATGAACTTTATGATTTGTTGGCTTCTTTTTTTTCCCCTTTTTTCTTTTGTTTTTTTTTTTTTCCTCTTGGACTGGGGTATCTCAAGAAGCCATAGGCGGAAAAAACATGAGAAAACTCGCGCAATTAAGGGCCTGATTACATGGAGAATTTCAGTCTGGGCTGAAATTTCAGCCCGGGTTCTGAAAGAAATCCTCTTGAAATGAAAGTGGCGATTACATGGAAAAAGTTTCAGCCTGGCCGAACGGGCTGAAAAATACGCAAAAAGTCCATGTAATTGAAATGAAATTTAAACCCGGGCTGAAAAAGGAACGTGACCATGCGCATCAATTGTGTTTTCGCATCTCAGTAAATTTCTCGCGCAATTCAGCATGTAATCGCAACAAAATTTCAGCCCCGAGGGCTGAACGAAATTTCAGCCCGGGCTGGAACTCGCCATGTAATCGGGCCCTAAGATCCTTCATACTAACAAGAAGTCGCATCGCCTTACGTATTTTTGTTACTAAACGGAAAAATCGATCTGATGGCATTTCATACGCTCAATAAGTTCATTCAATCTCAAGAATGGAAACATTATTTCTGAGAGGTTCACACCTCCTCGAGGGTTCGCTTACAACAGAAAATAAGCATATCCAGTACTTTCATTATCAAATCCAGTACATCCGCTACAGTAGATTATTTTACACTGAACAGCTTTTGTAATACTACAATAATAAATTGTAATACAATGATATTATAGTAAAATGGGCTAGCAAATTATTATCGTCAGGAATTGAGACGACTTTAAAATTGGGTTTGTTAAGCGCTGACTGAACACTGTTTAAACAACCACCTCAGAGATTTTATGACATCACACAACCACAAAAAAACTGCTTGTGCACGGAAACACTGTTAATGCTTCATGGCTTCTTGACATGATCGGAGAGCACTTTTTTAACATAATCACTTGGCTTTTTTGATGCAGTGGTGGTTCAGTTGTGTCTCCGCTCAGGGTCAGTGGGGTTAGTAGCCAATATCTTGCTACTGATGTAGAGTACCTTCACCGCATAAGCTGTCTACGCAGTATCCATGGAGACTTCACCCTAGAAATGGCCATAAGAGGTATTTACTGCAAATGCTTATGGATGTTGGGATTGAGGGTCACGAAGTAAAGTACACAAAATATGTAACTGGAATCCTTACTTCAGAGTTTATAAGTCCAGTGGGTTCGAAAGCTCTTCCCTTTCCCGTCAATTTGGACCTGATTCTTGTTGAACAAGCCAACAAAATGATGTAATTTCATAAAGGAAAGAGAAGCATGGATGGACACAAATGGCCAAGATTGAAACGAATTGCATTTGGGTGATCTTGAAAAAGGTCAGCCTGACGTTTTTCAAGTTTATGTTAAATCGCCTTGATAAATGTTATTTTTGCTCTTGTTTGTGGTGTAACGGTAATTTTATCAGTAAAGGAAATCCACATTACCATTTTCGAGTTTTAAAGTCCTGATTAACTAAAGATTTCCTCTGACTACCTAAAATAACGTGACATTAGCCCCTTTAAGAATGAAAGAAATAACTTAATTCTATGAGTATTTTCAGGTGTTGCGATTGACTTAAATAAGAAAAATAAGTCCTTGAAACTCAAATTATTGCGCTGGAAGTCCTCCAATTTTTGGGCTTAGAAACTAGTATAAAGAACTTAACCGGACTTGGAATTGGTATAATTGAAGTAAAAATAGCATTGTTACTGTATATTGTTTTCTGTTGTAGTGAACTGGATGAGAGCCAGGCATCTGATGTTACAGGGTCAAATGGATCATGCTATGATGTACCTTGACAGGGTAGACTTTAAAATATCTGGAATTCTTTATGGGTCCTCTGTCATGTCAAAGTGGAAGTTTCTTTGTCAAAACTTGTGAAATTTGGGAAGACTGAAAGAGAAAGCCTTCAGAGCCCAGTTTTCCAAAGCCTGATTAAGCTAACCCTGGGTTACAGGAAACTGAAATCGCGGGGTTTTTTTTCTGATCAGAAAGAGTTTCCCAAGACTTTTAGGCTCCAAAATTGACTAGGCGTTTGCTTTCCCTCAGCATAAAACATTTTGATGGCAAAATGTTATAGCCTGAGTTTGTATGCGGATTAGTGTTAATCATCTCTTGGACAACTGGGCCCAGGTTGAGTAGATTTGCATCCAAATGTGGCGTCGCTGTTTTTGCATTTGTAGGTGATACAAATCACATCACATTAAGTTCTCAAATGTTTATCGGGTCATTCGTGCCCAAAGTTGCCAAAATGGGGTATTTAATTTTATTCGTCAACACTCTTGAGACTTCAGTTTTTTCTATTATGACATTAATCTTTTTTTTTTCTCTCTCTTGACTTCCTTCTTGTTGTTTAGTGTTCAAAGCTCTTGACTCTTAAAGTGAATTCAATAGAGGGTCCAACTACTGTCAAGCTTGTAAACTGTAAAGTTGACAACCTTATTACACTTGGTATGCTAAATAACACTATTCACACGTTTATAGACAGCATTCATGTATAGGCCGCACCCCAACAGTTGACCACATTTTCTTGGAAAAAATGGTGCTTTCTTTAAAATTTAATGGTAGATGGCCTATTGTAGCCTCGCAAAGTTTGCCTGAAAATTGCCTCGTACCATTGACAAAGTTCAAAATTCTACAAAAATATATGGCCAAGCGACTCGTTTTATATCATCTCCATGTTCATAATCCCATTCCTCGGAGGTAGTTGCTCTCTTGAGCTACTCTAAATCCGAGTTTAAATAAAGTTGTATGTATGTATTCCCCATTTTCACCTGATAAGACACATAACCAAAATATAGCAGTGAAAACCTGCCCATGTGCATTTTCTTCCACTTAGCACCGCCTTTATGTTTTTGCTTGGCTAATTTGATATTGTCTGATTCATCTGCTTTACTTGATCCAAGATGAAGTAGGGTTCCAACCATTCAATGTCATGATAATAATTATTAAAATCTCAACCAGAAATCTGAATTAAAGCTAGCCTGCTATAAAGATATCCAGACATTTCTTGGTTCTTATCTTTGGAATTCGCATTTTCAGATCAGGTTCAAAAGAAACTAGAGTCACTGCAAAGGTGCCAGTCTTTAGAAGAGGTATAATGTCTTTTTCCTTTTCTTTTTTGGTGTTGCTATTTCTCCATATTCCTCTTATATTTCTCAATTGTCTCAATTTCCTGCTACCGTTCAAGTGTTTGAGAAGAGTCGGCCTCTGCAATTCACCCTTCCGTGCAGTCTCAAGGGCTGAATTACGTAGGGCACAGCTCAATGAAATCTGGCCAAAAGCATATATATGGCGGCTATGGAAGTTGCTATAGGTGGTTTGCTACCAATCTGTAGAGACACGCATAACAATGATGCAATGTACAATTGCTGGTGGACGAACAAAAGGAGCAAATGAGAGCTCTTTTGTTTTCATCCACCAACATGGCGTCAATGACGTAATATGAAAACCGCCTTTACAGTCAAAGTTTGATCTTGGAGCACAGTGCCACAGTCAAGTGTAATTCGCTGGAACTTGATTTTGATGAGGGTTGAAAACGGGAGTTCCAAAAGAGAAAAACTCTCGATCCTGGTTGAGATCAACTGAAACTGAACTCACATACCGTCGCAGAGGTTCGAGTCATGGCGGATAGCCATTATGCCAGCATGATTTCCCCCACACGCCCAGGTGTGCAGCACAGTGTATTCCTTGATGGTCATCCGTTCTTATAAGTTAGCCCAATCCAACAGGACAGACAGATAGGGTTTTTTCCCCTTTCTTCTCCAGCTTTCTTTCCTTTGTTTATTTATTGTGCTTTATCTGTAGCGACATGTAGCCCTCCCTCCTTGCATGGTATTTTTTGCTTAAGAAGGAACTAAAGCAAGCATAAACGCAATAACAAATATTGCTTTTCTTCATTTCAGGTTCATCGTCTGTATGAGTCAGGCCTCTATGAAGATGTCGTGCAGTTGTTGATGCCGACTCTTTACCAACCTCAACCTAAAACTAAGGTACAAACCGAATTTTTCCATGAAAATAGGCTTGGGTCGGAATAACAATTTTATGTCGTTTTCATGGTTTCTCTACCCTGTCTGATCGAACAGAAAGCAGCGATATTCAGGCAGTGAGGTTGAACCTTTTGCTGTAGGAAACTGTAGATTTCTGAAGTGGGGTATAGCGCCTATAATGACCATAACCTATAGCTTGCATTGCATTAAGCCCCCCTTCAGTCGTCGTGAACTACTGGCAAACGTATAGACTCACGGCATTCTACCCCTCCGCTGTGATGAACTGAATGCGGATCATATCTTCCATTAGGTCAGCGAGCTTGGTATGTCTATTCCTGAGAGACCAGCACAGCTGCTGTTACTACAAGACTCACTTTTAAAACTCAAGGAGTACGAGGTAAGGTGGCTTTGGCTCTCTCGGGGGGCTCACTCGTCGAGGGCTAATTGTCAAAATTCATTTTGAGATGAATGGTGTAAGGCAACTCACTTTTGTCAAAAAATTCTTCAAGCCGTACTTATGTGTGATTATGATTGGTCCACATTGTCTTGGGTATCGTGTTTATCAAGTGATTGAAGACCACTTTTAAAATAATAATAGAGCGAGTTTCAATCGAGTGTCCTAAAAACCAAAACCAAAGTAATTACTTTCGCCAATCAAAAAGGACGGAGACCCAGTAAACCAATCAAAACTCGAAGAAATTACACGTAGCCGACACAAAGCACGGGAAAATGTGCACGCGCGAGCCACGACTGGTTTTGGTTTCACTTCTGATTGGTTGAAAAAGTGGCGCGAGAACTTTGAACCAATCACTGAGTGAAGTAATCATAAACCAAAGCAATTCGCTAATTACTTTCGACACTCAATTGAAAACCGCTCTAACCGAATGATAATTTTACAAATTGCGCTTTTGCTTCCGTGGCATTTCAGAAACACTCAAGCTGGAAGATGATCACTTGTTCTTCCGGTCAACACCTTATGGTTTCGAAGAATACAGTTGAAACTAAATGCTATCATTATTCAACATTTTGTATTTTCAGCAATGCCTTACATGTTCTGAAGTTGCTCTAAATGAAGCCGTTTCGCAAATGAGTCCGTGCGAGGCCTGGTCTACAACTCTCTCTAGGCTCTTTGCATGTGTCGATAGGTGAGGCTTGATAAAAACCATGCTAAAACAAATGTAACTTTTTGAAGTGCAGGCTATAAACGAAAGAGAGAAATGATCATCGCAAAAAGCAATTGTCTCCTATAGTCACCTGAAAATCAGCAAGCTCGTTCCCAGGGTCTCTCTTCTCAACCTCCATGGAGGCAGAGAAGAGAGACCCTGGGAACGAGGTTGGAAAATCAGGTGGCTCCAACTGGATTCGAACCCATGACTTCTGCGATGTGGATGCAATGCTCTATGTCGTGTAAGTCATCCTAAAGAAAATAGTCCGACCTTAATTGGGGAACTAAAGGCAAAAATCGAGTTGCTTGATTTCAAAGTTTACCAGTGATGTCAACGTGTGTTGGGTACGATGTGATTGCCCATATTTGACGTACCTATGAAAAAGCCTGTGACGTCGGTGCTGCAAAACTGTACATTTAACAAATCGAAAGTGGTTCAGCGTTGTCTGTACTGTTATCGACAACGTTATTCGTCGTCACAGTGGTTTGTTTGTTTATTTGTTTGTTATTTATTTGTTCGAGCAGTTTGAAGTATTGGCAGCTATACAGCTGATGTGGACCTGCTATACCCACCCACCCATACACTCACGAAGGACAGCCACAACACCAGGAACTTCATCCCCTACTCTTCTCGAATAGTGTGTGGGTTGTTTAACGTCCCACAGGGAACTTATGAACATCAAAGATATTTGTGAGACGGGGCTTACGGTTTATAGTCCTTGTCCGAGAAGACTTGAAAGTCTAACCATTTGCGGATGTTATTACAAAGGCAGCACTTTCTCCTCAGTTCTTTTAAGACCCTGAGTGTTGGTCCGGCCGGAGTCGAATTCACGACCTCCCGCATGGCAGCCCGGTGCTCAACCAACTGAGCCACCGGTGCGCGGTCAAAATGTTGTGGACTCACGAGGCGCAGCCGACCACTTTCGATTTGTTTTTTTACCACAATATTCAACGCCGAAGACAGTTTTTTATTTCCGAGCGAGACCAAAATCTTGACACGAAGAAAGAGCAAGCGTTGTCTATAACTTTATAACTTTCTCGCAATATGATTAGTTTATTTTCCAAAATGAGCGTTCCTGATTGGCTATTGAATGGCGTGACAAATTGAATCGAGCGTGACGTGAGCAGCGTTGTCTAGACTCTTATCGACAACGGCAAATTAGCCAATCAGATTGCGAGATTACAGGCAATTGTGGTAAAAGTGTTATTTTTCAGGTGTGTATAAGAGACAATTGATTCAATTGTCCAGTTAAGCGCGAGGATCACTTCTCCCTCTCGTCTTTAACCCACACTTCAAATATATAAATCTATTTCATTCATACAGTTTGTATTAATTTTGTTACTCCCAGATGGATGCTGAAACTGCGATTTGACTTCAAAGCAAATCGTAAATGACAAGAAAACCTTCAAATCACTCTAATAATTGTCTACATTTGTTCATGCAGGAGTATTTTAGAGTGCAGCGATGTGCTGGATAAGATTCCTCAGGACAAACTCAGCAGACTCACTAATAACATTGTTAAGGTAAGTTGGATTACCTTAAATAACAGAATGACTTGCAGTGGTATTGGGTATGATCAGGATATTAGGCTGATTTAGCAACAGAACGGGAACGTCAGTGGCGACGGCGCGCGCAGAAAAAACACCAATGAGAATTCAGAATAGAATAGACTCCACTCTTTTCTTCTCTATTCTAAATTCTCATTGGTAGTTTTGCTGCGCGCGCCGTCGCCACTGACGTTCCCGTTCTGTTGCTAAATCAGCCTATTGTATGGGAGCTTTGATTCACATACCAAAACATGTTTCCAAGTTTTTCTTTCGCCCTGGTTCAGTTTTTTCATGAGTAAATATGTGACCACCTGCTTAAAAAAGCTCTGGTGCAATTGAATGGTTTCCGCGTGCATGCTTCTCTCGTCGCTCTTCAGGGACTTAACACTGGGAACGAGGTACAATCTGAATTGGTATTGCATGTGGAGGATTATTCCAAGAATTTTCACTGGCGTCGACTGTATTCACCAATGCCTATTACAGTATCGTGTAGTAGTGACAGGACTACGAGAAGCCCCTCTTCCGCTCAGTCATCGAGTGCGATGGGGTAAAGCAGACGCGCGAGAAATGGCCGACCGCTTGAAAATATATGGAAACTAAAATGCGTAGGCGTGTCTTTTCCAATAGCGCTCGACTGTTTTATCGCATCGCCCTTGACGGACGTCTTAAAAGAAGCTGTGCTCTTGGTGTGGTTTTTACTGAAACCTGTCACTTAGTCTTGAACCCGCAAGCAAGGAAGTGGCGTGAGCACTCTGAGGATTTTCCACGGAAAGGTTTGGTTGAGATAAGATGACCAATGGGCCACATAAACGCTAATCGCTTAACGGTGGTGGTGGCGGGGCGGGGCTTTGAATAACTTAGCCCTTGACCTGTTTAGAGCTTCAACCTTAAGCTGACACGAAGGCGACTGTTCTTTATGCAGGTTCTGGAAGCTTCCATGTATGCTTCTGAAAACAACTCCGAGCCACCACTTGCTACTGCCAAACCATGGGTGCTACTTTACAGAATAATCAAGCAGTGAGTAGACAGAATTTTCATCAAAGTTTGATTTTGCAAGTAGCCTTTTGTTGTACCTTTTGTCACAATCATGCGATACCCACATCCATTCTCCGACTGGCTCTTTTATTATTATTATTTTTTTCAATAGACCAATTTTGTACCCTATTCAAACCCTTTGGGAATAAAACGTTTTTTTCCAAGTATTTAGGTAAAAGTCTCTGTTACGAGCCTAGGAAGGCCCATCAGGCCTGCGCTTATCTCCGGTTTCCGTAGCATGAAGCGACTAGGAGTATTTATACTCCCCCCTGGATGGGATGCTAGTCCAGGGCAGGGTTACCCCCGGCATTTCCCTGGACGGTACCCATTTATACACCTGGGTGGAGAGAGGCACCGTGAGAGTAAAGTGACTTGCCCAAGAACACAACACAATGTCCCCAGCCAGGCCCCGAACCCGGACCACTCGATCCGGAGTCGAGCGCACTAACCATGAGGCCACCGCGCCTCCCACACCTTTAGGTAAAGGTACACCTTATTTCTCACACACCACTGGTAGCTATGCCAAGCTGCCCGCCACAACCTGACCTTTATTGTAATCTCGACATATTCAAGTCGGTAAAACGGTATACGTCAAAACGAACCTGAGGAAAAAGGTTTTGAACTAGAAGGGTCACGAAAGCATCAACATACACGTACAAGTTCAACCAAGTGAAAATATTTGGGTGAGCGGGTGGGGAAAAGGTCAGAAATGGTGGACCGACAAAAATACCTGCCCGTTTTAGGTCACCTGACCTCTTCCCAGGCCCCAGCGGTGTGTAAGAAAAACATTTTCCACTTATTTCGTTTCACTCAGCCAATGGAAAATCTCACCTAAAGTCGGAAGTTCCTTTACCCTCTACAGGGTATTCTCCCAGGAAGCCGACGGTGCGCTCATTTTACCCTCCTTTTTCCATCAGTGCTCCGTTGAAGCTACACAGAATGGAAAGAAGTCGAAGCAAGGATGTGAGGTCACTCGGGATCGAACTCGGGACCTCTCGTACGGAAGGCCTTGGACTAACCAACTGTCCAATCCTTACTCCTCGTTTTCCTATAGATTTGAATTGTGTACAACATTAACTTAGCCGATTTGGTCAAGCAATTCGTGCTTTGATAATGTCGGGCTGACAAATCGTGCCGAAAAATCGTTGTGTGTGAACCGGCCTTTCCTTTCGAGCTATCAAGCCATGTAGAAGATGAATAGCTAATGCAGTTACTTTTTAAAGAAACTGGAGTGCTACCTTAGTGAGCACGGAAATTTGACAAAATCAGTTGAGTTAGTATGGGTAATCAAATGGTGACCATAATTTCACTCGCGTTTTGCCCAAAATCAAATAATTTCCCGAGCATTTAGGCGAAGTTATTTGATTTTGGACAAAACGCTTCCCTAATTTCATGAGGATACCGTTTGATTAGCTATTAATATCATTGGTGACAAATTACGTTCCTAAAACTTAACGCAGGTTTTATTATTCTATTTTAGAACCTGGACGCCATTTTGGCACTCATGGAAAAGTTGCCATGGCAACATTTTAATTTCTCGTGTGAAATTATAAATTAACGCTGAAATTTCGCGCCAAAATTAAGGAGTAATTTGTCACCCATGTCATTACAAAAGAAAATCGACTATCTGGTAAGGAGATCAAGAATCTTTTAATATCCTCAATGTTGCCACTTTATCTCTGTCAAATCAGTTGATACCACCAAATTTCATGTGGGAAAAGATCAGTCGCGATTTTGTAATATATCCTGTAAAAAATACGTTTTGTTTAAATTGTCAAGTTTCCAATTAAGTGTACCCGCGAATTAGGATACGAGAAAACAACAGATCATTGTCTGAAGCATTAAGCTTCCCTTTGATGACAGGTTACAGGTGAAAATGGTCGATTATCATCTTTCGCCTTTACTATCGTACTCTTGTTCAATTTAAAGCGAGGAGAAGGACCACGAAATAGCGGACAAATCCTCAAAGACATGCCCTCCAGTTGCTCCTCCATCTACTGACATTCCAATGCCTGAGACAGCGAACACGGACAGCAATGCAAGCACCGGCGGTGTTATCAGTGATATGCCAGCGAGTAACATGGCACCATCATTACAAT
>OX421449.1:12293321-12295821 GCA_949126865.1 Montipora capitata | reverse complement strand
ACATGATCGAAACGACTTATCTTACAAATAAGCCTGGCGCGGCAATGTTTTGAACACGCTGAAGTTTCTGCAGTTCAGTGGCAGGCAGGCTGTTAAGAGGGCATTTGCAGTAGTCCAAACTGGAAGTGACAAAGGCATTAACTAAAATCTGAGTATTATCAAAACTCAGAAATTTCCTTATTCTTCTAATATTATGTAGATGAAAGAAAGCAGATTTGCATGTGTTATCGATACAAGTATCCCTTGAGTTGGTTATCCAGCGAACATCCAACATTCTTGATTACAGTGAAAGATGAAACAGTCGTACCCCCTACACACAGCGAGTCAATGTTAACTGTCGACAGGTGCTGCCTCGTCCCTACCACAATGAATTCCGTTTTGTCATCGTTCAGCTTCAGCCAATCTATTAACATCCATTTTCTGATATCAGCAACACACACACACTTGCATAGCCTCAACAGCTTCAGCGGCATGTTCAGGGTCGGGCTCGAACGCAATATAAAGCTGTGTGTCATCGGCGTAAGCATGTACTTGTGGAAGATGACGTTCTACGATGGTGAACAGCTTGCTGACATAGATCACAAACGGAAGAGGACCGAGACAGGATCCTTGGGGGACCCCATACTTTACATCAAATTTCTTGGATGTGGCCGTGAATAGAGACTGATTGAGACCGTTTGTACAGGTACGAGTTGAACCAAGTGAGCACGTGGCCAGAGATGCCAGAGTCCTAGTGGAGACGTATCAGCAGAATAGAATGGTCGACAGTGTCAAAAGCATTGCTTAAGTCTAACAGAACCAGAAGAGTGAGGTGTTGTTTATTTATATTCATCAATATATCGTTCTTTTTGCGAAGTAGTGCAGTTTCAGTACTGTGGAACTGACTATAGGAACAGTGGGCTTTAGGGTAAAGATGATACAAAGTGAAGTGATGGTGAATCTGGTTAAAAGACGGCACGCTCAACAAGTTTAGCGACAAAGGTGAGATTACTTATAGGACGGAGATTTTGAAAGGTGTGCTCTGCATTTGGTTTTTTAAGCCTTGGTTGAACAACAGCGTGTTCAGTTCGAGCGGTCAGGAAAACATCCAGATTGAAGAGACATATTACTCATCCTAGTGAGATCGAGAACTGGAAGTAAAACGTCCAAGCATTCGTAGACAAGTGACGTTGGCATAGACAACAGGACTTCCTACTCGAATTAGCAATAAGTTTAGTAACGTCATCTTCGGTGAGAGGATTAAATACGTCAAAACAGGCAGGAGGCACAGAGTTGACAGGGTATGACGCATCTATGACATCCGCACTGGAAGTGGCACTGTCCAGTTTAGACCGAATGACCTCTACCTACTCATGATTAAAGAGAGTTTTGCTGAATTAAACAAGTTGCGATGATCGTGACTGTTCTCCTGTATCAAGCTGGAATAATACTCCTTGCGAGCCTGTTCCCTCCTGAACGATTCCTTGTTTTTCTGAGCTTTGTAGATCAGAGCATGAAAGTCTAGTTTCATCCTTTTCCATTTCCTTTCAACACAGCGGCGTTCTTTTTTAGCAGTCTTGATTTTATGATTAAACCAAGGTACAATAGGTCACTTTGTTACTAACTTGGTAATAAGAGGGGCATGCTGGTCCAATGCAGTCGTTAAGGTATCTTATCCCCTAAAAAAGTAAAGGGATTTTTAAGGGGATGCGAAAAGTTTCCTCGGACTCTAAGCAGTTCCCTGCGGGTTTTTGTTCCGTTCAAAAGGGCAATTGAGTGCATTTGGAATTAGATAACAAAGGGAATCGAAAGAAAAAAAAAACAGATGCCTCTCTGCACTGCTGTACAGAATATTTTCGTTATAACGGAGGTTCATACAAGACGAGCCACAAATGTGAACAAACTGTTTTCCGAATTTATCACAGCCTTTTTTTAAGAAACAAGGCTAAAATCGAAATTTTTTTATTGCTTTTGTCTTAATTCTTTCACTTGGTCACGGTTTCGGAAAGTGCCGAAGTGAATTGAAAAAGTCTATTCTGAGCAGGTGTCTCAAACGGAAACAAGTTTGTGTTTTCATAACCTACTTCGTTGCCGGGCTCATTCGGCTTTCTTTGAACACATATAGAGCCATTTTTCTACTAAAACACTGTAATGCTCTGGTGCCGGATGGCCTTGGTAGAAATAATCTCTTTTTGTGGTCCTGTTTTTAGCAAAGCGCTCAAGTTCTACATGCACGATGTCACTGTTCAACCAGACAGAGCCGACACATGGGCAGCTATGGCTTTGGCGCGAAAGAGCAGGCTGGAGAACAAATTAAACGCGGTAACTTCGTATTTTGTGGCTTGTTGGCTTATTTTATGGAGTGCAGTTACAACCAACTTTGCCCCTCGTTTACTAGGCAGGTGTATAAAGCAAACTTCTGCGGGTAGTTGTGGGGACTTATTCACCATACATGGGCCTCTCCTAATGATATGATGCGCGACTATTTTAAGGAAGACACCTGATTGGTTATCATTGGCTG
>OX421449.1:12253321-12288321 GCA_949126865.1 Montipora capitata | reverse complement strand
AACTCCGTTGATAAAACCAAATTTTTGTATACTACTTCCCCACCGACGCAGCACCACAGTTTCTTTAGAAACAACCCCCTTCATTCACATGTGGGTTGAGTTTGTTGGTTCTCTACTCTGCTTCCAGAGATTATTTCTTTCTCCTCTAAAACAAACCTATGATTTGATTTGTGTTTACTTGATTTCTATGCAGTGTCCCCAATTTGTGCCTCATCGCTAAATACACTTGACACTTAAAGTTCATGATTATTATTTCCCGTATTGACTTATGTTTTGTCTGTTGTCTTTCCTTGTTGCAGAGTGCGAAATATCTTGATGATGATATCCCAAGCTACCCAAGAAGAATTTCATACTACAGTCCACCAGAGCATTCACTCGAAGCGCTAGAGGTAACATTTCGTCTGGCTGGCTTATTCCCGTTTGCACGTTTGCGTCTTTTGTTTTGCAAAATTTCAGTGCTAAAGCGACCGTTAGGTTGGAGGACTAGTACGAGCTCTCAGTTTTGAGCACGTGCATTGGCCAAAATAGACATTTCTTTTTCAATTGCACATGCCCGGAACAGAAAAGTTTTTCTTGCAACCTAATCTTAAGGTCTCCATCCCATCGTCAAAACGTGTTCCACATAACTGGTTCGTCAAAATTTGTCTCATTCTCTAGCCGACTTTGTCTTATCTCTCGAGAAGTCTCCTTCTTTATTTGAAAACTATTTCAGTCGTTGATGCAGGGACTCCTGAGGATTCTGTGTTTGGGTCCCTTGTTTTCTGAATGCTCGTTCTTTTCGAGAACTTAAGTCCTCTTATTAGTGTGTTACCTAACCATTTGTTGTTGGCCTCATTTTTACCCGATTCTCCCGACTTTAAATTGTCTGATGAAGTCGGATTTATTCAGAGAGAAATAGCTTATTTTGTGTGTGGTTAGCTCCCATTCATTTTAATCCTGGGTAGGTCTGTCGACCAGTTTGACAGTTTATTTAAAATTGGAACTGGAACCAGAAATTACCATTTAACAAAATAGGCTATTGCGCGTGGAACACTCTTGGCGTTTACAAGGTCAACAGAGCTTATCACACTTGGCCTTTTTTGTTTTACATAGATTTATTTCCGAATCCACGTGTCTGTCCTGAAACTTCTTTTTGACAAGTTCCCGGATGTGGATGTAAGTGTCCTCGAGGAGCATCTTCAGCGAGCCTCTCACGGACCCTTTTATCAGCCCGAATTTGACATTGAGTCGGGGCAAGGGATAGTGTACAGAAGCGAGTCAACTGCTTCCGGTTAGTTAAATGTGTTGGCTTTCTTGCATCCTTAAGGTACTTTCTTCATATGTTTAAGGATAACTGAAAAGACTTATTCTCTATTTTTGCATTCTCCATTATACACTTTGTTTGCCCCCTCCCCCCCCAAATTTTGGATAAACCATTGTTTTCAATGCTCTTGAGAATATGCAGTGTCCCAAGAGCATTTGAAAACAATGGTTTATGCAAAATTTGGGGGCAAACGAAGTGTATTATGGGGAATGCGAAAATAGAGAATTAAAGACCACTTCTGTATTTTCTTCAGCTTCTATTTCCTAACGAGTCCAGTTGGATTCGCGTTTAACTTTTCTTTTTCGGCAGAATCTTTATCAAACAGTGTTTTCGAGGACTCAAAACCTGAGGAGCCAAAAACAGCCGAGCTGAATAATGGTGCCACTACAGCGTATACATCTGAGTCCCATCAGAGAGTTGGTCTTGACATTGAAGGGACTACGGATGACCATTCGGAAGTGGCTTCTGCTGAAACTGCGGAGGACTTAATAAAAAAAGGATTCAGTTTGCAAGACGGGGAATCGCAAGGAACGGTGGATGAAGCAATGAAAGTGGAGCCGTGTGTACCATCCAGCGATTCCCCGTCTTTCAAGCATGCGCCAGACAGCTCGGAGACTCTATCAGTGCCCCGTACTGATAATACAGGGGGGTCAATTGCAGAACAAATTTCCACGGAACACTCGGAGAAGGGCGAATCGGATCGGGCTTCCGGCGTAGAAGGCAAGGGAAAACAGGAAATGGTTTGTTCGGTTGGAACTGAAACTTCCACTCTTTCTGTAAATGCAGATTCTGTCTCTTTATCTAGTGCAAACGAAAAGGTCGTTCATGAAACGAAAATGGAAACAGTGCCTTGCGAGGAGAGTTTACTAAAGGAAAACGCGCCGGAAGAAACAAAAATATTGACGGACAAAAAAGAAGTCGTAACCGCAATAGAAACAAAGCCTGCTGTGGGTGAACAAACCACCGTTAGTTCTGAACCCGAGCCTGAAAAAATGGAAATTGACACGGCTGTGAGTGAAAATGAAGGAAATGGTGAAAATGCCGAAACTCCTGGTGTTCAATCAACGACAACAATGGGTGTCGTTTCATCATCAACCATTGACACCGTACCAGCGTTGACGCAGAACCCTCCAGTAGTGGAGACAAATCGGGCTCCATTAACAGAAGAACAACAGGCAAAGAAGAAGGAACTCATGGACCAGTGTATTCGCGCATTGGAGTATTGTTTGCGGAGATTCACACAGCATCATAAGTCACGTTACCGTCTGGCATATGTGTATTATTACTCGCCTGAGCACAAGGTAGGTCTATAATGATAATGATGAGGATTGTGATGATGATGATGATGATGATGATGATAACAATAATAATAAATCATTATCACTTGTATTTAAAGGGCCAGTGTCACGCTATTTTAGTAGAACTTCAAAATACTTAAAGGCGCCTTTGCATCAATGAAGACCAAATAATAATGCTGTGGTTTTGTTGCCAATAACCATTGAAGTGCACTGAAGCTATGCATGGCTGCTTGCAGCCAAGGATAGAGAGGATGGAAATGGATTGCAAACTTGGAAAAAATAGCCAGTTTTTTCAAATTTGGAGACGGTGTCTTTAGAAAGTCGGCAAGAATTACATACGAATAGCACTTTGTGCCATAAATATATTTCGTATATTGTCAGTGGGTTGTCAGGAATGTCATACGTGTGAGTTTAAGTACTAATTTAGGTTTTTACCCAGTTCTGAGTTCAAAACAGCAAATTTAGTAAGTGCCCCTCTAACCCTAACAGTACCCCGCTAACCCTAACCCTATGAGATTGAAATGCGGACGAACGTTGCTAAAATGTCTTTGTCTTTGGCCGCATATTAATCTCACCATGCTTTGGGCGCTAGATCGTGACGTCAATTGAAAAGAGTGCTATGGGGATACAATAGCCCATTTCCGAGTTGCTGCATGCCTCAGTTTCAAGGCGAGTCCTGGTGCACAACCATTCAAATGGAAATGAGTTGCGTATTCTTATGCAAATCAAACTCATTTCCCTTACAATAGTTGATCACCAAGACTCGCTTTGAAACCGAGACAAACAGCAACTCGGAAATGGCCTATTCGTCTACGCGAACGAATCTTTAATTCTGAGCATGCGCATCGGGTTTGGGGAACTCATGCTCCAATCGAAATGTCGTGATGAGAAACAGCATCTTCTGACAACCTGTCGTCACGTTTGTCGTTTGAAAAAAACATTCTCAAAGCACATATCTCTATTTTTTGGCGTCCTTTGCAGGAGACGAGTGCCTGCCGAGATTTGCTGCTAGGTAGCAACACAAGGCAGCTTAAAACATTTCCCTTTCCACATCAAGGGGTTTTCAACGAAAAGAGCAAGACAAACTTGTTTTCGGTAAGTACGGAAATGCAAAGTTAGTTAGTAGCATTTTCATTAAAGCACGGAAATTCGAGAAACATTTTTGTTAAACTTGTCGTGCAACCGTGGTACCGTGCAATATGCGAAGCGATGTTTGTAATACAGAGAGAGAAAATTGCATCTTGTAGAAAACGTGCCAAGAAAATTGGTAAAATCTCATTCGACCTTTTTTTACGAGTTTAAAGCACGTTTTACCACCTCGCCCGAAACTCGTCAAACATTTTGAACACTGTCCTTCACATCAAGTGTTTTACCAAAATGTTGCTGACATTGCTCAGTTCAAAAACGTTTGGAGAATGGCAAGAGTCTGGTATTTTGGGAATAATTGGGTAGCTCTTGTTCGTCTTGTGGGTACGTCTTGTACAACGAACTCGTGCAAATCGAGACAACAATATCGAGAGTAGGCTATTACTGCGTTTGCAGTTGTTTGCTATATAACTCGGGCCCCACAATACCTGGCATTTAGCACATTAAGTCAGTGAAATCGTAAAAAATTGATAGAAAGAAGTAGCGTACTTCATTATAACAAGAAAGGTCAAAATCACGCAGATTATATGCGTATTGGATAGTTGATTTCTTCAGTTGGTAACGGGGCTGTGGTGAGAATGTTCCGTCTCCGAGTTTTTGATTTTCCGATTTGTTTGTGTTTGCTAAGAACTTCGGGGATTATCGGTACCGCCGCAACTTTTGTTGGTGAAGGCCTCTTGTGACTTTTGTTCCTCTTCATTTATGTTAATTTTTGGTTTATTTAACATAATAACAGGCGTTCTGGAGAATTCCTGAAGAGGATATTGACAGGTAACCGAAAGTAATGTCACGATCGCTGTAAAATGCGAGCGCATGAAACGGTTTGGTTAGTCTATGTCGTCGGTCAAATCCATCCGTCGACATCCGAGTGGCCATGTTATTAGTCATGTAATTTTAGCAAGTTTAGGTCAAACCTCGACGCATTGATTAGCTGAACTTGTTTTGGATTCTTGCACGGATTGTCTATGACTTTATGGATATAGTACGGAACGTGAATCAAGGAAAAGTAACTCATTAAGCGTACATCACGGTTACATGTAAGTCTTTTGTATGGTTATCGAGGAATACACACGAGAAGAGTCGAACGTTGCATGTATTTGTACCTTGTGCGGGAATCAGTAATAAACTGAACTTGACTACGGTTAAAATTGCTTTTGTTTGCATTGCTGTATGCGTCATGATTGGCTTGCAAATGTGACATGCTTGGACGGGTTTTTCCGCGGTTTTGCATTGTGATTGGCCAAAGTAATTACTTTCGTTTTAATTGTTCAAGAACGTCGCAGTCGCAATCAAACTGGCAAGCTTTCAAAGAGAATTGACCCTGCGTTGTTTTCGATGCAGTAGCCTATAGTATACTTCGTGCTGTCAATCGATGATTTTTGTCGTTCAGAATTTGAGCATCAACTTTTATTGTGTTCATTTTGATGACTCATACGCCATTTTTCCAGTCATATTCCTCATAACTCGACACCCGGCGTCTGTTTTTCCCTAGGCCAGGTTGTTTCTGTACACACACCTACAAGTCAGTTGAACTTTTGCTGGACGTTCTTAGTGAGTTAAAAGAGTGGGACACCTTGTTGCTTCTTCAGAATCTCCTCTACCGGACACCAGAGCAGGGCAAGTAAGTAGCAATAATCCAATCAGCGAACGCATTTTTTCGTGTTTGCCTGCTTACAGGTTTTCTTCAGAAAACAGAATGCTAATTTTTTTTTTTGGTGTTTTTACGTCGCTGTTGTCAGTATTAGATCCATAGTACCTTCTCCGTTACTCCACGAGCGTTATGCTGAAAATTGCCGACCGTTTGGCTCAGCTGGGTCAGCATCGGACTCAACTGTACCGGAAGTCGCGGGATCAAAACCCCGGCCGGAGTAACACTAAGCTTCTTTAAATAACTAAGGAGAAAGTGACGCCTTTGTAATGACATCTGCAAATGGTTAGACTTTCTGGTCTTCTCGGATAAGGACGATAAACCGTAGGCCCCGTGTCACATCACTTCTCTGTTCGAGAAGAGTAGGGGACGTAGTCCCCTGCGTGGTGGTCTCTCACGCATTCTGCTCTGCGAGCACCATAAAAGTCCCCCACGAAGTAATGTACATTGACCCTGAAAAGCCCCTAGGGAAGTGGTTAATTACGTATTCATTCATTCATTCATTCATTCACATCATTCATTCATTCTTTTAAATTTTTGAGGTTTTTTGGAGGCTTTCGTTGATATTCGTTATATTTTGTCACTCTTCGTTTTCCCAGAAAATACTTGAGAGACAACGAAAGGCATTATTTGGCTCGGAAGGTGAGAGAAATGGTTTAAAATTATCCTCAACCACTGTAACGCGGAAATGTTTACGATCCTCCACTCAGGTACAATTCAGTGTGTCACAAGTTAGAGTGTGAGGACTAACGTATTGATAAACCTATAACTCTATACTCCTTATGCAGGATTTTACTTCACTTTTACTTTTGCCTTCTTTTGTTCCTTTGTTTTTAGGCTTTTGAGAATTCGTTAAAAATAATGAAAGGACGAGTCTCTGACCAGAAGCCTGAGGTAAGGAAGCTTGGCGTACAAACGGAAAAAAAATTGGTAGTCACCGAGTGGTGAGCTCATCTCCCCGAACCTGCAGTCTTTTTCGCTCTTCCTATGATGGGGTGTACGTTGTCAATTCAATACAGCGCCCGTACTTTTTTTCCCGGCTGCTCTTTTCCAAGGGTAAAGGGTAAAGCTCGCCTAGCCGGGTCAATTCGGTCAAGACAAGATAATGAGAGCATGCGCGAGCGCTGCCTTCCCAGTCTCCTGGTGATCGAAACGGGCAACTCTTGACAAAGGGATCAGTTATTTTCTCATATAAACGCTCGTTCAAGTTGACTCAGCTAGGAGGGTGACCTTCTTACCCGGGACAACTTTTCTCCCTACAAACGGTCCCTGAATTCGATCAGTCACCACAGATGCGGACAACCGAAGAGCCAATCTTTGCGCACAGAAAAATATACGCCGTCTGCGGTAAGCGTGGGAAGGTGTGAAAAGTCAACATATCGAAATTCACAATTTTCGATTTTAGCTCTGATGGGCTTTGAATGTGGCGGGAGATTTCTTAGCCAGTCAACAAGAGATGCGTAACCGAAGCACATTTTCTCACATGATTCACAGTATAAAAAACTCCATCACTTGATAAAGATTCCATCAGGAAAATCGAAAGCTTGTTCCTCTAGAATAGTTTTATCCTGAAGTTTGAGGCAGCGTTTACACGAACGTGGTTTCATTTGTAGCCGCATTGTCTTCGAGGCGGTTAGGCCTTCTGTTAACACGACGCCGATCGAGATTGTTACCGAAACCGGTTCGATTTGAAAACGCTGCCGAAAGTGGAGCGTTTTGAAAAGGATACGGGTTCATCTGTCGTGTAAACGCCGAAACCGCATTGGTTTGAATACGGATACTATTTTGGCCAGAAATGGGAAGAAGATCGGCATGACCTAAACACTCCCTAAACAGTTCCGTGTAAACGCTTCCAAACCTCATTGACTCAGTTTCGAACTCAGATTGCGACGCAGTTTCGAACTCGTGAACGAAGCAGTGTCGATGTGAAAGCGCGTTCGTGTAAACGCTGCTAGAAACCACGTTATACGTTCAAACTTGACTCTCGATTAGTTGTTGTTTTAACCGATAGCTGTCATTAGGGTCTTTTTCCTCTCAGTGAACTGTGAAACTGAAAAGATTGCATGAGGGTGAGAAGTTTTTCTAACGCTCATGTGACATGTATAGGAACGTTTTTACAAGAATTTCACTTTTTATGAAGCTAGTTTTGCTTTGTCTTTTTTCTATCTAAAGGTGGAACCGACAGTTCTGTCTCAACTTGTTCTGGATATGTATGAGTGCTGGAAAATTGGACAGAAATATGAGCCCTTTGTTAAGGTACTTTCCAAGTATAAGTGCAAAGTCCTTTTGAAGAATAGGTTTTTTTTAATTTCTGTGAAAGACCATCATAAATAATGGCGTAAAACAGTCAATCTAGCCTCTGGTTATCGAGGCGGTGAAGTAAAGATGAACAATTCGGTCCGAGTTCAAAGTTTGGCAAAACAAACTTTCCGTGTTTAAAATCTCTTCTTGCAGTTTGTATCACTTCTATCAGGAAGACTTAACTTCCCTAGGAGTTAATTATTCCAAGAGAGTTGGCAAGGGGTATCGACTAAAAAAAAGACACTCCACAGACTACAGTCCTGGAAAAACTTATAGACACATTTTTAAACTTTGACGTCTATATCTAAAAAACTGTTTTTCTTGGAGTAAATCTTATTATCATGAATCTTATTATCATGGCTCTTCCTCTACCCTCTTTATTGAACAAAGAATAACGTTTTTGAACTAGTTATTTCAGTTATTCTCTCTGGACAGAGGTGCACTTTGAATTCCTTACAGAAACACGAACACGAGAGTGCGATCGATGGCGCAAAAGATGGTTTTAAGAACCTGAGGCTGCACAAGGTTCAAAAGCTCGAAAAGGTTGAGGTCGAAATCCAGTAAGGGTCTCATTATTTTTGCCAAGGATCGTACTCGAAGAAAATTTGCCGTGTCACAATTTCATCAACGAAGAAGCGGTGCGAGAGTCTGAAACATACCTTTCACGCAAAGTGCTATTATGGGCACTAGACTGTCATTCATCAATAAGAAGGGCTAAGTTACGCATTTTTTATATTTATATTTTGCAGGTAACCGAAGGTTTGTTAACACAGGCATTTGAGATGTTTGTGGCCTCAAAAGTGAGTAAACGTTCTGTTGAATTGCACCACTGGTGATCGCGTGACTTGAACGTTTACCATTCAGTGTTAAAATCACACTTTCCCCCTTCACCTTTCTAGGCTTCTTTAGAAGAATCCTTTGAGTTTATGCCTGAAACTCAAGACCCGTCTTCATCAGTCTTGGAGCAAGCTCTGAAATATTGTCAACAATGCACCAAACCGGTTCAGGTATAGACAATCTAAACTGTATATTGACATTATGTTGTCATATATTTTAACTAGGGTATTGCTGTTTCAAACCAAAGATCAGTCGAGCAGCAGAAGCCTGGAAATTTCCCGTTTCACGTAAACGCAATGTTAAATCTCTCAATTATCTCAGAATCTTGTGCAGAAATCTTAGTAAATCAAAGTTGATGTAGTCATACCACTCCCCATAGCGGCTTTTCAGGGCCAATGAAAAGAAATTAGTGTAACAGCGGAACAGAACAGCAACGTTTTTCCAATAATCCCTACTGAGCGGAGGCAAACCAGTTGGCTATTTGCAAGTACAGCCGAGAAGTTGAACCAGGGACTGCCAGGATCAAATGAAAGGAGAGGTCCGCAGAACGGGTCTTGAAACCGGAATCTCCGTATCTGAAGGCAACTAGCGCCATAACCACAGGACCACGCTGCCTCCACTGTTATGTACACCTAACAGTGACTTTCTTGATCTGTTTAATCAAATTGATTGTTAACGTATTTCAAATATTTTTGTCCCAGGCCTTGTCATCTGGAACCTCAATTGCCCAACAACAGAAAGCTTCATCAGGAACTGACACCGGTACCGATGTTACTTCGGGCTCTGATACCGAAGCAGCTCCGTCTGTACTCGAGCAAAACTTGTCACCTCCGATTCAGAGTAAACCAGAGAGCAGTACCATGGTGCTGTCAATTGAAAAAGTAACGGGACTTCCTGTCGATGATATTCCGAGTGATTCTCCCGCAAATTCAATTCCCAAAGCAAAGCCAAGTGACCAAACGCCAGCTTGCGCCGAGCATGCCCCGAAGGAAAGCGAAGTGTCTTCGGTGAAGAATCGGGTCCCAGAAGAAATGGCAGTTGACACGACAAGCGTTCTTACCCGCATCGGCAATGCTTCAGTGATTGAAAGAGAGATCAGCCATGAACTCTCTGAGAGCGGTGGCCCGCGGGAGACCGACATCGAAATGTCATTGCCGAATGGCACTGATAGTGGTGTAAATTCAAATATTCAACAGACTACAGCTTCTGTTCATCCAGAAGGTGGTGTATCTAATCAAGAAAGTGGACCTCCTACTATTCCTTAGCAATTTGTCAGCGATGAGTTTCACCACTGTATTTTAGTAGCTTCCGAGTTGAAATGGAAGTCTGGCTCTGTGCGACTCTTTCTTCAGAAACCACTCTTTCATTGCTGAATTTAGAGCGGTTTTCAATTGAGTGTCGAAAGTAATTAGCGAATCGCTTAGGTTTATGATTACTTCACTCAGTGATTGATTCAACGTTCTCGTGCCACTTTTTCAAGCAATCAGAAGTGAAACCAAAACCAATCGTGGCCTGCGCGTGCACATTTCCTTGCGCTTTGTATTGGCTACGTGTGATTACTTCGAGTTTTGATTGGTTTACCGGATTGCCTCCGTCCTTTTTGATTGGCCAAAGTAATTACTTTGTTTTTGGTTTTACGACACTCGATTGAAACTCGCTCGAAAACATTCTCGATCTTTATCATTTTTGGTTCATTAGACTTTTCTTTTCTCAAGAGCCGCTAGGTTTCACTCTCAGTGTACCTGGCGCATTGAAATAAAGATTTCAAACCAACACATACCCTTAAGAGTGCCACTTATCGAAACCCCAAACGACTTTATTCCTCATTACGGCATCCGTTGAAGGGTTAGAATCCCATAACTTCTCCGTCCGTTTAAAAAGTATGTCCTTGTTACTTTATTATCTTGCATCCACCAATGTTTACTTTTTCGAACATTCCTGTAGTAACACTATTCTTTGACGTGACATAACCCACCCTCTTACCGTGAGATGGATAGAATCGCTAACTAACGCAAAAAAAGGTACAATAAGATTCTATGAAAGTGAAATACAGATTTATTCCAGTTTGAAAGCTGCAAGCTTTAATTGAGTCGAAAAATACATCTTCGTGGTTGGGGAAAATTCTTGGAATTGACAAATATCTTCAGTGCATTATAATTTAGTCGCCAACCATCTAAGGCCCCGTCTTCACGTATCTGGATATTTTTATATCCGAACTTTTTCTTTCCGGATGCGCCTTCCGTCCACACGTATCCGGCGAATTCGCTGGTGAATCCGGAACTTGTTGAATGCGCTTTCCAGAGTGGATACTTTTGAGTCCGATATGAGGACGCCAAATCCGGATATTTTTTTTGTCCCGATGACGTAACAAGATCGAGCCCAGTTCCTTACCGTGAAATAAATTCTCAAGATGGCAGCCGAGGGCTTCATGGCGCATGCTCTGTTACCTTTGTTTCCTTGAGGAGTCCTGAGCACTAGAGTAAATCCGGATACGTGTGGACGGGCAAATGTGATTTGAACACGCTACGTGTGGATGGAAATATTTTGAATCCGGAAAGAAAACGTTGCGGATTAATCCGGATACGTGTGGACGAGGCCTAACATTGATTCGTTACTAAAGAAGGCAAGGCCCACACATTGGTGTTGTACTTAAAAGGTAGCTACATCGCAAAAAACTGATGCGCAGATGACCTTTCAAGAAATGGAAAGCCAGAGGTGATTCCAACTTGTATTGGTTCAAAAGTATGATCTAGCATTTTCTCAAATTGAGAACGCTGACCTTTAAAGACCTGGGCCCAGTTGTTCAAAAACCTTTCAATTAATTAATTCTAATCCGCGGTTAAAAAATAACGAAGATTCCATTTTTTTCTCGTTGAAAATGTCTTAACAATGAAACTTTTGGCTGAAGAAAGTAAGCAATTTTAAGTCGAACCTGAAGGGCAAAATGTTCTGTGGAAAATCTTCCTTGATGGGTGAAACAAAGTTCAATTACATTTTTCACTAATCCAGGATAAGCTTAACCGGGCTTTGAACAACTGGGTCCTGGGGACTAGGTATCTGTATCACACTGTGGTTGCAAATCAAAGGGAGAATGAAACTATTGCTTTGCAAGAACAGAACAAAGAATACTGCGTATCAATGACTATCCAAAGCGCTACAACAAAAGAAAAGTACGCAACTCTACAATGCCAAACTTCATTAGATCTGGTTACCACTGTGTTCTCGTCTTTTAGGATGATTAACTATTGTTGGTTCCCTTCCATTTTTGGGGGTCAATTTGTTTGCTTTCTATGTCCAACTAGAGAGCCTTTCAGTGTCAGAGTTGCGTGTTGACCAAAAGTACAAGGACATTTATCTAAATGCTTTTCATGAACTCTAAAGCAAGCAGTTTTAGGAAGGCTATCTCCTTCCTACATGGTACACTTAAGGTAGCTCAAACCAGTTACAACACTTAAAAGAAACCTTATTAAAAGGATTGACACTACAACGCTTTATCACTTAGCAGCAATGTTATGGTACCATATCAAACACCAATTATTGCTCAAAAAGATTCGGTCATTTTTGTGACGTAACAGATTACCGTGGCAACAGGAAAGCCCTGCAACAACACCCCAAATTTTGGCTTTAGTTTAGACCCCCATTTTTATGTCTGAAATGTAATCAGCATGCCAGAATGAAACTTTCTGCAAAGTTGAAAAATATTCTGTGGTGCGGATTGAGAGCCACCTTAACTAATTCTCTGAATCTCCTCCACAGAGTTTTATCTTGGCCTGCTGATCACTTTTGTTGAATAAAAAATCGGGGTCACCGGCTTCGTTTTTCAGACATGAGCAACTAAAGACAAAATATAGGATGTTTATGCTGCAAGGCTTTCCTGTTGCCATGGTAATTTGTTACGTCACAAAAATGACTGCATCTTGTTCAGCAATAATTGATGTTTCACATGGTACCATAACATTTCTGTTACATGATTAAGTGTTGAAGTGTCAATCCTTCTAATAAGACGTTCTCTTGAAAGTGTTGAAACTGGTAAAGCCACCTTAAATTACTAATCACAGGCAGTCCACGCACTATTGTTGTGTCTACAAGAAACTATTATAAATCTATTTTATTTTGCTATCGAAACTCATGCTAGCAAACTATTGTCTAGAATGTCAAGTCGGAGAAACGCATGCGCAGTATAAAAACTGTGAAAAGACTTTGGTTTGTTCAATCGACTTATACTGCATGTATTTAATGATGTCATCGGCTTTTGGCGAGCTTTTCCAACAGCCGACTCACAAGAGCTGTCCATCCTGTTTGGTGACTGCAAAGAGAAAAAAATTAACGGTGAGCCATGAACCAGCATCTGATCAAGTTCGGTTGCATGATGGGATATACTTTCATACTTTCTTACCACTCGGGATACCTAAAAGGTATACCGAGTTAAAAATGGGTAGATAACCGGAAGTGCAGAAAAATACACGTTGAATTACGTGCAAGGATTTCAATTGGCTGAAACAAAGCATCGCATCATTTGGAGCAATACAAGGCACCTCCCTCTACTGACTTTGATGTAGTTTTCGCGATTGCGGCATATCTGTTCGGTTACAGTTGGAGTTGGAGTGGCAGTGTCCATGTGAGTTCTGCAATAGGTTTTCCTTATTGTACCTCCTTGCCAAATGCTCTTCAAAGTTTGAGCACATATAACTGTTTCGTTTATTTTGGCACACTGCGAGTATTTTTCTTACAGGGAAATGGAAGAAAAGAGACACTGGCAAAAAAATCCATCATTTATGCCAAACAGCACCCAAATTCATGTGATTACCTATACAGCAGAGCCTCGATTTAACGAAACTCCATATAACGAAGTCCTCGTAACGAACGATATTCTTCAGCCCGGCCAAAGTTACAGTACAATGTATGGAACAGAACCTCGATATAACGAAATCCTCGTTATAACGAACACAATCCAGAAGCCCAAACATAAAATATACCCCGATATAACGAAGAAATGTCAACACGTGACAAAAAAATAAATGCGAAACAGACCAACAAGGATGACAATCCTTTAATCCTGCAACTATAGAACAGCATCACAGTTACAATAACAGCTCATTATAAATGCAAACACTAACACTATCGATAAATCTACAGATCCGCTCTACCTTCTTTTTCTTATTAATTATACCAGCTTCTTTATGTTTGAAGGCTTCGTGTGGTAAAAGGTATAAGTAGCCGGAATTTCCAGTCCAATTCCCTTGTTTCTCCGTTTGCCAGCCACTTCCACTGAAATTTGACCTCCGTGTTTTTAATAGAGGATATTACATGGCCGGGCGGGTGATACGAAATTTATACTCTTCGAATGAAATATTTTCAACACGGATCTCCAAGGGGACATTCCATTTATAATCCGAACCCCCCCTCTGGATGATTAGATTCCTACTGGTCGGATTTTTGTCGGAACCCTTTGAAAAAACCTTTCCTACCCCTTCACTTTTTTGTCGGTGCCTTTGAAAAGATTCCTACCAGTGGAATTCTGATGGACCTCATCCATAGGGGGGAGAGGGGGGGGGAATCGGATTATAAATGGAATGTCCCAAGAGGTCATGTAATGTTCTGTTTATTATATCTATGAAATACCAAATCATTTCACTTTAATGTTTTGTAGTCCTTTAATACGAAGAACAATTAACGGCGCGATTTATTACGCAACCATAGCAATGGTGATCTTTTCACGTGTGAAGATATGTTTTCGCGCGAAAGATCATCTACACCTACAGTGCCTCAACATAAAATAATAAGTTTTCAAGTAAAGCCTCCGTCTCTATAAAAAGCAATGTTCACTGGTACACCAAACGTACCTGGCTCCGCATCCACGTCCCGTTTCAGGATCGAAGTACTCGTAAAACAACACCAGATCGACCCAATGTGCGTCGTTAGCGTATCTATCGTCATTTCCGTGACAAGGTCTCCTTCCTTTCTCATCGGCCACAAACAAAGATACCACGCGCCTGCTCAGTTCAAGGGCTACATCGCGCAGGCGCATAAGGTTCCCTGACCTGGTTGGGCACTCTATCACGTACGTGTCGCCATAGAAGTAATCATAGCGTTCGAGAGCTTCGATGAGAAGATAGTTCACTAGAAACGAAAAAATAAACGATGGTTTTGTTTAAAATCAATTGTTCGCTTCTGTGAGGAGAAGGGACCACCTGAAAGCATGTACATTGAAGTTAATCATATCTTTTTTGAGGGTAAATGGAGAATTGTGGTGGGTATTCCTCGTATACAAACCGTCTCGTACTCCTAATTTTTTAGGCGTCGCGCTAGATGGATATGAAGAAAGATAGTCTGTTCCTAACAATACGAGGATAACTTCTTCCGATATCATTCTTCGTAAATTATAAAGGGTACCAAAGAGCAAATTAATTAGCCAAAAGCCTTTGAAGGCCACTTTTGGGCTCCTTGTACTGAATGCACGAACACTGTTTAAAGAGATGCTTTTTATTACCTGGATGAATTTTATCTGTTCGGATTTCTTAGCTGAAAATTTAAGGGAATGAAATCTTCATTTCAGAAAGTGCTAGCTGAACGCTTCCTTCTTCTGCAAAACAAGTTAATTGTGTGAAAAAAGAACCACAACACCATTTTCCAGTACGTCAAACAAGGAAAAATTAGGTTTCGTGGTTACAGATCGTTCACAACTGACTCCTTACCGCAAGTTTCTTCATGAACTCATTTTGATTCTGTTGGCTCACAAAACAGCTTCATCGAAACTCGCAAGTGAAATTTGACAGGTGAGGATTTTCATTTTATATAGCATATATTTCTACAAAAGTTCAAATAGACTCCGAGTTTTTGTATTTGTTTTTTAACTAAAATTATACTCGAGATTAACAGAGTACATTCGTAGTTGCCGTGGGTCACGCGAAGCTTAAGGCACAAAGTCCACTCCATTTTACGTGAAACGTGAAACGGCTAGCCGACGTTTGCCCTTTCACGTAAACGTTATTTTAAATCTCTCTATTGTCTCCTAGCTATACTTACTGCAAACCCAGATGGGTCCTCGCCAGTTGCTGTTTCCACCAAACATGTAGGTATCTGACTCGCCGGGGACATATTTCACGCTAAAACATTGCCCGTTCAACGTCAAAGAAAAAGGGTTCTTTTCGTGAAACTTCGACAAGGAACGAATCCCGTAAGGGGACAGGAATTCTTCTTCGTCTAGGACACAGGTTAATACACGGGTAAGTTGATCCTTGGTGGGAATGGCCAATAGATGATGGTATTGACTCTCCCCACCTGTCTCTATGTACGAGACCTGCAAAAATGGGAGCGAAAAATTCAAGTTGATGATTTCCTTGCATGAACTGAAAATTCCTGCTACAGTAAAAACCCGCATACAAGAACACCCATTTTCGGGTTCCAGGCTGATTGGGTTCTTATATATCGGGTATTTTAGGTGAAATCAGCCTGAAAGTGTTCTTAAGTGTTCTTAATTTTTTACTTCTAAAAAAATGTAAGGGATTTACTAACTATGATGAAATACGTAACTTAGAGAGAAAATTAAACTTGAGACACACAACATTAGATAATAAATTGCACAACCGAGCTTTCGACTGCCATCCGCTAGTCTTCCTCAGGGATTAGAACTATGGAGTTTTTATATGTAAGAACAATTTTCAATTTTCAGGCTGAATGTGTTCTTATGTACATGCTCCTTTTTTACCAAATTTCAGCATGGGTGTTCTTAATCCACATGTTCTTGTATGCGGGTTTTTACTGTAGCAGAGTTCTCTTTTCTTTTCGCGTTCGCTGGGCTGACGAGGAAGGAGGGAAAAGAGACGTCTGCCATCTGTCTGCCATGGGTCGAAACTCACTGTGTTGAGCATGCGCATCGGTTACTTAGCGACCGAATCCTCGATTGATACGTCATGTTGTGCGAGCTTACTTAACAACAGCAGAATTACTGTAAAGGAATGCACGGGGCACAGCGGGCTCACTTAACAACAGTGGAATTACTGTAAAGGCATGCGTGGGACATAGTGGGCTCAAGTCACAGTCAGCAAGCAAATCAAGGGGCATGCAGTTTGAAGAGTGCCGTCCAAGTTTGTGGACGGCGGTTGAATCAAAGTGCGTTTCGACCCATGGCAGAGGTTCTTTCCCCGTACTCGTCAGCCCAACGAACACAAAAGAAAAGAGAACTCTGCTAGCATGTACAAAAAATGAAAAACTGTTCGTTCTTAAAAAATGGACAATGCAAATGTCGAACAAAGAGGATATTTTAAGTGCTGAAGTTACCTGAGAGGCCAAGTCTTTCCGGTTTGACAAAAACCAATCCAACCGCTTTTTAAATCCGGGAAGTTTCTTCACGTACTCGTCATCCAGGACAAGGCAGGCCATTAAGGGAACAAGCCCAACCATACTTCGCACCCGTAGTGGCAAGGAACACGTGTCTGAGCTGAGGTGATCGTAATAGAAGCCATCTTGCTCATCCCATAAGCCTACTCCGTCCGACATTTGATTGATAGCGTCTGAGATTTGAGTGAAATGCTCAAAAAACTTGGAAGCCATGTCTTCGTACGTCTGATCACCGACGGCGAGGTCAAGTGCAATGTTGAGCATGATAACACAATAGAATGCCATCCATGCTGTACCGTCAGCCTAAAAAAAAGGGAAGGGCAAAAAGAGTTTGATTTCACAGGTCTACAGGAAATTTAAAAATAATGTGATACTACAACGTAACAAGAGTGAAAAGTAGGGACTTTTAAGATCTACGACGGCGACGCAACGAAATCGTCACCTCAAAATACAACTTTGCACTGTCTTGAACGCGATTATTCCATCTCGTTCACGTCTTACAATGTGGGCGAAGTCTGCTTACGCGCCAAGTGGCCCATTAGGCCGGAGCTTATCCCGGTTTCCGTAGTGACTAGGAGTATTTCTACTCCCCCCTGGATGGGATGGCAGTCCTTCGCAGGGTTACCCCCAGCATTAAATTCACCGGTACCCATTTATACACCTGGGTGGAGAGAGGCACGTACCGTGAGAGTAAAGTGTCTTGCCCAAGAACATTGAATTGAATGACACAATGTCCCCGGCCAGGACCCGAACCCGGACCACTCGATCCGGAGTCGAGCGCACTAACCATGAGGCCACCGCGCCTCCCACAATGTGGGCGAAGTATCCTAAAAATAACGATTATTTGTCCTCTTTTAACCAATGATATTCTTGTGTGTGACGTTCTCGTTGACGCACGCACGAATTTGTGCTAAAATGTGTGCCGCACGTGCAGCACGATTATTTGTCCTCTTTTAACCAATGATATTCTTGTTTGTGACGTTCTCGTTGACGACCGCGTCGTAGATCTTAAAAGGGAATAGGGAGCTTAGAATAGGGGGGACGAGGATTGTGCTGTCCTGTTTGGAAATGGACCAAAAATTGGAAAATGGAATGACACTCCCTGTCCCTGGCAAGGAACGGCTGCTATTCTTTGCCAGAAAGAACGTGAAGTGATCAGCTAATTCGAGCGGTTTTCAATTGAGTGTCTACTCTGGAAGCTTGAGCTTTTTCTGCTTGTCAATTAAAGCTTGACCTGTGAAACGAGTTTTCGCAAACTGTGGATAAAATAACCTCTGGCACCTGGGATTGCGAGTGTCGGTAGCGAGTGTTATTTTAGGGAGCTTACGAAACGAGGACGACGACGGCTACGAGGACTTAATTTAAAAATAGGAGTTCGCGTTATTCATATCACTACGAAACTATTTCATGTCGTTTCGCGTTAAAAATGTGTAGTAACTGAAAAGGAATTAAACTGGTATGAGTGGGTTGGAAGCGTAGAGAGAGAACTGAAAATTCATCGTCGTGTGCTAACGTCCTCCACAGAACCTTAAATTTGGTCATTTCACGTCGTCATTTAGGAGATGACCGCAAAGAAATGTACCAAAATGTAAAACGCACGTGGAGAGCGTGCAGAGCCATTGTTTTTGCTCACTTAACCTATTGTTTTGTAGCGTCGTCGTTGCCGTCGGCGTCGTCGTTTCGTAAGCTCCTTAATTTAAGATCTACGACGGCAACGGTCGACGAAAACGTCACCTCAAAATATAACTTGGCTCTATCGTATGTCTTTCGCGATAATTCGGTCTAGTTCGGGTCGTACAATGTGGGCAAAGTATCCTAAAAATAAATCGGTACGAGCGGTTTCAAGTTTAAAATAGAGAATGAAAGATTCTCTGTTGCATGCTTACGTTGTCGTCAAAACTTCAAATTTGGTGATTTCACGTCGTCGTTACGCAGAGGACCGCAAACACACTTGCTAAGATCCGTGCTGCACGTGCAGCGCGATTATTTATGCTCTTTTAACCAATGATATTATTGCTTTGTGGAGTTGTCGTAGTCGTAGCCGTCGTCGTTTCTTAAATTCCCTAAAGAGTTCTTGGCCACGTACCCTGTATTAGTAACTATGGTAAAGTAGAATAAAGGGATTAGGATTAGTTTGTGGTGCTGCTTTGGTGTGGAGTGAAACACTACTAATGTTTTATGGAAAAGAGATACTGAAGTACCTGCAACAAACTGGCCTGGATTGGCAAATCCTTGGACCGATCGAAAATCCCTGAAAAAAAGTTTCTGATGGAACATCAGCGTTCCGATTACTTTGGAAAAGTTAACCAGTAAAATGAAGACCACTTAACAGTGACAACGGCAGCTTTTCAAGTGAGTACGTTAAAACCAAAACGCAAATACTTTGGCCAATCACAGTAAGCATTTTAAGCGATAAAATGAACCAATCACATCACAGATTAAATCCGTGGAGCAAGGGCTACGGCTACGCGAGGCAAAACACGCAAGTCTTGCATTTTGCTCTTAGTTGGCGGAGCACAGCGCGCGATCACTATGTCATTGAATTCCAAGACGAAAATTCCTTTCGACGCCGTTTTCGTCATTAAAACGTAGGGCAAGAAACTAAGATAAAAAGACTAAAGGCTTTCAAGAATGAATTAACATTCCTCACCGATGTTATCAAGTCCGAGGAATCCACCGCCAAAAATGTTTTTACCAGAAGGGTCTTTTCTGTTCACCCACCTAATAGAAAAACAAAGGCTAAAAATAAAGCCGTTGGAGTTACAATCGAAACACGGGTCTTGAGCTTAAAAACTACCAGGACACCCCTCTCTTTAAAAACGTCCGTTTTGCAAGGGGTGATTTAGGATTCCAGGTTTACTGTCTCGGGGAGGGGGACGTACCTAAAAGACGGAGACATGACTGTTTCCACAAATAAAATACGAGCGCAAAGGAGAAAACAAGATGGAAACAGACTCTAAAGGCCTGGCCAAACGCTTGCAACATTTCAACGCAACATCGCTGCATGATGTTGTGACATGTGTTGAATGGACTGGCCAAACGCACGCAACATATCGGAACAGGGTGGCCAAACGTACGCAACATGTTGTGCCCAACAATGTTACAAGATGTTGCGTTGAAATGTTGCGAGCGTTTGGCCAAGCCTTAACATAAACCTCACAGCTATATTGTTTAGGAGTCACTGAGGCTTTCAAGTGGTTGTGTCAAGGTGTCTAAACAAACTATCAAAGAAAAAAGACTTTCGAGTGGGGTACGTTTCAGCGTTCTCTGGTAATTTGTAAAAAAAGAAAAGAAATCAGTGACTTACCACGTGAAATTAATGAGCAGTTTCTGGAAACAGCGCGCCAGAAATTCGTCATCCCGCGCACCTTTGCGACCTGTCATTTTATAGACCATCAAACACGCCAGCGCATGAACAGGAGGATTGACATCCCCCAAGGCGAATTCATAAGCAGGCAACTGACCATTAGGAGCCATGTACCACTCTCGAAGAAACAACAACAACTGATCCTTGGCAAACTGAGGGTCTACTTTGCTCATGGGAAGCATGTGAAAAGCTAAATCCCAAGTGGCATACTGCAAAGTCACAGAAAATGTTAAAAGAGGTAAAGAAATGAATCTAAGAAAATACCCAAAAGTAGTAGTGATATCGCACTACCCACAAAGATACATTGAGGGCTGTGGCTCGTGTAAACCCTGTGTCCAAAAACCATGTGTTCTTTGTCGTCCTACACAAACCCCACGACTTCGTACACGCGACAACTAGGAAGCCCGAGTAAAGGCCATAAGGACCTCTTATTCCGTTCATTCCTCTTTGACTCTTACGCTAAGGCCTCTTTCATCTTGCTTGTTCTTTTGTCTTTGACCTTTTTGGTGTTTGAAAAATCAGATTGTTTCGCTAAAACAAAAGGCTGCTCAGAAGTATTTTCCCGTGTATTCTTAAAAGCCCACAAACTCCCATACCAGGTCTTTGTCGCGGCATTTTCAAATACCACACTATTTTTCAACGGGCTCTTGAATAAGGCTCGGCCCCTATGAGTGACTATTTTTACCCTCAAGGGTAATGATTTGTCATATAAGGCTTATAATTGGCTGGAAAAGTCTGGTTTCGCGAGGAAATCAATCAAAAGAAAACCTGGTGCGTAAAAACACCGTTACACAAACACTTCGAAGTTATGCGCTCCTCATATGTCTTTGCTGAAAAAATTGGCACTAGCTATATGTACGTTTTTAATTAATCCCCAAATGTGATCCTACTTAAGACTGCCACTGAGCGACGTAAGTGAACATTCCGAATTTTTTGTTACCCGGAAAAAAAAAAAAAAAGAAAAGGGAAAACCGCGGTGGTCATATGATAAAATGCTTATTGTCTGAGTTTAGGTCGGGCCGGACGGGAAAATATTTGGCGCTCGGTCCGTACGCCATGACCTCGGGCCAAATATTTTCCCGTCCGGCCCTCCCACTCAGTCAATAAGTACATAGTCCTGTCTAGCAGTACGTTATGCTGTAGAATATCCTCTCAAAATGAACTCTTTGAATGACAGCCCCAATCATTCTTTCGCGGCAATGGTGTACATAACCAAAGGAAGCTTATTACCCCAAAATAATCTAGTAAAAAAGCGGCTGTGTCCTTTCGCGAAAGACGGCCGACAGTTAATACAGCGTGACCCAAACATACCCATGGGTACTCCCACTTGTCGGGCATTGATACAATGTCTCTGTTAAATAATTGTCGCCACTCAGCTTCAGAGTTGCGTCCATTGAGTCTCTCTCTGGGTGGGGATGGCGTTTCCGGATCACCAAAAAGCCAGTCGTGTATGATGTAATGATAAAACTGCTTGCTCCATAGCAGACCAGCATATGCCTGGCGAGACACATCGGTTTCCTCTGGGGTGAGGCCAGCTGAAAGGAAAAACGTGCATTATAAACTGGTATGTCTCGTGTGTTAATTCACTACTTACGCCGTGTATGCAAAGCTGAAGTTGAGCAGTAGAGCATCGTCTAAAAATTATAAATAAAAATACTATTTTTTTTTTCCTTTCAAGAGATCATTCGAACCAAACCTATTCAAGGTTGTTCTAATTTTCAGCCTGTTTCACCTATCAAATAAAAGCCACTATGGTGGTACGCATGGACGCAATCGGGGAGGCCTATTAAACCAGCAAAAAATTAAAGTACTCACATGGTATGGCAACCTTATAGAATTCATTAGCTTCCTTTAGTCGTTTCTGCATTATGGCTCCAAAATTCCTCTCTGCAAATGGATCGGTGACTAACTCATCTTTAGCCGTAAGTCGACACCTAAGAACACGTTCGTCACCAGCAGGAACTTCCACTAAGTAGTGAGGTGCCACTCTTGTGCCTTTCTTCTTGGTGCTCACAGCATCTTTTTCTCCATGGATAACCAAACGATGAAACGCGTCTTTTGTAAAGGTCGTGTAATTTTCTACACCAAAAAGGCGCTAAAAATACGGTGCGCAAGGTGAGATAAACCAATATTCCAGGGGCCGGTTCCTGAAAGGTGTAATAACTCTATTCTAGGGATAAATGTGCCTTATTCCGGCATATTTAATCGTGGAATAGAGTTATTACACCTTTCAGGAACCGGCCCCAGGCCTACAGCCGGTTTTTTTCAAGTGGGCATAACTACAGAAAATATGGCAAGCTTTGTTTACCTTTTGCCGCATTAGCACAAGGCTCCGGACAAGGCTACCGTTTTCCAATCAGCAAGGCAAGAAAAAAAAAAGTACTGAATATTGAGAGAACATTGCATAATGAGCTATCTCTGAAAATTTGCACATTCCAGATAAATCTCTGACCAACGATGGTTTGAAATTTTGAAATTTTACAAAGAATGTAGGGAACCATTAGCACTTTTACCACCCAAAAATTGATCAGTTTTTGATGACTATTATCAGGAGCCAGTGTTATGACACGTGTTATGGTCAAATTATGTGAAACTACTGCACGCTATTTCATGATGTGAAAGTATTGTTACCCAGTAGTAGAATAATTTTTGTATGACAATATAAGATAATCGTTCAGTGAATGAAGGACATTACATAGAAAGCAATGGAGGAGTGTGTGTCCATTTACTTATGACTACACCACAGCTATTAACTGGTTCGTTCATTTACATTATCGTGCCTACTGAAATGAGAATTGCTAAGATCATCATAGTAGGTACAATAAAAACACAATAGTGCCTTAATTGTCATGTGTTTCGTTCTTTAAAAGGGCTTCCAACAAATTACAGATGGTGGCCCTGTGCGGCTCTGAATTTTGTAATTGCTGCTAGTAAAGTTAATGGGAATGGAATGTTTGACTGAAAGAAAGCTGCCGACTAGCAGTTTTGCAAACATCACCGTGTTGTTCGCGGAGAGTGGTTTAGGTTGCTTGACTTGAAATCAGGAGATCTCGGGTTCAAGACCCGTTCTGGCCACTCTTTGAATTTGATCTGGGTAGTCGCTGGTTCAACGTGTTAGCTGCACTTGTAGATAGCCAACTGGTTTGCCTCCGGCCAGTTGGGATTCTTAACAGTTGTAACTTACATTGTTTCGTTAATTTCGTTTCATTAGCCCCTGTGGGGGGGCGTCAATCGCATATATATGTACAGATATATAGTTTAGAGGGAAAGTGAAGTGCCTTTTTGGGAGATTTGGCTTACAGGAAGGAAAACGGAAGATGCCCCCATCAGGAGCAAGATCGGGCTAGCTACTAAAAAGCCACCAACGTCGACGACTGTTGAAATATTTATTGCATTGCCTGGGACATACAGTCCATGAAGAACACAGACAAACAACCTACTTGTTGCTCAAGAAGTAGAGAGCAGCATCATTCAGCGCTCAGAATCCAGACAATTCGCCCCTGACAGTTAATCCCTGACTATGATACTTGGCGATTAGCCCCCAATGTAAAACCCACGAAGCAATCCTGGGAACTGAAAGCTAAACTATGAACACAACAACTAGTTGTAACCCAGGAGAATTGAAAAGAAGGAATGGAGCGACAATAGACTGTTGCTTTTTTTCATGTAAAGTCTGGTCGCCATGTGGGACGATTGATCCCGCTCGTTGATTTTCTGTGAGCTTGTTCAGAGAGATCATTGTCGGTTTACAACTAGTTCTTATGTTGATAGTTAGCTTTGATTACTTGGTGGGTTTTACATTGCGGGCTAATTGTCCAGCATCATAATCAGGGAACTATTGAGGGCTAATTGTCCGTGGGGCGAATTGTCTGACATTCATCTGACTGGTGTTACAGAGATCGCAGGTTCTAATCCTGCATACCAGACATAACTAATCGATGATCAATGACATCAATTAGTAATCAATGAGTAATCGATGAGTAATCTGTTGATTAGTCATTGATTATTGGCGATGATCAATGAGTAATCGATGAGTAATCGAAGACCAAAAATATTTTGGCCTATCGATTACTCATCGATGACATCGATTACTCATTGATGCAATTGATTACTCATCGATGACCCATCGATTACTCATCGACTATTATAATGCGCATAAAAGACACTTCTTGCTTTCCTGTACCATTTTTTTCGTTCGTGATTCTTTTAGCTGTGTTAGACGAAACTTTTCCTTGTATCTCAGTGAAATTCCTGTTGACAATGTCGAGGCGCAAAGTGCTAGTCACAAATACAGATGATTGAGATAAACTAAGAATAAAGCCAAGATCCAAGCCAGGATTCGAGCCAGCATCCGTGCCAGGATTCGAGACCTAACCGAGACCTAACCTAACCTAACCGAGACCTACCCTAACCCTAACTAGACCTAACTAGACTAGAACCAACCTAAATAGACCTAACCTAACCGATTCGAGACCTAACCTAACCAAGAAATTCGAGACTAAATAGAGGAGAAAGCTCATCTTAGCTCGAATCCTTGCTGGAATCCTGGCTCAGATCCTAGCTCGAATCCTGGCTCGGATCCTAGCTCGAATCCTGGCTCGAAGTTTAGGTATCCTCCAGATGATTCTCAATTGTGCAATATTTCACTTAACCCAACTCTTTACGTAATAACAAAACAACTGAACAGTAACCAACCAATCTGAAAATGAAACTAACAAATTCGCTGACAAGAATCGACCACGTGGTTATCGTTTTTTTTTTTTTTGGTGAGTGTTTGTCAGCAAAGTAAAACTGCTTTGGCTTAGGCAAACATCCATCATAAGCAGTTACATAACCAGCTTGAGTGTTAACTGTAATTATGATTTGAAAGATTATCCAAAATTTTCTCAATTTTACTATGAACTTCTGAGTTGGTGGACTCATTTTCGAAATACCTTTGATTCAGAAAGCAATTGGTGTTATATAATTTGGAATAATAAAGAGATACGTATTGGAAATAAACCTGTTTATAAAAAGTATTTTGAATCTGGAATACTTTCTGTCAAGGATCTGTTATTTCATTTGAACATTGAGGAATCATTTAACTGTGTCACACGCAAACTTGGCAAAACAAATCTTTTAAAGTGGGCAGGACTCCGTCACTCTATACCAATTAACCTTAAATTAGATACTCCTCAGAATCCTCCAGCACCTACTCCAATCTTAAAAATAAAAAATAACACCTTTGATGTAACGAAAAAAAAATCAAGAGATTATTATAATTTATTAATCAGTAATAAGGCGCAATTTCCAAATGCTACTATTAATCTAAGAAGTGAATTCCACCTGTCTCTTGACCAGCTGAAACAAGTCTTTATACTTCCTCATAGTGTTGCTTTTGAACCATACGTAAAAGCTTTTCAATACAAAATATTAAACTCTATTCTGTTTACTAATGTTAAATTGCATAAAATCGGTTTCAAAGAGAGTAATCTCTGTAGTTTTTGTGAGACAGTACCTGAAACATTACACCACTTACTTTTTCTATGCAGGCATTCAAGGTTGTTTTGGTCTGATTTCGAGTGCTATTGGCTCTCTCTAACGAATGACAGGATCCAATTATCACTTCAAGATGTAGTAGTGGGAATAATCTCCTCTCAAAATTCTTCACTTCTAAACCTTCTGAATTTTTTTATTATTATCGGAAAATTGTATCTATGGGACTGCAGGAGAGATCAAAGGTACCCTGACTTACAGAGATTTAAGGTCAGACTGAAAATGAAGTATGAAATTGAACGTTTCATAAGTTTAAAAAACAATATAAATAATGATAATTTTTTCAAAAAGAAATGAATTTTTCCATCTAGTTTGCTATTCAACTAAGTAGAGGTGTATATGTATATGTATATGTATATGTATATGTATGTGTGTGTATGGATGTGTGCATGTGTATATAAATATTTATTGATTTATTTTTTGGTTTTTTTTTTTTTTTTTTTTGCTTCTTTTTGCTGCAATGTAATAATGTAATTTTGTTCTTAACGTGAAAAAAAGTAGAGTATTGCATTGTATTGTTAGTAGAGTAAGTAGCCCGTAATGTAAGTAATGTAATTTTTGTAAGTAAAGAAAATAAAATAAATTATAAAAAAATATATATATAATAAAAAATAATAATAATAAAAAAATAAAAAAAAAACCAGCTTGAGTGTTGAATATTTGAACAAGTTCCGGTTTTTTGGCCTTTGAGCTAAACGCGATTCCTTTATCTTTTAAGAGTTGTTTTAGAACCGCTATTGTCATATTTTCAGCAGGTCCCTGTTTCATACGTTCTATTTTTTGAAAATGATGACTAATCAATGCAATCAATGACTAATTGACGCAATCGATGACTAATCGATGACCGAAAATTTTGTGGCCTATCGATTAGTCATCGATTACTCATTGATCATAGGTAATAATCAATGACTAATCAACTGATTACCTATCGATTACCTATTGATTATTCATTGATTTCATTGATGTCATCGATTAGTTATGTCTGGTGCATAGGACTCTGATTTTTCAGATGTGCTTTTGCCATTGCCAAGCAACTTTGCATTTTCCAGAAGGAAGCCAGGCAATCAATCAATCAACAAGGGCACCCAACAAGTACATGGAGGTCATGTTCTATTGGGATTAACCGTTTCAACCACAACCGGTTTAGGTTGAAGCGGTTGAGGTTTCCCACTAGAACACTTTTCCAACCGTTTTTGGTTGAAACGCGGTAACTCCTGGGAATAGTCATTACATGATAACATGATAATAGATTTTAGGGAATGATATCTTCATTTCAGAAATTGCTAGCTGAACGTTACCTCCTAAGAACTTCAACCGAACCATTTGCTCATCCGAAACTGCTAGATGACCTTGTCAAGTGTCAAAAATTGCAAAAATATCCCATACGAAAAGGTAAGGGACCAATTTTCCCTGACTGCGAATCTTTTAGGTGATGTTTTAGTAAAGAAATCTGTAGCTGTTTGGCAATCTAGATCCGAAATTATTAGAGCATTTTGACTCTCCCGAACACACTGAAGAATATCGTTGGGTGCCCCTGAATCAATCAAACTTTATTCACAGAGCGTAACAATTGATAGTTAAACAACTATTAAACTTATGGCCATCCTTTTTTTTTTTTGCTGGATATTAACTTGTTCACCAGACCAAGTCAAGTTATCCAGTCTTTGAACAACGGGAGTTAGAACTGTGTTTTGTCTACAAGAACAAAGCCAATGAGTGTCCAAAATAAATACACCTAGAGCAATAGTAGATTCATAACTTCTGCCCTATTTGCCAGCCAACTGTCAGTGGAGGGGAGATGTTCTTCACAATTTAATACCAAAAGTACACTCACCATAGAGTTTGTTTCATTCTCGGTGAATAACAGCTCTGGTAATTCATCTTCAGGTCCAACATCCACAAAGAAACAATAATCCCCTAAGGTTTCATGTCGACACTCTACTGTGTCAGGCCCTGTCTGTTTCATGCTTGCCTTCCGAGTACATCCTTCATGTCTGCAACCCCATATCCAAGTATTACGGAACCACAGCGTTGGTAAAACATGGAGTCGTGCTGTTTCGGGACCACGGTTTGCTATGGTTATCTGTATAAGGATATCATTTGGAGTGTTCTTTGCATATTCAGCATAGATATCCCAGTAACGACTTTCATTAAATACACCTACAAAAGAATAATACCTCAATGGAAAGAAAAATAATTTTGTGTTTACTTTTGTATCCTGCTACTAACAGCTTAACACTAAAACCGTGAAACCTTGTTTCCTCAGAAAAACAAAAAAGAACCATTAACAGTACTGCATGAACTCGAAATCAGCTTCTTGAGGGAGTAGATGAAGTCCTACACTGGTGGGAGGCAAGTGCTGTCACCACTGCACTTTCTTGTTTTAATGTTGGTATGAAAAACATAATTTAATTAATTCATCAACAAAAACAGTCAGACAGTGCTGTGGATTATGAGCTAGGTTAAGGGGGATGTGGCCTTATAATATTCTTGACAGTTCCTTTATTATAAGATTTTAAAGGAGAGCTTATAAGTAAGGTGTTATTTCTTAACTAATAGTCTGAAATGTCATAATGATTGTCTCCTCACACAAACCCACCAAGAAGGGGAGTGACTCTATTGCCCACCACGCCCCTTCTCTGTAAGTTTGGGTAAGAAGATGAATGAAATTTCAGACTACTTTACTCAACTACTAGCAGCCACCAATTGAAAGCAAAAGTCCAACTGCCTGCTTCAGAAATGCAAGTGAAAGTAAAGGCTGACGAAAAAATAGGCAAGAGGTCTCCCCACCCCCCTCTCCCCCATTCTTTCATCAACTGGTTGGCTGGTGTGAATTAGTAAGATATGAAACCAAAATGACTGTGAAGTGGTGTAGGCTTTATTTAAGTGTAATCTCACCAGTATCTTCTAATTCAAATTCAGGTTCTTCTCGTGATCTTCTTCGATTTTCTTCAACAAGCCAGCCATAAGGGTATTCATTCTGTGGGTATTTGTAAAGTGCTTTCATATAAGAGTGAGTTGGAGTTGAGTCAAGATAATAGTAGCATTCCTTTACATCCTCACCATGGTTACCTGTATCAGTAAAAAACAACAGGATAAAAATTAATAAAATCAATGAAACCTACACAATGTTTGATTTCTTTATAACAACATTCTTTCATCATGAAAGAGTCTATGCTGCCTTTGTAAGGAAATCTGTGAATGGCCAAGCTTTATAATCCTTTTGGATAAGAATGATCAAACCCAACACTTGTGTCGCATCTTACGGAATCCACAGACTGTTTGGCATTGTTCTACAAATGTGAATGAATCAGAAATGTACTACCCAGAAAAAATGTCAAAAACTACAATAATTTCACATTAATTTTACAACGTATTTTATACTAAGTGACCTTGGTTATCAGGCTACATCACAAGCTCTCCACTTTTATAATCCACAAGTAACACTGATTAAGAAGTTCTAAATTAACGCAGCATGCTTAATTCCCCTTGACATCTCAAACACCCTTGAACGCCCCCAGTTGAGGAGTAAAATCTTCTGGCATTAGACAGAGTAAAATATGTTAGTCTCACTCCCAAGGCTGTCAACCCCCAAAGTCTTGAGAACTGATAGGGATGGGATAAAAGATGATGTTGTAACGCTTGTAACGTCATGATACATTTTTTACACAAGAAATACTCGTTGACTCCGTTCGCCGTATGTTGTTTAAATTGGGAATCTTTACAATTTTTTCAGCTACATTAATTTGTCTTTACAAGATGGAAACCAAAAGCTATAAGTCCTAAAAACTGCCTCTGAAGTGAAGTAAAATCAATTGACATCTACAATCTCCACGATTTGACACAAGCACAAAAGATCTCACGCAACTTAAGCAAAAAGTCAAAAAAGGCACGAAAAAGATGTCATTGGTATTGCAACATTTAATATGATTGGTTTATTTTGGACCAATCGCATTACGGTGTAAAATTACAATCCTTCAATAGCAATGAACAACAACAACGAACGGTTTACTGGAGTTTACAAACGTTCAAATTATGTTGTTATCCATGTTAACCCATTCACCCCAAAAGCAGCCTAAACTGGCCATACTTTAATAGTATTTTAAGAGTATTTTACTCTGTCTAACGCCAGACGATTTTACTCGTCAATGGGGAACCCCCAGGAGTCAATGGGTTAATCACTCACTGAAAAACTATGTCCCATTAAAATAACTCAAACAACACAAAGTATTTGAAATTTTATTGCTGTGAAAGTTGATTCTCACTATAGAAATGACAAACTTAGGTGATTAATCAGGAGATTTCAGACCGTAATCTTGAGACCGGGAGATAGGGCCCAAAACCTGGAGTCTCCCGGATTATCCGAGAGAGTTGATAGCCCTGCACTCCCAGTGATCAATGGGTCAAGAACCTAAAACTGGTAGGAGGTAGCCACTTGACTTATTAGAAAGTTGACTTTAGGACCACAAAGGTTGAAGCTGGGTTTAAACAGCCTCTTAATACATGAAAAAAATGAAAGACCATGACCACTGAACCACACTGCATATGATGTGATAGTCTAACACATGCTGTGTTGTAAGACTTAGAATTTCCTAGGATAACTGGCAAATTGAAGCAGCACAAGGACTAGGATCATTGTGGTTCTCAGAGACCGAGAGGTACACCAAGAACTTGATAATGGAGTACCCTCCCCTCCCCCCTCCCCCTTAGGCTTATACATTTAATCCTCCCAATAAGAGAGTGACCAATATTGGGCTATATAACTATTAGACCCGTAGCCCGCAAGGGTTACGGGTCAATAGACCATGAGGCGAAGCCGAAGTTAGCAAATGCAAGTTCAAGAAAGATTTATTTTGGAATAAAACAAAAGAAAGCGTCACGCTTTTTCACTACTTGAGGACTATTAATAATAGTCCTCTAGTAGCGTAGCCAATCAAAATGCAGGATTTGCATTAGTCCACTAGTTGGGTGATACTAATAAAGATTATCTGCTTAATAACACTGTAAGAGACATGTAATGAAAAATATACTTTTTCATTTAAGAATGGTCTCCAGTTTCTACTGATCCAAACTAGTTAATTGGAAACATTCACATATGTTCAGAAATGGCCCTAATTAGATTAATGCGGATTTCATGCCTCGAAATACAGACAACTAACGTCACAAAGTTTCCCCCAAATGCTGCTCCTCGAGTGAGGATTATAAGCAGCTGCATTAATTTTACCCAAAGCTGAAAATAATGCAAATTTTCTTCCATGCAGTAGCGGTTGATTTGTTATTCTAACCTTCAGTTCCAGTCAACCCAAAGAGCCTTTCTTTTAGAATGGGGTCTTTTTCATTCCACAGCGCCAAGCCAAAGCAAAGTCGGCATTGGCGGTCTGTTATCCCGAGTAAACCGTCTTCGCCCCACCGGTATGCTCTTGATCTTGCATGGTCATGCGAAAAGTAGTCCCAGCTGTAAACAAGTGGTTGGTAACAAATTTTAGAAACGGTATCAGTCATAAGCTCCGCTGTCACTGACTTGCAAAGGAAGGTGGGGTTGGTCTCCTTAATTAATTAACCTACATGTAGTCAAACATTCTTATCCACAAGGGTATCTCCCGCAGTTTCACAACTACCGGTACCTCCCTTCTGGCAGCTCCATATCCACCACCAAAGAATCCATCAACATTTTATCCTGTCTGCAGGCCAGGCTCTTATCTCCTCTCAAACATTTCTCAAGAATATGAAGGTATGAGACGCTTTCGCTTTAGCCATAATACGTTTATTCTTGACCCGCAGAGCCCGCCCACCTTAAGTCAGCAATAAAGTTCAAAAAATTTGCCAACATAATTAAAGCCCACGCCATATGTCAGTTAAAAATATTCCCATCAACCAACCAACTGGGGTGCATATAGTATTAACTACGATACTCTCACACACAAATTTCCTGTTAGCAAGTCAATTAACAGTTAAATAATACGTTTATTCTTGACCCAAGTTAAGTCCAAATAGAAGTATAGATAATTCAAAGTGAAGCAAATCAAGTAATTAACAAACAGTGATTTCAGCGAAAGCCCTTAATATCATTGAAACAAAATCAACTTACCAAGATCCGTCGAGGGAATAATCTTCCCTCACAGTTCCCCACTGTCTTTCGGATAGATACGGACCCCACCTTTTCCAATTCTTTTCTCTTTTGGAATCCTCTTCCAGCCTTTTTGTTTCCTCCAAGTTGTGTTCGATTACAATGGTTCCGCGTCGCTTCAGTGGTTTCTTTAACATGTCCGCAAAATTTATTTTTAACCTGCTTTAGAACCCCAGGAATTCACCTCGTCTTGGTTGCCAATGACCGGATCTGAATAAGAAGTTACAACGTTCCAAACAGAGGAAGAGAGCGAGTGAGACAAGTTGAAGTCGTCCTTCGTTTAACGATTGTGTAAACAATGAAATATGGGCAGCCAACCATGTAAATTACGTTTTATAACTGTCACGAAACCTTTCTAAACATTTGTGTTGAACGGGGGATGCCACCCCATCACCGGGTCACCTCTCCCTCCGCTGTCGCAGTCGCACCCGTTCCCAGTATTTGTACCCAGATTCTTTGGTCGAGTGTTATTATGGCGGACCTCGTGGACGAAACGGCTGTTCAAGAACTTTTGCCGTTTCTTTCTTTAAATGCACGGGGCGATGTCAAAAAAAAGGCTTTAGATTACATCTTAGGGCTTTCTGGCTCTGTTAATGGAAGGAAATTTCTCAAGGAAAACGACGAATACTTACAGCGTCTTCTCGATCTGACCAAAGATTCGAATCCTAGAATCTGTGCAGATGCTTTTTCAGTAATAGTGAATTTGTCGGCAGAGTCATTGATCTCCGAGAAGCTTTTGGAGTACAACTTTAGTGAGCCTTTTTTAAGTTACACACTTAATCCAGCTAGTGAGCATGCGGAAAAAGCAGCCATGATTTTGTCCAACGTGACAAGAACAGAGAGAGGATGTAGGGAGATATTAAACGTTGCCAAGAGAAATGAGGACTGCAGTTTAAACAAGATCGTGGACGTTTTGTGCTTGGAGAGCAAATTAGACTATCTGGCGACGTTTATTTCAAATTTAACCCAGTTACAAGAGTTCAGGGATTTTATTTTGAATAAAGATCTCTGCGTTCTTCAACGTCTTCTGCCTTTCACTACTTACAATGCTTCCCTTATCAAACGAAGAGGGGTTGTTGGAGTCTTAAAAAACTGTTGCTTTGAGACAGGTGAGTTGCGTTATATCAAGACAAATGGGGAAGATATCTGTTTACAAACAGTTTGTTATTCAAATGTGCCAACCACAGGAACACAAAAGACCCTTTGTTTTGACAGCCAATGAGTGTCTGTTTGGCACATTAATGACAATAGGTGACGTCAACAATCTCTTCACTATTGAAGTTGACATAGTGTAGCAGGACTTTACACTGGAAGGTTTCCTATGATGGAAGTATTATTCAGCTCACTGTGAAAAATGTGACTATTAAGCTTCAGTTGAGTCGCCTCTATTAACTATGGCCTTAGGCAGACTTACAAATAACTCTAATTGAAAAAAGTACTTTAATATTTAACAATAAATTATTTTAAAACATTATTGTTCACACTTAAGCATAAACTAGCCTTTGCAGTGACTCTTTTGGCAGTCAATCAATGTTTCTTTTTTGGGAAGAAACGATTGCCTGAAAAGCCAAAAGAATGTCTGTTGAAATGCTTAGACTAAGCAAGGATTCATGGTCATTATTATAGTAAATTTTATTTAACAGGTTTTACAGATTAAGCCATTGACTCCCAGGGGTTCCCCATTGACGAGTAAAATCGTATGGCGTTAGACAGAGTAAAATACTAAGTCTGGCCAGTTCAGGCCGGTTTGGACGTCAAAGGGTTAATTAATTAAATACAAGGTCCCTGCCCCCCTGAACAATTAAGAGGCTAAGTGAGTCAGGGAGCTCTAGGCTTTTCCAGCAAGTCAGATTTACCTTTAACAGCCTTGGCGAAGTTACAGTAATCCTACCCAATTATTTTATTGGGAATTGCAAATGGTACACATGGGTATGACTCTGATATGTTCAAAGATATTGGTTGTGAATTTAACAGATTGAACATGAAAGGGAACTTGAGATTTTGATGTGAGTTCAGGTTTACTGAACCTTGACTACTGCCCTGACTTAAGCCATCAACTAGACTCAACATGGTGGTTATCAAAGTGGGGTCTGTATTCAGGCCTACTTTTGCATTCACCTAAAATCTGTGCGGACTTCTTAGTTTATTCTAAAGGCAGTTTTCAAACCATTCATATCTACCAATATAATTATTTTATGACAAGTTACAGTTCACATGGCAACCAGGTGTACAATCAGGACTGCACAGTTTGTAGCTACTCCAGTTTGGAAATTGAAAGTAACTTAACAAAGTTACTTTGTTTCTTTGTTAAGTAAGTTTCAATTCCAAACAGGAGTAGCTACAAATGTTTTTATTCTCAGCATCTCATGAATGGCTATTGAGTGAAACAGTAGACATCTTGCCATATCTGTTGCTGCCATTGGCTGGACCAGAGGAATTTCTGGAAGATGATATGGAGAAACTCCCCCCTGACCTGCAGTATCTGGATGATACAAAAGAGAGAGAACCTGATGCTGACATAAGAAAAATGCTGTTGGATGCCTTACTTCAGGTAAGTGAATAAGTTCCAAGTTAGGAATTTATGGGTATTTTGTATCTAAATTTACTAAATATTCATGGTGAATTTAAGTTTTCAAAAGCAGCTCGTGGCCTCAAGGTTTATGCTGCAACAGGACAACATCAAACGTCTAATTCATGGTTGGGCTTTGGGTTTTTAAGCCTTGTAGGGGACTAGACTATCTTCTGTATCTTAATCTGTAGGGAAAAGATTAAATGGGTCTTATATTCAAAAAGTCATGTTTTTTAGTTTTTTGTAGAAGGTGGTCGACTCAATGGTATGACTGTTTTACTTATTCATTGAAGAAAATATTGAAATAGCATTTTAATAAAAGAAAAGACTCTTGCCAATAATTTTCACCTTAAATTACCCTGATGTGATCTGCTGAGCCATGAATATTAGAAGCTGAGCATTTTTATGGAAAGCCATAACATTCTTGTGTAATCTTTATTCTTTTGGTCCTGAGGTTTTGTCCTGTGGTTTAGTTTTGTTGTTATGTGGTCAGGTTTTGTCATTATGTGATGAAGTTTGATGGTTACGT
>OX421449.1:12208321-12248321 GCA_949126865.1 Montipora capitata | reverse complement strand
GCGCTTGTGGCGATTTCCTTTGGGATAATTTTGAAGGAAACTTTGAAAAACTTCAGAACCCCAAAGATGAGGAATGAGCAAAAATTATTGCCGAGACCCGGGATTAATCAGAGCTCATTCGAGCCCTCCGTATTTGAACCAGGGACCTTCAGATCTTCAGTCTGACGCTCTCCCAACTGAGCTATCTCGGCAAGATGACAAGGAGCGGAAATGAGGGCCATGTTGATCACACTGGGATAAAGAAGAAGCTGTCCGTCCAATGCGTTGGAAAAGAGGAAGCCATTGATAGAGAGTTCTCAGGCTATTTCCGCTTGTGGCGACTTCCTTTGGGATAATTTTGAAGGAAACTTTGAAAAACTTCAGAACCCCAAAGATGAGGAATGAGCAAAAATTATTGCCGAGACCCGGGATTAATCAGAGCTCATTCGATCCCTCCGTCTTTGAACCAGGGACCTTCAGATCTTCTCCCAACTGAGCTATCTCGGCAAGATGACAAGGAGCGGAAATGAGGGCCATGTTAATCACACTGGGCTAAAGAAGAGGCTGTCCGTCCAATACCTTGGAAAAGAGGAAGCCATTGATAGAGAGTTCTCAGGCTATTTGCGCTTGTGGCGATTTCCTTTGGGATAATTTTGAAGGAAACTTTGAAAAACTTCAGAACCCCAAAGATGAGGAATGAGCAAAAATTATTGCCGAGACCCGGGATTAATCAGAGCTCATTCGAGCCCTCCGTATTTGAACCAGGGACCTTCAGATCTTCAGTCTGACACTCTCCCAACTGAGCTATCTCGGCAAGATAACAAGGAGCGGAAATGAGGGCCATGTTGATCACACTGGGATAAAGAAGAAGCTGTCCGTCCAATGCGTTGGAAAAGAGGAAGCCATTGATAGAGAGTTCTCAGGGTATTTGCGCTTGTGGCGATTTCCTTTGGGATAATTTTGAAGGAAACTTTGAAAAACTTCATGCCCCCAAAGATGAGGAATGAGCAAAAATTATTGCCGAGACCCGGGATTAATCAGAGCTCATTCGATCCCTCCGTCTTTGAACCAGGGACCTTCAGATCTTCTCCCAACTGAGCTATCTCGGCAAGATGACAAGGAGCGGAAATGAGGGCTATGTTAATCACACTGGGCTAAAGAAGAGGCTGTCCGTCCAATACCTTGGAAAAGAGGAAGCCATTGATAGAGAGTTCTCAGGCTATTTGCGCTTGTGGCGATTTCCTTTGGGATAATTTTGAAGGAAACTTTGAAAAACTTCAGAACCCCAAAGATGAGGAATGAGCAAAAATTATTGCCGAGACCCGGGATTAATCAGAGCTCATTCGAGCCCTCCGTATTTGAACCAGGGACCTTCAGATCTTCAGTCTGACGCTCTCCCAACTGAGCTATCTCGGCAAGATGACAAGTAGCCTTAATGAGGGCCATGTTAATCACACTGGATTAAAGAAGAGGCTGTCCGTCAAATGCGTTGGGAAAGAGGAAGCCATTGATAGAAAGTTCTCAGGCTATTTGCGCTTGTGGCGATTTCCTTTGGGATAATTTTGAAGGAAACTTTGAAAAACTTCAGAACCCCAAAGATGAGGAATGAGCAAAAATTATTGCCGAGACCCGGGATTAATCAGAGCTCATTCGAGCCCTCCGTATTTGAACCAGGGACCTTCAGATCTTCAGTCTGACACTCTCCCAACTGAGCTATCTCGGCAAGATAACAAGGAGCGGAAACGAGGGCCATGTTGATCACACTGGGATAAAGAAGAAGCTGTCCGTCCAATGCGTTGGAAAAGAGGAAGCCATTGATAGAGAGTTCTCAGGGTATTTGCGCTTGTGGCGATTTCCTTTGGGATAATTTTGAAGGAAACTTTGAAAAACTTCAGAACCCCAAAGATGAGGAATGAGCAAAAATTATTGCCGAGACCGGGGATTAATCAGAGCTCATTCGAGCCCTCCGTATTTGAACCAGGGACCTTCAGATCTTCAGTCTGACGCTCTCCCAACTAAGCTATCTCGGCAAGGTGACAAGTAGCCTTAATGAGGGCCATGTTAATCACACTGGGCTAAAGAAGAGGCTGTCCGTCAAATGCGTTAGGAAAGAGGAAGCCATTGATAGAGAGTTCTCAGGCTATTGCACTTGTGGCAATTTCCTTTGGGATAATTTTGAAGGAAACTTTGAAAAACTTCAGAACCCCAAAGATGAGGAATGAGCAAAAATTACTGCCGAGACCCGGGATTAATCAGAGCTCATTCGAGCCCTCCGTATTTGAACCAGGGACCTTCAGATCTTCAGTCTGACGCTCTCCCAACTAAGCTATCTCGGCAAGATGACAAGTAGCCTTAATGAGGGCCATGTTAATCACTTTGGGCTAAAGAAGAGGCTGTCCGTCAAATGCGTTGGGAAAGAGGAAGCCATTGATAGAGAGTTCTCGGGCTATTTGCGCTTGTGGCGATTTCCTTTGGGATAATTTTGAAGGAAACTTTGAAAAACTTCAGAACCCCAAAGATGAGGAATGAGCAAAAATTATTGCCGAGACCCGGGATTAATCAGAGCTCATTCGAGCCCTCCGTATTTGAACCAGGGACCTTCAGATCTTCAGTCTGACGCTCTCCCAACTGAGCTATCTCGGCAAGATGAAGCGGAAATGAGGGTCATGTTAATCACACTGGGCTAAAGAAGAGGCTGTCCGTCCAATACCTTGGAAAAGAGGAAGCCATTGATAGAGAGTTCTCAGGCTATTTGCGCTTGTGGCGATTTCCTTTGGGATAATTTTGAAGGAAACTTTGAAAAACTTCATAACCCCAAAGATGAGGAATGAGCTAAAATTATTGCCGAGACCCGGGATTGATCAGAGCTCATTCGAGCCCTCCGTCTTTGAACCAGGGACCTTCAGATCTTCAGTCTGACGCTCTCCCAACTGAGCTATCTCGGCAAGATGACAAGTAGCCTTAATGAGGGCCATGTTAATCACACTGGGCTAAAGAAGAGGCTGTCCCTCAAATGCGTTGGGAAAGAGGAAGCCATTGATAGAGAGTTCTCAGGCTATTTGCGCTTGTGGCGATTTCCTTTGGGATAATTTTGAAGGAAACTTTGAAAAACTTCATGCCCCCAAAGATGAGGAATGAGCAAAAATTATTGCCGAGACCCGGGATTAATCAGAGCTCATTCGAGCCCTCCGTATTTGAACCAGGGACCTTCAGATCTTCAGTCTGACGCTCTCCCAACTGAGCTATCTCGGCAAGATGAAGCGGAAATGAGGGTCATGTTAATCACACTGATCTAAAGAAGAGGCTGTCCGTCGAATGCGTTGGAAAAGAGGAAGCCATTGATAGAGAGTTCTCAGGCTATTTGCGCTTGTGGCGATTTCCTTTGGGATAATTTTGAAGGAAACTTTGAAAAACTTCAGAACCCCAAAGATGAGGAATGAGCAAAAATTATTACCGAGACCCGGGATTAATCAGAGCTCATTCGAGCCCTCCGTCTTTGAACCAGGGACCTTAAGATCTTCAGTCTGACGCTCTCCCAACTGAGCTATCTCGGCAAGATAACAAGGAGCGGAAATGAGGGCCATGTTAATCACACTGGGCTAAAGAAGAGGCTGTCCGTCGAATGCGTTGGAAAAGAGGAAGCCATTGATACAGAGTTCTCAGGCTATTTGCGCTTGTGGCGATTTCCTTTGGGATAATTTTGAAGGAAACTTTGAAAAACTTCATAACCCCAAAGATGAGGAATGAGCAAAAATTATTGCCGAGACCCGGGATTAATCAGAGCTCATTCGAGCCCTCCGTCTTTGAACCAGGGACCTTCAGATCTTCAGTCTGACGCTCTCCCAACTGAGCTATCTCGGCAAGATGAAGCGGAAATGAGGGTCATGTTAATCACACTGGGCTAAAGAAGAGGCTCTCCGTCCAATACCTTGGAAAAGAGGAAGCCATTGATAGAGAGTTCTCAGGCTATTTGCGCTTGTGGCGATTTCCTTTGGGATAATTTTGAAGGAAACTTTGAAAAACTTCAGAACCCCAAAGATGAGGAATGAGCAAAAATTATTGCCGAGACCCGGGATTAATCAGAGCTCATTCGAGCCCTCCGTATTTGAACCAGGGACCTTCAGATCTTCAGTCTGACACTCTCCCAACTGAGCTATCTCGGCAAGATAACAAGGAGCGGAAATGAGGGCCATGTTGATCACACTGGGATAAAGAAGAAGCTGTCCGTCCAATGCGTTGGAAAAGAGGAAGCCATTGATAGAGAGTTCTCAGGGTATTTGCGCTTGTGGCGATTTCCTTTGGGATAATTTTGAAGGAAACTTTGAAAAACTTCAGAACCCCAAAGATGAGGAATGAGCAAAAATTATTGCCGAGACCCGGGATTAATCAGAGCTCATTCGATCCCTCCGTCTTTGAACCAGGGACCTTCAGATCTTCTCCCAACTGAGCTATCTCGGCAAGATGACAAGGAGCGGAAATGAGGGCTATGTTAATCACACTGGGCTAAAGAAGAGGCTGTCCGTCCAATACCTTGGAAAAGAGGAAGCCATTGATAGAGAGTTCTCAGGCTATTTGCGCTTGTGGCGATTTCCTTTGGGATAATTTTGAAGGAAACTTTGAAAAACTTCAGAACCCCAAAGATGAGGAATGAGCAAAAATTATTGCCGAGACCCGGGATTAATCAGAGCTCATTCGAGCCCTCCGTATTTGAACCAGGGACCTTCAGATCTTCAGTCTGACGCTCTCCCAACTGAGCTATCTCGGCAAGATGAAGCGGAAATGAGGGTCATGTTAATCACACTGGGCTAAAGAAGAGGCTGTCCGTCCAATACCTTGGAAAAGAGGAAGCCATTGATAGAGAGTTCTCAGGCTATTTGCGCTTGTGGCGATTTCCTTTGGGATAATTTTGAAGGAAACTTTGAAAAACTTCATAACCCCAAAGATGAGGAATGAGCAAAAATTATTGCCGAGACCCGGGATTAATCAGAGCTCATTCGAGCCCTCCGTCTTTGAACCAGGGACCTTCAGATCTTCAGTCTGACGCTCTCCCAACTGAGCTATCTCGGCAAGATGACAAGTAGCCTTAATGAGGGCCATGTTAATCACACTGGATTAAAGAAGAAGCTGTCCGTCAAATGCGTTGGGAAAGAGGAAGCCATTGATAGAAAGTTCTCAGGCTATTTGCGCTTGTGGCGATTTCCTTTGGGATAATTTTGAAGGAAACTTTGAAAAACTTCATAACCCCAAAGATGAGGAATGAGCAAAAATTATTGCCGAGACCGGGGATTAATCAGAGCTCATTCGAGCCCTCCGTATCTGAACCAGGGACCTTCAGATCTTCAGTCTGACGCTCTCCCAACTGAGCTATCTCGGCAAGGTGACAAGTAGCCTTAATGAGGGCCATGTTAATCACACTGGGCTAAAGAAGAGGCTGTCCGTCAAATGCGTTAGGAAAGAGGAAGCCATTGATAGAGAGTTCTCAGGCTATTGCACTTGTGGCAATTTCCTTTGGGATAATTTTGAAGGAAACTTTGAAAAACTTCAGAACCCCAAAGATGAGGAATGAGCAAAAATTACTGCCGAGACCCGGGATTAATCAGAGCTCATTCGAGCCCTCCGTATTTGAACCAGGGACCTTCAGATCTTCAGTCTGACGCTCTCCCAACTAAGCTATCTCGGCAAGATGACAAGTAGCCTTAATGAGGGCCATGTTAATCACTTTGGGCTAAAGAAGAGGCTGTCCGTCAAATGCGTTGGAAAACAGGAAGCCATTGATAGAGAGTTCTCGGGCTATTTGCGCTTGTGGCGATTTCCTTTGGGATAATTTTGAAGGAAACTTTGAAAAACTTCAGAACCCCAAAGATGAGGAATGAGCAAAAATTATTGCCGAGACCCGGGATTAATCAGAGCTCATTCGAGCCCTCCGTATTTGAACCAGGGACCTTCAGATCTTCAGTCTGACGCTCTCCCAACTGAGCTATCTCGGCAAGATGAAGCGGAAATGAGGGTCATGTTAATCACACTGGGCTAAAGAAGAGGCTGTCCGTCCAATACCTTGGAAAAGAGGAAGCCATTGATAGAGAGTTCTCAGGCTATTTGCGCTTGTGGCGATTTCCTTTGGGATAATTTTGAAGGAAACTTTGAAAAACTTCATAACCCCAAAGATGAGGAATGAGCAAAAATTATTGCCGAGACCCGGGATTGATCAGAGCTCATTCGAGCCCTCCGTCTTTGAACCAGGGACCTTCAGATCTTCAGTCTGACGCTCTCCCAACTGAGCTATCTCGGCAAGATGACAAGTAGCCTTAATGAGGGCCATGTTAATCACACTGGGCTAAAGAAGAGGCTGTCCGTCAAATGCGTTGGGAAAGAGGAAGCCATTGATAGAGAGTTCTCAGGCTATTTGCGCTTGTGGCGATTTCCTTTGGGATAATTTTGAAGGAAACTTTGAAAAACTTCATAACCCCAAAGATGAGGAATGAGCAAAAATTATTGCCGAGACCCGGGATTAATCAGAGCTCATTCGAGCCCTCCGTATTTGAACCAGGGACCTTCAGATCTTCAGTCTGACGCTCTCCCAACTGAGCTATCTCGGCAAGATGAAGCGGAAATGAGGGTCATGTTAATCACACTGATCTAAAGAAGAGGCTGTCCGTCGAATGCGTTGGAAAAGAGGAAGCCATTGATAGAGAGTTCTCAGGCTATTTGCGCTTGTGGCGATTTCCTTTGGGATAATTTTGAAGGAAACTTTGAAAAACTTCATAACCCCAAAGATGAGGAATGAGCAAAAATTATTGCCGAGACCCGGGATTAATCAGAGCTCATTCGAGCCCTCCGTCTTTGAACCAGGGACCTTCAGATCTTCAGTCTGACGCTCTCCCAACTGAGCTATCTCGGCAAGATGACAAGTAGCCTTAATGAGGGCCATGTTAATCACACTGGATTAAAGAAGAGGCTGTCCGTCAAATGCGTTGGGAAAGAGGAAGCCATTGATAGAGAGTTCTCAGGCTATTTGCGCTTGTGGCGATTTCCTTTGGGATAATTTTGAAGGAAACTTTGAAAAACTTCATAACCCCAAAGATGAGGAATGAGCAAAAATTATTGCCGAGACCCGGGATTAATCAGAGCTCATTCGAGCCCTCCGTCTTTGAACCAGGGACCTTCAGATCTTCAGTCTGACGCTCTCCCAACTGAGCTATCTCGGCAAGATGAAGCGGAAATGAGGGTCATCTTAATCACACTGATCTAAAGAAGAGGCTGTCCGTCGAATGCGTTGGAAAAGAGGAAGCCATTGATACAGAGTTCTCAGGCTATTTGCGCTTGTGGCGATTTCCTTTGGGATAATTTTGAAGGAAACTTTGAAAAACTTCAGAACCCCAAAGATGAGGAATGAGCAAAAATTATTGCCGAGACCCGGGATTAATCAGAGCTGATTCGAGCCCTCCGTATTTGAACCAGGGACCTTCAGATCTTCAGTCTGACGCTCTCCCAACTGAGCTATCTCGGCAAGATGACAAGTAGCCTTAATGAGGGCCATGTTAATCACACTGGGCTAAAGAAGAGGCTGTCCGTCAAATGCGTTGGAAAAGAGGAAGCCATTGATAGAGAGTTCTCAGGCTATTTGCGCTTGTGGCGATTTCCTTTGGGATAATTTTGAAGAAAACTTTGAAAAACTTCATAACCCCAAAGATGAGGAATGAGCAAAAATTATTGCCGAGACCCGGGATTAATCAGAGCTCATTCGAGCCCTCCGTCTTTGAACCAGGGACCTTCAGATCTTCAGTCTGACGCTCTCCCAACTGAGCTATCTCGGCAAGATGAAGCGGAAATGAGGGTCATCTTAATCACACTGATCTAAAGAAGAGGCTGTCCGTCGAATGCGTTGGAAAAGAGGAAGCCATTGATACAGAGTTCTCAGGCTATTTGCGCTTGTGGCGATTTCCTTTGGGATAATTTTGAAGGAAACTTTGAAAAACTTCAGAACCCCAAAGATGAGGAATGAGCAAAAATTATTGCCGAGACCCGGGATTAATCAGAGCTCATTCGAGCCCTCCGTCTTTGAACCAGGGACCTTCAGATCTTCAGTCTGACGCTCTCCCAACTGAGCTATCTCGGCAAGATCACAAGTAGCCTTAATGAGGGCCATGTTAATCACACTGGATTAAAGAAGAGGCTGTCCGTCAAATGCGTTGGGAAAGAGGAAGCCATTGATAGAGAGTTCTCAGGCTATTTGCGCTTGTGGCGATTTCCTTTGGGATAATTTTGAAGGAAACTTTGAAAAACTTCATAACCCCAAAGATGAGGAATGAGCAAAAATTATTGCCGAGACCCGGGATTAATCAGAGCTCATTCGAGCCCTCCGTCTTTGAACCAGGGACCTTCAGATCTTCAGTCTGACGCTCTCCCAACTGAGCTATCTCGGCAAGATGAAGCGGAAATGAGGGTCATCTTAATCACACTGATCTAAAGAAGAGGCTGTCCGTCGAATGCGTTGGAAAAGAGGAAGCCATTGATACAGAGTTCTCAGGCTATTTGCGCTTGTGGCGATTTCCTTTGGGATAATTTTGAAGGAAACTTTGAAAAACTTCAGAACCCCAAAGATGAGGAATGAGCAAAAATTATTGCCGAGACCCGGGATTAATCAGAGCTCATTCGAGCCCTCCGTCTTTGAACCAGGGACCTTCAGATCTTCAGTCTGACGCTCTCCCAACTGAGCTATCTCGGCAAGATGAAGCGGAAATGAGGGTCATGTTAATCACACTGGGCTAAAGAAGAGGCTGTCCGTCCAATACCTTGGAAAAGAGGAAGCCATTGATAGAGAGTTCTCAGGCTATTTGCGCTTGTGGCGATTTCCTTTGGGATAATTTTGAAGGAAACTTTGAAAAACTTCAGAACCCCAAAGATGAGGAATGAGAAAAAATTATTGCCGAGACCCGGGATTAATCAGAGCTCATTCGATCCCTCCGTCTTTGAACCAGGGACCTTCAGATCTTCTCCCAACTGAGCTATCTCGGCAAGATGACAAGGAGCGGAAATGAGAGCCATGTTAATCACACCGGGCTAAAGAAGAGGCTGTCCGTCGAATACCTTGGAAAAGAGGAAGCCATTGATAGAGAGTTCTCATGCTATTTGCGCTTGTGGCGATTTCCTTTGGGATAATTTTGAAGGAAACTTTGAAAAACTTCAGAACCCCAAAGATGAGGAATGAGCAAAACTTATTGCCGAGACCCGGGATTAATCAGACCTCATTCGAGCCCTCCGTATTTGAACCAGGGACCTTCAGATCTTCAGTCTGACGCTCTCCCAACTGAGCTATCTCGGCAACATGACAAGGAGCGGAAATGAGGGCCATGTTGATCACACTGGGATAAAGAAGAAGCTGTCCGTCCAATGCGTTGGAAAAGAGGAAGCCATTGATAGAGAGTTCTCAGGCTATTTGCGCTTGTGGCGATTTCCTTTGGGATAATTTTGAAGGAAACTTTGAAAAACTTCAGAACCCCAAAGATGAGGAATGAGAAAAAATTATTCCCGAGACCCGGGATTAATCAGAGCTCATTCGATCCCTCCGTCTTTGAACCAGGGACCTTCAGATCTTCTCCCAACTGAGCTATCTCGGCAAGATGACAAGGAGCGGAAATGAGGGCCATGTTAATCACACTGGGCTAAAGAAGAGGCTGTCCGTCCAATACCTTGGAAAAGAGGAAGCCATTGATAGAGAGTTCTCAGGCTATTTGCGCTTGTGGCGATTTCCTTTGGGATAATTTTGAAGGAAACTTTGAAAAACTTCATAACCCCAAAGATGAGGAATGAGCAAAAATTATTGCCGAGACCCGGGATTAATCAGAGCTCATTCGAGCCCTCCGTATTTGAACCAGGGACCTTCAGATCTTCAGTCTGACACTCTCCCAACTGAGCTATCTCGGCAAGATAACAAGGAGCGGAAATGAGGGCCATGTTGATCACACTGGGATAAAGAAGAAGCTGTCCGTCCAATGCGTTGGAAAAGAGGAAGCCATTGATAGAGAGTTCTCAGGGTATTTGCGCTTGTGGCGATTTCCTTTGGGATAATTTTGAAGGAAACTTTGAAAAACTTCAGAACCCCAAAGATGAGGAATGAGCAAAAATTATTGCCGAGCTCCGGGATTAATCAGAGCTCATTCGATCCCTCCGTCTTTGAACCAGGGACCTTCAGATCTTCTCCCAACTGAGCTATCTCGGCAAGATGACAAGGAGCGGAAATGAGGGCTATGTTAATCACACTGGGCTAAAGAAGAGGCTGTCCGTCCAATACCTTGGAAAAGAGGAAGCCATTGATAGAGAGTTCTCAGGCTATTTGCGCTTGTGGCGATTTCCTTTGGGATAATTTTGAAGGAAACTTTGAAAAACTTCATAACCCCAAAGATGAGGAATGAGCAAAAATTATTGCCGAGACCCGGGATTAATCAGAGCTCATTCGAGCCCTCCGTCTTTGAACCAGGGACATTCAGATCTTCAGTCTGACGCTCTCCCAACTGAGCTATCTCGGCAAGATGACAAGTAGCCTTAATGAGGGCCATGTTAATCACACTGGGCTAAAGAAGAGGCTGTCCGTCAAATGCGTTGGGAAAGAGGAAGCCATTGATAGAGAGTTCTCAGGCTATTTGCGCTTGTGGCGATTTCCTTTGGGATAATTTTGAAGGAAACTTTGAAAAACTTCATAACCCCAAAGATGAGGAATGAGCAAAAATTATTGCCGAGACCCGGGATTAATCAGAGCTCATTCGAGCCCTCCGTCTTTGAACCAGGGACCTTCAGATCTTCAGTCTGACGCTCTCCCAACTGAGCTATCTCGGCAAGATGAAGCGGAAATGAGGGTCATGTTAATTACACTGGGCTAAAGAAGAGGCTGTCCGTCCAATACCTTGGAAAAGAGGAAGCCATTGATAGAGAGTTCTCAGGCTATTTGCGCTTGTGGCGATTTCCTTTGGGATAATTTTGAAGGAAACTTTGAAAAACTTCATAACCCCAAAGATGAGGAATGAGCAAAAATTATTGCCGAGACCCGGGATTAATCAGAGCTCATTCGAGCCCTCCGTCTTTGAACCAGGGACCTTCAGATCTTCAGTCTGACGCTCTCCCAACTGAGCTATCTCGGCAAGATGACAAGTAGCCTTAATGAGGGCCATGTTAATCACACTGGATTAAAGAAGAGGCTGTCCGTCAAATGCGTTGGGAAAGAGGAAGCCATTGATAGAGAGTTCTCAGGCTATTTGCGCTTGTGGCGATTTCCTTTGGGATAATTTTGAAGGAAACTTTGAAAAACTTCATAACCCCAAAGATGAGGAATGAGCAAAAATTATTGCCGAGACCCGGGATTAATCAGAGCTCATTCGAGCCCTCCGTATTTGAACCAGGGACCTTCAGATCTTCAGTCTGACGCTCTCCCAACTGAGCTATCTCGGCAAGATGAAGCCGAAATGAGGGTCATCTTAATAACACTGACCTAAAGAAGAGGCTGTCCGTCGAATGCGTTGGAAAAGAGGAAGCCATTGATACAGAGTTCTCAGGCTATTTGCGCTTGTGGCGATTTCCTTTGGGATAATTTTGAAGGAAACTTTGAAAAACTTCATAACCCCAAAGATGAGGAATGAGCAAAAATTATTGCCGAGACCCGGGATTAATCAGAGCTCATTCGAGCCCTCCGTCTTTGAACCAGGGACCTTCAGATCTTCAGTCTGACGCTCTCCCAACTGAACTATCTCGGCAAGGTGACAAGTAGCCTTAATGAGGGCCATGTTAATCACACTGGGCTAAAGAAGAGGCTGTCCGTCAAATGCGTTGGGAAAGAGGAAGCCATTGATAGAGAGTTCTCAGGCTATTGCACTTGTGGCAATTTCCTTTGGGATAATTTTGAAGGAAACTTTGAAAAACTTCAGAACCCCAAAGATGAGGAATGAGCAAAAATTACTGCCGAGACCCGGGATTAATCAGAGCTCATTCGAGCCCTCCGTATTTGAACCAGGGACCTTCAGATCTTCAGTCTGACGCTCTCCCAACTAAGCTATCTCGTCAAGATGACAAGGAAATGAGGGGCATGTTAATCACACTGGGCTAAAGAAGAGGCTGTCCGTCCAATACCTTGGAAAAGAGGAAGCCATTGATAGAGAGTTCTCAGCCTATTTGCGCTTGTGGCGATTTCCTTTGGGATAATTTTGAAGGAAACTTTGAAAAACTTCATAACCCCAAAGATGAGGAATGAGCAAAAATTATTGCCGAGACCCGGGATTAATCAGAGCTCATTCGAGCCCTCCGTCTCTGAACCAGGGACCTTCAGATCTTCAGTCTGACGCTCTCCCAACTGAGCTATCTCGGCAAGATGACAAGTAGCCTTAATGAGGGCCATGTTAATCACACTGGGCTAAAGAAGAGGCTGTCCGTCAAATGCGTTGGGAAAGAGGAAGCCATTGATAGAGAGTTCTCAGGCTATTTGCGCTTGTGGCGATTTCCTTTGGGATAATTTTGAAGGAAACTTTGAAAAACTTCATAACCCCAAAGATGAGGAATGAGCAAAAATTATTGCCGAGACCCGGGATTAATCAGAGCTCATTCGAGCCCTCCGTATTTGAACCAGGGACCTTCAGATCTTCAGTCTGACGCTCTCCCAACTGAGCTATCTCGGCAAGATGAAGCGGAAATGAGGGTCATGTTAATCACACTGGGCTAAAGAAGAGGCTGTCCGTCCAATACCTTGGAAAAGAGGAAGCCATTGATAGAGAGTTCTCAGGCTATTTGCGCTTGTGGCGATTTCCTTTGGGATAATTTTGAAGGAAACTTTGAAAAACTTCATAACCCCAAAGATGAGGAATGAGCAAAAATTATTGCCGAGACCCGGGATTAATCAGAGCTCATTCGAGCCCTCCGTCTTTGAACCAGGGACCTTCAGATCTTCAGTCTGACGCTCTCCCAACTGAGCTATCTCGGCAAGATGACAAGTAGCCTTAATGAGGGCCATGTTAATCACACTGGGCTAAAGAAGAGGCTGTCCGTCAAATGCGTTGGGAAAGAGGAAGCCATTGATAGAGAGTTCTCAGGCTATTTGCGCTTGTGGCGATTTCCTTTGGGATAATTTTGAAGGAAACTTTGAAAAACTTCATAACCCCAAAGATGAGGAATGAGCAAAAATTATTGCCGAGACCCGGGATTAATCAGAGCTCATTCGAGCCCTCCGTATTTGAACCAGGGACCTTCAGATCTTCAGTCTGACGCTCTCCCAACTGAGCTATCTCGGCAAGATGAAGCGGAAATGAGGGTCATGTTAATCACACTGGGCTAAAGAAGAGGCTGTCCGTCCAATACCTTGGAAAAGAGGAAGCCATTGATAGAGAGTTCTCAGGCTATTTGCGCTTGTGGCGATTTCCTTTGGGATAATTTTGAAGGAAACTTTGAAAAACTTCATAACCCCAAAGATGAGGAATGAGCAAAAATTATTGCCGAGACCCGGGATTAATCAGAGCTCATTCGAGCCCTCCGTCTTTGAACCAGGGACCTTCAGATCTTCAGTCTGACGCTCTCCCAACTGAGCTATCTCGGCAAGATGACAAGTAGCCTTAATGAGGGCCATGTTAATCACACTGGGCTAAAGAAGAGGCTGTCCGTCAAATGCGTTGGGAAAGAGGAAGCCATTGATAGAGAGTTCTCAGGCTATTTGCGCTTGTGTCGATTTCCTTTGGGATAATTTTGAAGGAAACTTTGAAAAACTTCATAACCCCAAAGATGAGGAATGAGCAAAAATTATTGCCGAGACCCGGGATTAATCAGAGCTGATTCGAGCCCTCCGTATTTGAACCAGGGACCTTCAGATCTTCAGTCTGACGCTCTCCCAACTGAGCTATCTCGGCAAGATGACAAGTAGCCTTAATGAGGGCCATGTTAATCACTGATCTAAACCAGGGACCTTCAGATCTTCAGTCTGACGCTCTCCCAACTGAGCTATCTCGGCAAGATGAAGCGGAAATGAGGGTCATGTTAATCACACTGGGCTAAAGAAGAGGCTGTCCGTCCAATACCTTGGAAAAGAGGAAGCCATTGATAGAGAGTTCTCAGGCTATTTGCGCTTGTGGCGATTTCCTTTGGGATAATTTTGAAGGAAACTTTGAAAAACTTCATAACCCCAAAGATGAGGAATGAGCAAAAATTATTGCCGAGACCCGGGATTAATCAGAGCTCATTCGAGCCCTCCGTCTTTGAACCAAGGACCTTCAGATCTTCAATCTAACGCTCTCCCAACTGAGCTATCTCGGCAAGATGACAAGTAGCCTTAATGAGGGCCATGTTAATCACTGATCTAAACCAGGGACCTTCAGATCTTCAGTCTGACGCTCTCCCAACTGAGCTATCTCGGCAAGATGAGGCGGAAATGAGGGTCATCTTAATCACACTGGGCTAAAGAAGAGGCTGTCCGTCCAATACCTTGGAAAAGAGGAAGCCATTGATAGAGAGTTATCAGGCTATTTGCGCTTGTGGCGATTTCCTTTGGGATAATTTTGAAGGAAACTTTGAAAAACTTCAGAACCCCAAAGATGAGGAATGAGAAAAAATTATTGCCGAGACCCGGGATTAATCAGAGCTCATTCGATCCCTCCGTCTTTGAACCAGGGACCTTCAGATCTTCTCCCAACTGAGCTATCTCGGCAAGATGACAAGGAGCGGAAATGAGAGCCATGTTAATCACACCGGGCTAAAGAAGAGGCTGTCCGTCCAATACCTTGGAAAAGAGGAAGCCATTGATAGAGAGTTCTCATGCTATTTGCGCTTGTGGCGATTTCCTTTGGATTAATTTTGAAGGAAACTTTGAAAAACTTCAGAACCCCAAAGATGAGGAATTAGCAAAACTTATTGCCGAGACCCGGGATTAATCAGAGCTCATTCGAGCCCTCCGTATTTGAACCAGGGACCTTCAGATCTTCAGTCTGACGCTCTCCCAACTGAGCTATCTCGGCAAGATGACAAGGAGCGGAAATGAGGGCCATGTTGATCACACTGGGATAAAGAAGAAGCTGTCCGTCCAATGCGTTGGAAAAGAGGAAGCCATTGATAGAGAGTTCTCAGGCTATTTGCGCTTGTGGCGATTTCCTTTGGGATAATTTTGAAGGAAACTTTGAAAAACTTCAGAACCCCAAAGATGAGGAATGAGAAAAAATTATTGCCGAGACCCGGGATTAATCAGAGCTCATTCGATCCCTCCGTCTTTGAACCAGGGACCTTCAGATCTTCTCCCAACTGAGCTATCTCGGCAAGATGACAAGGAGCGGAAATTAGGGCCATGTTAATCACACTGGGCTAAAGAAGAGGCTGTCCGTCCAATACCTTGGAAAAGAGGAAGCCATTGATAGAGAGTTCTCAGGCTATTTGCGCTTGTGGCGATTTCCTTTGGGATAATTTTGAAGGAAACTTTGAAAAACTTCAGAACCCCAAAGATGAGGAATGAGCAAAAATTATTGCCGAGACCCGGGATTAATCAGAGCTCATTCGAGCCCTCCGTATTTGAACCAGGGACCTTCAGATCTTCAGTCTGACACTCTCCCAACTGAGCTATCTCGGCAAGATAACAAGGAGCGGAAATGAGGGCCATGTTGATCACACTGGGATAAAGAAGAAGCTGTCCGTCCAATGCGTTGGAAAAGAGGAAGCCATTGATAGAGAGTTCTCAGGGTATTTTCGCTTGTGGCGATTTCCTTTGGGATAATTTTGAAGGAAACTTTGAAAAACTTCAGAACCCCAAAGATGAGGAATGAGCAAAAATTATTGCCGAGACCCGGGATTAATCAGAGCTCATTCGATCCCTCCGTCTTTGAACCAGGGACCTTCAGATCTTCTCCCAACTGAGCTATCTCGGCAAGATGACAAGGAGCGGAAATGAGGGCTATGTTAATCACACTGGGCTAAAGAAGAGGCTGTCCGTCCAATACCTTGGAAAAGAGGAAGCCATTGATAGAGAGTTCTCAGGCTATTTGCGCTTGTGGCGATTTCCTTTGGGATAATTTTGAAGGAAACTTTGAAAAACTTCATAACCCCAAAGATGAGGAATGAGCAAAAATTATTGCCGAGACCCGGGATTAATCAGAGCTCATTCGAGCCCTCCGTCTTTGAACCAGGGACCTTCAGATCTTCAGTCTGACGCTCTCCCAACTGAGCTATCTCGCCAAGATGAAGCGGAAATGAGGGTCATGTTAATCACACTGGGCTAAAGAAGAGGCTGTCCGTCCAATACCTTGGAAAAGAGGAAGCCATTGATAGAGAGTTCTCAGGCTATTTGCGCTTGTGGCGATTTCCTTTGGGATAATTTTGAAGGAAACTTTGAAAAACTTCATAACCCCAAAGATGAGGAATGAGCAAAAATTATTGCCGAGACCCGGGATTAATCAGAGCTCATTCGAGCCCTCCGTCTTTGAACCAGGGACCTTCAGATCTTCAGTCTGACGCTCTCCCAACTGAGCTATCTCGGCAAGATGACAAGTAGCCTTAATGAGGGCCATGTTAATCACACTGGATTAAAGAAGAGGCTGTCCGTCAAATGCGTTGGGAAAGAGGAAGCCATTGATAGAAAGTTCTCAGGCTATTTGCGCTTGTGGCGATTTCCTTTGGGATAATTTTGAAGGAAACTTTGAAAAACTTCAGAACCCCAAAGATGAGGAATGAGCAAAAATTATTGCCGAGACCGGGGATTAATCAGAGCTCATTCGAGCCCTCCGTATTTGAACCAGGGACCTTCAGATCTTCAGTCTGACGCTCTCCCAACTGAGCTATCTCGGCAAGGTGACAAGTAGCCTTAATGAGGGCCATGTTAATCACACTGGGCTAAAGAAGAGGCTGTCCGTCAAATGCGTTAGGAAAGAGGAAGCCATTGATAGAGAGTTCTCAGGCTATTGCACTTGTGGCAATTTCCTTTGGGATAATTTTGAAGGAAACTTTGAAAAACTTCAGAACCCCAAAGATGAGGAATGAGCAAAAATTACTGCCGAGACCCGGGATTAATCAGAGCTCATTCGAGCCCTCCGTATTTGAACCAGGGACCTTCAGATCTTCAGTCTGACGCTCTCCCAACTAAGCTATCTCGGCAAGATGACAAGTAGCCTTAATGAGGGCCATGTTAATCACTTTGGGCTAAAGAAGAGGCTGTCCGTCAAATGCGTTGGGAAAGAGGAAGCCATTGATAGAGAGTTCTCGGGCTATTTGCGCTTGTGGCGATTTCCTTTGGGATAATTTTGAAGGAAACTTTGAAAAACTTCATAACCCCAAAGATGAGGAATGAGCAAAAATTATTGCCGAGACCCGGGATTAATCAGAGCTCATTCGAGCCCTCCGTCTTTGAACCAGGGACCTTCAGATCTTCAGTCTGACGCTCTCCCAACTGAGCTATCTCGCCAAGATGAAGCGGAAATGAGGGTCATGTTAATCACACTGGGCTAAAGAAGAGGCTGTCCGTCCAATACCTTGGAAAAGAGGAAGCCATTGATAGAGAGTTCTCAGGCTATTTGCGCTTGTGGCGATTTCCTTTGGGATAATTTTGAAGGAAACTTTGAAAAACTTCATAACCCCAAAGATGAGGAATGAGCAAAAATTATTGCCGAGACCCGGGATTAATCAGAGCTCATTCGAGCCCTCCGTCTTTGAACCAGGGACCTTCAGATCTTCAGTCTGACGCTCTCCCAACTGAGCTATCTCGGCAAGATGACAAGTAGCCTTAATGAGGGCCATGTTAATCACACTGGATTAAACAAGAGGCTGTCCGTCAAATGCGTTGGGAAAGAGGAAGCCATTGATAGAAAGTTCTCAGGCTATTTGCGCTTGTGGCGATTTCCTTTGGGATAATTTTGAAGGAAACTTTGAAAAACTTCATAACCCCAAAGATGAGGAATGAGCAAAAATTATTGCCGAGACCGGGGATTAATCAGAGCTCATTCGAGCCCTCCGTATTTGAACCAGGGACCTTCAGATCTTCAGTCTGACGCTCTCCCAACTGAGCTATCTCGGCAAGGTGACAAGTAGCCTTAATGAGGGCCATGTTAATCACACTGGGCTAAAGAAGAGGCTGTCCGTCAAATGCGTTAGGAAAGAGGAAGCCATTGATAGAGAGTTCTCAGGCTATTGCACTTGTGGCAATTTCCTTTGGGATAATTTTGAAGGAAACTTTGAAAAACTTCAGAACCCCAAAGATGAGGAATGAGCAAAAATTACTGCCGAGACCCGGGATTAATCAGAGCTCATTCGAGCCCTCCGTATTTGAACCAGGGACCTTCAGATCTTCAGTCTGACGCTCTCCCAACTAAGCTATCTCGGCAAGATGACAAGTAGCCTTAATGAGGGCCATGTTAATCACTTTGGGCTAAAGAAGAGGCTGTCCGTCAAATGCGTTGGGAAAGAGGAAGCCATTGATAGAGAGTTCTCGGGCTATTTGCGCTTGTGGCGATTTCCTTTGGGATAATTTTGAAGGAAACTTTGAAAAACTTCAGAACCCCAAAGATGAGGAATGAGCAAAAATTATTGCCGAGACCCGGGATTAATCAGAGCTCATTCGAGCCCTCCGTATTTGAACCAGGGACCTTCAGATCTTCAGTCTGACGCTCTCCCAACTGAGCTATCTCGGCAAGATAACAAGGAGCGGAAATGAGGGCCATGTTATTCACACTGGGCTAAAGAAGAGGCTGTCCGTCGAATGCGTTGGAAAAGAGGAAGCCATTGATACAGAGTTCTCAGGCTATTTGCGCTTGTGGCGATTTCCTTTGGGATAATTTTGAAGGAAACTTTGAAAAACTTCATAACCCCAAAGATGAGGAATGAGCAAAAATTATTGCCGAGACCCGGGATTAATCAGAGCTCATTCGAGCCCTCCGTCTTTGAACCAGGGACCTTCAGATCTTCAGTCTGACGCTCTCCCAACTGAGCTATCTCGGCAAGATGAAGCGGAAATGAGGGTCATGTTAATCACACTGGGCTAAAGAAGAGGCTGTCCGTCCAATACCTTGGAAAAGAGGAAGCCATTGATAGAGAGTTCTCAGGCTATTTGCGCTTGTGGCGATTTCCTTTGGGATAATTTTGAAGGAAACTTTGAAAAACTTCAGAACCCCAAAGATGAGGAATGAGCAAAAATTATTGCCGAGACCCGGGATTAATCAGAGCTCATTCGAGCCCTCCGTATTTGAACCAGGGACCTTCAGATCTTCAGTCTGACACTCTCCCAACTGAGCTATCTCGGCAAGATAACAAGGAGCGGAAACGAGGGCCATGTTGATCACACTGGGATAAAGAAGAAGCTGTCCGTCCAATGCGTTGGAAAAGAGGAAGCCATTGATAGAGAGTTCTCAGGGTATTTGCGCTTGTGGCGATTTCCTTTGGGATAATTTTGAAGGAAACTTTGAAAAACTTCAGAACCCCAAAGATGAGGAATGAGCAAAAATTATTGCCGAGACCCGGGATTAATCAGAGCTCATTCGATCCCTCCGTCTTTGAACCAGGGACCTTCAGATCTTCTCCCAACTGAGCTATCTCGGCAAGATGACAAGGAGCGGAAATGAGGGCTATGTTAATCACACTGGGCTAAAGAAGAGGCTGTCCGTCCAATACCTTGGAAAAGAGGAAGCCATTGATAGAGAGTTCTCAGGCTATTTGCGCTTGTGGCGATTTCCTTTGGGATAATTTTGAAGGAAACTTTGAAAAACTTCAGAACCCCAAAGATGAGGAATGGGCAAAAATTATTGCCGAGACCCGGGATTAATCAGAGCTCATTCGAGCCCTCCGTATTTGAACCAGGGACCTTCAGATCTTCAGTCTGACGCTCTCCCAACTGAGCTATCTCGGCAAGATGAAGCGGAAATGAGGGTCATGTTAATCACACTGGGCTAAAGAAGAGGCTGTCCGTCCAATACCTTGGAAAAGTGATAGAGAGTTCTCAGGCTATTTGCGCTTGTGGCGATTTCCTTTGGGATAATTTTGAAGGAAACTTTGAAAAACTTGATAACCCCAAAGATGAGGAATGAGCAAAAATTATTCCCGAGACCCGGGATTAATCAGAGCTCATTCGAGCCCTCCGTCTTTGAACCAGGGACCTTCAGATCTTCAGTCTGACGCTCTCCCAACTGAGCTATCTCGGCAAGATGACAAGTAGCCTTAATGAGGGCCATGTTAATCACACTGGATTAAAGAAGAAGCTGTCCGTCAAATGCGTTGGGAAAGAGGAAGCCATTGATAGAAAGTTCTCAGGCTATTTGCGCTTGTGGCGATTTCCTTTGGGATAATTTTGAAGGAAACTTTGAAAAACTTCATAACCCCAAAGATGAGGAATGAGCAAAAATTATTGCCGAGACCGGGGATTAATCAGAGCTCATTCGAGCCCTCCGTATCTGAACCAGGAACCTTCAGATCTTCAGTCTGACGCTCTCCCAACTGAGCTATCTCGGCAAGGTGACAAGTAGCCTTAATGAGGGCCATGTTAATCACACTGGGCTAAAGAAGAGGCTGTCCGTCAAATGCGTTAGGAAAGAGGAAGCCATTGATAGAGAGTTCTCAGGCTATTGCACTTGTGGCAATTTCCTTTGGGATAATTTTGAAGGAAACTTTGAAAAACTTCAGAACCCCAAAGATGAGGAATGAGCAAAAATTACTGCCGAGACCCGGGATTAATCAGAGCTCATTCGAGCCCTCCGTATTTGAACCAGGGACCTTCAGATCTTCAGTCTGACGCTCTCCCAACTAAGCTATCTCGGCAAGATGACAAGTAGCCTTAATGAGGGCCATGTTAATCACTTTGGGCTAAAGAAGAGGCTGTCCGTCAAATGCGTTGAAAAACAGGAAGCCATTGATAGAGAGTTCTCGGGCTATTTGCGCTTGTGGCGATTTCCTTTGGGATAATTTTGAAGGAAACTTTGAAAAACTTCAGAACCCCAAAGATGAGGAATGAGCAAAAATTATTGCCGAGACCCGGGATTAATCAGAGCTCATTCGAGCCCTCCGTCTTTGAACCAGGGACCTTCAGATCTTCAGTCTGACGCTCTCCCAACTGAGCTATCTCGGCAAGATGAAGCGGAAATGAGGGTCATGTTAATCACACTGGGCTAAAGAAGAGGCTGTCCGTCCAATACCTTGGAAAATAGGAAGCCATTGATAGAGAGTTCTCAGGCTATTTGCGCTTGTGGCGATTTCCTTTGGGATAATTTTGAAGGAAACTTTGAAAAACTTCATAACCCCAAAGATGAGGAATGAGCAAAAATTATTGCCGAGACCCGGGATTGATCAGAGCTCATTCGAGCCCTCCGTCTTTGAACCAGGGACCTTCAGATCTTCAGTCTGACGCTCTCCTAACTGAGCTATCTCGGCAAGATGACAAGTAGCCTTAATGAGGGCCATGTTAATCACACTGGGCTAAAGAAGAGGCTGTCCGTCAAATGCGTTGGGAAAGAGGAAGCCATTGATAGAGAGTTCTCAGGCTATTTGCGCTTGTGGCGATTTCCTTTGGGATAATTTTGAAGGAAACTTTGAAAAACTTCATAACCCCAAAGATGAGGAATGAGCAAAAATTATTGCCGAGACCCGGGATTAATCAGAGCTCATTCGAGCCCTCCGTATTTGAACCAGGGACCTTCAGATCTTCAGTCTGACGCTCTCCCAACTGAGCTATCTCGGCAAGATGAAGCGGAAATGAGGGTCATGTTAATCACACTGATCTAAAGAAGAGGCTGTCCGTCGAATGCGTTGGAAAAGAGGAAGCCATTGATAGAGAGTTCTCAGGCTATTTGCGCTTGTGGCGATTTCCTTTGGGATAATTTTGAAGGAAACTTTGAAAAACTTCATAACCCCAAAGATGAGGAATGAGCAAAAATTATTGCCGAGACCCGGGATTAATCAGAGCTCATTCGAGCCCTCCGTCTTTGAACCAGGGACCTTCAGATCTTCAGTCTGACGCTCTCCCAACTGAGCTATCTCGGCAAGATGACAAGTAGCCTTAATGAGGGCCATGTTAATCACACTGGATTAAAGAAGAGGCTGTCCGTCAAATGCGTTGGGAAAGAGGAAGCCATTGATAGAGAGTTCTCAGGCTATTTGCGCTTGTGGCGATTTCCTTTGGGATAATTTTGAAGGAAACTTTGAAAAACTTCATAACCCCAAAGATGAGGAATGAGCAAAAATTATTGCCGAGACCCGGGATTAATCAGAGCTCATTCGAGCCCTCCGTCTTTGAACCAGGGACCTTCAGATCTTCAGTCTGACGCTCTCCCAACTGAGCTATCTCGGCAACATGAAGCGGAAATGAGGGTCATCTTAATCACACTGATCTAAAGAAGAGGCTGTCCGTCGAATGCGTTGGAAAAGAGGAAGCCATTTATACAGAGTTCTCAGGCTATTTGCGCTTGTGGCGATTTCCTTTGGGATAATTTTGAAGGAAACTTTGAAAAACTTCAGAACCCCAAAGATGAGGAATGAGCAAAAATTATTGCCGAGACCCGGGATTAATCAGAGCTGATTCGAGCCCTCCGTATTTGAACCAGGGACCTTCAGATCTTCAGTCTGACGCTCTCCCAACTGAGCTATCTCGGCAAGATGACAAGTAGCCTTAATGAGGGCCATGTTAATCACACTGGGCTAAAGAAGAGGCTGTCCGTCAAATGCGTTGGAAAAGAGGAAGCCATTGATAGAGAGTTCTCAGGCTATTTGCGCTTGTGGCGATTTCCTTTGGGATAATTTTGAAGGAAACTTTGAAAAACTTCATAACCCCAAAGATGAGGAATGAGCAAAAATTATTGCCGAGACCCGGGATTAATCAGAGCTCATTCGAGCCCTCCGTCTTTGAACCAGGGACCTTCAGATCTTCAGTCTGACGCTCTCCCAACTGAGCTATCTCGGCAAGATGAAGCGGAAATGAGGGTCATCTTAATCACACTGATCTAAAGAAGAGGCTGTCCGTCGAATGCGTTGGAAAAGAGGAAGCCATTGATACAGAGTTCTCAGGCTATTTGCGCTTGTGGCGATTTCCTTTGGGATAATTTTGAAGGAAACTTTGAAAAACTTCAGAACCCCAAAGATGAGGAATGAGCAAAAATTATTGCCGAGACCCGGGATTAATCAGAGCTCATTCGAGCCCTCCGTCTTTGAACCAGGGACCTTCAGATCTTCAGTCTGACGCTCTCCCAACTGAGCTATCTCGGCAAGATGAAGCGGAAATGAGGGTCATGTTAATCACACTGGGCTAAAGAAGAGGCTGTCCGTCCAATACCTTGGAAAAGAGGAAGCCATTGATAGAGAGTTCTCAGGCTATTTGCGCTTGTGGCGATTTCCTTTGGGATAATTTTGAAGGAAACTTTGAAAAACTTCAGAACCCCAAAGATGAGGAATGAGAAAAAATTATTGCCGAGACCCGGGATTAATCAGAGCTCATTCGATCCCTCCGTCTTTGAACCAGGGACCTTCAGATCTTCTCCCAACTGAGCTATCTCGGCAAGATGACAAGGAGCGGAAATGAGAGCCATGTTAATCACACCGGGCTAAAGAAGAGGCTGTCCGTCGAATACCTTGGAAAAGAGGAAGCCATTGATAGAGAGTTCTCATGCTATTTGCGCTTGTGGCGATTTCCTTTGGGATAATTTTGAAGGAAACTTTGAAAAACTTCAGAACCCCAAAGATGAGGAATGAGCAAAACTTATTGCCGAGACCCGGGATTAATCAGACCTCATTCGAGCCCTCCGTATTTGAACCAGGGACCTTCAGATCTTCAGTCTGACGCTCTCCCAACTGAGCTATCTCGGCAACATGACAAGGAGCGGAAATGAGGGCCATGTTGATCACACTGGGATAAAGAAGAAGCTGTCCGTCCAATGCGTTGGAAAAGAGGAAGCCATTGATAGAGAGTTCTCAGGCTATTTGCGCTTGTGGCGATTTCCTTTGGGATAATTTTGAAGGAAACTTTGAAAAACTTCAGAACCCCAAAGATGAGGAATGAGAAAAAATTATTCCCGAGACCCGGGATTAATCAGAGCTCATTCGATCCCTCCGTCTTTGAACCAGGGACCTTCAGATCTTCTCCCAACTGAGCTATCTCGGCAAGATGACAAGGAGCGGAAATGAGGGCCATGTTAATCACACTGGGCTAAAGAAGAGGCTGTCCGTCCAATACCTTGGAAAAGAGGAAGCCATTGATAGAGAGTTCTCAGGCTATTTGCGCTTGTGGCGATTTCCTTTGGGATAATTTTGAAGGAAACTTTGAAAAACTTCAGAACCCCAAAGATGAGGAATGAGCAAAAATTATTGCCGAGACCCGGGATTAATCAGAGCTCATTCGAGCCCTCCGTATTTGAACCAGGGACCTTCAGATCTTCAGTCTGACACTCTCCCAACTGAGCTATCTCGGCAAGATAACAAGGAGCGGAAATGAGGGCCATGTTGATCACACTGGGATAAAGAAGAAGCTGTCCGTCCAATGCGTTGGAAAAGAGGAAGCCATTGATAGAGAGTTCTCAGGGTATTTGCGCTTGTGGCGATTTCCTTTGGGATAATTTTGAAGGAAACTTTGAAAATCTTCAGAACCCCAAAGATGAGGAATGAGCAAAAATTATTGCCGAGCTCCGGGATTAATCAGAGCTCATTCGATCCCTCCGTCTTTGAACCAGGGACCTTCAGATCTTCTCCCAACTGAGCTATCTCGGCAAGATGACAAGGAGCGGAAATGAGGGCTATGTTAATCACACTGGGCTAAAGAAGAGGCTGTCCGTCCAATACCTTGGAAAAGAGGAAGCCATTGATAGAGAGTTCTCAGGCTATTTGCGCTTGTGGCGATTTCCTTTGGGATAATTTTGAAGGAAACTTTGAAAAACTTCATAACCCCAAAGATGAGGAATGAGCAAAAATTATTGCCGAGACCCGGGATTAATCAGAGCTCATTCGAGCCCTCCGTCTTTGAACCAGGGACATTCAGATCTTCAGTCTGACGCTCTCCCAACTGAGCTATCTCGGCAAGATGACAAGTAGCCTTAATGAGGGCCATGTTAATCACACTGGGCTAAAGAAGAGGCTGTCCGTCAAATGCGTTGGGAAAGAGGAAGCCATTGATAGAGAGTTCTCAGGCTATTTGCGCTTGTGGCGATTTCCTTTGGGATAATTTTGAAGGAAACTTTGAAAAACTTCATAACCCCAAAGATGAGGAATGAGCAAAAATTATTGCCGAGACCCGGGATTAATCAGAGCTCATTCGAGCCCTCCGTCTTTGAACCAGGGACCTTCAGATCTTCAGTCTGACGCTCTCCCAACTGAGCTATCTCGGCAAGATGAAGCGGAAATGAGGGTCATGTTAATCACACTGGGCTAAAGAAGAGGCTGTCCGTCCAATACCTTGGAAAAGAGGAAGCCATTGATAGAGAGTTCTCAGGCTATTTGCGCTTGTGGCGATTTCCTTTGGGATAATTTTGAAGGAAACTTTGAAAAACTTCATAACCCCAAAGATGAGGAATGAGCAAAAATTATTGCCGAGACCCGGGATTAATCAGAGCTCATTCGAGCCCTCCGTCTTTGAACCAGGGACCTTCAGATCTTCAGTCTGACGCTCTCCCAACTGAGCTATCTCGGCAAGATGACAAGTAGCCTTAATGAGGGCCATGTTAATCACACTGGATTAAAGAAGAGGCTGTCCGTCAAATGCGTTGGGAAAGAGGAAGCCATTGATAGAGAGTTCTCAGGCTATTTGCGCTTGTGGCGATTTCCTTTGGGATAATTTTGAAGGAAACTTTGAAAAACTTCATAACCCCAAAGATGAGGAATGAGCAAAAATTATTGCCGAGACCCGGGATTAATCAGAGCTCATTCGAGCCCTCCGTATTTGAACCAGGGACCTTCAGATCTTCAGTCTGACGCTCTCCCAACTGAGCTATCTCGGCAAGATGAAGCCGAAATGAGGGTCATCTTAATAACACTGACCTAAAGAAGAGGCTGTCCGTCGAATGCGTTGGAAAAGAGGAAGCCATTGATACAGAGTTCTCAGGCTATTTGCGCTTGTGGCGATTTCCTTTGGGATAATTTTGAAGGAAACTTTGAAAAACTTCATAACCCCAAAGATGAGGAATGAGCAAAAATTATTGCCGAGACCCGGGATTAATCAGAGCTCATTCGAGCCCTCCGTCTTTGAACCAGGGACCTTCAGATCTTCAGTCTGACGCTCTCCCAACTGAGCTATCTCGGCAAGGTGACAAGTAGCCTTAATGAGGGCCATGTTAATCACACTGGGCTAAAGAAGAGGCTGTCCGTCAAATGCGTTGGGAAAGAGGAAGCCATTGATAGAGAGTTCTCAGGCTATTGCACTTGTGGCAATTTCCTTTGGGATAATTTTGAAGGAAACTTTGAAAAACTTCAGAACCCCAAAGATGAGGAATGAGCAAAAATTACTGCCGAGACCCGGGATTAATCAGAGCTCATTCGAGCCCTCCGTATTTGAACCAGGGACCTTCAGATCTTCAGTCTGACGCTCTCCCAACTAAGCTATCTCGGCAAGATGACAAGTAGCCTTAATGAGGGCCATGTTAATCACTTTGGGCTAAAGAAGAGGCTGTCCGTCAAATGCGTTGGGAAAGAGGAAGCCATTGATAGAGAGTTCTCTTGCTATTTGCGCTTGTGGCGATTTCCTTTGGGATAATTTTGAAGGAAACTTTGAAAAACTTCAGAACCCCAAAGATGAGGAATGAGCAAAAATTATTGCCGAGAGCCGGGATTAATCAGAGCTCATTCGAGCCCTCCGTATTTGAACCAGGGACCTTCAGATCTTCAGTCTGACGCTCTCCCAACTGAGCTATCTCGGCAAGATTAAGCGCAAAAGAGGGTCATGTTAATCACACTGGGCTAAAGAAGAGGCTGTCCGTCAAATGCGTTGGGAAAGAGGAAGCCATTGATAGAGAGTTCTCAGGCTATTTGCGCTTGTGGCGATTTCCTTTGGGATAATTTTGAAGGAAACTTTGAAAAACTTCATAACCCCAAAGATGAGGAATGAGCAAAAATTATTGCCGAGACCCGGGATTAATCAGAGCTCATTCGAGCCCTCCGTCTTTGAACCAGGGACCTTCAGATCTTCAGTCTGACGCTCTCCCAACTGAGCTATCTCGGCAAGATGAAGCGGAAATGAGGGTCATGTTAATCACACTGGGCTAAAGAAGAGGCTGTCCGTCGAATGCGTTGGAAAAGAGGAAGCCATTGATAGAGAGTTCTCAGGCTATTTGCGCTTGTGGCGATTTCCTTTGGGATAATTTTGAAGGAAACTTTGAAAAACTTCAGAACCCCAAAGATGAGGAATGAGCAAAAATTATTGCCGAGACCCGGGATTAATCAGAGCTCATTCGAGCCCTCCGTATTTGAACCAGGGACCTTCAGATCTTCAGTCTGACGCTCTCCCAACTGAGCTATCTCGGCAAGATGAAGCGGAAATGAGGGGCATGTTAATCACACTGGGCTAAAGAAGAGGCTGTCCGTCCAATACCTTGGAAAAGAGGAAGCCATTGATAGAGAGTTCTCAGCCTATTTGCGCTTGTGGCGATTTCCTTTGGGATAATTTTGAAGGAAACTTTGAAAAACTTCATAACCCCAAAGATGAGGAATGAGCAAAAATTATTGCCGAGACCCGGGATTAATCAGAGCTCATTCGAGCCCTCCGTCTCTGAACCAGGGACCTTCAGATCTTCAGTCTGACGCTCTCCCAACTGAGCTATCTCGGCAAGATGACAAGTAGCCTTAATGAGGGCCATGTTAATCACACTGGGCTAAAGAAGAGGCTGTCCGTCAAATGCGTTGGGAAAGAGGAAGCCATTGATAGAGAGTTCTCAGGCTATTTGCGCTTGTGGCGATTTCCTTTGGGATAATTTTGAAGGAAACTTTGAAAAACTTCATAACCCCAAAGATGAGGAATGAGCAAAAATTATTGCCGAGACCCGGGATTAATCAGAGCTCATTCGAGCCCTCCGTATTTGAACCAGGGACCTTCAGATCTTCAGTCTGACGCTCTCCCAACTGAGCTATCTCGGCAAGATGAAGCGGAAATGAGGGTCATGTTAATCACACTGGGCTAAAGAAGAGGCTGTCCGTCCAATACCTTGGAAAAGAGGAAGCCATTGATAGAGAGTTCTCAGGCTATTTGCGCTTGTGGCGATTTCCTTTGGGATAATTTTGAAGGAAACTTTGAAAAACTTCATAACCCCAAAGATGAGGAATGAGCAAAAATTATTGCCGAGACCCGGGATTAATCAGAGCTCATTCGAGCCCTCCGTCTTTGAACCAGGGACCTTCAGATCTTCAGTCTGACGCTCTCCCAACTGAGCTATCTCGGCAAGATGACAAGTAGCCTTAATGAGGGCCATGTTAATCACACTGGATTAAAGAAGAGGCTGTCCGTCAAATGCGTTGGGAAAGAGGAAGCCATTGATAGAAAGTTCTCAGGCTATTTGCGCTTGTGGCGATTTCCTTTGGGATAATTTTGAAGGAAACTTTGAAAAACTTCATAACCCCAAAGATGAGGAATGAGCAAAAATTATTGCCGAGACCCGGGATTAATCAGAGCTCATTCGAGCCCTCCGTCTTTGAACCAGGGACCTTCAGATCTTCAGTCTGACGCTCTCCCAACTGAGCTATCTCGGCAAGATGAAGCGGAAATGAGGGTCATGTTAATCACACTGGGCTAAAGAAGAGGCTGTCCGTCGAATGCGTTGGAAAAGAGGAAGCCATTGATAGAGAGTTCTCAGGCTATTTGCGCTTGTGGCGATTTCCTTTGGGATAATTTTGAAGGAAACTTTGAAAAACTTCAGAACCCCAAAGATGAGGAATGAGCAAAAATTATTGCCGAGACCCGGGATTAATCAGAGCTCATTCGAGCCCTCCGTATTTGAACCAGGGACCTTCAGATCTTCAGTCTGACGCTCTCCCAACTGAGCTATCTCGGCAAGATGAAGCGGAAATGAGGGGCATGTTAATCACACTGGGCTAAAGAAGAGGCTGTCCGTCCAATACCTTGGAAAAGAGGAAGCCATTGATAGAGAGTTCTCAGCCTATTTGCGCTTGTGGCGATTTCCTTTGGGATAATTTTGAAGGAAACTTTGAAAAACTTCATAACCCCAAAGATGAGGAATGAGCAAAAATTATTGCCGAGACCCGGGATTAATCAGAGCTCATTCGAGCCCTCCGTCTCTGAACCAGGGACCTTCAGATCTTCAGTCTGACGCTCTCCCAACTGAGCTATCTCGGCAAGATGACAAGTAGCCTTAATGAGGGCCATGTTAATCACACTGGGCTAAAGAAGAGGCTGTCCGTCAAATGCGTTGGGAAAGAGGAAGCCATTGATAGAGAGTTCTCAGGCTATTTGCGCTTGTGGCGATTTCCTTTGGGATAATTTTGAAGGAAACTTTGAAAAACTTCATAACCCCAAAGATGAGGAATGAGCAAAAATTATTGCCGAGACCCGGGATTAATCAGAGCTCATTCGAGCCCTCCGTATTTGAACCAGGGACCTTCAGATCTTCAGTCTGACGCTCTCCCAACTGAGCTATCTCGGCAAGATGAAGCGGAAATGAGGGTCATGTTAATCACACTGGGCTAAAGAAGAGGCTGTCCGTCCAATACCTTGGAAAAGAGGAAGCCATTGATAGAGAGTTCTCAGGCTATTTGCGCTTGTGGCGATTTCCTTTGGGATAATTTTGAAGGAAACTTTGAAAAACTTCATAACCCCAAAGATGAGGAATGAGCAAAAATTATTGCCGAGACCCGGGATTAATCAGAGCTCATTCGAGCCCTCCGTCTTTGAACCAGGGACCTTCAGATCTTCAGTCTGACGCTCTCCCAACTGAGCTATCTCGGCAAGATGACAAGTAGCCTTAATGAGGGCCATGTTAATCACACTGGGCTAAAGAAGAGGCTGTCCGTCAAATGCGTTGGGAAAGAGGAAGCCATTGATAGAGAGTTCTCAGGCTATTTGCGCTTGTGGCGATTTCCTTTGGGATAATTTTGAAGGAAACTTTGAAAAACTTCATAACCCCAAAGATGAGGAATGAGCAAAAATTATTGCCGAGACCCGGGATTAATCAGAGCTCATTCGAGCCCTCCGTATTTGAACCAGGGACCTTCAGATCTTCAGTCTGACGCTCTCCCAACTGAGCTATCTCGGCAAGATGAAGCGGAAATGAGGGTCATGTTAATCACACTGGGCTAAAGAAGAGGCTGTCCGTCCAATACCTTGGAAAAGAGGAAGCCATTGATAGAGAGTTCTCAGGCTATTTGCGCTTGTGGCGATTTCGTTTGGGATAATTTTGAAGGAAACTTTGAAAAACTTCATAACCCCAAAGATGAGGAATGAGCAAAAATTATTGCCGAGACCCGGGATTAATCAGAGCTCATTCGAGCCCTCCGTCTTTGAACCAGGGACCTTCAGATCTTCAGTCTGACGCTCTCCCAACTGAGCTATCTCGGCAAGATGACAAGTAGCCTTAATGAGGGCCATGTTAATCACACTGGGCTAAAGAAGAGGCTGTCCGTCAAATGCGTTGGGAAAGAGGAAGCCATTGATAGAGAGTTCTCAGGCTATTTGCGCTTGTGTCGATTTCCTTTGGGATAATTTTGAAGGAAACTTTGAAAAACTTCATAACCCCAAAGATGAGGAATGAGCAAAAATTATTGCCGAGACCCGGGATTAATCAGAGCTGATTCGAGCCCTCCGTATTTGAACCAGGGACCTTCAGATCTTCAGTCTGACGCTCTCCCAACTGAGCTATCTCGGCAAGATGACAAGTAGCCTTAATGAGGGCCATGTTAATCACTGATCTAAACCAGGGACCTTCAGATCTTCAGTCTGACGCTCTCCCAACTGAGCTATCTCGGCAAGATGAAGCGGAAATGAGGGTCATGTTAATCACACTGGGCTAAAGAAGAGGCTGTCCGTCCAATACCTTGGAAAAGAGGAAGCCATTGATAGAGAGTTCTCAGGCTATTTGCGCTTGTGGCGATTTCCTTTGGGATAATTTTGAAGGAAACTTTGAAAAACTTCATAACCCCAAAGATGAGGAATGAGCAAAAATTATTGCCGAGACCCGGGATTAATCAGAGCTCATTCGAGCCCTCCGTCTTTGAACCAAGGACCTTCAGATCTTCAATCTAACGCTCTCCCAACTGAGCTATCTCGGCAAGATGACAAGTAGCCTTAATGAGGGCCATGTTAATCACTGATCTAAACCAGGGACCTTCAGATCTTCAGTCTGACGCTTTCCCAACTGAGCTATCTCGGCAAGATGAAGCGGAAATGAGGGTCATGTTAATCACACTGGGCTAAAGAAGAGGCTGTCCGTCCAATACCTTGGAAAAGAGGAAGCCATTGATAGAGAGTTCTCAGGCTATTTGCGCTTGTGGCGATTTCCTTTGGGATAATTTTGAAGGAAACTTTGAAAAACTTCAGAACCCCAAAGATGAGGAATGAGAAAAAATTATTGCCGAGACCCGGGATTAATCAGAGCTCATTCGATCCCTCCGTCTTTGAACCAGGGACCTTCAGATCTTCTCCCAACTGAGCTATCTCGGCAAGATGACAAGGAGCGGAAATGAGAGCCATGTTAATCACACCGGGCTAAAGAAGAGGCTGTCCGTCCAATACCTTGGAAAAGAGGAAGCCATTGATAGAGAGTTCTCATGCTATTTGCGCTTGTGGCGATTTCCTTTGGATTAATTTTGAAGGAAACTTTGAAAAACTTCAGAACCCCAAAGATGAGGAATTAGCAAAACTTATTGCCGAGACCCGGGATTAATCAGAGCTTATTCGAGCCCTCCGTATTTGAACCAGGGACCTTCAGATCTTCAGTCTGACGCTCTCCCAACTGAGCTATCTCGGCAAGATGACAAGGAGCGGAAATGAGGGCCATGTTGATCACACTGGGATAAAGAAGAAGCTGTCCGTCCAATGCGTTGGGAAAGAGGAAGCCATTGATAGAGAGTTCTCAGGCTATTTGCGCTTGTGGCGATTTCCTTTGGGATAATTTTGAAGGAAACTTTGAAAAACTTCAGAACCCCAAAGATGAGGAATGAGAAAAAATTATTGCCGAGACCCGGGATTAATCAGAGCTCATTCGATCCCTCCGTCTTTTAACCAGGGACCTTCAGATCTTCTCCCAACTGAGCTATCTCGGCAAGATGACAAGGAGCGGAAATTAGGGCCATGTTAATCACACTGGGCTAAAGAAGAGGCTGTCCGTCCAATACCTTGGAAAAGAGGAAGCCATTCATAGAGAGTTCTCAGGCTATTTGCGCTTGTGGCGATTTCCTTTGGGATAATTTTGAAGGAAACTTTGAAAAACTTCAGAACCCCAAAGATGAGGAATGAGCAAAAATTATTGCCGAGACCCGGGATTAATCAGAGCTCATTCGAGCCCTCCGTATTTGAACCAGGGACCTTAAGATCTTCAGTCTGACACTCTCCCAACTGAGCTATCTCGGCAAGATAACAAGGAGCGGAAATGAGGGCCATGTTGATCACACTGGGATAAAGAAGAAGCTGTCCGTCCAATGCGTTGGAAAAGAGGAAGCCATTGATAGAGAGTTCTCAGGGTATTTTCGCTTGTGGCGATTTCCTTTGGGATAATTTTGAAGGAAACTTTGAAAAACTTCAGAACCCCAAAGATGAGGAATGAGCAAAAATTATTGCCGAGACCCGGGATTAATCAGAGCTCATTCGATCCCTCCGTCTTTGAACCAGGGACGTTCAGATCTTCTCCCAACTGAGCTATCTCGGCAAGATGACAAGGAGCGGAAATGAGGGCTATGTTAATCACACTGGGCTAAAGAAGAGGCTGTCCGTCCAATACCTTGGAAAAGAGGAAGCCATTGATAGAGAGTTCTCAGGCTATTTGCGCTTGTGGCGATTTCCTTTGGGATAATTTTGAAGGAAACTTTGAAAAACTTCATAACCCCAAAGATGAGGAATGAGCAAAAATTATTGCCGAGACCCGGGATTAATCAGAGCTCATTCGAGCCCTCCGTCTTTGAACCAGGGACCTTCAGATCTTCAGTCTGACGCTCTCCCAACTGAGCTATCTCGGCAAGATGAAGCGGAAATGAGGGTCATCTTAATCACACTGATCTAAAGAAGAGGCTGTCCGTCGAATGCGTTGGAAAAGAGGAAGCCATTGATAGAGAGTTCTCAGGCTATTTGCGCTTGTGGCGATTTCCTTTGGGATAATTTTGAAGGAAACTTTGAAAAACTTCAGAACCCCAAAGATGAGGAATGAGCAAAAATTATTGCCGAGACCCGGGATTAATCAGAGCTCATTCGAGCCCTCCGTATTTGAACCAGGGACCTTCAGATCTTCAGTCTGACACTCTCTTAACTGAGCTATCTCGGCAAGATAACAAGGAGCGGAAATGAGGGCCATGTTGATCACAGTGGGATAAAGAAGAAGCTGTCCGTCCAATGCGTTGGAAAAGAGGAAGCCATTGATAGAGAGTTCTCAGGGTATTTGCACTTGTGGCGATTTCCTTTGGGATAATTTTGAAGGAAACTTTGAAAAACTTCAGAACCCCAAAGATGAGGAATGAGCAAAAATTATTGCCGAGACCCGGGATTAATCAGAGCTCATTCGAGCCCTCCGTATTTGAACCAGGGACCTTCAGATCTTCAGTCTGACGCTCTCCCAACTGAGCTATCTCGGCAAGATGAAGCGGAAATGAGGGTCATGTTAATCACACTGGGCTAAAGAAGAGGCTGTCCGTCCAATACCTTGGAAAAGAGGAAGCCATTGATAGAGAGTTCTCAGGCTATTTGCGCTTGTGGCGATTTCCTTTGGGATAATTTTGAAGGAAACTTTGAAAAACTTCATAACCCCAAAGATGAGAAATGAGCAAAAATTATTGCCGAGACCCGGGATTAATCAGAGCTCATTCGAGCCCTCCGTATTTGAACCAGGGACCTTCAGATCTTCAGTCTGACGCTCTCCCAACTGAGCTATCTCGGCAAGATGAAGCCGAAATGAGGGTCATCTTAATCACACTGATCTAAAGAAGAGGCTGTCCGTCGAATGCGTTGGAAAAGAGGAAGCCATTGATAGAGAGTTCTCAGGCTATTTGCGCTTGTGGCGATTTCCTTTGGGATAATTTTGAAGGAAACTTTGAAAAACTTCAGAACCCCAAAGATGAGGAATGAGCAAAAATTATTGCCGAGACCCGGGATTAATCAGAGCTCATTCGAGCCCTCCGTCTTTGAACCAGGGACCTTCAGATCTTCAGTCTGACGCTCTCCCAACTGAGCTATCTCGGCAAGGTGACAAGTAGCCTTAATGAGGGCCATGTTAATCACACTGGTCTAAAGAAGAGGCTGTCCGTCAAATGCGTTGGGAAAAAGGAAGCCATTGATAGAGAGTTCTCAGGCTATTGCACTTGTGGCAATTTCCTTTGGGATAATTTTGAAGGAAACTTTGAAAAACTTCAGAACCCCAAAGATGAGGAATGAGCAAAAATTACTGCCGAGACCCGGGATTAATCAGAGCTCATTCGAGCCCTCCGTATTTGAACCAGGGACCTTCAGATCTTCAGTCTGACGCTCTCCCAACTAAGCTATCTCGGCAAGATGACAAGTAGCCTTAATGAGGGCCATGTTAATCACTTTGGGCTAAAGAAGAGGCTGTCCGTCAAATGCGTTGGGAAAGAGGAAGCCATTGATAGAGAGTTCTCAGGCTATTTGCGCTTGTGGCGATTTCCTTTGGGATAATTTTGAAGGAAACTTTGAAAACTTTCATAACCCCAAAGATGAGGAATGAGCAAAACTTATTGCCGAGACCCGGGATTAATCAGAGCTCATTCGATCCCTCCGTATTTGAACCAGGGACCTTCAGATCTTCAGTCTGACGCTCTCCCAACTGAGCTATCTCGGCAAGATTAAGCGCAAATGAGGGTCATGTTAATCACACTGGGCTAAAGAAGAGGCTGTCCGTCAAATGCGTTGGGAAAGAGGAAGCCATTGATAGAGAGTTCTCAGGCTATTTGCGCTTGTGGCGATTTCCTTTGGGATAATTTTGAAGGAAACTTTGAAAAACTTCAGAACCCCAAAGATGAGGAATGAGCAAAAATTATTGCCGAGACCCGGGATTAATCAGAGCTCATTCGAGCCTTCCGTCTTTGAACCAGGGACCTTCAGATCTTCAGTCTGACGCTCTCCCAACTGAGCTATCTTGGCAAGATGAATCGGAAATGAGGGTCATGTTAATCACACTGGGCTAAAGAAGAGGCTGTCCGTCGAATGCGTTGGAAAAGAGGAAGCCATTGATAGAGAGTTCTCAGGCTATTTGCGCTTGTGGCGATTTCCTTTGGGATAATTTTGAAGGAAACTTTGAAAAACTTCAGAACCCCAAAGATGAGGAATGAGCAAAAATTATTGCCGAGACCCGGGATTAATCAGAGCTCATTCGAGCCCTCCGTATTTGAACCAGGGACCTTCAGATCTTCAGTCTGACGCTCTCCCAACTGAGCTATCTCGGCAAGATGAAGCGGAAATGAGGGGCATGTTAATCACACTGGGCTAAAGAAGAGGCTGTCCGTCCAATACCTTGGAAAAGAGGAAGCCATTGATAGAGAGTTCTCAGGCTATTTGCGCTTGTGGCGATTTCCTTTGGGATAATTTTGAAGGAAACTTTGAAAAACTTCATAACCCCAAAGATGAGGAATGAGCAAAAATTATTGCCGAGACCCGGGATTAATCAGAGCTCATTCGAGCCCTCCGTCTCTGAACCAGGGACCTTCAGATCTTCAGTCTGACGCTCTCCCAACTGAGCTATCTCGGCAAGATGACAAGTAGCCTTAATGAGGGCCATGTTAATCACACTGGGCTAAAGAAGAGGCTGTCCGTCAAATGCGTTGGGAAAGAGGAAGCCATTGATAGAGAGTTCTCAGGCTATTTGCGCTTGTGGCGATTTCCTTTGGGATAATTTTGAAGGAAACTTTGAAAAACTTCATAACCCCAAAGATGAGGAATGAGCAAAAATTATTGCCGAGACCCGGGATTAATCAGAGCTCATTCGAGCCCTCCGTATTTGAACCAGGGACCTTCAGATCTTCAGTCTGACGCTCTCCCAACTGAGCTATCTCGGCAAGATGAAGCGGAAATGAGGGTCATGTTAATCACACTGGGCTAAAGAAGAGGCTGTCCGTCCAATACCTTGGAAAAGAGGAAGCCATTGATAGAGAGTTCTCAGGCTATTTGCGCTTGTGGCGATTTCCTTTGGGATAACTTTGAAGGAAACTTTGAAAAACTTCATAACCCCAAAGATGAGGAATGAGCAAAAATTATTGCCGAGACCCGGGATTAATCAGAGCTCATTCGAGCCCTCCGTCTTTGAACCAGGGACCTTCAGATCTTCAGTCTGACGCTCTCCCAACTGAGCTATCTCGGCAAGATGACAAGTAGCCTTAATGAGGGCCATGTTAATCACACTGGGCTAAAGAAGAGGCTGTCCGTCAAATGCGTTGGGAAAGAGGAAGCCATTGATAGAGAGTTCTCAGGCTATTTGCGCTTGTGGCGATTTCCTTTGGGATAATTTTGAAGGAAACTTTGAAAAACTTCATAACCCCAAAGATGAGGAATGAGCAAAAATTATTGCCGAGACCCGGGATTAATCAGAGCTCATTCGAGCCCTCCGTATTTGAACCAGGGACCTTCAGATCTTCAGTCTGACGCTCTCCCAACTGAGCTATCTCGGCAAGATGAAGCGGAAATGAGGGTCATGTTAATCACACTGGGCTAAAGAGGAGGCTGTCCGTCCAATACCTTGGAAAAGAGGAAGCCATTGATAGAGAGTTCTCAGGCTATTTGCGCTTGTGGCGATTTCCTTTGGGATAATTTTGAAGGAAACTTTGAAAAACTTCAGAACCCCAAAGATGAGGAATGAGCAAAAATTATTGCCGAGACCCGGGATTAATCAGAGCTCATTCGAGCCCTCCGTATTTGAACCAGGGACCTTCAGATCTTCAGTCTGACGCTCTCCCAACTGAGCTATCTCGGCAAGATGAAGCGGAAATGAGGGGCATGTTAATCACACTGGGCTAAAGAAGAGGCTGTCCGTCCAATACCTTGGAAAAGAGGAAGCCATTGATAGAGAGTTCTCAGGCTATTTGCGCTTGTGGCGATTTCCTTTGGGATAATTTTGAAGGAAACTTTGAAAAACTTCATAACCCCAAAGATGAGGAATGAGCAAAAATTATTGCCGAGACCCGGGATTAATCAGAGCTCATTCGAGCCCTCCGTCTCTGAACCAGGGACCTTCAGATCTTCAGTCTGACGCTCTCCCAACTGAGCTATCTCGGCAAGATGACAAGTAGCCTTAATGAGGGCCATGTTAATCACACTGGGCTAAAGAAGAGGCTGTCCGTCAAATGCGTTGGGAAAGAGGAAGCCATTGATAGAGAGTTCTCAGGCTATTTGCGCTTGTGGCGATTTCCTTTGGGATAATTTTGAAGGAAACTTTGAAAAACTTCATAACCCCAAAGATGAGGAATGAGCAAAAATTATTGCCGAGACCCGGGATTAATCAGAGCTCATTCGAGCCCTCCGTATTTGAACCAGGGACCTTCAGATCTTCAGTCTGACGCTCTCCCAACTGAGCTATCTCGGCAAGATGAAGCGGAAATGAGGGTCATGTTAATCACACTGGGCTAAAGAAGAGGCTGTCCGTCCAATACCTTGGAAAAGAGGAAGCCATTGATAGAGAGTTCTCAGGCTATTTGCGCTTGTGGCGATTTCCTTTGGGATAACTTTGAAGGAAACTTTGAAAAACTTCATAACCCCAAAGATGAGGAATGAGCAAAAATTATTGCCGAGACCCGGGATTAATCAGAGCTCATTCGAGCCCTCCGTCTTTGAACCAGGGACCTTCAGATCTTCAGTCTGACGCTCTCCCAACTGAGCTATCTCGGCAAGATGACAAGTAGCCTTAATGAGGGCCATGTTAATCACACTGGGCTAAAGAAGAGGCTGTCCGTCAAATGCGTTGGGAAAGAGGAAGCCATTGATAGAGAGTTCTCAGGCTATTTGCGCTTGTGGCGATTTCCTTTGGGATAATTTTGAAGGAAACTTTGAAAAACTTCATAACCCCAAAGATGAGGAATGAGCAAAAATTATTGCCGAGACCCGGGATTAATCAGAGCTCATTCGAGCCCTCCGTATTTGAACCAGGGACCTTCAGATCTTCAGTCTGACGCTCTCCCAACTGAGCTATCTCGGCAAGATGAAGCGGAAATGAGGGTCATGTTAATCACACTGGGCTAAAGAGGAGGCTGTCCGTCCAATACCTTGGAAAAGAGGAAGCCATTGATAGAGAGTTCTCAGGCTATTTGCGCTTGTGGCGATTTCCTTTGGGATAATTTTGAAGGAAACTTTGAAAAACTTCATAACCCCAAAGATGAGGAATGAGCAAAAATTATTGCCGAGACCCGGGATTAATCAGAGCTCATTCGAGCCCTCCGTCTTTGAACCAGGGACCTTCAGATCTTCAGTCTGACGCTCTCCCAACTGAGCTATCTCGGCAAGATGACAAGTAGCCTTAATGAGGGCCATGTTAATCACACTGGGCTAAAGAAGAGGCTGTCCGTCAAATGCGTTGGGAAAGAGGAAGCCATTGATAGAGAGTTCTCAGGCTATTTGCGCTTGTGGCGATTTCCTTTGGGATAATTTTGAAGGAAACTTTGAAAAACTTCATAACCCCAAAGATGAGGAATGAGCAAAAATTATTGCCGAGACCCGGGATTAATCAGAGCTCATTCGAGCCCTCCGTATTTGAACCAGGGACCTTCAGATCTTCAGTCTGACGCTCTCCCAACTGAGCTATCTCGGCAAGATGAAGCGGAAATGAGGGTCATGTTAATCACACTGGGCTAAAGAAGAGGCTGTCCGTCCAATACCTTGGAAAAGAGGAAGCCATTGATAGAGAGTTCTCAGGCTATTTGCGCTTGTGGCGATTTCCTTTGGGATAATTTTGAAGGAAACTTTGAAAAACTTCATAACCCCAAAGATGAGGAATGAGCAAAAATTATTGCCGAGACCCGGGATTAATCAGAGCTCATTCGAGCCCTCCGTATTTGAACCAGGGACCTTCAGATCTTCAGTCTGACACTCTCCCAACTGAGCTATCTCGGCAGGCTGACAAGTAGCCTTAATGAGGGCCACGTTAATCACTTTGGGCTAAAGAAGAGGCTGTCCGTCAAATGCGTTGGGAAAGAGGAAGCCATTGATAGAGAGTTCTCAGGCTATTTGCGCTTGTGGCGATTTCCTTTTGGATAATTTTGAAGGAAACTTTGAAAAACTTCATAACCCCAAAGATGAGGAATGAGCAAAAATTATTGCCGAGACCCGGGATTAATCAGAGCTCATTCGAGCCCTCCGTATTTGAACCAGGGATCTTCAGATTTTCAGTCTGACGCTCTCCCAACTGAGCTATCTCGGCAAGATGAGCGGTAATGAGGGTCATGTTACTCACACTGGGCTAAAGAGGAGGCTGTCCGTCCCATGCGTTGGAAAAGAGGAAAGGAGGCTATTTGCGCTTGTGGCGAGTTACGTTGGGATAATTTTGAAGGAAAATTTGAAAAACTTAAGAAGCCGAAAGATGAGGAAAAATTATTGCCGTGACCCGGGATTAATCAGAGCTCCTTCGAGCCCTCCGTATTTGAACCAGGGACCTTCAGATCTTCAGTCTGACGCTCTTTTTTTTTTTTGTCTCTAAAAAGGCTCAAAAGAGCATATATTTTCATATGGTTGATATCTCTTTTGTGCACTGCGGTCCCTTGGGAAACTGTATTGCAAGGTCATTAGCGCCTGTTTACACGTTGTAGTTTCTATTGTTCATGCAATGTTTTTTAAGCTTGGTTGTTTGCGCCACTTTCCATTCACGCTAGGGACCCAGCACTTCGGTCTTCTCTTGTAGCGATTTACGCCGTATATACTTACCTTACAAGGCAGACCATGACCTGGCTGGAATCGAAAATGGTAATCGTTTGGTGAAAATGGTTCTTGGAG
>OX421449.1:12198321-12203321 GCA_949126865.1 Montipora capitata | reverse complement strand
CTTTGGGCTTTTTTGTTTCAAGGGGTTTCTTTCTTGTTTCGAACAACTAGTGTGGATCTTATTAATTGGCGTGCTATTTGGAAAGCTACTTGTTAAGCAAGTGGCTGTTTATTATATATTAGTGGTGAATTTATCTCCATACTTATCGTCCATATTTGTGTTATCCTATATCTTACTACTTGAGTGAGGTATATTATTGGTATTAGTGTGATTTATAGTGTGAAATTAATTAATTGTTATTAGTAGTCCTTTAGCAGCTGCTTAAGGTTTAATCTTAAATTAGTTTGATCTATTATACTGTATTTAGTGGTTGACTTTAAAGGCATAAAAGATTATCATAATGGTTCCGCGCAATACGCGCACTTTAATCATAAAGTCTGGCTTCCCCGCTGGGACTTCCCATGCCGGGGTTGCCAGCATCATAGCTAACTCCCTGGCTGGCCTGGTGGATTCAATCCAGGTCTGTCCAGGGGGGATTGTTCGTATTTCTTTTATTGACCCTGCTCATAAGAAGACCTATGAGGAGGCCGGGTCCATTGTTTTTGGTGATGTCCGCTGTGCGGTCATTTCTTCAGTTCCTGTTTCATTGGTTATGGTGTATTTGTTCCCTTTTGAGGGTAGTAACGATAAAGTGAAAGAGGCGTTGAAGTTCTTCGGTGATATTAAAGAAGTTAAGCACCAGCAATGGACTAATGTCCCTGGTGTGTATACTGGTACACGGTTGGTGCGCATGGTGCGCAAGCATGAAATCCCCAGGAATATCAAAATTGATGGGGTAAATTGTCGGGTGTGGTATCGGGGGCAGCCCCTTGTGTGTGATATCTGTCATGACAACCATAAGGCTGCCGATTGCCCTTTAAAGGGTAAATGTCGTCGCTGTCATGAGGCTGGGCATTTTGTTCGTGCTTGCCCCAAGCCAGTATGGTTTGTGCCGGGTAAACCGGCCACCGACGTTGACAGTGAGAATGAGAACGATGATGATAATAATGTCAGTGATAATGTTTCTGGTGCTGAAGTTGTGCCTGCGGCTGCCCCTGGTAATGCGTCTGGCACTGCTGAGCCTGTCGTTGTCCCAGAAGTTGTGCCTGCAGAGAATCCGGCTGAGCCTGGGCCTGAATCTGAAATTGTTGACTATGAGTATCGATGTTCGGGATAACGAGCTCGATGAACTGGTGAGCCAGCCGTTGCTGGACAGTGAGTCGGGGGGGGGGGTGGGTTGAGGAGAGGGTTCTGGATCCCTCTCCTAGCCAGGTTTCTGTGGATGTCTTGGGGGGGGGCTGAGGAGAGGGTTCTGGATCCCTCTCCTAGCCAGGTTTCTGTGGGTGTTTTGGGGGGGCGCTGAGGAGAGGGTTCTGGATCCCTCTCCTAGCCCGGCTTCTGTCAGTGTTTCGGGGGCCTCCACCGGTCAGGTGGGTGTGCCTCAGGAGGAGGTGTTGGTTTCCTCCCCGTCTTTTTCTCCCCTTTCGGGGTCTGTATTATCTGACTCGGGTGATGATGCTCCGGCCTCTTTGGTGGACGCTAGACCTGTTAGGTCTAAAATTCCGGTCAAAGTTGGACGTAGTGGTTCGGGGGGGTTACATCCCCCTCTTGTGTCAAGAGAAGAGACTGTCGGTATGGTTGAGAGGTTGAAGGCAGCTCTTCCGTCATCCACGGACGATCTCGTCGTTTCGGGGCAGGCTGGGAGCTCTTCCCAGCCTTCGCATGGTTTTACCGTACCTCTTCCTCCCCGGGTCAGTTCTCGTAGTTCTGGCTCGGGGATGGCCCTCCGTCCGTCCTCTCGTTCCCGGTCTCGTTCCGGGGACGAGAGGCCTCCTCTTAGCCCGGATCCTCATAGGTCCCGTCGTCGTGCTCCTTCGCCTAGCCCTGCTAGGCGCCGTTAATTTAGCCGTTGTCTCACCACCATTTAGTTTTTGTTATGGGTTTGTCACTACTTTTTTGTTATATTATGGCTCTTACTGTAATTTCTGTAAACGTTAATGGGTTGAGAGATGGTGACAAGCGTCTTGGTTTTCTCCAGTGGCTGTCCCATCTCTCTCCTTCGGTAGTTTGTCTACAGGAGACCCACGCAGTCTCTAATGATGATCTTCTTTCTTGGTTTTCTCGGTTTGGTTATTTGTGTGCTGGTTCTTTTGGTACCAATCACTCTCGTGGTGTGGTTGTTTTGTATCGTTCGGTTTTGGAGTGTAAGTCTGTGGTTTGCGAGTTTGATGGTCGTTTTGTTTTGGTCGAGTTTTCTCTTCGTGGTTCTGTTTTTCGGGTTGCTTCTATTTATGCTCCTAACCGTAATCCTGATCGTGACGCTTTTTTGGTTCGTTGTGTTGACTCTATTGATCCTGCTGTTCCTACTCTTCTGTGCGGCGATTTCAACACGGTCCTGGACCGTGTTCGGGATCGCCGTGGGTCTTGTCCTTTTGATGTCTCTCGTGAAAGTTCTGTTTTGTTGTCAGCTATGTTTTCGGATTGTTGTGTGGTGGATATTTGGCGTGAAAGGCACCCAAATGATTCTGCTTTCACCTGGTTCCGGCCCGATGGGGCCCTTGCATCGCGCATTGACCTCATCGGTTGTCCATTTGCTTGGGTGCCTTATGTGTCTTCTGTAGACATTCTGCCGTGTCCTTTTTCTGACCATTGTGCTATTTCTTTTTCATGGGCTCTCCCCAGCTCCGTTCCTCCGGGTCCGGGGTTGTGGAAGCTCAATCTTTCTGTTCTGGATGAGGCCGAGTATATCGACCTCATCTCAACTTTCTGGTCTTATTGGCAGTCTCGTCAGTCTTCTTTTCCTTCCCTTTCTGAGTGGTGGGACAGCGGTAAAGCCCATATTAAACGTATAAGTATAAATTATTGTAAAGATCGTGGTAAAAGTAAAGTAGTGGAACGCAATATTTTGTCTAGTCTTGCTGCTCATCTTAAAAGTCATATTGATTCTGGTCGTCTTTCTTTTCTTCCTGTGTACCTTTCTACCCTGTCTCGTCTTCGTGCTATGGATGTTGAGGTTGCTCGTGGTGCTCAAGTTCGTGCCCGGTCGAGGTGGGTGGAGGAGGGTGAGTCCTCCTCTGCTTACTTCTTCCAGCTCGAAAAGAAAAACGGCACTGACCGTAATATCTCGGCGCTGAGAGCTAGTGATGGTACTTTGGTTACGGATAAGGATGGGTTGTGTGATGTTTTTCGTTCTTTCTATTCGGATCTTTTCTCTGCTGCTCCTTGTGACTCCAATGCTCGTGCTGAGCTTCTTTCCTACATTTCTTCAGTTCTTCCGTATAATGATAGTGAGGGGTGCGAAGGTCTTCTCAGCCAGGAGGAATGTTTTGCGGCTCTTCAGGGCAAGGCCCATGGTAAGGCTCCTGGTTGTGATGGCCTTCCCATGGAATTCTATTTAAAATTTTGGCATGTTTTGGGTTTGGATTTGGTTTGTGTTTTGAATTCTGCTTTTGGTTTGGGTTCTTTGTCTCGCTCTCAGCGCCGAGGTATCATTACTTTATCGTTTAAGAAAGGGGATCGTCTTGATCCCAAAAACTGGCGTCCAATCTCCCTGTTGAATGTCGATTATAAAATTGCTTCTCGGTCTATTGCTGCTCGTCTTCTTAAGGTTATTCATTTGGTTGTTGATAAGGATCAGTCTTGTGGTGTTCCCGGCCGTTTCATTGGGGAAAATGTTGCTTTTCTTCGGGATGTTGTTGATTTTTGCTCTTCTTCTGGTACTCCTGCTGCTCTTCTTTCTCTTGATCAAGAAAAGGCATTCGACAGGGTTGATTGGACGTTCCTTCGTTCTACCTTGTATGCTATGGGTTTTGGGCAGTCGTTTGTCGGGTGGGCTAATTTATTTTACAATAATGTGAGTAGTTGTGTTAATGTTAATGGTCATATTTCTAATTCCTTTAAGTTATCTCGTGGGGTGAGGCAGGGATGTTCCCTGTCCCCCCTCCTTTATGTTTTAGTTGCCGAGGTACTTGCATGTAGTATTCGTTCTAGTGGTTTAATCTCTGGTTTTTCTCTTCCTGGTTCTTCTTCGTCTTCTTTGCCTGTTGTTTCTGCGTACGCTGATGACACTACGCTGGTTGTTTCTTCTGTTCCTGGTATTTTGGCTGTTTTTGATGTTTATTCTTTGTACGAGAGGGGGTCTGGGGCTAAATTAAATTTTGGAAAATGCGAAGGTTTGTGGTTAGGCGGTTGGAATGGGCGCACTGACTCACCGGTTAACATTACTTGGTCGTCGGTGAAGGTGAAGGTGTTGGGGGTTTTTCTGGGTCCGGGCAATCTGGAGGAGGACAATTGGAGGCCGCGTATCACCGCGGTGGAAAAGGCTTTAAATTCTTGGCGTTAGCGATCGTTATCTTATAAGGGCAAGGCACTTGTTATCAATGCCTTGGCCCTTTCCCGTGTGTGGTACGTGGCCTCTCTAATCCATGTTCCCCGGTGGGTCAGTGTGGAATTAAATACGTTAATTTTTAAGTTTTTCTGGAGCGGTAAGCGGGACTTGGTCGCTCGTCGTGTTGTGGTTCAGCCTTCTTGTTTGGGTGGGCTCTCTGTTGTGGATTTCCAGTGTAAGGTTATGGCTCTTCATGTTCAGTGGGTTCGTCGTTTTGTTTCTTCTCCGTCTTCTTGGGTCTCTTTCATGGTTTTTTGGTTTTCTTCCCGGCTTGCCGCTCCTCCGCATCTCGTTTTTTCTGCTCCGCTTTGTTTTTCGCCGGATTCTCTGCCTCCGTTCTATCGTTCTCTGTTGACTGCTTGGCGGGCGTGTAAAGGATCCCTTACGGCGTCTTCTTTGGGTATTGGTTCGGGTATTGATTTTTGTCCTGTTTCTACTATGACCACGAAATCCGCTTATTTGTTTCTTTTGTCCGAGAATGCTGTCTCTCCTCATTGTGAGGAGAAGTTCTTTCCTTTGTTTGGTTCTCTTTATTGGTCTTCTACTTGGCGTCAGCTTTTCTTTTTTGATTTGGATCGTCCAGTTATTGATTTGTCTTGGAAAATTTCTCACGGGGTCCTTTACACGGCCGAAA
>OX421449.1:12175821-12190821 GCA_949126865.1 Montipora capitata | reverse complement strand
GAATCTTATAATCGGTCGTAAGAAGAGTGATGGGTCTCCAATTTTTCAGGTGAGTACGTTCACCCTTCTTGAATAATAAAGAAATTATGCGTCGCCGTTGTGACACCGAAAGGCGGCCAACCCGAAACGCATGGTTATAGACGTGAACTAACTAATCACCTTACAGGTGCCAAAAATGCTTTTAAAAATTGGTAGTAATGCCATCAAGACCAGGCGACTTATCCTTCTCCATTGCATCAACAGCCCTTTTTAACTCCCCAGTTGTAATATCTCCTTCACAAGAGTCTCGCGCATTCTCTACAAGTTCGGGGTATGCTCTATCTAGGAATTCTCTTTGTACCTTTTCGTCACAAGGCTGCGCCGTGTAAAGCTGTTTATAAAACGAAAAGGCCTCCCCAAGCAAGTCCCTAGTTTCAGTAACGGTATCCATGTTATCCTTCGTTAAAAAACGTATGTTTTGTGCTGAACGACGGCATTTCTCAAGAGAAAAAAAGAAACGAGTGCTCTTTTCACCTTCCTCGACAAACTGCGCTTTTGTTCGTATTTTAATAGCCTCTAACTCCTTAAGTTCGAACTGCCTCAAGCCCTCCTTTGCTATGAGATATTGCTCTATATCGCTAGTAGTACCATTCTTTGCCCGCTCTTGAAACTTATCCAATCTACTCTGTAAAACAAACCGTTCATGGAGCCGAATTTTCCAATAAGCGTCGCCCGTCTAATAGAAATCCGCTTAAACCTTAACTTTGCTGTCTCCCACCACTCAAAAGGGTCAGCAAAATTTTTGAACTCTTCAACCCAATTTGACCAGAAACGCTCGATTTCCTCCTGGAAAACACCGTCCGCAAGAAGCTCGTTATTAAAGTGCCAGTATCCCGGGCCACGTTCAACTCTTTCAAAATCAATGGTCAGAGTCAAACAATCGTGATCCGAGTGGGGATAGGGTTGAATATCCGTTGCGGTTACACATTGGTTAAAGGGTTTGCAAATAAAAAAAGTAATCAATACGTGTGCGGATGAAAAGAGATGGATCTCTTGGATCTCTACCTGTCCACATGAAATTGCGTTCATCCTTATGTCGTTCCCTCCAAACGTCTACCAAACTAAAACGTGTATTAAGGGCATTTAGAAGCACGGACGCGGATTGACGCAAATTCGCAACCCCACCGAGCTTATCCAAGCGATGAGGAATGAGCAAAAATTATTGCCGAGACCCGGGATTAATCAGAGCTCGTTCGAGCCTTCCGTATTTTAACCAGGGACCTTCAGATCTTCAGTCTGACGCTCTCCCAACTGAGCTATCTCGGCAAGATGACAAGGGGCGTAATGAGGGTAATGTCACTCATACTGGGCTAAAGAGGAAGCTGTCCGTGCCATGCGTTGGAAAAGAGGAAACGATGTATAGAGACTTCTCAGGCTATTTGCCTTTGGGATGTTTTTGAAGGAAAGTTTGAAAATCTGGGCCTTGGTAAAACCCGTGACGGTCAACATCCGTGACGGTCAAAATGTGACAACCATCACGGAAGCGTCACGGATCTGTCACGTGGCTGTCACGTCAAGCGAATTTAGTAGTCATAGGTTTTTAAAGCGAATTTGGCCTTCATCCGTCACGGATTATCACTAAGCCGTCACGGATTTACCATAAAAACTTAGGTTACTCGTAATCCGTCACGGATTATCGGTAGGTCGTCTTCAACAACGTCACGTCCAATTAACAATTACAATTACAAATTATCTAATTATCCATTGTTATAAAGTCATTACGAATGATCTCATATTCAGTTCGAACAAGACTGCCGTACGAGACAACTCCCTGCCAGGTAATCAGATCTTCTTTTATTTAAAACGGATAATCGGTAAGCCGTCAAGGATTTTCAATGAAAACTTAGGTTTTTAAAGGCGAATTTACTCGTCATCCGTCACGGATTATTTGTAGGCCGTCACGGATTTTCAATGAAAACTTAAGTTCTTAAAGCAAATTTAGTCTCCATACGTCACTGATTATAGCTAGGCTGTCACGGAATTCAGCAAAAACTTAGGTTTTTTTTCCATTTGACATAACTGACCGGCCTGACCGGCCAGACCGGGCAAAAGGAAGGACTAACTGGGCTAAAGAGGAGGCTGTCCGTCCCATGCGTTGAAAAAAGGGAAACGATTGATAGAGAGTTCTCAGGCTATTTGCGCTTGTGGCGATTTCCTTTGGAATGATTTTGAAGGAAAATTTTAAAAAATTCAGAACCCGAAAGATGAGGAATGAGCAAAAATTATTGCCGAAACCCCGGATTAATCAGAGCTCGTTCGAGCCCTCCGTATTTGAACCAGGGACCATCAGATCTTCAGTCTGACGCTCTCCCAACTGAGCTATCTCGGCAAGATGACAAGGGGTGTAATGAGGGTAATGTTACTCATACTGGGCTAAAGAGGAGGCTGTCCGTCCCATGCGTCGGAAAAGAGGAAACGATGTAAAGAGACTTCTCAGGCTATTTGCCTTTGGGATATTTTTGAAGGAAAGTTTGAAAAACTTCATAACCCGAAAGATGAGGAATGAGCAAAAATTATTGCCGAGACCCGGGATTAATCAGAGCTCGTTCGAGCCCTCCGTATTTGAACCAGGGACCTTCAGATCTTCAGTCTGACGCTCTCCCAACTGAGCTATCTCGGCAAGATAATAAGGGGCGTAATGACGGTAATGTTACTCATGCTGGGCTAAAGAGGAGGCTGTCCGTCCCATGCGTTGGAAAAGAGGAAACGATGTAGAGAGACTTCTCAGGCTATTTGCCTTTGGGATATTTTTGAAGGAAAGTTTGAAAATCTTCATAACCCGAAAGATGAGGAATGAGCAAAAATTATTGCCGAGACCCGGGATTAATCAGAGCTCGTTCGAGCCCTCCGTATTTGAACCAGGGACCTTCAGATCTTCAGTCTGACGCTCTCCCAACTGAGCTATCTCGGCAAGATGACAAGGGGCGTAATGAGGGTAATGTTACTGATACTGGGCTAAAGAGGAGACTGTCGTCCCATGCGTTGAAAAAGAGGAAACGATGTATAGAGACTTCTGAGGTATTTGCCTTTGGGAGATTTTTGAAGGAACAACTGAGCTATCTCGGCAAGATGAGAAGGAGCGCAAATGAGGGTCATCTTACCCACACTGGGCTAAAGAAGAGGCTTTCCGTCAAAAAAGAGGAAAACGATGTATAGAGACTTCTCAGGCTATTTGCGCTTGTCGCGATTTCTTTTGGGATGAATTTGAAGGAATGAGCAAAAGTTATTGCCGAGACCCGGGATTAATCAGAGCTCATTAGAGCCCTCCGAGCTATCTCGGTAAGATGACAAGGAGTGGAAATGAGGACCATGTTAATTACACTGGGCTAAAGAATAGGCTGTCGGTCCAATGCGTTGGAAAAGAGGAAAGGATGTATAGAGACTTCTCAGGGTATTTGCGCTTGTGGCGATTTCCTTTGGGATAATTTTGAAGGAAACTTTGAAAAGCTTAAGAACCCGAAAGATAAGGAATGAGCTAATATTATTGCCGAGACCCGGGATTAACCAGAGCTTGTTCGAGCCCTGCGTATTTGAAAGAGGGACGCAAGCCACAATTCATGATATCCTAGAAATAATGTTAAAACACAACTGTGACACTTCGGGAGATCCAATGCCAGAGATGGAGACTTTTGTTTCATGTTATATAATGTTGTTTTATATAGTTTCTCTGCTTAGCAGCCTTATGCTTAAGATCTTTTTTTCTTCTAATATTACCTTAAGATCACATTATCCTCTAATGTCTCGCTCTCATATTTCCAGTCATTTCTTTCTCAAAATCTTGTTTCATGATTTCGTATTCAAGTTTTACTTTCCCTAATTCTTGTTTTAGTTTTTCAAGATGAGGCGTAAATAATTTTTTGTGGTTATCTATAGTAAGTGAGTAGTATAGGCAAAAGCACTTCGCTGCCTCTACAGCGCCACAAACTAGCAACCCACCTTTAAAATATCCAAGTTTCTGGGCAAGTTCATTCAGCGTGTCAACGGAGACGAAATAGGCTAGTAAAGCAATAACAAACGAGGATTAAGGATACACCTTATTCCAAAACGGCCGCTGATTTATGCGGATACAAATTGGCCCTTGTTGCCTCGTTCAAGACAAAATATTCTTTTGAATTTTAAGCTTAAGAACAAGGCATCAAGGGTTAATTTGAATAAAAACAAAAGAACATTTAAATGCAGGCCATTTTGGAATAAGGTGAATGGTGCCTACTAAATACAAGGTCACTGTTCTCCCCGAATCAGGGCTGTGTGGAAAAAGAAGACTTCAGCAATGGCTATTGGAATCCATTTTTCAGAGATCAAAATGCTGATGTCAACATTTTTTCTTAAAAAGACGAAGCATTTTTTTAGTTCTTCACAGAGTTTTTTAAATTCGCCTTAACATAAATACAAAGATATATATAAAAATCGTTAATATAAAGGTATCACCACGTCAGGAGGATCACTTAAGATTCTCAGTCCAAACCTCACAGCGTGAACGAATGTAAACTGTTGAACGAAAGCGAGGACGGACAACTTCTGAAGGTAAAAATGTATTAAAAATTTAATTAAAACGTTTCGGTCAAGGACCTTGTTCAGTTATTACAACTTTTGAATAAAAAGTAGCTTTAAATAAGATTAAATAAGATATAATTCATTTAAATAAGATATCATTCTAAGACTTGAGTGTTGCCACCGACAATGTTTTGAACACCGGCTCCGTGCCATGTCTTGTTATAAACAGAGAGGCCATTGATCAGTACAAAGATTCTCATCGTGCAGGCATTTATTCAGGCAGGATTAAAAACATTGAATATCTAAATAGAGGAATTTGACATCACAGTTACACTTAAGTGTCACTTATAAGGAGTAACAAACTGCCTTAGGGTCTTAGGAGGTGAGGGGAGTATGACATAAGCTTGAGGAGACTTGCTGTCAGTAATTTTCGGAGGGCTAGTTCGCTACGATTGCTGCAAAACTGAAAAGTCCAGGAATCAGTCATGATCGGTGTGAACCCATGAAAACCATATCCCATCCATCTGATGGAATCAATACCAGACTGCTGGGTAAAATTATCGCCAACCAACAAATTTGCAGAATTTTTTCGCTGACAATCAGTGAGATTCATGTGCTAATAACTCATGTACTGGTTGTCTGCAAATCTATTTTTGCTTATATATCGATATGAATAATGTTCCAGAAAATCATGCCTCGAATGTAAATTGTGGCCACCAACGATTTCTTTATATATTGCCCAAAAAATCGTTAGTGTACCTCCACCAATTATCAGCATAGCCCCAATTCCGGAAGTTATGGCTGCAGCTTTCATGTTAAAGCTTTTCATTTCTGAAGCTATATCCGACTCCAATTTGGTCTCGCCCTCGCCCAGAAATTTCTTACATGCTTCTAACGAACGATTCACTTTAGCTGTATTCATTTCCAAATGAGCCGTCTCCTGATCTGAGATCTCAAAGTGTTTTCCTTTTGCCTCATCGATGTAAGCAAGCAAGCAAACCTAACCCCAACTAAGCAAGCAAGCAACTTGTTCCGCATTCAACATTGAAATTTTATCGTCATGTGCTCACGGATGGAGATTTCTACACTAGATATGCATATGCTTCACCCGGGGCAGTGTGTCTCACACGCACTGTTTAAGGTTAGTTCCCTATACGGCATAGAAGGACATTTAGAGCTGAAGTACTGTAGGTAGGTAAAGCCTGCATACGAGCTAAGTGGCCCATCAGGCCGGAGCTTATCCCGGGATCCATGGCATGAAGCGACTGGGAGTATTTCTACTCCCCCCTGGATGGGATGCCCGTCCATCGCAGGGTTACCCTCAGCATTTCGCCGGTACCCATTTTATACACTCGGGGGAGAGAGACACCGTGGGAGTAAAGTGTCTTGCCCAAGAACACAACACAATATCCCCGGCCCGAACCCGGACCATTCACTCCGGAGTCGAGCACACTAACTATGAGGCCACCGAGCCTCAATATGAACTAAGTATCCTGTGTCGCGTGTTATTCGCTGTGTTATTCCACATACGTAGGACATTAAGGAAACGAGGTTTTTTAGCGAATAACCGTGATTTAATAAGAACATCAGTCACTTTTTGTTCTTACCACATTTTGACGTCATCTGTGATCTATTACAAAGCTTTAGATTGGCGTAAGAGGACTAGGACGAGTTTTCCAAACTGAGCACGAGCACTAAAAAAAATTTGTTCTTTACAACTAATGCCCGTGTTCAGCACGAAAAACTTGTCCTAGTCCTCGTACTCGAATATAAAGTTACTGTTACTGAACGGACACTGGGCAACGCGGAATCTATTTGTTACACTTATAGGGCGGTGCACTGTGAAAATAATCGTCATTTATCTCGCAGAATTAAAATAATATGTTAAGCCTGGGCCAAACCAGTGCGAGAGTCGTGAGAGCTGACGAGAGTTGAAACTCCTTGAGAGCTCATGAGAGTCGATTGAGAGTTGGCCAAACGAAGACGATAGTTTAACTCAAAACTCTCGATCAAACTCTCGCACTGGGATAAACGTAACAAGACTCTGCCTTACTCTCACGGAAAATTTGAGCCGGTTCAAATTCGATGAGAGCTCTCGAGAGTCCACGAGAGTAGCCGAGGGTAGTGCATGAGATTTTCAGGCCAAACGTAAGCAAGAGTTTCAAGTCTCATGGACTCTCGCCCTCGTTTAGCCGGAGCTTTACAAAACAATGCATGAATATGAAATGAGGTGCAGGGGTCACGGGCGCCTTGAACAGTTGCTTTTATACCTGATTTAGGCTCCCGTTTCTTGAAGTGTAGATAACCCTTGAGATTGCCGTTTCTTTCTTATGAGCGCACTTGGTAAGTTTTAGAAACCTGGGTCTAGATTCACGAAGATTGGAAGGGAAGCGGCGATTAAAATATGCATCATTTTCACCGACACTGAGTTGAATGATTGTTTCAGTATATACCCCATAAGCTGAAGAAGTAATGGCCTAAAATTTACTTTATTTTTGAAAAATGGTCTGAAATGTTGAAATCTCGCACGCCGCGTGCTCGGAGGTGAATAGTATTTTGCTAATCACCTCCGAGCTAACCAATCAGCGCGCGCGAAAAGCACTATTCACTTGTGTGGTATATACTTATAACGTTATTGAAGTGTCAAATGCATTTATTACGTTGACACTAATTGGGGGAGAACTGTTGGTTTTGAGAGGAACATAACAATATAGGTGGAGCATCAAGCATAATGCCGGCAGGCATACATTTACTACTTTTATTGCATAATAGTGTCAACAACGGCTTGCAAACTACAATCTCAGTTAGTTAAATTGCTTCCATGGACTGGAACCCAGATTTCGATAATTGACGTCACAAGGTTGACAAGCCTTTTGCATGCTTTTAACAAGAATTGCAGTGAAAAGAGGTCAGGTGCTCGGCGCAAAGCGCATTTTAGACTGCCATTGAAATGTCAAGCGGTTCAGAAAGAAGCATATCATACGATTCAGTGGAAAGCGTTGATGAAAGTGAGGGATCAGTAGAAGAGTGGGGCTTTCTGAAGACCCAATTGAGTCCGTCTGAAGACGAACCACTTGTGGATGCTGGTGGTGATGAACACAGTGATTCGGATGACGAAGAGGCAGACGCCGACGGACTTACTCCTGCAGTTTTGGAAGGGAGATTTGAAAGAACTGTGAGAGTTGACTCGTGGTGAGTAAGGTAATAGGTCTTTTCATTCGAAACATTTCTTTATATCATTTCTGCTATTATTACTTATTCAGGTGCCACTGTGAACGATGTGGGGACGAGACTTTGGTTGGTTGTGTGGAGTTTCGTTGTTGCCGCGAGGTCGTTTACTAGAGGGGGCTTTTAAGAAATGAAACTGCTGTGGCTCCTGTTTATACCGAGCGAAAGTTCAATAGATCACTCATCACTCTCTATCAGTCATGATAATGGTATGACTAAAGGCAAAAGGCAAAAGAAATATCTTTCATTGTTTAAGCCTTTATTTAACGAACTACTCCGTACGTTATCACTCTAATTATCCTCAATACGTTTCGTTTAAACAAGGGTTAAGTCCTGCCTTAAGAATAGATGCCAAATCACTGTTTTGTCGCTAAGTTAAGGCTGTCATTCCATATGTGAAAGCCAGTTTAAGACTTGATCCCGCTATTGGCAGAGCGCATTGGCAACCGTCACCTGAAAAAGAAAAGAAAAGCAGATTATTTCAGAGTGACACACTTGTGAGTTGTATCTTTCAGTGCTACCAAGGTGCCATTTACAATTTTTCACGTGATCTTGGGCTGTCTGTGATAACCTGAGCACTAGTGAATGAACCTACTTTTCCAACGCTTCTCAAAATTAAGTATTTGTAGTTCTTCTCACTTAGCCCTGCTGTCACAGGCACAATCTACTCGTAACGTAAGCATTTCTTGGTTAGTTAATCTATTTTAACCAAGAGCTTTCGTTAGCTATATTTTATTTTTTGTATTTTAATGCAGACTCGAATTGCTTTCCTACGGGATATGCAAAATAGAAATCAACTGGTGTCAGGATTCAGACATAAGTTGGCATCCAGTGATTCTTCTGACATAAGTCAGCACACGTATGACTTCGTATCCTCTGGACTAACGATTTTAAAATTGTTGACAAAATAAGAGTCCCTCTTGGTAGTGAGTAAACGTGAACTTGGACATGCAGAACACCTTGCCCACGCCGCAAATCATTGGACACCAACCCCAAAGCTTCGCAACTAAAGACACTTTAACTTTAAATTGAGAAAAACGTTTGATTTTTACAGAAAGGAGTTTTCTCGTCCTCACACTTCCATTCCATGCTGGTATGGCGGCAATATTGATCACTGGAGAACAAACCCGCTCCTTCTCCCTGATAAGAACGATGTGTGGCGATGTGTGGTCCACTAGCACTTAATTGGAAGTTTAAGTCCCGCAGAATCCTTGCTTCGTCACTCTCCACAACGTTTTCTGCAGGATATGTTTCTACTACTTATCGCTTGCTGGAATAAAGTTCTTTCTGCAGACCTCCCAGTGTACCACAGTGTCAATCCTGGCATCATGCTGTAGCATTCCACCATTTTTCTGGTAAGGCTTGTTTCTGATCATCCAAAATGAATTCTTCCGATTCCGTCTTAGACTACCCCTGATCCAACCATTTCTGACTCCCTGTCCGCCTCCTTTTCTTCTCTCACAGGGGTCCTTTTTGCATCATGCTCCTTGGCTGACTCAGATGCTAGACCCAAGTTTTCTTTACTACTTCTAGGATTTCTCCCTCACACTCCTGAACGTAATTCCTTCAACTGAGCTCCTCCAGATGCTTCACAACCAATCCTACACACTCAGCAATCTCCTTCCTCCTTTCTTCTTGCCTATGTAGATGCCATGAGCTACATCAGCTCTAGGGTATAGCGCGTCATTCGCGCACATGATGTTTTTCGTTCGACGATCTAATTCTCTGCACTCATCCTTACGCAATTTCACCACCTCTGCACCGCATTGCACGATGGACACCGCCCAGGAGCTTAAAAACCTCAGTTTATTTTAGGGGCTGTTTGACAGACGGTATTCCAGAATAAGACAGTATTCAGTGTTCAGTGTAGCTGCTCTTGGGAATTGGAAAAGAAATTTAAAATTCTGTTTCTTTCTTTCAAAGATAGAATAGCGTTTCCATGTTTCCCCCGACAAACACATTTAGTACTGTGTTCTAAACAATTTCTCGTGAGTTGAATCAAAGAGTAGAGGCTAATAATGTCATTTTTTACCAGAAAGCTTTGGGTCGTCCATGAAGAGTTCTTTGTTCACCTTCAACTTGATTATTCCTACAAAAAACGCTATACGTACCTAAAACAGCAGCAGTGCTCCATCGCGGTTGGACATGGATTTGTACAACTGTAAGTTGCCAATAGACATTGCTGATCACGGGGTTTGCAAATCCCTTTCACTTTAGCACACGTTGGTTTTCCGCTCCCTTCCACAGAAAAAAAAAAAAACAACAACAACAACAACAACAACAACAACAGTAAAGACTGGCACGGGTTAAAATGATCATCGAAGTTAAGGGAGCAGCTTAAACAGCTGCAAAGAAGCCTGAAAAAACCAGGCCTGAATGGGAGTCGAACCCATGAACTTGCGATTGCGGTAGCCAACTGCAGCTGGCCAGTTGCGATTTCATATTATATCCCGCAAGAGGAAAATTTATCGTCACTATGCATATATGATCATTGTAACTTCCAAATTTCATATCTCACAGGCCATAATACGAACTCGCAACTGATCAGCTCCCAGTTGGTAAAGCCGGTGTGCAGAACTGTTACACGGTTACGCAGAGTTCCATTCACGCTTGGGGTTTTTTCAGCCTTCTTTCCAGCTGCTTAAGTTGCTCCATTCACCGCAATGATCATTGTATTTTATATCCCGCTGTTCATACATACACAGTATACACATATTCAGTATCAAAGATGGTTCGGTTTTTAACCCGCAACTCATTTCGAGATAAATTTATGTAGGTCAGTCCAAAAATCTCTAAGAATGGGCCATTTCCGAGTCCACAAGTCCAGGCTCCTCCACAAACCGAGTTCAAAAGTATGAAGACTTTCGTATGAAAATTACTTAAATATGAATAAACTAGAAATTACCATCTCATCAAATTCGCACTTGGACTCTCTTTGAAATAGAGGCTGAAGTAAACTGGAAAATGGACTATTCAACAACATTTAATCATGGAAAAGAATACTAACGACGATTGGAATCAGCTTGCAAGGAATTTCTTGGTTGTTTTTTGTCGCCTTCACCATCTACGGTAATGCCTCCCAACAAAATCAACAACAGGCACACATGCAACTTGGTATCCATAGTTGAACTGCAACAGCAAGCAAAGAGTTGTCATACCAAATTTACCATTTTCTGGCTAAAACAACTTTTACGTGATCATTCGCAACCCGCGCACGATCAGGTGCGCAGAAATAAATTTGCTTGCTTTCCGAACTTTGTTCAGTTGTGACACGAAACTGTAATAAAAGGCAGATTCTACTAGATGTGCTCCACAATATGAGCATACCAGTTTTGTTACCAAGGCAACATACTGAGTTCCAGAACTCCCTGATATTAAAGGCTTTGCTGGCCACCTTTGGCGTTCTTTTTTCATATTTATAAGAGGGAAATCGTTCAAAAACGACCTCGGGCCAATATTCCCTAGTACGGCCCTCGCGCTCGGTTAGTAAGAGGTTAGTCGTAAACGGATGATAAACATAACTTTTATTTTAAGAGAAGTGTTTAAAATGTTGAAATTACCATATAATAACATTCCAAAAACTAAATCAAAAAGGACATTAGCCTTTTATAATGAATATTGGGTTAAAATACAATTGTTAATTGGTGATAAGATTTAATCAGCGATATACGCGTGTTAGCAAATATCAGATACAATAAACCAAATATATGACCAAGTAATGGCAATTTTTTCATGAATGAGTTACTATGTTTCAAAGCATAACAACATCCCCTATTTAGTTTAAACATAAGCACTCCAATATACGAGTGAAATGGCTGTCTCCAGGCCCGATCTTGCCTACGTCACCATGATTCACAGGATAGTTGAGAATTCCTTTTATACTAATGTATCTCCTAAAATGTTGAGTTTTTAGGTATTGGTAAACAAGGGCTGATTTGGTGACAATGGCTCATCTTCATTTGTCTCTTTTTCTTGTTGAAAGTGATATTCGATGAATTGGACTATTTCTTTTTTCATATATTATATAGAGCATATTACACGGCGGCGAGAAGATATGAATTTTATGTTTGAGTGGCAAGAACTATATCTCACGAGTGAGATACCACACACCAAAACATCTAACAAGACACATTTAGTATAAACAAACAGGTGATTATACAAAATAGCGCGCTCTCATTGGCTCGCTATCTCGGATTATCAGCCGATAATCACCTCGACGGACAAAATGGCTGCCGGTAGTCGTTTTGCCACTGTAAGTGAAGATGATTTCGCGTTGAAATGTTCTTTTTTCTCTTTTTTGAAATAATCACCTGTGTATTTATACTAAAACAATTATTCGCCTCAGGCTCAGTGATTATCGGTGAATATTCACCTCGACTTCGTCTCGGTGAATACTCACCAATAATCACTGAGCCTGAGGCGAATAATTGTTAAATATTAAACGTCTCCATTAAATAATCGTTACAGTGTATGTGTTTTAATTATATTATCACTCATTATAAAACCTTTGTACAACAAAAAAACACGCAATATCACCATCTAGAGGGGCAATACCTCCAGGGTTTAAGTCACCAAACCTCATCTGGTTTATTGCTTTATTCTACTAATAAAGTAGTGACTTGAGCAAGATTTACTGCCTGTTCATTAGGACTGGCTTTTTTTTGTTTTGATATTTTTCCAGTGGTAATCCGTTGAAGAAATCCATTATATCAATAAATTATATATTACTTCCAATAATCGTTTGAGTCCAAATTTGAAGGAGAGATTAGCACCATGTTTTAAAACTATGGATAAAGCTTCGGATACAAAAGTGTTATAAGAGATTGTCCCAATATGCCCGAATAAGAGTCATAAGTGAAGTCTATCTTGTTTTGTGGGTTCAACATATTAACGGTCAAAGTGTCCGAGGTGCCTTTTAATTGGTCTGTTCCTTGAATTTCTATACTCTTCATGAAGTTATTTGTCAACGCCACTTTCATGTCATTACTATAAAAGACGCGATTTCTTCCAATTTTGCCAAAGATGTATGATGAATTATGATTTGCAAATGCCTTTAATTAAGTCACGAAATAAAACGGCATCATCGTTTGAGATGTTGCTTTTTAGGTTAAAACTGCTGGTTGGCAATCCCGTTGTTTTATTGCTGTTCATGTTGATAGGCACATTCATTTTGAATTGTGTTTTGGAGGCCTTAAAAGTATTGTGATAATCAAATTCATCAGGGCTCACATAGTTAACCGTTCCTTCGATTCCGTATATGACACAGAAGATATTGGCGCGCTCATCAAACGAAACTCATGCGCCTGTACAATGCTTCTTGTGTAAAATATAAGTCGGTCACTGTATATCGTGAATTGTTTTTCACAGTCGTTGAGTTAAACTTGTAGACATTTAAAAAAGTTCAGCTTTACATCATTCCAAACGTTATAATCAGTTGTGATCCATTTGACGCTCACAGTGTAGTGTAATTTCCAGAAAGTTATTCCGAAACGTGATTGATGCATATTATCCCTTTTTATCAGTTTAGCATGAATCATCCTTTTGTCATATGAATGAATACTAATTCTGTATGGGGAAATATCAACTATTTCGATATTTGTTTCTGAGCTAATCTCACCCACATCGTTCATCACATATTCAAGAATCTTTTTTGCTGGATGAGCGTTGCTGATATGTGACCGGTCAACATATTGTCCGTATTGTTGGGTTATGGCTGTGACGAGATTTCAGTTTGATGCGTTGAGTTCACTGTTGAAGAACCCCACATTTATTACAGCCTTATTTTCATGGGACGGAGGTGTAGCAAGGTTTATGATTTTATGATTGGCTATATCCAAGATATTCTTTCACGTTTTTTCCGTTTTAGCGGCTAATTTTCTTTCAATGGCGGCAACTCTTTTTTGACATAACCCACATTTGCAGCTTCTTATCATTATTACTTAGCTGATTAGAGTGTAATGTGAAGTGCTACAACAAGTTGCAAAATTGTTGAGACACTTTCATTAAAAAACACCTTTTCTAGCTTCCAATGCCCACCGTATCTAGAATTTAAACCTTTCCCACTTCCTCTCCCCTCTCCCCCTTTCAATGTTGACTGCTTAAGTTTCCAATATTCTTTTCTGTTGCTAGCAACACTGATAAGCCGGGGGGGGGGGGAGGGGGAGGGGGGGGCTGAATTGTGAGAGATAATAGGGAAATTAATAACGCCCCAAGAAGGTCAAGTGTCTCCACTATTTTTGCAACTTGTTGTTGTTTTTCTACCCCATATGAACCATATGAGGGTCAACCATACTATTTTGTTATCATTATGTTCGTCTGTTCGTACCTTTTCGATATAATTATTGTTCATATTCAGCATGCCATTTAAAGGTGTCTCATCTTTTGGTTATCATCATTCAATTCTGAAACTTGCATAATTGGATCTTTACTTGCTTCAATAATAGGGTAACCTACCTCGTCACTAATTGGTGGAAAGGGTTTTAGGAAATGTGGATATTTTGATTGTTCTAAATTTATTGCATACAGAAAGATTTTATCGTAATATAGAAGCCTGTAGATCATGTGCAGCAGAACGTTTGTTTTTCCTGAACCAACTGGGCCACAAATTAACATTCGAAAGCATCTGTCAGGCATGAATTTATGCAACTGTTTATCATTTTTGATAGAATCATCTTTGCAATCATAATTTGGAATTTCCATTGTATAATTACATTATACAAACCTCAACCATGAGTTCAACTGTCAGTTATTCTTCTGGTTTATATATGATATGCGGAATTGTGTAATCTAATTATATAATAAAAATGAGTTTACTCAAGTGGGAAGAACTTGCAAAACGAAAAACTGAACTTGGAAATAAAATAAATTTTGTGCATGATACAATTTTTAAAAATACGTTGGGAGAGAAAACAAGCCAAGAATCTTTTCAAAAAGTATTCAAACCAATAATAACTAAATTAGATGATGTTACAATGACTAATTTAAATATTCCTCGTCTTACAAAAAGGCATATGAAGAAGGAAGTAGATGCCCTTGATTATGGAATCGATATCGAAAATGAAGTACCCGATTATGATTTAGATAACCTATTTGAGCGTGAATTAGAAAAACAAATAGTACGAAAACCGCCTAGTTACAAAGAAGCACTGGGGGATATTCTAGAAGGAAAGAAAGAAATTTATGTTGATCTTCATTATTTGCCTGAAGAACCAATGGATTTGCCCCCAGAATATGATGAGG
>OX421449.1:12165821-12170821 GCA_949126865.1 Montipora capitata | reverse complement strand
ACTGCCGAGCATTGGAGAAAGTGAAGTAAGACTGATTATTGGTAGCAACGCGCCAGATGCCTTCTGGGTACTTGAAGAAAGACGTGGCCAAAGAGGAGAGCCGTATGCCGTACGTTGCCCGCTTGGCTGGACTGTTATTGGACCAGCAGACAGAATTGAAAGTATGAGCCGACGTCATAGTGTTAACTTTACACGCCTGACCGAATTTATCGAAGAAGATGATGACTATTTAATGCAACAGCTTGCACAATTCTGGAAGATAGAAAGCTATGGTAGATTTACAAACTCTGAGGTGCAGTTATGGAAAGATCGTCAACGATGGTAGACGGTCATTTGCCTAATAATCGATGTCTAGAAGAACGGAGACTTTCCTTGCTGAAGAAACGGTTTTTGCGGGATAGCAAGCTTTTTGAAGGGTACAAAGCTACTATGGAAAGTTACTTGAATAAAGGACATGCAAGGAGAGTACAGGATGATGAGCTTAATACTAAAGAAAAGCCACTGTGGTATCTACCCCGCCATCCTGTTTTCAATAAACCAGGGAAGACACGAGTGGTTTTTGATTGTGCAGCTAAATTTAGAGGAGTTAGTTTGAACGATCAACTTTTAAGCGGGCCAGATTTAACAAATTCCATCGTAGGTGTCCTGACAAGATTCCGTGAAAATCCAGTTGCATTGGCGGCAGATATAGAATGCATGTTTCACCAAATCAGAGTACCACCCACTGACCGAGATGCCTTCAGATTTTTATGGTGGCCAAACAGTGACCTTAGCCAAATTCCAGTGGACCATCGTATGGAGGTACACCTCTTTGGCGCCACATGCTCCCCCAGCTGTTCCAATTTTGCCTTAAGAAAGACAGCAGAAGACAACAAAGACGAATTTCCCGAAGACATTATCAAGACTGTTGAAAGGAACTTCTACGTAGATGACTGTCTCAAGTCGGTTAAATCCTCAGAACAAGCTGTTAGTCTTGTCAATGATCTTTGTGATCTTCTTGCTAAGGGCGGTTTTAGGCTTACCAAGTGGCAGTGCAACAGACCTGAAGTCCTTCAGTCCATCCCAAAAGACGAGAGAGCTCAATCCATGTTGAACCTCGATTTGAAAGACGCTCCACCAATTCAGCGGGCGTTGGGACTTAAGTGGGATATGGAAAGTGACAAGTTTATATTTGACGGGGTTCTCAAGGACAAGCCCACAACTCGGAGAGGCATACTTTCCCTCGTAAGTTCCGTATATGATCCGCTTGGGTTCCTGGCGCCAGATGTCCTACCTGCAAAGAAACTGCTTCAAGATTTATGTAGAGAAACTTGGATGGGATGACCCAATTGGTGACGTCGACGAGAGAGAAAGATGGGAAAATTGGAAGGAAACGTTGCCCAGTCTTGCCGGAATTGCAGTAAACAGATGTCTTAAACCGATCAAATTGAAGAACTGAAATATTCCGAGCTGCATAACTTAGCCGACGCTTTTCAATTTGCTTATGGAGCAGTTTCCTACCTCAGAATGGTGGATTCAAAGGACAAGATCCATTGCGCGTTTCTCATGGGAAAATTTGCCTAGCCCACCTGAAGCCTATGACTGTTCCGAGATTGGAATTATTGGCCGCAGTGCTTGCCGTACAGTTGAATAAAACCCTTAAGGAAGACCTTGATATCGTGGTAACACGATCGATATTTTGGACGGATTCCACTTGTGTTCTCCAGTACATACGCAACACATCAAAGAGGTTCCACACATTTGTTGCCAACAGGCTGGCCATCATTCACGAGAATTCCACGTCCCACCAGTGGAGACATGTTGGTTCCGAGCTGAACCCGGCAGACGATCCGAGTAGAGATCTCTCAATTGATGAAATCAATGTGAACAGCAGATGGTTTAATGGCCCTCAGTTCTTAACACAAAGAAAAAAATCGTGGCCTCTTGATCCTACTCTTCGTCAGCAAGAATTAACAGATGAAGATCCAGAAGTTAAACATGACCTGCAACGTTGCTGTTTGGCGTTAACAAATGAAGAAGATCTTGACGTTTTTTTGAAGTTAATCCAGCGGTTTTCCTCATGGGAAAAACTGCGATAGGTCAGAGCCTGGCTTCTGCGATTCAAATCATGGCTCGTTGTAAGATACCTGAAGAGTCCTGTAATTCCATCAGAAACAACCACAGGGGTCTTGTCTATTCAAGAAATGAAAACTGCATAAAAGCAAATATTCAAGCACGAGCAAAGAAGTTCCTTCGCAGACGTTGTAAAGGCCTTGCAGCGATTAGGTCAGTCACACTCCCCACGCCAAATGACCTCTGAACTGAAGAATTTAAAGACACCAAAACCTATGCGTAAACTTCACCCGGTATTAGATAACGATGGAATTATCCGAGTTGGAGGGAGAATAGAAAATGCACCAGTTGAGTACGAGACGAAGCATCCAATTATTCTGCCTTACCGCAGTCACGTTACAGAATTGATCATTCATCAGCATCACCAACGAGCTGGTCATCTTGGTCAAGAGTACGCCCTAGCCAGTCTACGCCAACTATACTGGATTATCAAGGGACGTTCAGCAGTCCGCAGAGCCATCGGCGACTACTTCATTTGCGAGAAACTTGGAGCTGCCAAAGGCGAACAGTTAATGGCTAACTTACCAAAGGAGAGAGTGCTACCTGGGGACCCGCCTTTTACACGCGTTGGTGTGGACTACTTTGGCCCGCTTTATGTCCGCCAAGGGCGTTCAAACGTGAAGCGCTACGGATGCCTGTTTACATGCTTAGTGATCCGAGCAGTTCAGATTGAAATCACCAACTCCCTCAACACAGATGGCTTCATCAATGCTCTGCGCAGGTTTACCAATCTCAGAGGAAATCCAGAAACAATCCAAAGTGATAACGGCACCAATTTCAAAGCTGGAGAAAGAGAAATCCGCGAACCCCTAACGAGCTGGAATCAAAGATCGATTCACGAATTCCTCCGACAGAAAAACATCGTTTGGAAATTTAATCCCCCAACTGCTTCACACATGGGTGGTGTTTGGGAACGCGTAATCAGATCAGTGCACAAGATCCTCCGAGCCTTGTTGGGCGAACAAATCGTGTCTGATGAATCCCTCAGGACCCTGATGACTGAGGTTCAAGGAATTCTTAACAGCAGGCCACTGACTCCAGTAAGCAGCGACCCGAGGGATCTGGAGCCGATCACACCAAATCATTTGCTGCTGCTACGATCTAACCCTAATTTGCCGCCGGGTGTCTTCTCAAAGGAAGACATCTACAGCAGACGTCGCTGGCGCCAAGTCCAGTACTTATCTGATATATTTTGGAAACGATGGTTGAAGGAATATTTGCCAGCCCTGCACGAAAGGAGTAAGTGGTTAAAGTCTCGACGTTCCCTAGCCATCGGAGATCTGGTATTGATCGTGGACGAAAATGTTCATCGTGGAAAATGGACCCTTGGCAGGGTGGAAGATGTTTTTTTGGGGAAAAGACGGATTTGTCGGATCAGCAAGATTTCGTACAAGCCTAATGACGTTGATACGGCCAGTCACAAAACTTTGCTTCCTTGAGAGCGACAAGGAATCTTCAAATTAAAAAATTAAAGAGGATGTAAACTTTCATACACTTGTACCTTTGCAAAATTGAAAATAGGAGACGAACTTTGCTTGCTCCTCGATTTCGAATTTGCGCTCGTGGCAGAATTAGATAAGTCAAAAATGAACACCTTCATTAAGTTAGTTCATTGGGGCCGCTGTGTAGCCACTAATCTCCGTGTAATTAGTTTTCATTTGTTTTCTCCTTTCTTGGTTGTTCCTATTATTTTTTCGTAGTCCGTAATTAAGCCTCGCTTGTTTTTTGTCTATCTTTGTTGCACTACCTCCTTAACACCCTGTAAGGCTCGTATTGTTCTTTGTGTTAGTTTCGCTGGTATTGTTTAGTTTTCGTATATAAGTTTGTCCATGTTGTATGCAAAACCGTTTCTGTAATCCGGAGAGCCGCACAGATCTTGTAAGTGTCGTGTTTTTCTGAATTCGCCTTCCTTTGATTTTCTATTTCTACCTTTCCTTATAATCTCATGTATGTGCTCCGTTTTTCCCTTTAGTGAATCGTCAAGTAAACAGTAAGATATCAAAGTGTGCGCAGAGTCGCTAACAATGGGTATGATGTACTCGAAGGCACAAATTGGGAGCCATGATTCTCTGAATCAGAATATGAAACAGATGAAGACAAAGAAACAGATCCAGATTATAAAACATAAAATATGTAACTCATATCTATAAAATGGTTAAATCATATTGTGTTAAACAGAAAAAAATGACTGAATGTGTAGAACCAAGTGGTTATAAAAGGGCTAATAATGGTCGATTAATGTTTTACTGTACATGTGCTGAATGTGGTATAACTAAAACAAAATTCGTAAGGAGGGATCCAAAACGCTTTGGAACATTAGGCGTATAGGAGCATCAAAAGCTATAAAATCTAATTTGGCTAAACAAAGATAAAAGGAATTGCTGATAAATATTTAGACCAAGCCCTTGATAGTCTAACCTCTGATTTAAGTAAAAAGTTATATTCTCATGGTTTTAGACGTGTTTAGTAAATACGGTTGGACTGTACCGTTGAAGGATAAAAAGGTGAGACAGTTGTTGCTGCATTTAAATCCATCTTCAATGAAGGCAAATAACCACCGTCAATATCTTTGGACTGATAAAGGTAAAGAATATTATGACAAGCATGCGAAGTCTGTTGGTGAAAGGTGGAATCGAACAATAAAACAGAAAATGTGGAAACAGTTCACTATTCAAGGTAATACACATTATTTAGAGATGCTACCAAAAATATTGGAAAAGTAAGTATAATAACACCAAACATAGTTCAATTAAAATGACTCCAGTAGAAGCCAGTACAAAGAAAAATGAAGGAATTGTTTAATAAAAATTTAAGGTTGGTGACAAGGTACGAATAAGTAAGTAAAAAACGGAAAGTCTTTGATAAAGGTTATACACCCGATTGGACTG
>OX421449.1:12148321-12155821 GCA_949126865.1 Montipora capitata | reverse complement strand
TATAATGGACTGAACCTGTGTATTCTCTGGCCTCTTTCTCTATAAACTTTCTTGAGAATTGCAGTTCACTCATCTCTATCATCTGCCGGTCATAAGCGGTGGCGTGCTCTGGGTTTTTTAGCAATCGGCGTTCAGTTGACTCCAATTTCTTCCTTGCCTGTGACTTGTTGTCAGGCAATTGACTTGGATTCTTTCTCCAGGGATAAGGGATCAACCACTGGTTGCCTATTTTCTTACAAGAATCTTCAATGATCTTTGCCTCCTACCTTACAATCTGGGTAAGTGTTCCTGCTTCACATGTACAAGGCTTCGCAGAAACCCCCATGCTTTCCGTCGTCCAAAAATCGGTCTGGTCGACAGGCTCTTCGAGCTTGATGTGGTAAACATGACTTGATTCTGACTGCAAACCAGACATTGCTCCAAATAACACCCATCCAAGTGGTGAATGTCGGGCTAGAATATTTCCGACCTCTTTCGTTTCTCCTGTGTGCAATTTCGCCTGATCAATCCCGATAAGCAAATCTGTCTTTCCATGTCCCAGGTGGAGGTGTTTTCTGCTAAGACCAAGTTTCTGCGCTATGTAGGTGACTTCAATGTGCGCGATATCCTCGCTGATTGACGGGATTTCTGTGGCTTGCATAACGTAAGCGCTGCGGGCCTCAAGTGATCTTATCTGGACGCGATACATCTTAGTTTTCAATTCTTCTTCTTTGCCACCCACTTTTGTGATTGTTACCACAACGGTCTTTCCTCTGAGCTTGAGGTCAGCAGCGAGGGATAATCTAATCAAGCTTATCTGAGCTTCTGAATCGAGTAATGCATTTGCTCTTCGCAGGGCACCGCCTGTTCCTACTACGTCCACTTGCACGATGGGTAACAACGCTCTCTGGTTGTTCGTTACAGCAGTAACAGTTTCAACGGTCGGTTGCATTGTTCATTGTAAGAACGGGTGATGGTAAAACGTGCACTGGATGCCATTACTTTTGTCGGGCCACTGCAACCTTCTTGAATAATTGATGGACCTGTGGTCTCTTCCAGCACGCTTAAACAGCTGAAACATGCATGATTTTCCTTTACAGCCTTCAAACGATTCTCTGGACTAAGCGAAATGAACTTGCGACATTGGTCGATCCAATGGTTCGAATTTTGACAAAGCCAGCATTTGTGCGACTTCGGAGAGTTTAAGTCTGATCTAACATGGCTCACTGGAAGCTTTGATGGTTGGCCAGTACTTTCTGAGTGGTGCCGTTGCTCGCATTCTGGACTTCATCTCAGTGGTCATCCATACTATGAGGTGTGTCAGGGTTGCTTCTTTCCCGCTGTTTTCCAAATGACGTGCCCACACCTTGCAGTCGTTAATGGACGTTCTTTGCTCGATTAACGCCAACATGTGATTGTTGTCCATGTCGTGCGGTCGTCCAATTTCTTTTAGGGTGCTAAAACTTCTCTGCACCAGATGAACTAGATCGCAGAACCGCGCGTCTTCTCCATCACGTAGCGGTCTGAACTTAGAGATATCCTATGTGATTGTGTCCGCTACAAATCTGTGATCTCCGTAGACGGAATCGAGATAGCCCCATGCTGCGTCGTAGTCGGTGCCGATACCCTTAATTAATTCTAAGGCTTTTCCGTGTAAGCTTGTACGCAGCAATGAAATAGCATCTCTTTTACTGAATCGGAAATCGACAGCATGCTTGAAGTCGGATCGAAAGATGGCATACTCTCGAACGTCTCCAGCTAAGCGAGGCATCTTTGGCTTTTCATTTTGAATCCACATGGCGCGCTGGCGTTGTTAGTCTGAATATTTGCGTTAATATTGTGTCCACCCCCCACTTGCGCCTGTATTCTGCGCAGTCGCTGGCGCATCAACGCCTTTTTCGTTCAGGGTCTGCCATTTGCAGGTGGTGAAATCAAAACAACTTCTTCGTTTTCCAGTGACAAATTCTCCAGCTAACTAGCGGGTGACGCCAGACTTTCGCTGCTCACATCCGGTTTTCCACATTCCGGTACTGATTTTCCAGTGTTCGGTGCCGGTTTTAACAATAGTTCATTTCCAGTTGTAAATAGAAATCTTGACACTCCTCCAGTCATTTGAGTGTAAGTGTCGTGCTTATCGACCAGATCTTCGAACGCTGCTTTCGCGCTCTGAGTCTCTGGGGGTTGGCAGGTATGACCTGGGTTCCGAGAGGAGTGAAAACGTTCGATGGAGGAAGTGGCTATGGATGAGGCAAAAAAGAAACGGCGATCGGCGAAAGCAGCTTTAACCCGTAAAGGCAAAACATTGCGTATGAAATTACAAAAAAACAGGCCATCAGAGTAAGTTTTAGAAGCCTTGCAGAGGCCAGAGTACGAAAATCTGGAGACGTCTAGATAATTTTCGTCAATGTCTGAATAGTCTTTTTCAAACTCATTAATAATTCATCAAGTTAAAACAAAAGAAATCATGACCGTGACGGTGGTTTGTTTCCATTGAGAAGATATATCAAACACTCGAGACAGTGTTTCATCGGCTATCCAAACACCTCGAATTTCGTCAAAAATGCTCGGCTGCGCGTCGTATTTTCAACTCTCTTCTCAGTGTTTGGATATCCCGATGAAACACTGTCTCTCGTGTTTGAGAGATATAGTAGTTGAAAATCATCCTAAGGCGTTCCGAATGTTCCGGGCATCTCTCGGTTAGAAACCGTATTGCCCGATCATCATTAATATTAAGTTACTCAATGATTCTAAAGACTAGAGATTTTACATCTCCACAGAACCAGAATTTCCGAAGATTTACCGACGGCGTCCGAAGATTTCCGAAGATTTACGAAGGCTCCCGAAGGTCACCGAAGCCTTCCGCTGACTTCCGACGATTTCCGAAGATTTCCCGACGACTTCCGAAGATAACAGAGGGTGTAGAAGGATTTTTGACGACTTCAAAACCGGACGCACCAACTGTTTTTCGCCGGAAAAAAAATTGAATTTTTATTTAATCGGTTTTTAAGCATTTACACTCACTATTGTCAGTTGGGCGTGAGAAACGTCTGAATGCGTGAGATCACAATTGTAGATCCGCAGGCGTGAGACTCGCACATAATGCGTGAGAGTTGGCAGGTATAATAGATCCCTCCTGGGATCAGACTCTATTTTTAATCGTCATGATGCTGCCCAAGGTTTCCTCTTGATCTACGCACGATCTTAAAGCCGTCAAATTCTTCTTTATCATGGAGAAGACCCTTTCATCACCAGCATTCGAGTGCGTTATGGTGACGACAAGCAGAGCAATCTTGGAGAGCCGAGGGGAACGCTTACTTGCGTCCGGGTTGGTCATCTCTTGCATATCATAGTGGCCCCAAACGATGTTGGGTCTTAACCGGCTGCTGCCTTCTTCGTCCTTGGCCAACTCCCTGACTGACTTCGGCAGTTCCTCTTCGCCCATTGCGACAAAATAATAGACCTCCTGAGTCAAGTCTTCCAGATCTTTTGCTGATGTGAACGGCAGAAGGTTTGGGTATCTACAAAGGAAACCAGTCATCGAGAAACGCTTGATAACTGTTTTACTGAGACAGCCGTAGCTGCAGTGCCAATTGTGCATAGAAAAGTGCACACAGCCTTATCTACAAGTTGAATTTGAAGATGACGAAATTTCCAACGCAAACAATTTTTGTATATGGCCCTGGGGAAATTTTAACTCAAACACCTTTTCGAGCTCCTGGAATTAGGGGTTTTATAGACTCGTTGATTTAAGTACTGTTAGTTTAGTATTACCCTTGTACAAAGTACAGCGCCATGGTGTGGAGGGCTCAAGCTTTTCCCTTTCTTCAAAGTACACCATCTCAGCATTGACGAGAAGCTCATCATTTACTGGCATATGGTTGAGAGCATACTCAAAAGCTTCTCTGAAGAAAGACCTTGCCCCCTCATAGAACCACTTCTCATTCTCAACGCCAATGTCCCCGGAACTGGCAAGGTTGTTCAGTGCACTCCTTGTCACAAAGCCAACGTCGATCAAGGAATCTGAATCATAAAAATATTAATCTGCACGGAAGCCTCTGAGTGTATCAAACGATATTAAGAAAAGTAAAAAAACGCAAATTACCTGGCAAATATTGCTCAACATCAAGGAGCTGCTGGAAGGATGAAGACGCCTTAACGATCCCAGGGGAGATGAACTTGCAGGCAAGGGGCTTAAGAAACCTTTTCAGGGATAAGTTGATGGCACCGATGAGAGGTTCCTCTCTTCTCTCTTTGTTGAAAGAGGTTGAGATTAACAAAGATCTGCAACGGCGACTGCAGAAATAGCAATATACCTCTGTCATGGGGTTGCTGAAGGCAGTCTGGAGCCTCTTGAATCGAGCAGCGGACTCATTCTCTGAAAGAAAATTAGTTTTCGGTGACTGATACTGCAACAGGGTTCGTGTGATCACCTTCTCCAGGCTAAGCCATCTCGTGCTGACGTGTTTGATGATCTTCCGGTAATCTTGATCGCAGAAATCGGTATATTCTGCTAGCTTGCATTTTCGTTTCGTAGAACGGACAAACCAGTATTAAATGTCGACAAGGAGGTCTTCCACGTCAAATCCGGTCTCAACATTGAATGCTTTGGCTGCATCCGAGGAGGTATTGTGTACAACATGGCACTGGCATCCATTGAAGTATACTGATGGGTTCTGCTACTTGACGCGCGTCATGATGGAGTTGTTTTTCCCAAGGTTAACATTAGTGTTGTCCACGGAAAAAGCAACGCAGTTTTCCCATGGTATTCTGTGGCCGGCCATTCTAATTTCATGACATGTGAAGATATTGGTCCTTCTAGGCCCAAGGGTACTCCAGACAGCTGGTACCATAAACTATTTATATGCTTTACTTATTTATTTGTAATTTAGTATTTTTTTGGTACAAGTAAAGATTGGTGTTGTTGTTCTTGTTACATATGATATATATTATAGGTGTAACGATACCTTGTCAATGGGGAGTTTTAGCAAAGACGACGGTTACAGCAACGAAAACGTCAGTCCAAAATATAACTTAGCGCTATCGCAAGTATTTCGCGATTAATCCGTCTTGTCCACATTGTGCAATACAGGCGAACTATCCTGTAACTGGATGGGTACGAACGGTTTTAAAGTCAAAACTGAAAATGACTTTTTCGTTGTTACATGCTCACGTTGTCGTCAAAACCTAAAATTTGGCGATTTCACGTTGTTGTTTTGTGGAGTACGGCAAAGAAATGCACGGAAATTCGTGTTGCACGTACAGCACGAGCATTTTTCCTTTTTCAACCAATAATATTCTTGCTTTGTGGCGTTGTCGTAGCCGTACCCGTCGTCTTTGCTAAAACTCCCTAATGTCATTTTGGGTAGAAGCGCAGGTCTGGAACATAGTGGCTTGTTTTTGTAGCTGTTTTGCGTGATTTTCATGTGCCTTGGTCTCCAAGTGGTCCTTTACATCCTTGATCCCTTGTTTTTCACAAGATAAGGCCCGGTTGCACGCTGTACAACGAAACTTGGCTGGCATTCCAGGTACTGCTACGATGCATGACCACTGCTGGGTCCATGTGTTGGAGAAGTGTGTTTCATACAAAAACGATCCCGTGTGCTTCGATTTCTTGAAGGTAGAAGGTGGTACAGGGGGTGGACTTTGAGTTCTTTTCTTTGACGCTTTGGGTACTGAGGTAAGGGGAGGAGCTGATGGTTTCGCTTGAGCTGGGCCCACTGTTCAAAATGGTGGTACTGGCATCAGTGGAACAAAATGGTTTGGTGTCCAACCATGAAGGTTTACATTGCTTGTGTGTGTTCACATTATATATACTACCGCCTGCTGTATCCGCAAAGGCGTGATAAGGACATTCACATAATTTCGATTGATGAGAGAGCCTTTAACTTCCGGGTAAACGGTTTGAATAGGAAAACCCAGGATGCTGCTGAGTGCAAAAATGTGCCACATGCTTGAATATGAACAAGGCTTGATGGTATTGACAATTCCAGCCTCAAAGCCCTCTCGTTGACGTTCAGCATTCGATTTTCCCTTGGTTTTGGATGATAAGTCAAAGCTACTCCCCGGTAAATTCTTCACATAGCCATCTAAACCAGTTAACTCTTTCAGATAGCAGTTGTTTAAATACCGGTCTTTGTTCAAGCAAAGCTCTATAAAGGTTGTCATGCGCAGTTCTACATGTCTATCCTCATTACCACATATGATCCTCGACATGGCCCTAAATAGACAATTTCCATCGCCATAAATTTGCTTCGGTTCCACAGATTTTGGGCCATCATCCGTGAAGAGCTTTTCTGCCGTCACATCTTTAAAACCTTTTGATAGACAAATTTTTATTTTTTTTAGACAAACATCATACAAAAAAATTTTTTCACCCCCTCAAAACCCGAGGAAAGGGGCCTAAGAATTCCTTTTAAAGTGAATCGAAATCCAACCCTTGCCATCTTCGCTTCGATAGATCCGATGTAAACAGTGTGCGAAAACCACGCCAATTTTCTACTGTGTATTGTGCAATATGATTGGTTTATTTCTGACCAGTTACGATACTCGTTAAATATATATAAATTTGATTGCTCCCGCTGATTTACGTTTTCCAATCAAATAAAAGCACTAAATAAGAGCACTAAATCCACTTCTTGCTTTATTTTCTTTTTTGAAATCTCGAAAATTACGAAATTAATGAAAAAAAATGGAACAAAGCCACGGTAGGTAGTTCCTGGGAGATTTGGTGCCTTAACCGGCAGACCAGGAGATTTGATGAAAAACTTGGAACTCCCGGGAAAACCGGGAGAGTTCGCAGGTATGCCGGTAAGTTCATGGAAAGAACTTGAACCATATTCCTTCGAACCAATGCGAGAAAGTTCAGGATCCGAGGAAGAGGAAGGAACCGAAAGGGAAGACTCAAGAAGGGGAAATGGCGACTTGGTGCAGCTGTGATTTGTGCTTCAACTGGGAGGCCGGGACAGCAAGAAAAGGAATGCATCTGCTGCCGCGAGAAAGAGGAGCTATGAACAAAATATCAGGTTAATTAATTGTATTCCAAAAGGCAATAAAAAAATTTGATTACTTTAAGTTTCTTTTGGCTGCTATTGTTTTGTCTGTCATTTCTATTCAATTTGACAAACTTTAGTTTACAGAATCTAGTGATGCTCATAGCTCTTATTATAACTAACAGATCTACATATAAACTTAAGCTTAATATCTATTAAACTTAGATGTGCCGGCCGACCAAGCTTGTCGTTGTGTAACGCAGCATTCTAGCTTTTCCACCGTGTGTTTGCAAAGAAAAGTAGTACAAACTGTCATCGTGGGTAAGAGTCAAGCACGTGGATTGTGAGCGGTGCGATTAATGAACAACATGTATGTAAACACATAAGCTCTGTTCATAGTTTTGCGAATTTTCAAACTTCAATTAAACATCTTTGTGATCGTTGTCTAGTTTATAAAGCCCATCTAGAAGTGCGAATGCCTTTCACGAAATGACGTGTCCCAGTTACTTGCAGAAACCACTTTTCCGTTCAC
>OX421449.1:12085821-12115821 GCA_949126865.1 Montipora capitata | reverse complement strand
GCCTCCCATTTTAGTTGACCCCCACTTTTTATTGCTAGAAAGTAACCAGCAGACCAAGATAAAACTCTTTGCAAAGTTAAAAAATTCAGATCATAGTGTTATTTTACACTTAAAAGAAACTGTGTCAGCTAATTTTGTCGCTGATTGTAGGTAAAAACGGATTCAACCTCAAAACGGATTTTACCGGCAACGTATATTCTCTCAACAGAGGCAACTGAGATGGCTACCAAAGGAGCATACTGCATTTTCATCATCTTTTCGTTGGTCCTAGTCACAGAAGCGAGACATTCAGTCGGTGAGCCGAGGACATCTCGTTATTTTTATTTGTTAGAGAGATAGAAGGATAGTTTCTTACAAAGTTACCCAGCAGCCTACCGAGGCTAAATTGTGTATAAAATTAACAAATTGGATTATTTAAAAGCAATGATAACTTACGTAAATAGGTATCTAATACAATCGTATAAAGAGGGTATACAAACATGCTAGACCTAAGTTATTAAAATTGTTCACATTAAGTAACAATATATTAAAATTCATTGAAAACTACAACTTGGACCGCGAAGGCATAACTGTGTTGCTGTCAAGTTTAGTGCGTGTGGTTGGAATTTTAAAACGACGCTGATTCGTTATATTGTGTCAGCCAGTGTGCTTAGGTAGTAATGAGTTACAAAGTTTATGGTCCGCAATAGAAACGACTAAAGTCTTAGGCAAAACCTCGAATCACTGCAAGCGAAAAAGACGAAGATTCGGGCCAAGCTTTTCTCAAGGATAAACAGGGTATGGAGGCTTCAGGTGCTAACTTAGCTCCTGAATCATTCTTCCCGTCAATCTCCTATCTGTCTTGGTTTCTTTATAGCGAGCAATATGAGCAGGGTCTATTTCTCACGGATAAGTAATTCACGCTATATTTTTCAAACTGGAAATCAAACACTCATGCATGCACTGAAATCAGCCCAGTTTTCACTGATTTTTATCTCGATGCTTGTATTAGAAAAATTGCGAAAACTGTCTATCTTCTCCAACTTTAAGTTCTCCAGAATAATATTTTTTATTCAAGTTTGATCTTATGGCATTTTTTTCTCAATCATAGACTGAATCTTCGATCACAAAATCCGGATTTAGATTGATGAAAAGGACCGCAAACTTTTGAAGAGAGCTTTTTGAACTTTCTCAGTTTGAGTCGAAAGTCGGCCAAAGTGTAGGCTGCAGATCCTCCCTCTTAACTAGACAAATTAATCAAACAATTGCCACTGATGAATCCTGATGAGAGGTACTGAAAACTGACCGGGAGCGCTCATTACATGGTTGCTACAATAACTACTGAATAGGCAATGTTTTCTCATGCCATGGTGGGTGATAGTATTATGATCACAGTGTTTTTGATGTCGTTGCTTTTCTCAAAGTGCCAGTGCCAGAAAGATCCAGAGAGAACGATGCGGCTGATAAGACCAGTTTTGCGGACGAGGTGAAGAAAGATGTCCAACGCTTCAGGGAACTCCTTGCTGGCGTCAATATAGCATGCGAGTCAACAAGGGATTCCTTGATGCATCTGCTGGATGGTCTGTCTGCAAAAGCCGATCAGGCTCAAGAACCTGAACCTTGCCTTGCAGGTAGATAAAGCGGAGCTGCGCTTTTGCCAATCAATAACAGGGGAATTGAATAAGTCAATGCGCAGGCCCAGCCAGCTAGGGAATTAGTGGGGTTAGAGGAATACCGATATGCCCTGCCTCGCTATGGAGCGTTTTCACTCACGTGACCAGCAGCCATATTGGTTTTCTGAAACAAAAGAAAGTATTTCCATAAAAATAGAGTTCAATTCCCGGAGGATTAGTTTGGTACACCATCATGGCCGCCATTTCTTTGTTTTGGAACACCAACATGGCCGCCGTGACGTCATGTGAAAACGCTTTATAGACGCCGATACACCTTAAAACTGACCCTTTCCTTTATACTACATACCACATACAAAAAATACTGAAATCTGGTATATAAATATATCGTCAATATATACCAAGTCTGCCCTATAAATTTATACCGTATTCCAAGATTTCAAGAAAACCTAAATACTTTTGTACTTTTTACTTAAAGAGACTTAAATACCGTACGTGCCATGCCCTTGCTAAGGCTTGAATGCTGCTTCCAAAATCATGCAAATTACTATGAATTCGCCCATGTTGGTTGAAAAGCTCCGATACAGACGAACAAGTTTTATTGGACTTGACAAGTTTTAGTTGCTGATGTGTAACGAAAAACTCATCAATTTTTCATTGTCAAGTTCAATTGGTCAAAAGCTAAATCAGGGAGAAAGTTGGTTGAGACAGTTCCCGAAAAGAAACCTTTCCGTTCAACTCGTGAATTATCCCACCTCCACTTCTAATATTGCCCCCCACCCTCCCCCATTTCAATGTTGACAGTGTACACAAAGTGTGCTTCAACATTGAAAAGGGGGAGGGAATCGCTATGGACGAGAAAGGCGGGTTTTTTTTTTCAGCTAGAAAAGGAGCTCGAGACGTCTTGGAGAAAAATTGTTTGTTTCGATCTAATTGTGGTATGCCGGCTTTTGGATACGGCAACTTCTCATTGAAAAACTCAACAAGTTGAACGACTTCCTGGTCTTCACGGGTTGACAAGTGTCGGAAATCGCTAGTGCCCAGCGGCCTCTCCATGTGGTTTTCTTGCTCAGACAGCGATTGACTCTCACTTGATCCTCTCATAGTGTGACCCCACTCGTTGGAGCGGCACAGCAACGGGCTTGATTGCTTTTGGAAGCGGAAGCCCTTTGCTCGTAGGACAGGGTGTGAAACACTTAAGAGAACTGTTGTAATGTATGAAGACCGAAATACCAAAAACAACAAAAACAAAACAAAACAAAACAAACCACATTATTTAACAATTATTCGCCGAAGGCGAAGTGATTATCGGTGAATATTCACCGAGACGAAGTCGAGATGAATATTCACCGATAATCACTGAGCCTGAGGCGAATAATTGTTTTAGTATAAATACACAGGTGATTATTTCAAAAAAGAGAAAAAAAAATTTCAACGCGAAATCATCTTCACTTACAGTGGCAAAACGACTACTGGCAGCCATTTTGTCCGTCGAGGTGATTATCGGCTGATAATCCGAGATAGCGAGCCAATGAGAGCGCGCGATTTTGTATAATCACCAGTGTATTTATACTAAAAAGAAATAACCCCACTCAAATAAACCATGGCATTTACAGCAATCGAAACAAAAAGCAGTTTATAATAATAGTATTATTTATACAAAAAGGAATGCTATGTTATCGCACACACGAGCGAATATAATTTGTCCAAGGAAAACAAAAACGGCAAAAAAAAAATAAAAAAATGCACACGAGCAGGAGCGGAAAGTTGTCAACGTGCCTAACTGGCTTCACGAAACGAGAGAATTTTGCTCGTGAAATCCGGCAACTCCGTCTCGCTCCAAAAGCCACGAAAGCGAAAAATTCAAATCTACTTTGAATCCAGTTTGTTAAAATCAGGAAGCCATGGAGGCGGAATTCAGAATGGAACTCCTCCGGGGGGGCTGGAAAAATGTCTGATTTTCTTGGAATTAATAACAGCATCCCAAGTTCAATACAGCTGGAAATAAAATTCCCTCTGGGAAGGGAAGATAATTACTAGCGGTGACCAGCGTTCCAGAACATATAAGCAAAATGTGACACGTGCTTGCCTCTGGAAAGAGAAAATTCCCTAATTCTTTGGCAAAGAATAGCAGTCTTTCTTCTTCTTCTCTAGCGGAAGAGAGAGTGGTGTCTTAGCGACGTGGTCTGTAACGTAGTTTTTCATATTTCTTTTCTTCACAATTTTGTTTCATTCAGCTTGTCCAGCTGGCTGGAGCACTCATAAGAGATTCTGCTATCATTACGACGGTACCAGACCATCAATGATCAGTGCTCGGCAAACATGTGAGGGGCTTGGAGCAAATCTCCCCATTATCAGGTCAGCCGACGAAAACGAATTCATTGCCAACCTGTCAAAAACGCACTCGTCATCTGTGTGGATTGGCCTTGAACGAGACGTTAAGTTTTATTGGGTCGACGGCACCCCCTTAGAAGGAAATTACGACGCATGGAACTCTGGGGAGCTTACGAAACGAGGACGACGACGGCTACGAGGACTTCCTTTAAAAATACGAGTTCGCGTTATTCATACCACTTCGAAACTATTTCATGTCGTTTCGCGTTAAAAATTTATGTGTAGTAACAATCGAGGAATTAAACTGGTATGAGTGAGTTGGAAGCGTAGAGAGAGAACTGAAAATTCATCGTCATATGCTAACGTCCTCCACAGAACCTTGAATTTGGTCATTTCACGTCGTCATTTAGGAGATGATGGCAAAGAAATGTACCAAAATGTAAAACGCACGTGCAGAGCGTGCAGAGCCATTGTTTTTGATCACTAAACCTATTGTTTTGTAGCGTCGTCGTTGCCGTCGGCGTCTTCGTTTCGTAAGCTCCCTAATTTGTGATTCGCGGCGACTTTTGTTTTGTGATTGGTTTAAAATGATATCACAGAAACAAAATAACAGAATTAAAGTAAATCCAAGCAAATGTAACTTGCTCGCACTCGTTTCCCCTAACTTATCCGCTAGCACCAGTTTCCGTCGCTCAAACTGACATTTCCCTTTTCAAGTTAAATGCAGCGTCTATTAGCATGAAAAGAAAATGTGCAGGAGAGTTGACGCGTCTAACCCAGATCCTTCGGTTGTTGCTATTATCGATCAAGCTGACCGATATCCACTAGAATAACTGCCGAAGCGAGCTGTTAGAAGAGTCGGCACCAATCACAATAACTGAAAGCTAACCGCGTTTTCGAATCGCTGCTTTGACCCAGGCTTAAATCTACTGCTGTAAGCTGTTCCTTGCAGAATTGGGATCTATAAGTGCCAGTTTCTGTCCAAGCCGGATGGGGTTCTCTTTTTTTACAACGGTGCGCCATTTTTAAGAGGAAGAATACTACATCGTTTAGTTGTCAGGAGATGTCCAACGTCATTTTGACCGACGGAAACAAGTGCTAGTCGAATTTAGCGTCAGCGTCTTTTAGTTATTTCTTTTTTTTGTGTCTGCGTCGATCTGTTATCTGTTATGATATCTGTTATGATTGACTGCGCAGAAGAGTAGTTAGAGAGCTTTAGTTTCTAGGACGAGGACGAGAACGAGTACGAGACTTGACTGCCCGTTTTAGAGAAAATACTTAGAAGATTTATAACGAGGACGATTAATCTTTTTTTTTAAATTTTTCTTATTTCTTATTTATTCATTTATTTTTTTACAAGTTAACACAAAAAAAAAGAGGTGAATAAGCAAGAAGGCAAAAGAAAAGGACAGCGGCAAGCAAAAAGCAAAAAAAGCTATGCATCTTGTCTGTTTTTTTTTTCCTTGGGTACAAAGGCACAGTCAACTCATATCAACAAAACAGAAACAGGTTTTCAAAAATGTAGAGAAGGTATTTAAACTCATTATTTTTTTGGATTCTTTGGAGACTCAGGTCTAAAGGCTTATATAAGGCAAGGCAAGAAAGGGTTCCCAGGCATTGTTTTCTACTTGATAATTGTGTTAAAAATAAAGCAAAAACAAGTTTAAATTGGGGGTTAAAACTCTTTTTCGACAAGGGGGCCTCAACCGGGAGCGCCAGCGTACCCGTTTTGGTAGGATTCGTTGAATGCCGCCATTTTCATTGATCGCTGTGAAATTTGGCGTGTTTACTGGGGAGATATGGTCCCAGTTTTCCTGAAAATCTCGGCTTTCTAGCTTTCATGACGTCTACATAACGGACATTGCGAATCAGGCAATTTTTGCCATCCGGTAGCCATGCGAGGGCGAAATTTTCAACCGATCGCGGAGCGCTTTTACTAAAGTTTAAGCGACAAAGCCAGTTATAGTATTTGGCAATTAGGCAACAGAAATTTGCAGTTTGTGTTTAAAGCTATCGGGCCCGAGACCCAAAGCCGTATTTTTATGCAAGTAATAGGCCTTTTTCGATATATTAAAATTCAGCTTGATAGCGAGTCAGTGAGGACAAAGACAAAGGAAAGTGGACGATATGTAAATATTTTTCACATTAATTCCCACGTGTTTCTATTGTCTTTGTCCTCACTGCCTCACTTTCAAGCTGAATATTCAATATATCGAAAATGGCCTATTGTGTTCACTCAAATAAAGTTGGTAAGACTGCAACCACTTAAAAAGACTATCCCAATTTTTTTAGTTTTTTCGCACCTCCAAAATAAGTGTATCAAATTTCTATTTCCTTATGACAAAAGGTGCACATGTCGTCGTCTCTAATTATAATTCCAACATTAAAAAAAAAACCCAGTTAGTTGGTAATTGGCGATGTAACAATTTAAAGCGACTTTCCAGTTAATACTCTCATTTAATGGAAGATTGATATCTTTATGCCACTTTTCTTGACATGAAATTGGCCTTTGACATTTTTTTGACACAATTTCCTGATAGATTAATTTAGATGGTTTTTAACTCCTTAGAGATTTTAAAAAGCAATTTTCATAATTGGGTTGGGTTTTCGTCTTTTGCCTTCGTAGATGATTTACTGCTGAAATTATCCCAAAGAAGGTTAAAGGTCGGGCTCACAAGTTATATGAGGGAGCTTAAGCAACGACAACGGCAAAGAGAACGTCATCTCAAAATATAGATTCGCGTTATTTTAATCGCTTCGTGACTATTTCAACTTTTTTCATATGACAAGGGTGTGGTAGTTCCTCAAAAATGACACTGGTCGGAACGGCGTTTAATTTAGGGGAGAAAATGAAAATTTATCCTCAAGTGCTGACGTTGTTCATAAAACCTTAAATTTGGCCATTTCACGTTGTAGTTTTGCTGACGACTGCAAAGAAATGGACAAAAGTGAAAAATGCACGTGCAGGGCGTGCAAAGCTATTGCTTTTGCCCACTAAATATGCAAATTTGTGACGTTCTCGTTGCCGTCGCCATTGTCGTTGCTTAAACACGAAGGAGCGCTATATAAGGAAGTCTTCCCTGGGAAGATCGAGGCTCATTTGTCAGTCACCGTTGACGTGCGCATTGACGTGCGCGGGACTTTAAAAGGCACATGCAAATGATTCATCAATCAACCTTGGACGCTACCGAGAGCTCTGTGATAATTTCTTCAATAAAAAGGCCCCTTATGGCAATGTGTCCGTAATATGCCATAAAATGTTTTCTGTCGTTCTTTTTTCAAATTCCCAGTCCCTTTTTTTTCGCGCTAGAAATATCTTTTCGGGCTTCCATGTCTGTGTTGCTGTTTGTTGATCACCATCTTGGATAATTAATCAGTCGTGCTTGAATGAATTCGAACAAAAGCAGTGCGTGAAGCGCCCCCTTTTATAGTGCGTCTTCGTGTTTAAGCTCCCTAATTTTATTCTGAAAAGCGGTAAGGGAGAGGAATTGGAGGATTCATCCATTAAATGCTTAATTTGTGTAATACCTTTAAGAAGCCAGTCTTTATAAAAAAAAAACAGGCGTATTCTGAATTCAGGGACACCCAACGAGAATGTTCCCCGAGGCGAAGCCGAGGGGAACATTGAGGCTCGAGGGGAAACAAAACTCACTGTTTCCCGAGGGGCCAGTCATTAAGTGTTTTGTTATACCTCCCAACTCAAAATATAGAGTTTGAAATCGTTTAGCTGTCATGACTGCGTAAAAAGGGAGTTTAAGATCTAGGACGCGACGGCAACGAAAACGTCACAAATTGTGCATATTTAATGAGCAAAAACAATAGCTTTGCACGCTCTGCACGTGCATTTTTCATTTTTGTACATTTCTTTCACGTTTTCGGCAAATCTACGACGTGAAATGACCAATTCTCAAGTTTTACGGAGAACGTGAACAAAAGGCAGCGAATTTGAATTTTCTGTCGTATATTCAATACCGCACCTCCTAATTCAGTTCCTGGGGAGTTACACTAGTTTTTGGAAGTTAGACAAGCCGACATAACGACGAAAAAGATTAATAAACCTGAACTTGCAATTTTAAATGACGTTTTCGTTACCGTCGCGTCGCAGATCTTAAAGTCCCTAAAATTATTTGCTTGACGCGGCTGGCATACAAATTTGCCGCGGTTTCAAGTCTAAAGTTCAAGGTGTTGTTTCCCTAGGGCGTCATTGAGTTTTGTTCGCCCTAGGGCGTCATTGAGTTTTGACCAATGGCACGTGACACGTTCTCCTCCAATCAGGAAACGTATTTGAGTTGGGAGGTATAACAATTTTATTTATCCTTATAAATGATGGATCGCGATACGAAAGTAATTGCGATTTTGAGACGGCAATACCACATTATATTGACGGCGTTGGGAGAAAATTTATTCCGAGCCGTCAATATAATGTGGTATTGCCGTCTCAAAATCGCAATTTGTTTATATAAACGGTAGATATAGGCATATTTTTAACCTCTAAAAAGGTTTCATCTGTTCGGATTCCCTAGCTGAAAGTCTAGTGATCCGAAAATTACAGGGATCAAAACTTAGGTGACCTTTTTACTGTAAAAATCCGTTAAAAGTGGGCAATTATACCATGTTTTAGATGTTCGAAAATCCTAGGACAGGCAGGCAAGCAAGGAATTTTACAACAAATGTTCCGAAAATTCTAGATCTCAAATCGTCTTCCGAACAGATATTTTCCGAAAATTGACGTTGGGTGCCCCTGTGAATTCTTATCAGGGAGTTTTGCAACAAAGGGGACGACAAAAGGTGTTGTTCTGATAATGTTGTTTCCTGAAAGAAGAACTTCTGAAGAAATTTGAAGTATTTCTTTTACAAAGGGGGCTGATTAATCCATGCCAATATCAAAGATGTATGCTGTAAATTAGCATGATACTGGTCATATTGGCATACATGGATGGGTGGACGGACGTACGTACGGACGTTCGATGACGGCATGGCTATAAAACCAAATTTCTCGCATCGATGGGTTACCATATTTTCTTAACTATGGTGCTCCGCTATCAACCAATCTTCAAAACTGAAAGGTCGTCTTGGAAGTTTGAATCAAATCATTCGTTTTCTTGTCTTGCAATGGGATTCTCAAAGACGTATCTATAGTAACTCAAGTTTATAGGGAATTTGCTCTTTGCTTTTTTTAATTTTTTTTAAATTAATTTTTTTAGTTGACGGTCCAGAGTCCAGCTGGGTCCAGTCCCGCTTTTATAATATGCCGAGATAACGAGAACGTCTTCGTTTCGTTGTGATTTGTCACAGAATATAAAAACTGCAGACAGTGGAGGGATTGCTGTCTTTTGAGAAAAGTCTAAAAAGAACAGCCACAAAGGAAAACAATGACGATATTGATTAAAATTTTTTGAGCACCACCAGAAGTAAAAGAAAACGCCTTTCATAAAAGAAACGGTCAGCAATCTTTTGCATACCGATGGGCACAGAGATACTGACGTTTATGCCGACTACGCTGTAGAACATTTTCGTTATTTTAACGAATATACCCGGGGTGATGTTCCTGCATTGTCGATCTGATGGTTTTTGGTAGTCGTCTGTCTTGTAAGGATTTGAAAAACATCGACATAAGGACTATTAAAATTTTACTCACACAAAAGGATTTTAATTATACTTTTTGATATCAGGAGTCCGATATTGACTTTATTTAATGAACGTTAGAGAGAGAAGTGTGAACAACAGAGTTCAGTGTTGTTTTAAGCACTCCAGGAGTGAAATGATCTTAGTATTAAATGTTTGCACACAAAAGAAAACTAACAGTGGGGTTTACGATAACGCGCAAAACCTCTAAATCCGAATTAATATTTGAAAAGTTTTCGAACAAAGCGCTGTGTGTAATCAAGGGCAAAAAGTAATTGCATCGCGCCAAAAGTTATTACCTCAACAAAATAGTCGTTTGTTTTTCTTCTACTTCTTCAGAAGAATTGAATACAGCGCCAGCAATATCGTTACTTCTTTGAATTTTAGCAGCTGCCACATGTTATAAATTACCATTTTTTTGAAGAGCAGGTTGTTTCTCAAGTATAGGAGGTAACAGTTAAAAAGAAAGACGCTCGTTAAGCTTTGGAGAAAGTAACTGACCACTGGTAAAACAGTGAAGAAAGTTTAGAATGTCATCGGAACTAAGGGACTCTCCGACATCAGGTGTCTTTATGACCTTGGGGAAATTCTTCGTATGTTCTCTCATCGTCCTAACGATGTTGGGCGATGTCCTCGTTTATACGGCGTTCTACTTAAATAACAACTTACGAACACGAAGCAATGCGTTTTTCCTGAGCCTCGTGACCTCGGATATTTTGTCGGCGTTATTCGTCATGCCCATTGAGGTTGTCCGGTTGTCGAATTACCCTTTCTGGCCTCTTGGAGAAATCGCCTGCAAGATCTGGAGCTCGATGTTTGTCGCCCTCTGCGGTGCGTCCGTTTTGAATTTGTGTGCAGTTGGTATCGATCGCTTCTGGGACATTTCGCGTCCTTTACGGTACAACCCCGACATGTCTTCATCTCTTGCTGTTTGCCTGATCTTCCTTTGGTCGTTTGCATTTATCAGCGGAATTGCTAGTTATTTTATCTGGATAACACCAAACCCGTTGGTGTGCTCGATGTTGTCAACTCCTTTGGAAAGCGCTGTTTGGTTTCTGCTTTTTGATCTCCTTATACCATTCTGCATTTGTCTCTTAATGTACGCAAAGATCTTTCAAATATCTCGCCAACAAGCGCGGAGAGAAACTACCGCTCGAAGGTGGGTGTGTGGTGAACATAAATCCTCCTCCCTGCCAAGAAAGTCAGTTAAAACCTTGAGCCTTCTCGTCGGCTTTTTCGTGGTTTGTTTTTTACCGTTTCTAGTGTACCATTGTGTCGATGGGGCCTTGGAAGAAAGGTTACCAAATCGCCTATATATCGGAAGCGTTGTCAAATGGCTGACGTTTTCAAACTCAGCAATGAACTGGGCACTTTACGGAATTTTAAACCTGGAGTATAGAAAAGCTCTGATTAGAATTTTCCGTGTGTTGGGGTGTAAATTTGGGGGCCACCGTACGCACGTCAGCTCGGGAGCAAATTGCATGGAGGTTCAGACGATATCTTAATTTTCTCAGTCGCAAACGACACAGGTGGCAAACTTTTTTTTGAGTGAGGTAGGTGTGAGGTTTTTTTTAGGGGGGTTGGGGTTGGGAGTGGTTTGGAAGAGGGAATTGCAAAATGGTACAATGACTCGTAACAAACGCACCGTAAATTTATAAATGTTTATTTCTTGAACTCTTGTTTCGGTGGGAAAACAAAGTTACTGATCACGTGAGTAAAAATACTCCATTCTTATTCTTTTACAGAATAACTAATAAATATAAGAGCACATGAAAGGCCTTACCCAGTATGGAAATGCAACCATTACTGGGCTTGGTCAAGCCCTCATGTAATGAATATGTGAAATATGATCAATAAATACTATAACTACATCCTGTTAGTTTTATAGCTTTGCTCCCGAAGATCATGCTTAAGAAGAGGACGGGAGAAAAAACGTCGAAACCCCTACAAAGAAACAACGACAACGTAATTTTATACAGTAATATTGCACAGAGATGTAGAGTTTGACTTAAGTAGTAAGAGGACAGGTAATTTGCAAATATAAATCTCAGTATTCTCGTATTTACATTTTACCGTTCCTTTGACATGAAGTTACGAAAGGCCATTTGTTTGCTACGAGAATAACAGTGAAAAAAGCACTACTTTGTTGCGAATTTTCTATAATAAAAACTTGTTCACAAAATCAAAAGTCTACGTTAACAGCACACACCAGGGTTATTCCTTAGTATCTGGCTGGAAATCGTCTTCTCACTACTTTTTCCCCCGGCCGCGCTTCAGCCATTTGATGAGGGCCAGTCTCCGCTTGCTTCTCAATTCAAGTTGCCTGGTCCATGCCCAAAAAGAATTCTGGGTAATTCTGCCATTCCATGACAAGGGAAGATCCCCGATTCTCCCCGATTCTAATTTCAGAATAACTACAAGAGCTAATATCTTCGAGACATTACATTTACAGCTACAGCTAAAATACATAACATATACAGATACATAACCGCTGTACAAAATGCGGCCCTGGCTTCTCTTTGGAAACCAGTAAACTCAGTGGTACGGATAAAATCAGTTAGTGCATTCCGCAACTTAGCTGACACGTAAGAAAAAAGAACTAAGACCATAACTGGTTGTTCTACGTTTATTGGGGAACAGAATGTAATTTGCGCCAAGATCATGCCTAAGAAGAGGACGGGAGAGAAACGTATTTTTCGTAGAGGCAGGAAAACCCTAAAAAATAAACCGACTCTTATACAGTAATATAAGGAAGTTTTTGAATGCGTGTATTTTATAGAGATGTAAAGTTACAGCCCCTCACTCGTTCAAAAAGGTCGTCACGTTTGCCCGTTATTTTGAACCCCCTATACTTTAAACACCGTTCTAGCTGCTCAATCGTGTATTGTTTTCTTTGGTTTTTGTTTTGTCTGTTTTGCTGTTATGTAGTCTCATCGATCAGTAGTCCATTCAGAAGATTACGCCAAGCCGACCCCATTGTTGAAGGAAAGGCTAGACCACAACACCGGGAACTACATGCCCTACTCTTTTCGACTTGTGTGGGATCTTTAACATCCCACAGAGTTTATGAACATTGAAGGCTTGTGAGACGGGGCCTACGGTTTATAGTCCTTATCCGAGAAGACTTGAAAGTCTTACCATTTGCGGGTGTAATTACAAAGGCAGCACTTTCCCCTCAGTTATTTTAAGACCCTGAGTGTTGGTCCGGCCGGAGTCGAACTCACGACCTCCCGCATGGCAGCCCGATGCTCAACCAACTGAGACACCAGTGCGCGGTCTGGTTTTATCGCGAGAATAGAGCCAAGAACACGGTCAACGTCGCTTTAAACCGAAAAGATTAAAGCGAATATTATGCCTCATTTCCCTTGTGACTCTTACACACTGAACTAATTTGTTTGTCTGAGTCACTTGGGCGTCTATAATTTCATGACGTCATTAGTGCAACGCGCTATTGATACAAATTCCTCAGAATAACTTATAAATGAATATTTTATTATACACAAATGTGCAATACGATGCCAGAGCCACATATGCGTTAATGAAATCGATTTCTACAGAGAAATTGAGGAATTGAAAGGGCACCTAAAGACAAAAGACTCACAAAAAAAATTGTAATTTAGAAGATGATTTTTACAACTAGGCCAAACATTTCTTGAAAGAAGAAACTGAGAAACATCTAAGGATCGATCTAATTATAAGTCGAAACAACTAAAAAAATGGAACAACAGATGATAACTCGAAGAAAATGGGTTTACAGCAACGGCAAACTCTTCACAGGTAACAACTTACAAAAAAGTAGTTCCAAAACGGGAACTGTTTCAAGTCTTGTCCCAAGCACACAGTCGAATTTCTCACAGCGAACAGCAAACTACGGAAAGTGGTTTATGTAGAAATCAGCCAGAAAGTTGTCAACACATCCATTCCATGAACACAAAATGCCCAACAACCAATGGCAGCTCCAACATTCATCTCTTTGATAGAGATCGACTTGATGTAAAATGTCACCCTTGTACCCCAACATGCTTTTAGGAAAATAACTGAGATCGAAAACCATTATGCTAGAGTAGCGACCAAGTTTGGAGAAGTCCAATGACATTTCTTCTACAACATTAAACCTGTGCAGTGCTACTAATCTTACTTTTGATTATTTCAAAGAAATTTCCTTTACATTCAGCTTGTAAACAGGCCATTCTGCAAAATGAGTAATTTCCTTTCAAGATAAATTGTGGTTTATTGATATTGTAACAGTACAAATAATACCATTCTTACGTTTAATGGTAATGTACTTACTTACTGAGAGACAAATGTTTATGAATCTTGTATTATACAAGTTATATTGCCAAAGGAATGAGAATATCACTGTTTTTTCATTACGAAAAGTAGCCCTACTTGTGAATGACACTGAGAAAAGGGTTTAGCTCTGACGAAAGGCTAACACTCGAAATGTCAGCTTTCAAATTTCTTTACAGTAGTCAATTTAGGGCCGATTTACACGGTACGATTTTGTCGCATGCGACAACGGCTTACAACAGGCCCACGACATGATTTACGATTGTTGTGTACGTCAGAAAAAATGTCGTAGCATTTTAAAACATGTTTTAAATCGCTGCGACAATCGTAAGTCATGTCGTAGGCCTGTCGTGAGCTTGTCGCATGCGACAAAATCGTATCGTGTAAATCGGCCCTTACCCAGGGCGTACCTAATCGATATTTTCGATACACGATTGAAATTGATCGTAATCGATGCTAATTAATCGATTAATATCGGAAATCGATTTCTGTAATTAGCTATCGAATTTATCGGTGATCCTGGTGAAAGTGGAGGGATTGCTGTCTTCTGCAGAAAGTGGAGGATTGCTGAGGGAAAACAATGACGATATTGATTAAACGTTTTTGAGCACCACCAGAAGTAAAAGAAAACGCCTTTCATAAAAGAAACGGCCAGCAATCGTTTGCCTACCGATGGGCTCAGAGATACCGACGTTTATGCCGACTACACTGTAGAACATCTTCGTTATTTTAACGAATATACCCGGGGTGATTTTCCTGCATTTTCGATCTGATGGTTTTTGGTAGTCTGCCTTATAAGGATTTGAAAAACATCGACATAAGGACTATTAAAATTTTACTCACACAAAAGGATTTTAATTATACTTTTTGATATCAGGAGTCAGATATTGACTTTATTTAATGAATGTTAGAGAGAGAAGTGTGAACAACAGAGTTCAGTGTTGTTTTAAGCACTCCAGGAGTGAAATGATCTTAGTATTAAATGTTTGCACACAAAAGAAAACTAACAGTGGGGTTTACGATAACGCGCAAAACCTCTAAATCCGAATTAATATTTGAAAAGTTTTCGAACAAAGCGCTGTGTGTAATCAAGGGCAAAAAGTAATTGCATCGCGCCAAAAGTTATTACCTCAACAAAATAGTCGTTTGTTTTTCTTCTACTTCTTCAGAGGAATTGAATACGGCGCCAGCAATAACGTTACTTCTTTGAATTTTAGCAGCTGCAACATGTTATAAATTACGATTTTTTTGAAGAGCAGGTTGTTTCTCAAGTATAGGAGGTAACAGTTAAAAAGAAAGACGCTCGTTAAGCTTTGGGGAAAGTAACTGACCACTGGTAAAACAGTGAAGAAAGTTTAGAATGTCATCGGAACCAAGGGGCTCTCCGACATCAGATGTCTTTATTACCTTGGGGAAATTCTTCGTCAGTTCTCTCATCGTCCTAACGATTTTGGGCGATGTCCTCGTTTATACGGCGTTCTACTTAAATAACAACTTACGATCACGAAGCAATGCGTTTTTCCTGAGCCTCGTGACCTCGGATATTTTGTCGGCGTTATTCGTCATGCCCATTGAGGTTTTCCTGTTGTCGAATTACCCTTTCTGGCCTCTTGGAGAAATCGCCTGCAAGATCTGGAGCTCGATGTTTGTCGCCCTCTGCGGTGCGTCCGTTTTGAATTTGTGTGCAGTTGGTATCGATCGCTTCTTGGCCATTTCGCGTCCTTTACGGTACAACCCCGACATGTCTTCATCTCTTGCTGTTTGCCTGATCTTCCTTTGGTCGTTTGCATTTATCAGCGGAGTTGCCAGTTATTTTATCTGGATAACACCAAACCCGTTGGTGTGCTCGATGTTGTCAACCCCTTTGGAAAGCGCTGTTTGGTTTCTGCTTTTTGATCTCCTTATACCATTCTGCATTTGTCTCTTAATGTACGCAAAGATCTTTCAAATATCCCTCCAACAAGCGCGGAGAGAAACTACCGCTCGAAGGTGGGTGTGTGGTGAACATAAATCTTCCTCCCTGCCAAGAAAGTCAGTTAAAACCTTGAGCCTTCTCGTCGGCTCTTTCGTGGTTTGTTTTTTACCGTTTCTAGTGTACCATTGTGTCGATGGGGCCTTGGAAGGAAGGTTACCAAATCGCCTATATATCGGAAGCGTTGTCAAATGGCTGACGTTTTCAAACTCAGCAATGAACTGGGCACTTTATGGAATTTTAAACCTGGAGTATAGAAAAGCTCTGATTAGAATTTTCCGTGTGTTGGGGTGTAAATTTTGGGGCCAACGTACGCGCGTCAGCTCGGGAGCAAATTGCATGGAGGTTCAGACGATATCTTAATATTCTCAGTCGCAAACGACACAGGTGGCAAGATTTTTTTTGAGTGAGGTAGGTGTGAGGTTTTTTTTTTTTAGGGGAGTTGGGGTTGGGAGTGGTTTGGAAGTGGGGATTGCAAAATGGTACAATGACTCGTAACAAACGCACCGTAAATTTATAAATGTTTATTTCTTGAACTCTTGTTTCGGTGGGAAAACAAAGTTACTGATCACGTGAGTGAAAATACTCCATTCTTATTCTTTCACAGAATAACTAATAAATATAGAGTACATGAGAGGCCTTACCCAGTATGGAAATGCAACCATTACTGGGTAAGGCCTCTCATGATAATGAATATGTGAAATATGATCAATATGAATATGTGAAATATGATCAATAAATACTATCAGTACATCCTGTTAGTTTTATAGGTTTGCTCCCGAAGATCATGCACAAGAAGAGGACGGGAGAGAAAACGTGGAAACCCCTACAAAGAAACAACGACAACGTAGTTTTATACAGTAATTTTGCAAAGAGATGTAGAGTTTGACTTAAGCAGTAAGAGGACAGGTAATTTGCAAATGTAAATCTCAGTATTCTCTTATTTACATTTTACCATTCCTTTGACAAGAAGTTACGACAGGCCATTGGTTTGCTACAAGAATAACAGTGAAAAAAGCACTACTTTATCGCGAATTTTCTATAATAAAAACTTGTTCCGGAACCAAAAGCTACGTCAACAGCACACACCAGGGTTATTCCTTAGTATCTGGCTAGAAATCGTCTTCTCATTACTTTTTTCCCCCTTCAGCCATTTGATGAGGGCCAGTCTCCGCTTGCTTCTCAAGTTGCCTGGTCCATGACCAAGAATTCTGGGTAATTCTGCCATTCCATGACAAGGGAAGATCCCTTATTCTCCCCGATTGGAATTTCAGAATAACTACAAGAGCTTATATCTTCGAGACATTACAATTACAGCTAAAATACATAACATATACAGATACATACTAAATACATAATATTTAAAGAGATATTAATTAAAAAGAAAAGCCGCTGTACAAAATGCGGCGCTGGATTCTCTTTGGAAAGCAGTAAACCCAATGGTACGGATAAAATCAGGTAGAGCATTTCGCAACTTAGCTGACGCGTAAGAAAAAAGAACTAAGACCATAACTGGTTGTTCTACGTTTATTGGGGAACAGAATGTAATTTCCCCAAGATCATGCCTAAGAAGAGGACGGGAGGGAAAACGTATTTTTCTTGGAGGCAGGAAAACTCTCAAAAGCAAACCGACTCTTATACAGTAATATGAGGAAGTGTTTGAATGCGCGTATTGAATAGAGATCTTGGTCAAAAGTTTGATTATACACAAATGCGCAATACGACGCCAGAGCCACATATGCGTAAATGAAATCGATTTCTTCAGAGAAATAGAGGAATTGAAAGGCCACCTAAAGACAAAAGACTCACAAAAAAAAATGTAACTTAGAAGATGATTTTTACAACAAGGCCAAACATTTCTTGAAAAAAAAACACTGAGAAGCATCGCCGCCTTTCAGGAAACAAGGATCGATCTAATTATAAGTCGAAACAACTAAAACATGGAACAACAGATGATAACTCGAAGAAAATGGGTTTACAGCAACGGCAAACTCTTCACAGGAAACAACAAGAAAGTAGTTCCAAAACGGGAACTGTTTTAAGTCTTGTCCCAAGCACACAGTCGAATTTCTCACAGCGAACACGGCAAACTACGGAAAGTGGTTTATGCAGAAATCAGCCAGAAAGTTGTCAACACATCCATTCCATGAACACAAAATGCCCAACAACCAATGGCAGCTTCGACATGCCTCTCTTTGATAGAGATCGACTTGATGTAAAATGTCACCCTTGTACCCCAACATGCTTTTGGGAAAATAACTGAGATCGAAAACCATTATGCTAGAGTAGCGACCAAGTTTGGAGAAGTCCAATGACATTTCTTCTACAACATTAAACCTGTGCAGTGCTACTAATCTTACTTTTGATTATTTCAAAGAAATTTCCTTTACATTCAGCTTGTAAGCAGGCCATTCTGCAAAATGAGTAATTTCCTTTCAAGATAAATTGTGGTTTATTGATATTGTAACAGTACAAATAATACCATTGTTACGTTTAATGGTAATGTAATTACTTACTGAGAGACAAATGTTTATGAATCTTGTATTATAGAAGTTATATTGCCAAAGAAATGATTAAAGAATATCACTGTTTTTTCATTACGAAAAGTAGCCTACTTGTGAATGACACTGAGAAAAGGGTTTAGCTCTGACGAAAGGCTAACACTCGAAATGTCAGCTTTCAAATTTCTTTACAGTGGTCAATTTACCATATCAACTCAGCTGATAAACCCTTTTCTTTATTTCACTTCCCCACTGTACTGACACAGCACCACAGCTTCTTCAAGTTACACCGCCTTCCAAGTAGCCTGTCCGACTTTCTTGCCATTTTTAAGCCTACCGTATGAGCGATTTTACTAGTTACGTAATACTCAGTATTGAATACGTGGCCAACGCAGTAAATCAATGAATAAATTCGTCGATTAATAAGGAAGTAAATAATCCATAAGCTGATAAACGGTGTCATCAAAAAAAATGTGGCGACAGGTAGTTTATACTCTGTCTCACTTCGGGTTTTATCACGTTTCATGGTCACTTACAGGGACAACGGGAACCTGGATCAAACGGGAACAACAAAAGTTCTTTTAGGCTATGAAATAGATAGATTCCAGAAGTAAAGGCGATTAATGAAAATGAAAGAAAAGAGACTTAAAATTAAAACGTAATTTTAAAGCAAAATGTTCCGCATCCACAGGGAAATCGCAACACGATTCTTAACGCTGGGGCGTTGCCCAGAGTAACAAACTGAACGGGGCATGTGTTACTGCGAGTTATTAAACAGCCAAGTACCTCCAGTATACTCTTATATTTAAAAAAGCTGTAATTAATTACGAAATGGTTAATTCCGTGAAGGGCAGAGCTTTTTAACAATGACCTTTACTCCTTGTCGTACTGTGCGGATCTTCCAGTAGTAGAGAAGTGGGTTCAGAGACGAGTTTAAAAACACCAAAGTTGCTGCAGATTCTCGAACAAAAAATGTCGAAGACAGCCCTATTTGACTCGTCAAAGCCTCCTTGATGCCGAAAGGCAGGTAACAGACAATTAATGTAAACTGAAGCCAGAGTGCCGCTTAAATGGCGTTTATTTACCTGGCTTGATTGGCCATCGACATAAACTTGCAATCTGTATTTGCAGAGTCAGGAAACTTTTTGCGTACGAAAAACTCGAGATTACGAGACACAACAAGGCGTCTATATATCGGTACCATACGATTATAACCGTAATTCCTTTAAAAACAGGCAAACTGTCCAATTTAGAAAATATAGGACAGTTTTTCTAAGCCAATCAAATCCCAGAAAATACAATAGGTAATAGAAACTGGCCAATCAGCACAAAGCATAGCGTTAGCGCTGTTGTCCCTGTTTTTAGTACTAGTTGACAATGGCGGAGTTTAAGCATGTAGATTTGCCAATTTTTTCCATTTCTCAGTTCTTTTTCAGCGATATCACGGCAAATGAGAAATTTCCTAGGTTGCCAGAAAAAGAGCTTGCCAACCTGAGAGGCAAAGACCAAAACTAAAACACCTCCAAGATTACAAAACTTAGCTGAATGTTTTCACAGTGGTGCAACGTAACGAAGCGAGAAAGTTGGAACATATCCTTCGTCATGAGCTAGATGATTTTTTTTATGCGCTCATTTTAATTTCTCTGCTACCACAAGTCCTGGGACACAGTGTCCTAAATTAACAATAATAGTAAATTCAAAGCAAAGTACGAATTAACGATAATCGTTAATTTAGAGGAGAGATCATGTTGTAATAGGCGTATTTCTACGGAGGAGGCCAATTTTATACAATAGGCCTATTACTTGTATGAAAAGGAGGAACCACTGCATATCGGACGCGAGTTAAGCAGTGGCACTAGTGGGCCACCCTACATATTTCATGACTAAATTAAGTCGAGTTTGACCATAAACAAGTCAGATTTGCTTACATTTTTGACGTAGGCCAGGTTACATATCATGTCGAGAGGATAGTCACATTGAAAGCGAGTGTAATAAATTAAAGCAGCATTAGTTTAGTGTTGGCCAAAAACAGTGTCATTTATTATTTTGTCTTCACCTGAATGTAAGTCCAGTGGAAATGTAGCGTGATAATACAACCATGTTTGTTTTCTTTTAACAAAAGACACAATTAATAACTGGTTTGATTTCACTGTCACTCCAGCAAAAGTACAAAAAAGACCAAACAAAAAACTTCTTCCAGGCACCTGGACACCCACTTAAAAACTGGACACCTGCAAATTCGACCTCTTGTAAGGTGGTCACCCCTCTTACATTATGAAAACTGGAGGGAATTCCCATTGAGCTACAAAATCTAGAAAGCAACCCAGAACAGATGACGCTTTGGTGTCAGTCAATGACATTATGGCCCCCCCCCCCCCAATTTCCCCCAAACCCAAGGCATTAACACCCGGGGTAGGGATGGATCAGTAGGTCATTAATCCCCTGAGTTAACAACGAAACAGAAGGCAACTACATGTAGGCCAGCTTAACATTTAGTCAACTAAATTTGATTTCCTTCACCCGCATTATTTTGGTTTTTGCTTAGTTCACATTGCATGTATCCCTCCACTGGTGAACAACATTGTGTAAAGATTTCCCGATAACACTATATAGTCCATAGTTCCTTTTGGTTTGTTTATTGTTTAGTTCAATTAGTATTCTTATTTCCACACAGGTTAACATGGCACAGTTCATAAAGAGTCCAAATATGACCATGAATGATCACCGCAGCTATATTTAAAATCCATATACATTGTACTGTATATTTGAAGTCTTACATTCACCGGCACATGTGAAACAAAATGCTAAAGGGTTCTAAACAATTCTAGGTTGTCCCGGGCAAAGTTTGTAAAAACTCTGTAAAAATGATTTAATACCATCAAAAAATTTAAAACAAACGTATAAGCTTTTCATTTCTCTATGTGCAGTTTAGACGAGTCTGTCGAAACAATCTTTAGATAATAAAAATTTGCACAGAAAGATTTTGACTAAAAACCATCAATTTGTGAAAATATTTGTGAAGATAGAATCTGTCTGCCAATTCTCTCAAATCTTACAGCCATACGGCAATACTCCCAATCTCGCGGTGTTGGGGAAAATTCTGAAATGAAATATCTTGTTGAATAAAGATGAAAAAATCCTGAAAAATGCTTGTACCATAAAAAGACACACTAGCAAAGGGGAGCAAATCTCTATCCACCATTGCATTTAATGGTATTTAACGTACAGTGCTGTTTGAGCTTGTTTACTGTTTTTTAAAAAACTAGACCTCTATTCCATGATGACTTTCCTTGTAGTCTTCGCAAGTTCATGTGACGTAATCGATCGCAATTGGATCAAAATAGCATAAGAAGGGTTTGTTAAATCTTTATCAGGGAAAAAAAGAGAAAATTTGAATCTCACGAATTTTTGTAGGACCTTCAGGATTTTTAATTTTTTTTTTCTCAGGGGTCTACTGATTTCCCTTTATCAGGGGTTTGTATGTCTCCATATATGTGCTAAGTAACATTCTTCTATATATAAACGACGCTTAGGACCTAGGTGCCAGAGCAACCGGTCATAGACCGTGCGGGATTAACTAGGGAAAAATGATAGAACGACATTTTCCGTTCAAACCGGGCCAACCGAGAGGAATGGCCATTACCATTTCTTATTACTTTCCCGAATTCCCTACATAGTGAAAATCTACTGAAGAGAAGCAGGGCAATGAACCGGTTTGTCAAAATGGAAACAGGAAATTTTGGTCTGACCGGTCAAAGTGGACACCTCGTGAGTTGGTCCCGATATATTCCAGTTGGACCAACCCTAATTGTTTGTTTGTTTCTTTTTTTATGGCGAGAGAAAGCCGGAGACGAGTCGGCTCTAACCCAGCATCTAATCAGACTTCTTTTCATGTGCAGGAACGTGTTCACCCACTCCAACTTGAAAAAAGTCATGTAAAACCAGCTGGGCTTTTACTGGCATGAATCTGAAAAAGAACACTCATAAAGATTGAGTTGATGTAACTACAAGTGGCAAGTTGGTTTAAATATACAGGAATTAGATAGAGCGGATTTCAATTGAGTGTCGAAAGTAATTAGCGAATTGCTTTGGTTTTGCATTACTTCACTCAGTGATTGGTTCTCGCGCCACTATTTCAACCAATCAGAGGTGAAACCAAAACCAAAACCAATCGTGGCTTGCGCGTGCATATTTTCCCGCGCTTTGTGTCGGTTACGTGTAATTACTTCGAGTTTTGATTGGTTTTCTGGATTGTCTCCGTCCTTTTTGATTGGCCAAAGTAATTACTTTGGTTTTGGTTTTACGACATTCGATTGAAACTCGCTCCATTGACAGGGCAAAAAACTTCCGCTCGTCCGCCCGTCCGAGACGAGTACTCTTGTATCTTGGACGAGTGGATTTCCAAAAGCACTTGCCGTACGCGACGAGTAGAGTTTGCCGAAACAAAAAATTCTTTTCTGCTGAGATCTGAGTTCCCAAGTATCTCTGGACTTTGTAAACTAGCCTGAGTTTCGCGAATTTTGGTTTCTTTTCACGGCAACTTGCCCGTTTTCGCCTCTGTTTTCCGAGAGTATCTGGCTCTGTTGTTTCGGTAAAGACAGGGATCCACATACCATATATGGAAATAACGACCTCGTTTGAGACAAGGCTTCATTAACACTTGAACGAGGCGATTACCGTTGTGGCAAGATAAGTGTAATTGTAGTAAGTCTTGTAATCATCAGTTGTTCGAAGGGTGGATAGCGCTATCCACTGAACAAATCACTATCCACTGGATAACTCAATTGCTTTCGCTAGTGTTTATCCGCTAGATAGTGCTTTATCCGGTGAATAGCGTTATCCACCTTTTGAACAACTGAGGCCAGATCAATTCCTTGAAAACAGCCTCAGAATATTCCCGGGACTTATATGTTTCATCTTAGTTCGCAATTTTTAGTGCCTCATAGATGTGCTGCATTTTCTCAAGTGGTGTATTGTACGTAAAGAATGTGAGTGATCCCCGATGTGTGTGTATGAAATGGTGTTGTATTAAAAAAAACAAAGAACAACAGAAATTGAAATAACTGTTGAAACAGACACTTGAGATTTGGTACAAAACAAATTATAATATACAATTTCTACGTCTTTTAATGATATTTGTTATTCACTTAAATAATTTTTTTGACAAGTGAATTTAACTTTCAGACAACCAAAATCTCAACGTTACTCGTCCAATGGACAAGTGGAATGAAAAAAAAGTGTTTTGCCCTGATTGATTAAAGCAAACAAATCACAGCCTAACAGTAATTGGAGTACTCACGGCTTTCACTCAATTCAGCAATAGGCCATTTTCGAATTCTCACGGCTGGACTGGATCTAGCATGAAATGGAGGCTAACGTGGGCATATCTTTTCAAATGCAAATTATTTTGCCCGCATTGGCCTCCGTTTCATGCTAGAGCCAGTCCAACCGTTAGAATACGAAACTGGTCTATTTTCCAGACCTTTCAAGCTGTTTCCAATACAAATGATATATGTACACTTTCCCACTGACCATTTCCCTCCACCTGCGTTAAGCAGTCAGTCTTGAGGAATGAGCATGTACATGTAACTAATATTATTTAATACAGGCTGACTATTAAATACAGGATGACACCAAACTCCGGGGAAACTGAGGCAATTTTAATGAAAGAGTTATATTCCCGGAGTATTTTTGATGCAGAATACACATCTCCAGATCATATCTGCCTGTAGAGACAATTGTTTTCCCTGCAAAGTTTAGTGATATCCATTAATCTCTAAGCTTATATATTAGTGACATTTAACAAATAGGGGCTTTTAACAATTGCATGACTGGGTCAAAATAGCCTGTGTACAAAATGTACAAATGTAGCAAGCATTCCCGTATGAAGGAATGCTCTTTCTGCATTCTGGTCATGCCCAAACAGATCGTTTTCACGTGACTGTCGTCCAAAACAAAATAGCCACCAAACTTTTTATCCTCTTCAGGCATAAGGGGATCTAAATTTATCGCTGTTTACAACTTTCCAGCTCAATGGCGTGCTTACTTTGAAAACGAGCGCATTTTAAATTTCGGAGTTATGGCGGTTGCGTGACAAAAAAGCTAAGATTGCGTTTGTGGAAAACTATACACTAATCCCGTCATTGTTTGAGAGGCGCGGTGGCCTCATGGTTAGTGCGCTCATCTCCGGATCCAGATTGATCGGGTTCCATCCCTGGCTGGGGACATCGTGTTGTGCCTCTCTAAATGGGTACCGGCGATATTTCTGCTGATGGTAACCCTGCGACGGACTAGCATCCCATCCAGGGGGAGTAGAAAAACTCTTAGTCGCTTAAAGCTACTGAAACAGGGATAAGCTCCGGCCTGATGAACCACTTGGCTCGTATGAAGACACCTTTTTTACCGTGATTTTTCACCATTTTAAGAGTTAAAGTATTAGGGAAACTACTTATGTAAATGTTTTTTTTGGTTCAGTTCAGATACTGATCAGTCGACTATTTAACAATTATTCCATGAGCGCGCGTTGGATATGAGATGGTAAATAGCCAACGTGGCGCGTAGAGCCGAGTTGGCTATAACCAGTCTCGTATCCAACAAGCGCGAATGGAATAATTGATTTATTAAATTTCTTAACTCCAAGAGTTTGGAAGTACGAAATACGAGCGAAAAAAGCGAGAAAATCCGAGCGAGATCGAAAAAACTTGATGAAGATGCGATGTTGTGTAATACCTTGAGACAGACGCAGGCTCATCACAAAAACATTTCTTACCTTTTTGCGTACTTCTAAACGTCGGAATAGACCCTGACTCTCCACAAAAACGTTTTTTGTTTGTGCTTTATTCAGAGAGAAATTTCGCTTTCCGGCGGAAAAACTTTTAGCTTAGCAACGCTTAGCGCAATCATCTGCCATATAAGGTCAAACTAAGGTATACGAGCTGATAAACGAGATTGGGTGAACCAATCAGAGCACGAGAGGTCCACCAACATGGCGGCTCCACACTGGGCTCTCTAAATTTGCGCAAAACGTTTCGACGAATGTCTGAAGTTTGGGAAAACGCAGAGACCTAACACTTCGAGTAGTGCCTCCTTTACTTGTCTCCTAACATTAAACATTTAATGACTGGTCCTGAGGGAAACAGTTCATTTTGTTTCCCGAGAATCTCAATGTTTCCCCGAGGCGTAGCCAAGGGAAACATTGAGATTCCAGGGAATCAAAATGAACTGTTTCCCGAAGGACCAGTCATTCAGTGATTTGTTATGTAGCAAAACAAATGGGTCAAACCGGTGGAAAACAAGTAAACACTTTATTGACAAATGACGCGTCTAAGTGTACAAGGCAATGTAAAGAATATCACTAAAATTTACGAAAATCGCCCCAAATAATCATCACGCACATCACGTGCAACAGCGGTCAACATTTCGAGGTAACAGTGAACTGTTTCCCGTTTGACGTCATAGTTTTCGCAATGTTGCACGCTCATGACATTTGACGATAAACAGTTTCATTCTTTGATGGCATGTGACCATAAACTAGCCAATTAATGAATGGGCGCGCTGTAGCGGTAAAAAATTCTAGCTGTATAACAATACCCTTTCTTGACTTTCTCCACTGAATAGTTTACTATTTGGTTTTTCATTGCGTTTCAGTGAAAACGATTTATTGGAGGGAGAGCCCTGCTTTATCTATTTTTTGCCATCACTCCAATTTGCATACAGCCAGAATGCAGAAAAGCTCTAACTACAGCAAAGCTTGCTTCGCATGTTAGGGTCAAAAGCAATTATTATTTTAAACTACTAATTACTAAAGACTAATTACCATGTTAATAATTGAAACACCTGCAGGTCGGCAGGAGTAAATTTGCCAAATGTAGAAAGCTGAATGTACATGTAAAATGCTGAATGCAGAATGCTAAACGTGGAATGCACTGTTTGCTTGGGGTTAGTTTCACTCGCGTTTGCTTGCGACTAGCTTTTATTTGTTGGAAAGGCCAGCATTTTACAAATAATATCTTGTATTTGGCCCTCACCACAACCTAGCCTATCTAGTGCTAACCACATGCAAAATGAGTGAAACTAACCATGCACAAACAAATAGTGCATTCCACATTTGGTGTTTTACAATTGGTATTCGGCGTTCAGAAAAATGCCCTTGCCCGTTGCAGTTAGGACTGTGAAAAGGGTAACCATTACTGTACAGAACATAAAGGCAAGACTAAAAAAAATAACTTACGCATTCAGGGCAAAGTGTACTGCAGTGTGACTAGGAATCAAAACAACTGATTGATCTCTGAGCATGCCAGCTACTGCCTCTTTTGCAACATATTCTGGCTCCAGTGTAGGATGCAGGGACGGAAATCTACAACAACACATCCACAACCTACAGTTACATATTTTGTAAAATCAAGGGCATCCAACAATAAAAGTCAATTACGAGAATGGGCAGAAATGTTTTTCTTTTCTTTTTGCCCCCTTTCGAATCCTTTAGGTCCACCTTAAAAAGTACACGTAGGACAACAGTTTTCTGCAACTCTCATTGACTGTCAGTCATGTAGGTGCAGGAACATGCAAGGTGAGACTTGAAATCAACCTGCCAGTTACGTGTGAATGTGCAAAAAACGTTTCTCATTCTAGAGGCACAAGACTCAGAACCAATCCATGCGTGCTACAGTACAGTGTAGTGTACCAGTCAGATTAGAGTGGCAGTGTGAACTCTCAAGTCATGGTTGGTGTGGTGGACTCTGGATCATTGTGGTGATGGGTCACTGGTCATTGTGTTGTGTTCTTAGGCAAGACACTGAATCACAGTGCCTCTCTCCACTCAGGTGCATAAAAGCCAGTTGGGAAATCAAATACTATAACAGAGGTAGCCCTGCTATGGACTTACATCCCACATGGGGAAGAAGAAATATTCAGAAACATGGTACAGTTCCTCTATGTTCTATTAACTGGAGATACTGTAAGTGCCATCCTGATGGACCACTAGGCTTAGATGTTAACAAAGTTTTTTAGTCTGGTCAGACCGGTTTTTAAAGCATACTGCCTTCATGCTTAAAGTGCTTTCAGCTGAACTTCCCCCTCTCCCTCTCTCTTAAACAAGAAGTGTTTGAAAGTGCCCTGAGGCATGTTGTCAATGTTACAAATTATACTGTACTTACCGTGCCTTTGGATGCCAGACAAGTCCAGTGCTTGTTGTGTATGGCTGAACACAAGTCACTCTAATCCCAGTTTTTCCCATTTTCATAGAGCTCCAGTGCTAAAGAATGACTGAATCCAGTTGCCCCAAATTTAGAAGCACAGTAGTCGGTCAAGTTGCATGCAGGAAAACTGCCTCCCAGTGATGTTATGTTGACAATGTGACCCTTGTTTTTCTCCAGCATGTTTGGAAGAAATGACCTTGCAGTCTGCAGGGAAACACATACATGTATAATTTAAAGAAGAATTTATAATGTACTGATATCGTCCCCAAGGGAGCTCATTGAAAATTCCAACCTTAAGGATCTTACTAACCGTTTTCAAAGACAAATATTACAAGTGCTGTATGTTGCGCAGCTAAACTGGAATTTTAGAAGGAGTGAATGGGATTTTAAAAATCCGGCCTATTTCCCTTCCAAGGCTTACAGTGTAACTTAAGGCATTAAGGATGGCGCCTACTATTGTTATTGCGCATACGTTCTGCGCATCTCGAGATACTCGAATTTCCTATGGGTTGTGCTTATTAATACAGGGATATTTTTGCGCGGTTTAAAACTATCCCGAGAAAGTAGATAATAGTAAGTACTCTTAGAAACCAAAGAGAAAATTGGGGGTAACCATGCATTTTTGAGAAATAATTAAGCTTCAGTTTGAGAAAGAACGCCATACATTGCTTTGTATTTTAAAGCTATTTATAAATGTTATTCATCAATTACCTTTGAAAAATGCGTGGTTACCCCCAATTTTCTTTTTGGATTTCAATAACACTTGTGAAGATCTACATTTTCTGCATAATCATAAAGCGGGGCAAAAATACCTTTGAATTAGTAGGCACCGTCCTTAAGTGGAGTGAATTCTGACCAAAAATACTACCATGGAAGAGGATTATGGATAATTTCTGTTTTATATATTAATTAAATTGAATTTTTGTCTTATGAATAAATTGAAAATAAACCATTACGCAGACATCAGATTTGAAAATATACATGTATTGGAAGACTGATATCACCTTCATTCGTAAATGATTGGCTCAAGTAACTTTGTAGGCAGGCGAGACAAAACTGAATGGCTGTCAATTGATATTAAGAGCTACTCTCACCGCACACAATAAATATTTATAATACATTAAAATAAAATCATTAAAAATAAATGTCAAATATTTGCAGTCTTTCGCTTCGTAGTGAGAGCACTAACAGTACAAGTTTAAAGAAAACTTCATAGTCCACACCCACACTTACATGTATTAACCACCCTCCTCCCTCCACCGAATAAATAATATTTATTTTACGATAAATGAATGTCTTGTTTAAATTCAAATATTTACATCAGGTTGTATAACAACAGTACTGTTCATTTTTTCCAGTTACTGTCAAAGTTCTGTATTGTAAGCATCAATACCACAAATACCTAGAGATACGGTGTAATAGAAAAATTAATTAACAAAAAGCACAGGTATTGCAAGTGGCACTCAAACATTTTCTGCAGGGTTTACATGTATGTATTGAGGACTTGGTCAAGGGTGTTTTGAAGTGTAAAAGGAAACAACAGCCATTTTTTTTCAGTCATCAGTCATCAGTCATTGTTCATGGTTTCCCCTGTGATTCTATACGAGTTCTTGAATGAGAAATTGGATTCAAGATGGATTTAGATGTTCATTATCATTCAAGAACTTGTATAGAATCACAGCAGAGACCAAGGACAATGAATGATTTTCCATCAATAACAGAAAAAAATATGGCTCTTGTTTAACAAGAGCTAACCATTGGGAGTCAGGGTGGCTTAGTGGTTATCTATTGAGCGTCCCACCACTGCTAGCGGGGGTTCAATAGGTGCCCTTGTATGCTTTCAGCCCGATATCGTGAGCTGTGCCCTTCGTAATTCAGTCCTCAAGACTGCAAGTAAAGGGTGATTAGCACTGCCAATTATTATTATTATTATTATTATTATTATTATTATTATTATTATTATTATTTTTTTTTTTACACTTAAATACACCCTTGACTAACCCCTCAATACATAAACCCTACAGAAAATATTCCAGTGCCACTTGCAATACCTGTGCCTTTTGTTAATTTTTCTCATACAGCTGAATCAAATGACAAGTGACATGTATATAATGTACAATTCATACAAGTTCCACAACCATGTTCAAGGCTTACCCAAAAGTGTGCCAAAGTGTTGATTCTCATAGTTCTTTCAATCTCAACATCTTTCAAGTTCATCAATTTCTTCCCACTCAAGATTCCAGCATTGTTTACCAATATGTCCACATCTCCAACTTCCTGCTGTACCTTTGCCGCCACTCGATAAACATCTTCCCTGCTGCTACAGTCACAGTCAAAGGTGTGAGCCACTTTACCACGGGCACGGACTTGAGCAGCCGTCTCTTCATTTGAATCTGTGCAAAATTAGATCAACAATTCCTTAAGCTAAATTAGTAATCTCAAAAATTATTCCATGCAAACCTTACTCCATT
>OX421449.1:11983321-12078321 GCA_949126865.1 Montipora capitata | reverse complement strand
AGTGTATTTAAATTATAATGTATTTCCACGGGTAGTGGAGGCAGTATATTTCCAGTGCGTAGTTAGCCCTATATACCCCTATATACCCATGTATACCCTTGTATACATAATAATAAGGGATACACCAAGTACTTACCTCATTGAAACATATGCTGTATACAGTATATGTGGGCTCATGTTAGAGAATCACGTGAGAAATGTCAACCGTTTGTGTTCCCACAGGGGGCGAGCGAGTTGGCTCAAAAATCTGGTAAGTAATCATTTTATAAGTGCCTTTTCAGGCCATTTCGTCTACAGAAGCCACCAGGCTGGCATCATGAAGCCAGAATGTGGGTTAAGGCAAGCCTTTGAAAGAAAACAGAGGCGAGAGATGGTTTCATGCAGACTGGGACGCCTAAAATGCTCTGTTGTAAACATGGCGGTTCACGAGTGAAGTTGTCTCTCTGGCCTTTCTGTGGACGAATTCCAGGACCTACTGACACAATCCGGGCAAGTTTTGAAAGCTTAAACCTTCAATCGATGCGTTATTTTGCTGGTAGGACTGGGTGGCCCGACACTTATGAAAAAATCTATGAAATGAGAATCGGGAGTCTTCCCTTGTCATGGAATGGCAGAATTACCCAGAATTCTTTTTGGGCATGAGCGAGGCAACTTAAGAAGCACGAGACTGGCCCTCATCGAATGGCTGAAGCGCGGCCAGAGGAAATGATTTCTAGCCAGATACTCAGGAGTAGGCCTGGTGTGTGCTGTTAACGTAGATTTTGGATTTCTGAACAAGTTTTTATCATAGAAAATTCGCGACAAAGTTGCGCTTTCATTTCGCTGTAATTCTCGTGTCAAAGAAACGGTATAATATTGTAAATAAGAGAATAACGATATTTATATTTGCAGATTACCTGTCCTCTTACTACGAAAGTCAAGCTCGACATCTCTATGCAATAAGCGCATTCAAAATTTCCTCGTATTGCTTGATAAAAGGATGTGTTTTTGTTTTGTTTTGTCTTATATGGAAAAAATACGTTTTCTCTCCCATCCCCTTCTTATGCGTGATCTTCGCGGAAATTACATTCTGTTCCTCAATAAACCTGGAACAACCAGTTATGGTCTTAGTTCTCTTTCTTCTTACGTATCATCTAAGTTGCGGAATGCGCTACCTGATTTTATCCGTACCTATGAGTTTACTGGTTTTAAAAGAGAATCCAGGGCCGCATTTTGTATAACGGCTTTTCTTTTTAATGAATATATCTTTAAATATTATGTATTTAGTAGGTATCTGTATATGCTATGTATTTTAGCTGTAAATGTAATGTCTCGAAGATATTAGCTCCTGTAGTTATTGGGAAAAAGCTTATGACTGTATGTATGTTACCTTTAGGAGGGCGCATGCGTACACTTTGTAATCTGCGACTCCAGTGCTTACCATATGACAGATAAAATGACTTTTCTCTTGAATATATAAGCCATCTTATTCTTTCGCTATATTGACAAGGGCGGTTTGGAGCTGTGAGTAGGCGTGGGATTTGTCACATATGGTTTAGGGGCCGACATATCTCTCCCTCAATGCCGTACCGGGAGGCAAGGTCGGTAGCAGAAAGCAGCGAAGGGCCAACTGCGTCCAAAAGCGATCGCACGGGCCGAAATCCCGGGATGACTCGTTTGGTACGACGCTCCAGCGCCGGTGTCTGGAGGTACTGCGTTTTTCTTTCTTGTTCAAACATTCCGTCAGCGCATGCGCAAATGTTCTGGCTCTTCGATACCTAGCTTACCAAAAAAAAATTAACATGCTGGTTTTTTTGTTGTTGTTGTTGTTGTTGTTGTTAATTTTTGTTTTTGTTTTTTGTACCAGCAATTGACATTTCAGTTGATTTGATAGGCATAAACGAAACGTAAGAACCGTGCGTGTCTGGTCTTGTCTCAGACAGAGGCGAGAGATGGTTTCATGCAGACTGGGACGCCTAAAATGCTCTGTTGTAAACATGGCGGTTCACGAGTGAAGTTGTCTCTCTGGCCTTTCTGTGGACGAATTCCAGGACCTACTGACACAATCCGGGCAAGTTTTGAAAGCTTAAACCTTCAATCGATGCGTTATTTTGCTGGTAGGACTGGGTGGCCCGACACTTATGAAAAAATCTATGAAATGAGAATCGGGAGTCTTCCCTTGTCATGGAATGGCAGAATTACCCAGAATTCTTTTTGGGCATGAGCGAGGCAACTTAAGAAGCACGAGACTGGCCCTCATCGAATGGCTGAAGCGCGGCCAGAGGAAATGATTTCTAGCCAGATACTCAGGAGTAGGCCTGGTGTGTGCTGTTAACGTAGATTTTGGATTTCTGAACAAGTTTTTATCATAGAAAATTCGCGACAAAGTTGCGCTTTCATTTCGCTGTAATTCTCGTGTCAAAGAAACGGTATAATATTGTAAATAAGAGAATAACGATATTTATATTTGCAGATTACCTGTCCTCTTACTACGAAAGTCAAGCTCGACATCTCTATGCAATAAGCGCATTCAAAATTTCCTCGTATTGCTTGATAAAAGGATGTGTTTTTGTTTTGTTTTGTCTTATATGGAAAAAATACGTTTTCTCTCCCATCCCCTTCTTATGCGTGATCTTCGCGGAAATTACATTCTGTTCCTCAATAAACCTGGAACAACCAGTTATGGTCTTAGTTCTCTTTCTTCTTACGTATCATCTAAGTTGCGGAATGCGCTACCTGATTTTATCCGTACCTATGAGTTTACTGGTTTTAAAAGAGAATCCAGGGCCGCATTTTGTATAACGGCTTTTCTTTTTAATGAATATATCTTTAAATATTATGTATTTAGTAGGTATCTGTATATGCTATGTATTTTAGCTGTAAATGTAATGTCTCGAAGATATTAGCTCCTGTAGTTATTGGGAAAAAGCTTATGACTGTATGTATGTTACCTTTAGGAGGGCGCATGCGTACACTTTGTAATCTGCGACTCCAGTGCTTACCATATGACAGATAAAATGACTTTTCTCTTGAATATATAAGCCATCTTATTCTTTCGCTATATTGACAAGGGCGGTTTGGAGCTGTGAGTAGGCGTGGGATTTGTCACATATGGTTTAGGGGCCGACATATCTCTCCCTCAATGCCGTACCGGGAGGCAAGGTCGGTAGCAGAAAGCAGCGAAGGGCCAACTGCGTCCAAAAGCGATCGCACGGGCCGAAATCCCGGGATGACTCGTTTGGTACGACGCTCCAGCGCCGGTGTCTGGAGGTACTGCGTTTTTCTTTCTTGTTCAAACATTCCGTCAGCGCATGCGCAAATGTTCTGGCTCTTCGATACCTAGCTTACCAAAAAAAAATTAACATGCTGGTTTTTTTGTTGTTGTTGTTGTTGTTGTTGTTAATTTTTGTTTTTGTTTTTTGTACCAGCAATTGACATTTCAGTTGATTTGATAGGCATAAACGAAACGTAAGAACCGTGCGTGTCTGGTCTTGTCTCAGACAGAGGCGAGAGATGGTTTCATGCAGACTGGGACGCCTAAAATGCTCTGTTGTAAACATGGCGGTTCACGAGTGAAGTTGTCTCTCTGGCCTTTCTGTGGACGAATTCCAGGACCTACTGACACAATCCGGGCAAGTTTTGAAAGCTTAAACCTTCAATCGATGCGTTATTTTGCTGGTAGGACTGGGTGGCCCGACACTTATGAAAAAATCTATGAAATGAGAATCGGGAGTCTTCCCTTGTCATGGAATGGCAGAATTACCCAGAATTCTTTTTGGGCATGAGCGAGGCAACTTAAGAAGCACGAGACTGGCCCTCATCGAATGGCTGAAGCGCGGCCAGAGGAAATGATTTCTAGCCAGATACTCAGGAGTAGGCCTGGTGTGTGCTGTTAACGTAGATTTTGGATTTCTGAACAAGTTTTTATCATAGAAAATTCGCGACAAAGTTGCGCTTTCATTTCGCTGTAATTCTCGTGTCAAAGAAACGGTATAATATTGTAAATAAGAGAATAACGATATTTATATTTGCAGATTACCTGTCCTCTTACTACGAAAGTCAAGCTCGACATCTCTATGCAATAAGCGCATTCAAAATTTCCTCGTATTGCTTGATAAAAGGATGTGTTTTTGTTTTGTTTTGTCTTATATGGAAAAAATACGTTTTCTCTCCCATCCCCTTCTTATGCGTGATCTTCGCGGAAATTACATTCTGTTCCTCAATAAACCTGGAACAACCAGTTATGGTCTTAGTTCTCTTTCTTCTTACGTATCATCTAAGTTGCGGAATGCGCTACCTGATTTTATCCGTACCTATGAGTTTACTGGTTTTAAAAGAGAATCCAGGGCCGCATTTTGTATAACGGCTTTTCTTTTTAATGAATATATCTTTAAATATTATGTATTTAGTAGGTATCTGTATATGCTATGTATTTTAGCTGTAAATGTAATGTCTCGAAGATATTAGCTCCTGTAGTTATTGGGAAAAAGCTTATGACTGTATGTATGTTACCTTTAGGAGGGCGCATGCGTACACTTTGTAATCTGCGACTCCAGTGCTTACCATATGACAGATAAAATGACTTTTCTCTTGAATATATAAGCCATCTTATTCTTTCGCTATATTGACAAGGGCGGTTTGGAGCTGTGAGTAGGCGTGGGATTTGTCACATATGGTTTAGGGGCCGACATATCTCTCCCTCAATGCCGTACCGGGAGGCAAGGTCGGTAGCAGAAAGCAGCGAAGGGCCAACTGCGTCCAAAAGCGATCGCACGGGCCGAAATCCCGGGATGACTCGTTTGGTACGACGCTCCAGCGCCGGTGTCTGGAGGTACTGCGTTTTTCTTTCTTGTTCAAACATTCCGTCAGCGCATGCGCAAATGTTCTGGCTCTTCGATACCTAGCTTACCAAAAAAAAATTAACATGCTGGTTTTTTTGTTGTTGTTGTTGTTGTTGTTGTTAATTTTTGTTTTTGTTTTTTGTACCAGCAATTGACATTTCAGTTGATTTGATAGGCATAAACGAAACGTAAGAACCGTGCGTGTCTGGTCTTGTCTCAGACAGAGGCGAGAGATGGTTTCATGCAGACTGGGACGCCTAAAATGCTCTGTTGTAAACATGGCGGTTCACGAGTGAAGTTGTCTCTCTGGCCTTTCTGTGGACGAATTCCAGGACCTACTGACACAATCCGGGCAAGTTTTGAAAGCTTAAACCTTCAATCGATGCGTTATTTTGCTGGTAGGACTGGGTGGCCCGACACTTATGAAAAAATCTATGAAATGAGAATCGGGAGTCTTCCCTTGTCATGGAATGGCAGAATTACCCAGAATTCTTTTTGGGCATGAGCGAGGCAACTTAAGAAGCACGAGACTGGCCCTCATCGAATGGCTGAAGCGCGGCCAGAGGAAATGATTTCTAGCCAGATACTCAGGAGTAGGCCTGGTGTGTGCTGTTAACGTAGATTTTGGATTTCTGAACAAGTTTTTATCATAGAAAATTCGCGACAAAGTTGCGCTTTCATTTCGCTGTAATTCTCGTGTCAAAGAAACGGTATAATATTGTAAATAAGAGAATAACGATATTTATATTTGCAGATTACCTGTCCTCTTACTACGAAAGTCAAGCTCGACATCTCTATGCAATAAGCGCATTCAAAATTTCCTCGTATTGCTTGATAAAAGGATGTGTTTTTGTTTTGTTTTGTCTTATATGGAAAAAATACGTTTTCTCTCCCATCCCCTTCTTATGCGTGATCTTCGCGGAAATTACATTCTGTTCCTCAATAAACCTGGAACAACCAGTTATGGTCTTAGTTCTCTTTCTTCTTACGTATCATCTAAGTTGCGGAATGCGCTACCTGATTTTATCCGTACCTATGAGTTTACTGGTTTTAAAAGAGAATCCAGGGCCGCATTTTGTATAACGGCTTTTCTTTTTAATGAATATATCTTTAAATATTATGTATTTAGTAGGTATCTGTATATGCTATGTATTTTAGCTGTAAATGTAATGTCTCGAAGATATTAGCTCCTGTAGTTATTGGGAAAAAGCTTATGACTGTATGTATGTTACCTTTAGGAGGGCGCATGCGTACACTTTGTAATCTGCGACTCCAGTGCTTACCATATGACAGATAAAATGACTTTTCTCTTGAATATATAAGCCATCTTATTCTTTCGCTATATTGACAAGGGCGGTTTGGAGCTGTGAGTAGGCGTGGGATTTGTCACATATGGTTTAGGGGCCGACATATCTCTCCCTCAATGCCGTACCGGGAGGCAAGGTCGGTAGCAGAAAGCAGCGAAGGGCCAACTGCGTCCAAAAGCGATCGCACGGGCCGAAATCCCGGGATGACTCGTTTGGTACGACGCTCCAGCGCCGGTGTCTGGAGGTACTGCGTTTTTCTTTCTTGTTCAAACATTCCGTCAGCGCATGCGCAAATGTTCTGGCTCTTCGATACCTAGCTTACCAAAAAAAAATTAACATGCTGGTTTTTTTGTTGTTGTTGTTGTTGTTGTTGTTAATTTTTGTTTTTGTTTTTTGTACCAGCAATTGACATTTCAGTTGATTTGATAGGCATAAACGAAACGTAAGAACCGTGCGTGTCTGGTCTTGTCTCAGACAGAGGCGAGAGATGGTTTCATGCAGACTGGGACGCCTAAAATGCTCTGTTGTAAACATGGCGGTTCACGAGTGAAGTTGTCTCTCTGGCCTTTCTGTGGACGAATTCCAGGACCTACTGACACAATCCGGGCAAGTTTTGAAAGCTTAAACCTTCAATCGATGCGTTATTTTGCTGGTAGGACTGGGTGGCCCGACACTTATGAAAAAATCTATGAAATGAGAATCGGGAGTCTTCCCTTGTCATGGAATGGCAGAATTACCCAGAATTCTTTTTGGGCATGAGCGAGGCAACTTAAGAAGCACGAGACTGGCCCTCATCGAATGGCTGAAGCGCGGCCAGAGGAAATGATTTCTAGCCAGATACTCAGGAGTAGGCCTGGTGTGTGCTGTTAACGTAGATTTTGGATTTCTGAACAAGTTTTTATCATAGAAAATTCGCGACAAAGTTGCGCTTTCATTTCGCTGTAATTCTCGTGTCAAAGAAACGGTATAATATTGTAAATAAGAGAATAACGATATTTATATTTGCAGATTACCTGTCCTCTTACTACGAAAGTCAAGCTCGACATCTCTATGCAATAAGCGCATTCAAAATTTCCTCGTATTGCTTGATAAAAGGATGTGTTTTTGTTTTGTTTTGTCTTATATGGAAAAAATACGTTTTCTCTCCCATCCCCTTCTTATGCGTGATCTTCGCGGAAATTACATTCTGTTCCTCAATAAACCTGGAACAACCAGTTATGGTCTTAGTTCTCTTTCTTCTTACGTATCATCTAAGTTGCGGAATGCGCTACCTGATTTTATCCGTACCTATGAGTTTACTGGTTTTAAAAGAGAATCCAGGGCCGCATTTTGTATAACGGCTTTTCTTTTTAATGAATATATCTTTAAATATTATGTATTTAGTAGGTATCTGTATATGCTATGTATTTTAGCTGTAAATGTAATGTCTCGAAGATATTAGCTCCTGTAGTTATTGGGAAAAAGCTTATGACTGTATGTATGTTACCTTTAGGAGGGCGCATGCGTACACTTTGTAATCTGCGACTCCAGTGCTTACCATATGACAGATAAAATGACTTTTCTCTTGAATATATAAGCCATCTTATTCTTTCGCTATATTGACAAGGGCGGTTTGGAGCTGTGAGTAGGCGTGGGATTTGTCACATATGGTTTAGGGGCCGACATATCTCTCCCTCAATGCCGTACCGGGAGGCAAGGTCGGTAGCAGAAAGCAGCGAAGGGCCAACTGCGTCCAAAAGCGATCGCACGGGCCGAAATCCCGGGATGACTCGTTTGGTACGACGCTCCAGCGCCGGTGTCTGGAGGTACTGCGTTTTTCTTTCTTGTTCAAACATTCCGTCAGCGCATGCGCAAATGTTCTGGCTCTTCGATACCTAGCTTACCAAAAAAAAATTAACATGCTGGTTTTTTTGTTGTTGTTGTTGTTGTTGTTGTTAATTTTTGTTTTTGTTTTTTGTACCAGCAATTGACATTTCAGTTGATTTGATAGGCATAAACGAAACGTAAGAACCGTGCGTGTCTGGTCTTGTCTGAGACAGAGGCGAGAGATGGTTTCATGCAGACTGGGACGCCTAAAATGCTCTGTTGTAAACATGGCGGTTCACGAGTGAAGTTGTCTCTCTGGCCTTTCTGTGGACGAATTCCAGGACCTACTGACACAATCCGGGCAAGTTTTGAAAGCTTAAACCTTCAATCGATGCGTTATTTTGCTGGTAGGACTGGGTGGCCCGACACTTATGAAAAAATCTATGAAATGAGAATCGGGAGTCTTCCCTTGTCATGGAATGGCAGAATTACCCAGAATTCTTTTTGGGCATGAGCGAGGCAACTTAAGAAGCACGAGACTGGCCCTCATCGAATGGCTGAAGCGCGGCCAGAGGAAATGATTTCTAGCCAGATACTCAGGAGTAGGCCTGGTGTGTGCTGTTAACGTAGATTTTGGATTTCTGAACAAGTTTTTATCATAGAAAATTCGCGACAAAGTTGCGCTTTCATTTCGCTGTAATTCTCGTGTCAAAGAAACGGTATAATATTGTAAATAAGAGAATAACGATATTTATATTTGCAGATTACCTGTCCTCTTACTACGAAAGTCAAGCTCGACATCTCTATGCAATAAGCGCATTCAAAATTTCCTCGTATTGCTTGATAAAAGGATGTGTTTTTGTTTTGTTTTGTCTTATATGGAAAAAATACGTTTTCTCTCCCATCCCCTTCTTATGCGTGATCTTCGCGGAAATTACATTCTGTTCCTCAATAAACCTGGAACAACCAGTTATGGTCTTAGTTCTCTTTCTTCTTACGTATCATCTAAGTTGCGGAATGCGCTACCTGATTTTATCCGTACCTATGAGTTTACTGGTTTTAAAAGAGAATCCAGGGCCGCATTTTGTATAACGGCTTTTCTTTTTAATGAATATATCTTTAAATATTATGTATTTAGTAGGTATCTGTATATGCTATGTATTTTAGCTGTAAATGTAATGTCTCGAAGATATTAGCTCCTGTAGTTATTGGGAAAAAGCTTATGACTGTATGTATGTTACCTTTAGGAGGGCGCATGCGTACACTTTGTAATCTGCGACTCCAGTGCTTACCATATGACAGATAAAATGACTTTTCTCTTGAATATATAAGCCATCTTATTCTTTCGCTATATTGACAAGGGCGGTTTGGAGCTGTGAGTAGGCGTGGGATTTGTCACATATGGTTTAGGGGCCGACATATCTCTCCCTCAATGCCGTACCGGGAGGCAAGGTCGGTAGCAGAAAGCAGCGAAGGGCCAACTGCGTCCAAAAGCGATCGCACGGGCCGAAATCCCGGGATGACTCGTTTGGTACGACGCTCCAGCGCCGGTGTCTGGAGGTACTGCGTTTTTCTTTCTTGTTCAAACATTCCGTCAGCGCATGCGCAAATGTTCTGGCTCTTCGATACCTAGCTTACCAAAAAAAAATTAACATGCTGGTTTTTTTGTTGTTGTTGTTGTTGTTGTTGTTAATTTTTGTTTTTGTTTTTTGTACCAGCAATTGACATTTCAGTTGATTTGATAGGCATAAACGAAACGTAAGAACCGTGCGTGTCTGGTCTTGTCTCAGACAGAGGCGAGAGATGGTTTCATGCAGACTGGGACGCCTAAAATGCTCTGTTGTAAACATGGCGGTTCACGAGTGAAGTTGTCTCTCTGGCCTTTCTGTGGACGAATTCCAGGACCTACTGACACAATCCGGGCAAGTTTTGAAAGCTTAAACCTTCAATCGATGCGTTATTTTGCTGGTAGGACTGGGTGGCCCGACACTTATGAAAAAATCTATGAAATGAGAATCGGGAGTCTTCCCTTGTCATGGAATGGCAGAATTACCCAGAATTCTTTTTGGGCATGAGCGAGGCAACTTAAGAAGCACGAGACTGGCCCTCATCGAATGGCTGAAGCGCGGCCAGAGGAAATGATTTCTAGCCAGATACTCAGGAGTAGGCCTGGTGTGTGCTGTTAACGTAGATTTTGGATTTCTGAACAAGTTTTTATCATAGAAAATTCGCGACAAAGTTGCGCTTTCATTTCGCTGTAATTCTCGTGTCAAAGAAACGGTATAATATTGTAAATAAGAGAATAACGATATTTATATTTGCAGATTACCTGTCCTCTTACTACGAAAGTCAAGCTCGACATCTCTATGCAATAAGCGCATTCAAAATTTCCTCGTATTGCTTGATAAAAGGATGTGTTTTTGTTTTGTTTTGTCTTATATGGAAAAAATACGTTTTCTCTCCCATCCCCTTCTTATGCGTGATCTTCGCGGAAATTACATTCTGTTCCTCAATAAACCTGGAACAACCAGTTATGGTCTTAGTTCTCTTTCTTCTTACGTATCATCTAAGTTGCGGAATGCGCTACCTGATTTTATCCGTACCTATGAGTTTACTGGTTTTAAAAGAGAATCCAGGGCCGCATTTTGTATAACGGCTTTTCTTTTTAATGAATATATCTTTAAATATTATGTATTTAGTAGGTATCTGTATATGCTATGTATTTTAGCTGTAAATGTAATGTCTCGAAGATATTAGCTCCTGTAGTTATTGGGAAAAAGCTTATGACTGTATGTATGTTACCTTTAGGAGGGCGCATGCGTACACTTTGTAATCTGCGACTCCAGTGCTTACCATATGACAGATAAAATGACTTTTCTCTTGAATATATAAGCCATCTTATTCTTTCGCTATATTGACAAGGGCGGTTTGGAGCTGTGAGTAGGCGTGGGATTTGTCACATATGGTTTAGGGGCCGACATATCTCTCCCTCAATGCCGTACCGGGAGGCAAGGTCGGTAGCAGAAAGCAGCGAAGGGCCAACTGCGTCCAAAAGCGATCGCACGGGCCGAAATCCCGGGATGACTCGTTTGGTACGACGCTCCAGCGCCGGTGTCTGGAGGTACTGCGTTTTTCTTTCTTGTTCAAACATTCCGTCAGCGCATGCGCAAATGTTCTGGCTCTTCGATACCTAGCTTACCAAAAAAAAATTAACATGCTGGTTTTTTTGTTGTTGTTGTTGTTGTTGTTGTTAATTTTTGTTTTTGTTTTTTGTACCAGCAATTGACATTTCAGTTGATTTGATAGGCATAAACGAAACGTAAGAACCGTGCGTGTCTGGTCTTGTCTGAGACAGAGGCGAGAGATGGTTTCATGCAGACTGGGACGCCTAAAATGCTCTGTTGTAAACATGGCGGTTCACGAGTGAAGTTGTCTCTCTGGCCTTTCTGTGGACGAATTCCAGGACCTACTGACACAATCCGGGCAAGTTTTGAAAGCTTAAACCTTCAATCGATGCGTTATTTTGCTGGTAGGACTGGGTGGCCCGACACTTATGAAAAAATCTATGAAATGAGAATCGGGAGTCTTCCCTTGTCATGGAATGGCAGAATTACCCAGAATTCTTTTTGGGCATGAGCGAGGCAACTTAAGAAGCACGAGACTGGCCCTCATCGAATGGCTGAAGCGCGGCCAGAGGAAATGATTTCTAGCCAGATACTCAGGAGTAGGCCTGGTGTGTGCTGTTAACGTAGATTTTGGATTTCTGAACAAGTTTTTATCATAGAAAATTCGCGACAAAGTTGCGCTTTCATTTCGCTGTAATTCTCGTGTCAAAGAAACGGTATAATATTGTAAATAAGAGAATAACGATATTTATATTTGCAGATTACCTGTCCTCTTACTACGAAAGTCAAGCTCGACATCTCTATGCAATAAGCGCATTCAAAATTTCCTCGTATTGCTTGATAAAAGGATGTGTTTTTGTTTTGTTTTGTCTTATATGGAAAAAATACGTTTTCTCTCCCATCCCCTTCTTATGCGTGATCTTCGCGGAAATTACATTCTGTTCCTCAATAAACCTGGAACAACCAGTTATGGTCTTAGTTCTCTTTCTTCTTACGTATCATCTAAGTTGCGGAATGCGCTACCTGATTTTATCCGTACCTATGAGTTTACTGGTTTTAAAAGAGAATCCAGGGCCGCATTTTGTATAACGGCTTTTCTTTTTAATGAATATATCTTTAAATATTATGTATTTAGTAGGTATCTGTATATGCTATGTATTTTAGCTGTAAATGTAATGTCTCGAAGATATTAGCTCCTGTAGTTATTGGGAAAAAGCTTATGACTGTATGTATGTTACCTTTAGGAGGGCGCATGCGTACACTTTGTAATCTGCGACTCCAGTGCTTACCATATGACAGATAAAATGACTTTTCTCTTGAATATATAAGCCATCTTATTCTTTCGCTATATTGACAAGGGCGGTTTGGAGCTGTGAGTAGGCGTGGGATTTGTCACATATGGTTTAGGGGCCGACATATCTCTCCCTCAATGCCGTACCGGGAGGCAAGGTCGGTAGCAGAAAGCAGCGAAGGGCCAACTGCGTCCAAAAGCGATCGCACGGGCCGAAATCCCGGGATGACTCGTTTGGTACGACGCTCCAGCGCCGGTGTCTGGAGGTACTGCGTTTTTCTTTCTTGTTCAAACATTCCGTCAGCGCATGCGCAAATGTTCTGGCTCTTCGATACCTAGCTTACCAAAAAAAAATTAACATGCTGGTTTTTTTGTTGTTGTTGTTGTTGTTGTTGTTAATTTTTGTTTTTGTTTTTTGTACCAGCAATTGACATTTCAGTTGATTTGATAGGCATAAACGAAACGTAAGAACCGTGCGTGTCTGGTCTTGTCTCAGACAGAGGCGAGAGATGGTTTCATGCAGACTGGGACGCCTAAAATGCTCTGTTGTAAACATGGCGGTTCACGAGTGAAGTTGTCTCTCTGGCCTTTCTGTGGACGAATTCCAGGACCTACTGACACAATCCGGGCAAGTTTTGAAAGCTTAAACCTTCAATCGATGCGTTATTTTGCTGGTAGGACTGGGTGGCCCGACACTTATGAAAAAATCTATGAAATGAGAATCGGGAGTCTTCCCTTGTCATGGAATGGCAGAATTACCCAGAATTCTTTTTGGGCATGAGCGAGGCAACTTAAGAAGCACGAGACTGGCCCTCATCGAATGGCTGAAGCGCGGCCAGAGGAAATGATTTCTAGCCAGATACTCAGGAGTAGGCCTGGTGTGTGCTGTTAACGTAGATTTTGGATTTCTGAACAAGTTTTTATCATAGAAAATTCGCGACAAAGTTGCGCTTTCATTTCGCTGTAATTCTCGTGTCAAAGAAACGGTATAATATTGTAAATAAGAGAATAACGATATTTATATTTGCAGATTACCTGTCCTCTTACTACGAAAGTCAAGCTCGACATCTCTATGCAATAAGCGCATTCAAAATTTCCTCGTATTGCTTGATAAAAGGATGTGTTTTTGTTTTGTTTTGTCTTATATGGAAAAAATACGTTTTCTCTCCCATCCCCTTCTTATGCGTGATCTTCGCGGAAATTACATTCTGTTCCTCAATAAACCTGGAACAACCAGTTATGGTCTTAGTTCTCTTTCTTCTTACGTATCATCTAAGTTGCGGAATGCGCTACCTGATTTTATCCGTACCTATGAGTTTACTGGTTTTAAAAGAGAATCCAGGGCCGCATTTTGTATAACGGCTTTTCTTTTTAATGAATATATCTTTAAATATTATGTATTTAGTAGGTATCTGTATATGCTATGTATTTTAGCTGTAAATGTAATGTCTCGAAGATATTAGCTCCTGTAGTTATTGGGAAAAAGCTTATGACTGTATGTATGTTACCTTTAGGAGGGCGCATGCGTACACTTTGTAATCTGCGACTCCAGTGCTTACCATATGACAGATAAAATGACTTTTCTCTTGAATATATAAGCCATCTTATTCTTTCGCTATATTGACAAGGGCGGTTTGGAGCTGTGAGTAGGCGTGGGATTTGTCACATATGGTTTAGGGGCCGACATATCTCTCCCTCAATGCCGTACCGGGAGGCAAGGTCGGTAGCAGAAAGCAGCGAAGGGCCAACTGCGTCCAAAAGCGATCGCACGGGCCGAAATCCCGGGATGACTCGTTTGGTACGACGCTCCAGCGCCGGTGTCTGGAGGTACTGCGTTTTTCTTTCTTGTTCAAACATTCCGTCAGCGCATGCGCAAATGTTCTGGCTCTTCGATACCTAGCTTACCAAAAAAAAATTAACATGCTGGTTTTTTTGTTGTTGTTGTTGTTGTTGTTGTTGTTAATTTTTGTTTTTGTTTTTTGTACCAGCAATTGACATTTCAGTTGATTTGATAGGCATAAACGAAACGTAAGAACCGTGCGTGTCTGGTCTTGTCTCAGACAGAGGCGAGAGATGGTTTCATGCAGACTGGGACGCCTAAAATGCTCTGTTGTAAACATGGCGGTTCACGAGTGAAGTTGTCTCTCTGGCCTTTCTGTGGACGAATTCCAGGACCTACTGACACAATCCGGGCAAGTTTTGAAAGCTTAAACCTTCAATCGATGCGTTATTTTGCTGGTAGGACTGGGTGGCCCGACACTTATGAAAAAATCTATGAAATGAGAATCGGGAGTCTTCCCTTGTCATGGAATGGCAGAATTACCCAGAATTCTTTTTGGGCATGAGCGAGGCAACTTAAGAAGCACGAGACTGGCCCTCATCGAATGGCTGAAGCGCGGCCAGAGGAAATGATTTCTAGCCAGATACTCAGGAGTAGGCCTGGTGTGTGCTGTTAACGTAGATTTTGGATTTCTGAACAAGTTTTTATCATAGAAAATTCGCGACAAAGTTGCGCTTTCATTTCGCTGTAATTCTCGTGTCAAAGAAACGGTATAATATTGTAAATAAGAGAATAACGATATTTATATTTGCAGATTACCTGTCCTCTTACTACGAAAGTCAAGCTCGACATCTCTATGCAATAAGCGCATTCAAAATTTCCTCGTATTGCTTGATAAAAGGATGTGTTTTTGTTTTGTTTTGTCTTATATGGAAAAAATACGTTTTCTCTCCCATCCCCTTCTTATGCGTGATCTTCGCGGAAATTACATTCTGTTCCTCAATAAACCTGGAACAACCAGTTATGGTCTTAGTTCTCTTTCTTCTTACGTATCATCTAAGTTGCGGAATGCGCTACCTGATTTTATCCGTACCTATGAGTTTACTGGTTTTAAAAGAGAATCCAGGGCCGCATTTTGTATAACGGCTTTTCTTTTTAATGAATATATCTTTAAATATTATGTATTTAGTAGGTATCTGTATATGCTATGTATTTTAGCTGTAAATGTAATGTCTCGAAGATATTAGCTCCTGTAGTTATTGGGAAAAAGCTTATGACTGTATGTATGTTACCTTTAGGAGGGCGCATGCGTACACTTTGTAATCTGCGACTCCAGTGCTTACCATATGACAGATAAAATGACTTTTCTCTTGAATATATAAGCCATCTTATTCTTTCGCTATATTGACAAGGGCGGTTTGGAGCTGTGAGTAGGCGTGGGATTTGTCACATATGGTTTAGGGGCCGACATATCTCTCCCTCAATGCCGTACCGGGAGGCAAGGTCGGTAGCAGAAAGCAGCGAAGGGCCAACTGCGTCCAAAAGCGATCGCACGGGCCGAAATCCCGGGATGACTCGTTTGGTACGACGCTCCAGCGCCGGTGTCTGGAGGTACTGCGTTTTTCTTTCTTGTTCAAACATTCCGTCAGCGCATGCGCAAATGTTCTGGCTCTTCGATACCTAGCTTACCAAAAAAAAATTAACATGCTGGTTTTTTTGTTGTTGTTGTTGTTGTTGTTGTTAATTTTTGTTTTTGTTTTTTGTACCAGCAATTGACATTTCAGTTGATTTGATAGGCATAAACGAAACGTAAGAACCGTGCGTGTCTGGTCTTGTCTCAGACAGAGGCGAGAGATGGTTTCATGCAGACTGGGACGCCTAAAATGCTCTGTTGTAAACATGGCGGTTCACGAGTGAAGTTGTCTCTCTGGCCTTTCTGTGGACGAATTCCAGGACCTACTGACACAATCCGGGCAAGTTTTGAAAGCTTAAACCTTCAATCGATGCGTTATTTTGCTGGTAGGACTGGGTGGCCCGACACTTATGAAAAAATCTATGAAATGAGAATCGGGAGTCTTCCCTTGTCATGGAATGGCAGAATTACCCAGAATTCTTTTTGGGCATGAGCGAGGCAACTTAAGAAGCACGAGACTGGCCCTCATCGAATGGCTGAAGCGCGGCCAGAGGAAATGATTTCTAGCCAGATACTCAGGAGTAGGCCTGGTGTGTGCTGTTAACGTAGATTTTGGATTTCTGAACAAGTTTTTATCATAGAAAATTCGCGACAAAGTTGCGCTTTCATTTCGCTGTAATTCTCGTGTCAAAGAAACGGTATAATATTGTAAATAAGAGAATAACGATATTTATATTTGCAGATTACCTGTCCTCTTACTACGAAAGTCAAGCTCGACATCTCTATGCAATAAGCGCATTCAAAATTTCCTCGTATTGCTTGATAAAAGGATGTGTTTTTGTTTTGTTTTGTCTTATATGGAAAAAATACGTTTTCTCTCCCATCCCCTTCTTATGCGTGATCTTCGCGGAAATTACATTCTGTTCCTCAATAAACCTGGAACAACCAGTTATGGTCTTAGTTCTCTTTCTTCTTACGTATCATCTAAGTTGCGGAATGCGCTACCTGATTTTATCCGTACCTATGAGTTTACTGGTTTTAAAAGAGAATCCAGGGCCGCATTTTGTATAACGGCTTTTCTTTTTAATGAATATATCTTTAAATATTATGTATTTAGTAGGTATCTGTATATGCTATGTATTTTAGCTGTAAATGTAATGTCTCGAAGATATTAGCTCCTGTAGTTATTGGGAAAAAGCTTATGACTGTATGTATGTTACCTTTAGGAGGGCGCATGCGTACACTTTGTAATCTGCGACTCCAGTGCTTACCATATGACAGATAAAATGACTTTTCTCTTGAATATATAAGCCATCTTATTCTTTCGCTATATTGACAAGGGCGGTTTGGAGCTGTGAGTAGGCGTGGGATTTGTCACATATGGTTTAGGGGCCGACATATCTCTCCCTCAATGCCGTACCGGGAGGCAAGGTCGGTAGCAGAAAGCAGCGAAGGGCCAACTGCGTCCAAAAGCGATCGCACGGGCCGAAATCCCGGGATGACTCGTTTGGTACGACGCTCCAGCGCCGGTGTCTGGAGGTACTGCGTTTTTCTTTCTTGTTCAAACATTCCGTCAGCGCATGCGCAAATGTTCTGGCTCTTCGATACCTAGCTTACCAAAAAAAAATTAACATGCTGGTTTTTTTGTTGTTGTTGTTGTTGTTGTTGTTAATTTTTGTTTTTGTTTTTTGTACCAGCAATTGACATTTCAGTTGATTTGATAGGCATAAACGAAACGTAAGAACCGTGCGTGTCTGGTCTTGTCTCAGACAGAGGCGAGAGATGGTTTCATGCAGACTGGGACGCCTAAAATGCTCTGTTGTAAACATGGCGGTTCACGAGTGAAGTTGTCTCTCTGGCCTTTCTGTGGACGAATTCCAGGACCTACTGACACAATCCGGGCAAGTTTTGAAAGCTTAAACCTTCAATCGATGCGTTATTTTGCTGGTAGGACTGGGTGGCCCGACACTTATGAAAAAATCTATGAAATGAGAATCGGGAGTCTTCCCTTGTCATGGAATGGCAGAATTACCCAGAATTCTTTTTGGGCATGAGCGAGGCAACTTAAGAAGCACGAGACTGGCCCTCATCGAATGGCTGAAGCGCGGCCAGAGGAAATGATTTCTAGCCAGATACTCAGGAGTAGGCCTGGTGTGTGCTGTTAACGTAGATTTTGGATTTCTGAACAAGTTTTTATCATAGAAAATTCGCGACAAAGTTGCGCTTTCATTTCGCTGTAATTCTCGTGTCAAAGAAACGGTATAATATTGTAAATAAGAGAATAACGATATTTATATTTGCAGATTACCTGTCCTCTTACTACGAAAGTCAAGCTCGACATCTCTATGCAATAAGCGCATTCAAAATTTCCTCGTATTGCTTGATAAAAGGATGTGTTTTTGTTTTGTTTTGTCTTATATGGAAAAAATACGTTTTCTCTCCCATCCCCTTCTTATGCGTGATCTTCGCGGAAATTACATTCTGTTCCTCAATAAACCTGGAACAACCAGTTATGGTCTTAGTTCTCTTTCTTCTTACGTATCATCTAAGTTGCGGAATGCGCTACCTGATTTTATCCGTACCTATGAGTTTACTGGTTTTAAAAGAGAATCCAGGGCCGCATTTTGTATAACGGCTTTTCTTTTTAATGAATATATCTTTAAATATTATGTATTTAGTAGGTATCTGTATATGCTATGTATTTTAGCTGTAAATGTAATGTCTCGAAGATATTAGCTCCTGTAGTTATTGGGAAAAAGCTTATGACTGTATGTATGTTACCTTTAGGAGGGCGCATGCGTACACTTTGTAATCTGCGACTCCAGTGCTTACCATATGACAGATAAAATGACTTTTCTCTTGAATATATAAGCCATCTTATTCTTTCGCTATATTGACAAGGGCGGTTTGGAGCTGTGAGTAGGCGTGGGATTTGTCACATATGGTTTAGGGGCCGACATATCTCTCCCTCAATGCCGTACCGGGAGGCAAGGTCGGTAGCAGAAAGCAGCGAAGGGCCAACTGCGTCCAAAAGCGATCGCACGGGCCGAAATCCCGGGATGACTCGTTTGGTACGACGCTCCAGCGCCGGTGTCTGGAGGTACTGCGTTTTTCTTTCTTGTTCAAACATTCCGTCAGCGCATGCGCAAATGTTCTGGCTCTTCGATACCTAGCTTACCAAAAAAAAATTAACATGCTGGTTTTTTTGTTGTTGTTGTTGTTGTTGTTGTTAATTTTTGTTTTTGTTTTTTGTACCAGCAATTGACATTTCAGTTGATTTGATAGGCATAAACGAAACGTAAGAACCGTGCGTGTCTGGTCTTGTCTCAGACAGAGGCGAGAGATGGTTTCATGCAGACTGGGACGCCTAAAATGCTCTGTTGTAAACATGGCGGTTCACGAGTGAAGTTGTCTCTCTGGCCTTTCTGTGGACGAATTCCAGGACCTACTGACACAATCCGGGCAAGTTTTGAAAGCTTAAACCTTCAATCGATGCGTTATTTTGCTGGTAGGACTGGGTGGCCCGACACTTATGAAAAAATCTATGAAATGAGAATCGGGAGTCTTCCCTTGTCATGGAATGGCAGAATTACCCAGAATTCTTTTTGGGCATGAGCGAGGCAACTTAAGAAGCACGAGACTGGCCCTCATCGAATGGCTGAAGCGCGGCCAGAGGAAATGATTTCTAGCCAGATACTCAGGAGTAGGCCTGGTGTGTGCTGTTAACGTAGATTTTGGATTTCTGAACAAGTTTTTATCATAGAAAATTCGCGACAAAGTTGCGCTTTCATTTCGCTGTAATTCTCGTGTCAAAGAAACGGTATAATATTGTAAATAAGAGAATAACGATATTTATATTTGCAGATTACCTGTCCTCTTACTACGAAAGTCAAGCTCGACATCTCTATGCAATAAGCGCATTCAAAATTTCCTCGTATTGCTTGATAAAAGGATGTGTTTTTGTTTTGTTTTGTCTTATATGGAAAAAATACGTTTTCTCTCCCATCCCCTTCTTATGCGTGATCTTCGCGGAAATTACATTCTGTTCCTCAATAAACCTGGAACAACCAGTTATGGTCTTAGTTCTCTTTCTTCTTACGTATCATCTAAGTTGCGGAATGCGCTACCTGATTTTATCCGTACCTATGAGTTTACTGGTTTTAAAAGAGAATCCAGGGCCGCATTTTGTATAACGGCTTTTCTTTTTAATGAATATATCTTTAAATATTATGTATTTAGTAGGTATCTGTATATGCTATGTATTTTAGCTGTAAATGTAATGTCTCGAAGATATTAGCTCCTGTAGTTATTGGGAAAAAGCTTATGACTGTATGTATGTTACCTTTAGGAGGGCGCATGCGTACACTTTGTAATCTGCGACTCCAGTGCTTACCATATGACAGATAAAATGACTTTTCTCTTGAATATATAAGCCATCTTATTCTTTCGCTATATTGACAAGGGCGGTTTGGAGCTGTGAGTAGGCGTGGGATTTGTCACATATGGTTTAGGGGCCGACATATCTCTCCCTCAATGCCGTACCGGGAGGCAAGGTCGGTAGCAGAAAGCAGCGAAGGGCCAACTGCGTCCAAAAGCGATCGCACGGGCCGAAATCCCGGGATGACTCGTTTGGTACGACGCTCCAGCGCCGGTGTCTGGAGGTACTGCGTTTTTCTTTCTTGTTCAAACATTCCGTCAGCGCATGCGCAAATGTTCTGGCTCTTCGATACCTAGCTTACCAAAAAAAAATTAACATGCTGGTTTTTTTGTTGTTGTTGTTGTTGTTGTTGTTAATTTTTGTTTTTGTTTTTTGTACCAGCAATTGACATTTCAGTTGATTTGATAGGCATAAACGAAACGTAAGAACCGTGCGTGTCTGGTCTTGTCTCAGACAGAGGCGAGAGATGGTTTCATGCAGACTGGGACGCCTAAAATGCTCTGTTGTAAACATGGCGGTTCACGAGTGAAGTTGTCTCTCTGGCCTTTCTGTGGACGAATTCCAGGACCTACTGACACAATCCGGGCAAGTTTTGAAAGCTTAAACCTTCAATCGATGCGTTATTTTGCTGGTAGGACTGGGTGGCCCGACACTTATGAAAAAATCTATGAAATGAGAATCGGGAGTCTTCCCTTGTCATGGAATGGCAGAATTACCCAGAATTCTTTTTGGGCATGAGCGAGGCAACTTAAGAAGCACGAGACTGGCCCTCATCGAATGGCTGAAGCGCGGCCAGAGGAAATGATTTCTAGCCAGATACTCAGGAGTAGGCCTGGTGTGTGCTGTTAACGTAGATTTTGGATTTCTGAACAAGTTTTTATCATAGAAAATTCGCGACAAAGTTGCGCTTTCATTTCGCTGTAATTCTCGTGTCAAAGAAACGGTATAATATTGTAAATAAGAGAATAACGATATTTATATTTGCAGATTACCTGTCCTCTTACTACGAAAGTCAAGCTCGACATCTCTATGCAATAAGCGCATTCAAAATTTCCTCGTATTGCTTGATAAAAGGATGTGTTTTTGTTTTGTTTTGTCTTATATGGAAAAAATACGTTTTCTCTCCCATCCCCTTCTTATGCGTGATCTTCGCGGAAATTACATTCTGTTCCTCAATAAACCTGGAACAACCAGTTATGGTCTTAGTTCTCTTTCTTCTTACGTATCATCTAAGTTGCGGAATGCGCTACCTGATTTTATCCGTACCTATGAGTTTACTGGTTTTAAAAGAGAATCCAGGGCCGCATTTTGTATAACGGCTTTTCTTTTTAATGAATATATCTTTAAATATTATGTATTTAGTAGGTATCTGTATATGCTATGTATTTTAGCTGTAAATGTAATGTCTCGAAGATATTAGCTCCTGTAGTTATTGGGAAAAAGCTTATGACTGTATGTATGTTACCTTTAGGAGGGCGCATGCGTACACTTTGTAATCTGCGACTCCAGTGCTTACCATATGACAGATAAAATGACTTTTCTCTTGAATATATAAGCCATCTTATTCTTTCGCTATATTGACAAGGGCGGTTTGGAGCTGTGAGTAGGCGTGGGATTTGTCACATATGGTTTAGGGGCCGACATATCTCTCCCTCAATGCCGTACCGGGAGGCAAGGTCGGTAGCAGAAAGCAGCGAAGGGCCAACTGCGTCCAAAAGCGATCGCACGGGCCGAAATCCCGGGATGACTCGTTTGGTACGACGCTCCAGCGCCGGTGTCTGGAGGTACTGCGTTTTTCTTTCTTGTTCAAACATTCCGTCAGCGCATGCGCAAATGTTCTGGCTCTTCGATACCTAGCTTACCAAAAAAAAATTAACATGCTGGTTTTTTTGTTGTTGTTGTTGTTGTTGTTGTTAATTTTTGTTTTTGTTTTTTGTACCAGCAATTGACATTTCAGTTGATTTGATAGGCATAAACGAAACGTAAGAACCGTGCGTGTCTGGTCTTGTCTCAGACAGAGGCGAGAGATGGTTTCATGCAGACTGGGACGCCTAAAATGCTCTGTTGTAAACATGGCGGTTCACGAGTGAAGTTGTCTCTCTGGCCTTTCTGTGGACGAATTCCAGGACCTACTGACACAATCCGGGCAAGTTTTGAAAGCTTAAACCTTCAATCGATGCGTTATTTTGCTGGTAGGACTGGGTGGCCCGACACTTATGAAAAAATCTATGAAATGAGAATCGGGAGTCTTCCCTTGTCATGGAATGGCAGAATTACCCAGAATTCTTTTTGGGCATGAGCGAGGCAACTTAAGAAGCACGAGACTGGCCCTCATCGAATGGCTGAAGCGCGGCCAGAGGAAATGATTTCTAGCCAGATACTCAGGAGTAGGCCTGGTGTGTGCTGTTAACGTAGATTTTGGATTTCTGAACAAGTTTTTATCATAGAAAATTCGCGACAAAGTTGCGCTTTCATTTCGCTGTAATTCTCGTGTCAAAGAAACGGTATAATATTGTAAATAAGAGAATAACGATATTTATATTTGCAGATTACCTGTCCTCTTACTACGAAAGTCAAGCTCGACATCTCTATGCAATAAGCGCATTCAAAATTTCCTCGTATTGCTTGATAAAAGGATGTGTTTTTGTTTTGTTTTGTCTTATATGGAAAAAATACGTTTTCTCTCCCATCCCCTTCTTATGCGTGATCTTCGCGGAAATTACATTCTGTTCCTCAATAAACCTGGAACAACCAGTTATGGTCTTAGTTCTCTTTCTTCTTACGTATCATCTAAGTTGCGGAATGCGCTACCTGATTTTATCCGTACCTATGAGTTTACTGGTTTTAAAAGAGAATCCAGGGCCGCATTTTGTATAACGGCTTTTCTTTTTAATGAATATATCTTTAAATATTATGTATTTAGTAGGTATCTGTATATGCTATGTATTTTAGCTGTAAATGTAATGTCTCGAAGATATTAGCTCCTGTAGTTATTGGGAAAAAGCTTATGACTGTATGTATGTTACCTTTAGGAGGGCGCATGCGTACACTTTGTAATCTGCGACTCCAGTGCTTACCATATGACAGATAAAATGACTTTTCTCTTGAATATATAAGCCATCTTATTCTTTCGCTATATTGACAAGGGCGGTTTGGAGCTGTGAGTAGGCGTGGGATTTGTCACATATGGTTTAGGGGCCGACATATCTCTCCCTCAATGCCGTACCGGGAGGCAAGGTCGGTAGCAGAAAGCAGCGAAGGGCCAACTGCGTCCAAAAGCGATCGCACGGGCCGAAATCCCGGGATGACTCGTTTGGTACGACGCTCCAGCGCCGGTGTCTGGAGGTACTGCGTTTTTCTTTCTTGTTCAAACATTCCGTCAGCGCATGCGCAAATGTTCTGGCTCTTCGATACCTAGCTTACCAAAAAAAAATTAACATGCTGGTTTTTTTGTTGTTGTTGTTGTTGTTGTTGTTAATTTTTGTTTTTGTTTTTTGTACCAGCAATTGACATTTCAGTTGATTTGATAGGCATAAACGAAACGTAAGAACCGTGCGTGTCTGGTCTTGTCTCAGACAGAGGCGAGAGATGGTTTCATGCAGACTGGGACGCCTAAAATGCTCTGTTGTAAACATGGCGGTTCACGAGTGAAGTTGTCTCTCTGGCCTTTCTGTGGACGAATTCCAGGACCTACTGACACAATCCGGGCAAGTTTTGAAAGCTTAAACCTTCAATCGATGCGTTATTTTGCTGGTAGGACTGGGTGGCCCGACACTTATGAAAAAATCTATGAAATGAGAATCGGGAGTCTTCCCTTGTCATGGAATGGCAGAATTACCCAGAATTCTTTTTGGGCATGAGCGAGGCAACTTAAGAAGCACGAGACTGGCCCTCATCGAATGGCTGAAGCGCGGCCAGAGGAAATGATTTCTAGCCAGATACTCAGGAGTAGGCCTGGTGTGTGCTGTTAACGTAGATTTTGGATTTCTGAACAAGTTTTTATCATAGAAAATTCGCGACAAAGTTGCGCTTTCATTTCGCTGTAATTCTCGTGTCAAAGAAACGGTATAATATTGTAAATAAGAGAATAACGATATTTATATTTGCAGATTACCTGTCCTCTTACTACGAAAGTCAAGCTCGACATCTCTATGCAATAAGCGCATTCAAAATTTCCTCGTATTGCTTGATAAAAGGATGTGTTTTTGTTTTGTTTTGTCTTATATGGAAAAAATACGTTTTCTCTCCCATCCCCTTCTTATGCGTGATCTTCGCGGAAATTACATTCTGTTCCTCAATAAACCTGGAACAACCAGTTATGGTCTTAGTTCTCTTTCTTCTTACGTATCATCTAAGTTGCGGAATGCGCTACCTGATTTTATCCGTACCTATGAGTTTACTGGTTTTAAAAGAGAATCCAGGGCCGCATTTTGTATAACGGCTTTTCTTTTTAATGAATATATCTTTAAATATTATGTATTTAGTAGGTATCTGTATATGCTATGTATTTTAGCTGTAAATGTAATGTCTCGAAGATATTAGCTCCTGTAGTTATTGGGAAAAAGCTTATGACTGTATGTATGTTACCTTTAGGAGGGCGCATGCGTACACTTTGTAATCTGCGACTCCAGTGCTTACCATATGACAGATAAAATGACTTTTCTCTTGAATATATAAGCCATCTTATTCTTTCGCTATATTGACAAGGGCGGTTTGGAGCTGTGAGTAGGCGTGGGATTTGTCACATATGGTTTAGGGGCCGACATATCTCTCCCTCAATGCCGTACCGGGAGGCAAGGTCGGTAGCAGAAAGCAGCGAAGGGCCAACTGCGTCCAAAAGCGATCGCACGGGCCGAAATCCCGGGATGACTCGTTTGGTACGACGCTCCAGCGCCGGTGTCTGGAGGTACTGCGTTTTTCTTTCTTGTTCAAACATTCCGTCAGCGCATGCGCAAATGTTCTGGCTCTTCGATACCTAGCTTACCAAAAAAAAATTAACATGCTGGTTTTTTTGTTGTTGTTGTTGTTGTTGTTGTTAATTTTTGTTTTTGTTTTTTGTACCAGCAATTGACATTTCAGTTGATTTGATAGGCATAAACGAAACGTAAGAACCGTGCGTGTCTGGTCTTGTCTCAGACAGAGGCGAGAGATGGTTTCATGCAGACTGGGACGCCTAAAATGCTCTGTTGTAAACATGGCGGTTCACGAGTGAAGTTGTCTCTCTGGCCTTTCTGTGGACGAATTCCAGGACCTACTGACACAATCCGGGCAAGTTTTGAAAGCTTAAACCTTCAATCGATGCGTTATTTTGCTGGTAGGACTGGGTGGCCCGACACTTATGAAAAAATCTATGAAATGAGAATCGGGAGTCTTCCCTTGTCATGGAATGGCAGAATTACCCAGAATTCTTTTTGGGCATGAGCGAGGCAACTTAAGAAGCACGAGACTGGCCCTCATCGAATGGCTGAAGCGCGGCCAGAGGAAATGATTTCTAGCCAGATACTCAGGAGTAGGCCTGGTGTGTGCTGTTAACGTAGATTTTGGATTTCTGAACAAGTTTTTATCATAGAAAATTCGCGACAAAGTTGCGCTTTCATTTCGCTGTAATTCTCGTGTCAAAGAAACGGTATAATATTGTAAATAAGAGAATAACGATATTTATATTTGCAGATTACCTGTCCTCTTACTACGAAAGTCAAGCTCGACATCTCTATGCAATAAGCGCATTCAAAATTTCCTCGTATTGCTTGATAAAAGGATGTGTTTTTGTTTTGTTTTGTCTTATATGGAAAAAATACGTTTTCTCTCCCATCCCCTTCTTATGCGTGATCTTCGCGGAAATTACATTCTGTTCCTCAATAAACCTGGAACAACCAGTTATGGTCTTAGTTCTCTTTCTTCTTACGTATCATCTAAGTTGCGGAATGCGCTACCTGATTTTATCCGTACCTATGAGTTTACTGGTTTTAAAAGAGAATCCAGGGCCGCATTTTGTATAACGGCTTTTCTTTTTAATGAATATATCTTTAAATATTATGTATTTAGTAGGTATCTGTATATGCTATGTATTTTAGCTGTAAATGTAATGTCTCGAAGATATTAGCTCCTGTAGTTATTGGGAAAAAGCTTATGACTGTATGTATGTTACCTTTAGGAGGGCGCATGCGTACACTTTGTAATCTGCGACTCCAGTGCTTACCATATGACAGATAAAATGACTTTTCTCTTGAATATATAAGCCATCTTATTCTTTCGCTATATTGACAAGGGCGGTTTGGAGCTGTGAGTAGGCGTGGGATTTGTCACATATGGTTTAGGGGCCGACATATCTCTCCCTCAATGCCGTACCGGGAGGCAAGGTCGGTAGCAGAAAGCAGCGAAGGGCCAACTGCGTCCAAAAGCGATCGCACGGGCCGAAATCCCGGGATGACTCGTTTGGTACGACGCTCCAGCGCCGGTGTCTGGAGGTACTGCGTTTTTCTTTCTTGTTCAAACATTCCGTCAGCGCATGCGCAAATGTTCTGGCTCTTCGATACCTAGCTTACCAAAAAAAAATTAACATGCTGGTTTTTTTGTTGTTGTTGTTGTTGTTGTTGTTAATTTTTGTTTTTGTTTTTTGTACCAGCAATTGACATTTCAGTTGATTTGATAGGCATAAACGAAACGTAAGAACCGTGCGTGTCTGGTCTTGTCTCAGACAGAGGCGAGAGATGGTTTCATGCAGACTGGGACGCCTAAAATGCTCTGTTGTAAACATGGCGGTTCACGAGTGAAGTTGTCTCTCTGGCCTTTCTGTGGACGAATTCCAGGACCTACTGACACAATCCGGGCAAGTTTTGAAAGCTTAAACCTTCAATCGATGCGTTATTTTGCTGGTAGGACTGGGTGGCCCGACACTTATGAAAAAATCTATGAAATGAGAATCGGGAGTCTTCCCTTGTCATGGAATGGCAGAATTACCCAGAATTCTTTTTGGGCATGAGCGAGGCAACTTAAGAAGCACGAGACTGGCCCTCATCGAATGGCTGAAGCGCGGCCAGAGGAAATGATTTCTAGCCAGATACTCAGGAGTAGGCCTGGTGTGTGCTGTTAACGTAGATTTTGGATTTCTGAACAAGTTTTTATCATAGAAAATTCGCGACAAAGTTGCGCTTTCATTTCGCTGTAATTCTCGTGTCAAAGAAACGGTATAATATTGTAAATAAGAGAATAACGATATTTATATTTGCAGATTACCTGTCCTCTTACTACGAAAGTCAAGCTCGACATCTCTATGCAATAAGCGCATTCAAAATTTCCTCGTATTGCTTGATAAAAGGATGTGTTTTTGTTTTGTTTTGTCTTATATGGAAAAAATACGTTTTCTCTCCCATCCCCTTCTTATGCGTGATCTTCGCGGAAATTACATTCTGTTCCTCAATAAACCTGGAACAACCAGTTATGGTCTTAGTTCTCTTTCTTCTTACGTATCATCTAAGTTGCGGAATGCGCTACCTGATTTTATCCGTACCTATGAGTTTACTGGTTTTAAAAGAGAATCCAGGGCCGCATTTTGTATAACGGCTTTTCTTTTTAATGAATATATCTTTAAATATTATGTATTTAGTAGGTATCTGTATATGCTATGTATTTTAGCTGTAAATGTAATGTCTCGAAGATATTAGCTCCTGTAGTTATTGGGAAAAAGCTTATGACTGTATGTATGTTACCTTTAGGAGGGCGCATGCGTACACTTTGTAATCTGCGACTCCAGTGCTTACCATATGACAGATAAAATGACTTTTCTCTTGAATATATAAGCCATCTTATTCTTTCGCTATATTGACAAGGGCGGTTTGGAGCTGTGAGTAGGCGTGGGATTTGTCACATATGGTTTAGGGGCCGACATATCTCTCCCTCAATGCCGTACCGGGAGGCAAGGTCGGTAGCAGAAAGCAGCGAAGGGCCAACTGCGTCCAAAAGCGATCGCACGGGCCGAAATCCCGGGATGACTCGTTTGGTACGACGCTCCAGCGCCGGTGTCTGGAGGTACTGCGTTTTTCTTTCTTGTTCAAACATTCCGTCAGCGCATGCGCAAATGTTCTGGCTCTTCGATACCTAGCTTACCAAAAAAAAATTAACATGCTGGTTTTTTTGTTGTTGTTGTTGTTGTTGTTGTTAATTTTTGTTTTTGTTTTTTGTACCAGCAATTGACATTTCAGTTGATTTGATAGGCATAAACGAAACGTAAGAACCGTGCGTGTCTGGTCTTGTCTCAGACAGAGGCGAGAGATGGTTTCATGCAGACTGGGACGCCTAAAATGCTCTGTTGTAAACATGGCGGTTCACGAGTGAAGTTGTCTCTCTGGCCTTTCTGTGGACGAATTCCAGGACCTACTGACACAATCCGGGCAAGTTTTGAAAGCTTAAACCTTCAATCGATGCGTTATTTTGCTGGTAGGACTGGGTGGCCCGACACTTATGAAAAAATCTATGAAATGAGAATCGGGAGTCTTCCCTTGTCATGGAATGGCAGAATTACCCAGAATTCTTTTTGGGCATGAGCGAGGCAACTTAAGAAGCACGAGACTGGCCCTCATCGAATGGCTGAAGCGCGGCCAGAGGAAATGATTTCTAGCCAGATACTCAGGAGTAGGCCTGGTGTGTGCTGTTAACGTAGATTTTGGATTTCTGAACAAGTTTTTATCATAGAAAATTCGCGACAAAGTTGCGCTTTCATTTCGCTGTAATTCTCGTGTCAAAGAAACGGTATAATATTGTAAATAAGAGAATAACGATATTTATATTTGCAGATTACCTGTCCTCTTACTACGAAAGTCAAGCTCGACATCTCTATGCAATAAGCGCATTCAAAATTTCCTCGTATTGCTTGATAAAAGGATGTGTTTTTGTTTTGTTTTGTCTTATATGGAAAAAATACGTTTTCTCTCCCATCCCCTTCTTATGCGTGATCTTCGCGGAAATTACATTCTGTTCCTCAATAAACCTGGAACAACCAGTTATGGTCTTAGTTCTCTTTCTTCTTACGTATCATCTAAGTTGCGGAATGCGCTACCTGATTTTATCCGTACCTATGAGTTTACTGGTTTTAAAAGAGAATCCAGGGCCGCATTTTGTATAACGGCTTTTCTTTTTAATGAATATATCTTTAAATATTATGTATTTAGTAGGTATCTGTATATGCTATGTATTTTAGCTGTAAATGTAATGTCTCGAAGATATTAGCTCCTGTAGTTATTGGGAAAAAGCTTATGACTGTATGTATGTTACCTTTAGGAGGGCGCATGCGTACACTTTGTAATCTGCGACTCCAGTGCTTACCATATGACAGATAAAATGACTTTTCTCTTGAATATATAAGCCATCTTATTCTTTCGCTATATTGACAAGGGCGGTTTGGAGCTGTGAGTAGGCGTGGGATTTGTCACATATGGTTTAGGGGCCGACATATCTCTCCCTCAATGCCGTACCGGGAGGCAAGGTCGGTAGCAGAAAGCAGCGAAGGGCCAACTGCGTCCAAAAGCGATCGCACGGGCCGAAATCCCGGGATGACTCGTTTGGTACGACGCTCCAGCGCCGGTGTCTGGAGGTACTGCGTTTTTCTTTCTTGTTCAAACATTCCGTCAGCGCATGCGCAAATGTTCTGGCTCTTCGATACCTAGCTTACCAAAAAAAAATTAACATGCTGGTTTTTTTGTTGTTGTTGTTGTTGTTGTTGTTAATTTTTGTTTTTGTTTTTTGTACCAGCAATTGACATTTCAGTTGATTTGATAGGCATAAACGAAACGTAAGAACCGTGCGTGTCTGGTCTTGTCTCAGACAGAGGCGAGAGATGGTTTCATGCAGACTGGGACGCCTAAAATGCTCTGTTGTAAACATGGCGGTTCACGAGTGAAGTTGTCTCTCTGGCCTTTCTGTGGACGAATTCCAGGACCTACTGACACAATCCGGGCAAGTTTTGAAAGCTTAAACCTTCAATCGATGCGTTATTTTGCTGGTAGGACTGGGTGGCCCGACACTTATGAAAAAATCTATGAAATGAGAATCGGGAGTCTTCCCTTGTCATGGAATGGCAGAATTACCCAGAATTCTTTTTGGGCATGAGCGAGGCAACTTAAGAAGCACGAGACTGGCCCTCATCGAATGGCTGAAGCGCGGCCAGAGGAAATGATTTCTAGCCAGATACTCAGGAGTAGGCCTGGTGTGTGCTGTTAACGTAGATTTTGGATTTCTGAACAAGTTTTTATCATAGAAAATTCGCGACAAAGTTGCGCTTTCATTTCGCTGTAATTCTCGTGTCAAAGAAACGGTATAATATTGTAAATAAGAGAATAACGATATTTATATTTGCAGATTACCTGTCCTCTTACTACGAAAGTCAAGCTCGACATCTCTATGCAATAAGCGCATTCAAAATTTCCTCGTATTGCTTGATAAAAGGATGTGTTTTTGTTTTGTTTTGTCTTATATGGAAAAAATACGTTTTCTCTCCCATCCCCTTCTTATGCGTGATCTTCGCGGAAATTACATTCTGTTCCTCAATAAACCTGGAACAACCAGTTATGGTCTTAGTTCTCTTTCTTCTTACGTATCATCTAAGTTGCGGAATGCGCTACCTGATTTTATCCGTACCTATGAGTTTACTGGTTTTAAAAGAGAATCCAGGGCCGCATTTTGTATAACGGCTTTTCTTTTTAATGAATATATCTTTAAATATTATGTATTTAGTAGGTATCTGTATATGCTATGTATTTTAGCTGTAAATGTAATGTCTCGAAGATATTAGCTCCTGTAGTTATTGGGAAAAAGCTTATGACTGTATGTATGTTACCTTTAGGAGGGCGCATGCGTACACTTTGTAATCTGCGACTCCAGTGCTTACCATATGACAGATAAAATGACTTTTCTCTTGAATATATAAGCCATCTTATTCTTTCGCTATATTGACAAGGGCGGTTTGGAGCTGTGAGTAGGCGTGGGATTTGTCACATATGGTTTAGGGGCCGACATATCTCTCCCTCAATGCCGTACCGGGAGGCAAGGTCGGTAGCAGAAAGCAGCGAAGGGCCAACTGCGTCCAAAAGCGATCGCACGGGCCGAAATCCCGGGATGACTCGTTTGGTACGACGCTCCAGCGCCGGTGTCTGGAGGTACTGCGTTTTTCTTTCTTGTTCAAACATTCCGTCAGCGCATGCGCAAATGTTCTGGCTCTTCGATACCTAGCTTACCAAAAAAAAATTAACATGCTGGTTTTTTTGTTGTTGTTGTTGTTGTTGTTGTTAATTTTTGTTTTTGTTTTTTGTACCAGCAATTGACATTTCAGTTGATTTGATAGGCATAAACGAAACGTAAGAACCGTGCGTGTCTGGTCTTGTCTCAGACAGAGGCGAGAGATGGTTTCATGCAGACTGGGACGCCTAAAATGCTCTGTTGTAAACATGGCGGTTCACGAGTGAAGTTGTCTCTCTGGCCTTTCTGTGGACGAATTCCAGGACCTACTGACACAATCCGGGCAAGTTTTGAAAGCTTAAACCTTCAATCGATGCGTTATTTTGCTGGTAGGACTGGGTGGCCCGACACTTATGAAAAAATCTATGAAATGAGAATCGGGAGTCTTCCCTTGTCATGGAATGGCAGAATTACCCAGAATTCTTTTTGGGCATGAGCGAGGCAACTTAAGAAGCACGAGACTGGCCCTCATCGAATGGCTGAAGCGCGGCCAGAGGAAATGATTTCTAGCCAGATACTCAGGAGTAGGCCTGGTGTGTGCTGTTAACGTAGATTTTGGATTTCTGAACAAGTTTTTATCATAGAAAATTCGCGACAAAGTTGCGCTTTCATTTCGCTGTAATTCTCGTGTCAAAGAAACGGTATAATATTGTAAATAAGAGAATAACGATATTTATATTTGCAGATTACCTGTCCTCTTACTACGAAAGTCAAGCTCGACATCTCTATGCAATAAGCGCATTCAAAATTTCCTCGTATTGCTTGATAAAAGGATGTGTTTTTGTTTTGTTTTGTCTTATATGGAAAAAATACGTTTTCTCTCCCATCCCCTTCTTATGCGTGATCTTCGCGGAAATTACATTCTGTTCCTCAATAAACCTGGAACAACCAGTTATGGTCTTAGTTCTCTTTCTTCTTACGTATCATCTAAGTTGCGGAATGCGCTACCTGATTTTATCCGTACCTATGAGTTTACTGGTTTTAAAAGAGAATCCAGGGCCGCATTTTGTATAACGGCTTTTCTTTTTAATGAATATATCTTTAAATATTATGTATTTAGTAGGTATCTGTATATGCTATGTATTTTAGCTGTAAATGTAATGTCTCGAAGATATTAGCTCCTGTAGTTATTGGGAAAAAGCTTATGACTGTATGTATGTTACCTTTAGGAGGGCGCATGCGTACACTTTGTAATCTGCGACTCCAGTGCTTACCATATGACAGATAAAATGACTTTTCTCTTGAATATATAAGCCATCTTATTCTTTCGCTATATTGACAAGGGCGGTTTGGAGCTGTGAGTAGGCGTGGGATTTGTCACATATGGTTTAGGGGCCGACATATCTCTCCCTCAATGCCGTACCGGGAGGCAAGGTCGGTAGCAGAAAGCAGCGAAGGGCCAACTGCGTCCAAAAGCGATCGCACGGGCCGAAATCCCGGGATGACTCGTTTGGTACGACGCTCCAGCGCCGGTGTCTGGAGGTACTGCGTTTTTCTTTCTTGTTCAAACATTCCGTCAGCGCATGCGCAAATGTTCTGGCTCTTCGATACCTAGCTTACCAAAAAAAAATTAACATGCTGGTTTTTTTGTTGTTGTTGTTGTTGTTGTTGTTAATTTTTGTTTTTGTTTTTTGTACCAGCAATTGACATTTCAGTTGATTTGATAGGCATAAACGAAACGTAAGAACCGTGCGTGTCTGGTCTTGTCTCAGACAGAGGCGAGAGATGGTTTCATGCAGACTGGGACGCCTAAAATGCTCTGTTGTAAACATGGCGGTTCACGAGTGAAGTTGTCTCTCTGGCCTTTCTGTGGACGAATTCCAGGACCTACTGACACAATCCGGGCAAGTTTTGAAAGCTTAAACCTTCAATCGATGCGTTATTTTGCTGGTAGGACTGGGTGGCCCGACACTTATGAAAAAATCTATGAAATGAGAATCGGGAGTCTTCCCTTGTCATGGAATGGCAGAATTACCCAGAATTCTTTTTGGGCATGAGCGAGGCAACTTAAGAAGCACGAGACTGGCCCTCATCGAATGGCTGAAGCGCGGCCAGAGGAAATGATTTCTAGCCAGATACTCAGGAGTAGGCCTGGTGTGTGCTGTTAACGTAGATTTTGGATTTCTGAACAAGTTTTTATCATAGAAAATTCGCGACAAAGTTGCGCTTTCATTTCGCTGTAATTCTCGTGTCAAAGAAACGGTATAATATTGTAAATAAGAGAATAACGATATTTATATTTGCAGATTACCTGTCCTCTTACTACGAAAGTCAAGCTCGACATCTCTATGCAATAAGCGCATTCAAAATTTCCTCGTATTGCTTGATAAAAGGATGTGTTTTTGTTTTGTTTTGTCTTATATGGAAAAAATACGTTTTCTCTCCCATCCCCTTCTTATGCGTGATCTTCGCGGAAATTACATTCTGTTCCTCAATAAACCTGGAACAACCAGTTATGGTCTTAGTTCTCTTTCTTCTTACGTATCATCTAAGTTGCGGAATGCGCTACCTGATTTTATCCGTACCTATGAGTTTACTGGTTTTAAAAGAGAATCCAGGGCCGCATTTTGTATAACGGCTTTTCTTTTTAATGAATATATCTTTAAATATTATGTATTTAGTAGGTATCTGTATATGCTATGTATTTTAGCTGTAAATGTAATGTCTCGAAGATATTAGCTCCTGTAGTTATTGGGAAAAAGCTTATGACTGTATGTATGTTACCTTTAGGAGGGCGCATGCGTACACTTTGTAATCTGCGACTCCAGTGCTTACCATATGACAGATAAAATGACTTTTCTCTTGAATATATAAGCCATCTTATTCTTTCGCTATATTGACAAGGGCGGTTTGGAGCTGTGAGTAGGCGTGGGATTTGTCACATATGGTTTAGGGGCCGACATATCTCTCCCTCAATGCCGTACCGGGAGGCAAGGTCGGTAGCAGAAAGCAGCGAAGGGCCAACTGCGTCCAAAAGCGATCGCACGGGCCGAAATCCCGGGATGACTCGTTTGGTACGACGCTCCAGCGCCGGTGTCTGGAGGTACTGCGTTTTTCTTTCTTGTTCAAACATTCCGTCAGCGCATGCGCAAATGTTCTGGCTCTTCGATACCTAGCTTACCAAAAAAAAATTAACATGCTGGTTTTTTTGTTGTTGTTGTTGTTGTTGTTGTTAATTTTTGTTTTTGTTTTTTGTACCAGCAATTGACATTTCAGTTGATTTGATAGGCATAAACGAAACGTAAGAACCGTGCGTGTCTGGTCTTGTCTCAGACAGAGGCGAGAGATGGTTTCATGCAGACTGGGACGCCTAAAATGCTCTGTTGTAAACATGGCGGTTCACGAGTGAAGTTGTCTCTCTGGCCTTTCTGTGGACGAATTCCAGGACCTACTGACACAATCCGGGCAAGTTTTGAAAGCTTAAACCTTCAATCGATGCGTTATTTTGCTGGTAGGACTGGGTGGCCCGACACTTATGAAAAAATCTATGAAATGAGAATCGGGAGTCTTCCCTTGTCATGGAATGGCAGAATTACCCAGAATTCTTTTTGGGCATGAGCGAGGCAACTTAAGAAGCACGAGACTGGCCCTCATCGAATGGCTGAAGCGCGGCCAGAGGAAATGATTTCTAGCCAGATACTCAGGAGTAGGCCTGGTGTGTGCTGTTAACGTAGATTTTGGATTTCTGAACAAGTTTTTATCATAGAAAATTCGCGACAAAGTTGCGCTTTCATTTCGCTGTAATTCTCGTGTCAAAGAAACGGTATAATATTGTAAATAAGAGAATAACGATATTTATATTTGCAGATTACCTGTCCTCTTACTACGAAAGTCAAGCTCGACATCTCTATGCAATAAGCGCATTCAAAATTTCCTCGTATTGCTTGATAAAAGGATGTGTTTTTGTTTTGTTTTGTCTTATATGGAAAAAATACGTTTTCTCTCCCATCCCCTTCTTATGCGTGATCTTCGCGGAAATTACATTCTGTTCCTCAATAAACCTGGAACAACCAGTTATGGTCTTAGTTCTCTTTCTTCTTACGTATCATCTAAGTTGCGGAATGCGCTACCTGATTTTATCCGTACCTATGAGTTTACTGGTTTTAAAAGAGAATCCAGGGCCGCATTTTGTATAACGGCTTTTCTTTTTAATGAATATATCTTTAAATATTATGTATTTAGTAGGTATCTGTATATGCTATGTATTTTAGCTGTAAATGTAATGTCTCGAAGATATTAGCTCCTGTAGTTATTGGGAAAAAGCTTATGACTGTATGTATGTTACCTTTAGGAGGGCGCATGCGTACACTTTGTAATCTGCGACTCCAGTGCTTACCATATGACAGATAAAATGACTTTTCTCTTGAATATATAAGCCATCTTATTCTTTCGCTATATTGACAAGGGCGGTTTGGAGCTGTGAGTAGGCGTGGGATTTGTCACATATGGTTTAGGGGCCGACATATCTCTCCCTCAATGCCGTACCGGGAGGCAAGGTCGGTAGCAGAAAGCAGCGAAGGGCCAACTGCGTCCAAAAGCGATCGCACGGGCCGAAATCCCGGGATGACTCGTTTGGTACGACGCTCCAGCGCCGGTGTCTGGAGGTACTGCGTTTTTCTTTCTTGTTCAAACATTCCGTCAGCGCATGCGCAAATGTTCTGGCTCTTCGATACCTAGCTTACCAAAAAAAAATTAACATGCTGGTTTTTTTGTTGTTGTTGTTGTTGTTGTTGTTAATTTTTGTTTTTGTTTTTTGTACCAGCAATTGACATTTCAGTTGATTTGATAGGCATAAACGAAACGTAAGAACCGTGCGTGTCTGGTCTTGTCTCAGACAGAGGCGAGAGATGGTTTCATGCAGACTGGGACGCCTAAAATGCTCTGTTGTAAACATGGCGGTTCACGAGTGAAGTTGTCTCTCTGGCCTTTCTGTGGACGAATTCCAGGACCTACTGACACAATCCGGGCAAGTTTTGAAAGCTTAAACCTTCAATCGATGCGTTATTTTGCTGGTAGGACTGGGTGGCCCGACACTTATGAAAAAATCTATGAAATGAGAATCGGGAGTCTTCCCTTGTCATGGAATGGCAGAATTACCCAGAATTCTTTTTGGGCATGAGCGAGGCAACTTAAGAAGCACGAGACTGGCCCTCATCGAATGGCTGAAGCGCGGCCAGAGGAAATGATTTCTAGCCAGATACTCAGGAGTAGGCCTGGTGTGTGCTGTTAACGTAGATTTTGGATTTCTGAACAAGTTTTTATCATAGAAAATTCGCGACAAAGTTGCGCTTTCATTTCGCTGTAATTCTCGTGTCAAAGAAACGGTATAATATTGTAAATAAGAGAATAACGATATTTATATTTGCAGATTACCTGTCCTCTTACTACGAAAGTCAAGCTCGACATCTCTATGCAATAAGCGCATTCAAAATTTCCTCGTATTGCTTGATAAAAGGATGTGTTTTTGTTTTGTTTTGTCTTATATGGAAAAAATACGTTTTCTCTCCCATCCCCTTCTTATGCGTGATCTTCGCGGAAATTACATTCTGTTCCTCAATAAACCTGGAACAACCAGTTATGGTCTTAGTTCTCTTTCTTCTTACGTATCATCTAAGTTGCGGAATGCGCTACCTGATTTTATCCGTACCTATGAGTTTACTGGTTTTAAAAGAGAATCCAGGGCCGCATTTTGTATAACGGCTTTTCTTTTTAATGAATATATCTTTAAATATTATGTATTTAGTAGGTATCTGTATATGCTATGTATTTTAGCTGTAAATGTAATGTCTCGAAGATATTAGCTCCTGTAGTTATTGGGAAAAAGCTTATGACTGTATGTATGTTACCTTTAGGAGGGCGCATGCGTACACTTTGTAATCTGCGACTCCAGTGCTTACCATATGACAGATAAAATGACTTTTCTCTTGAATATATAAGCCATCTTATTCTTTCGCTATATTGACAAGGGCGGTTTGGAGCTGTGAGTAGGCGTGGGATTTGTCACATATGGTTTAGGGGCCGACATATCTCTCCCTCAATGCCGTACCGGGAGGCAAGGTCGGTAGCAGAAAGCAGCGAAGGGCCAACTGCGTCCAAAAGCGATCGCACGGGCCGAAATCCCGGGATGACTCGTTTGGTACGACGCTCCAGCGCCGGTGTCTGGAGGTACTGCGTTTTTCTTTCTTGTTCAAACATTCCGTCAGCGCATGCGCAAATGTTCTGGATCTTCAATACCTAGCTTACCAAAAAAAAATTAACATGCTGGTTTTTTTGTTGTTGTTGTTGTTGTTGTTTTTTGTTTTTGTTTTTTGTACCAGCAATTGACATTTCAGTTGATTTGATAGGCATAAACGAAACGTAAGAACCGTGCGTGTCTGGTCTTGTCTCAGACAGAGGCGAGAGATGGTTTCATGCAGACTGGGACGCCTAAAATGCTCTGTTGTAAACATGGCGGTTCACGAGTGAAGTTGTCTCTCTGGCCTTTCTGTGGACGAATTCCAGGACCTACTGACACAATCCGGGCAAGTTTTGAAAGCTTAAACCTTCAATCGATGCGTTATTTTGCTGGTAGGACTGGGTGGCCCGACACTTATGAAAAAATCTATGAAATGAGAATCGGGAGTCTTCCCTTGTCATGGAATGGCAGAATTACCCAGAATTCTTTTTGGGCATGAGCGAGGCAACTTAAGAAGCACGAGACTGGCCCTCATCGAATGGCTGAAGCGCGGCCAGAGGAAATGATTTCTAGCCAGATACTCAGGAGTAGGCCTGGTGTGTGCTGTTAACGTAGATTTTGGATTTCTGAACAAGTTTTTATCATAGAAAATTCGCGACAAAGTTGCGCTTTCATTTCGCTGTAATTCTCGTGTCAAAGAAACGGTATAATATTGTAAATAAGAGAATAACGATATTTATATTTGCAGATTACCTGTCCTCTTACTACGAAAGTCAAGCTCGACATCTCTATGCAATAAGCGCATTCAAAATTTCCTCGTATTGCTTGATAAAAGGATGTGTTTTTGTTTTGTTTTGTCTTATATGGAAAAAATACGTTTTCTCTCCCATCCCCTTCTTATGCGTGATCTTCGCGGAAATTACATTCTGTTCCTCAATAAACCTGGAACAACCAGTTATGGTCTTAGTTCTCTTTCTTCTTACGTATCATCTAAGTTGCGGAATGCGCTACCTGATTTTATCCGTACCTATGAGTTTACTGGTTTTAAAAGAGAATCCAGGGCCGCATTTTGTATAACGGCTTTTCTTTTTAATGAATATATCTTTAAATATTATGTATTTAGTAGGTATCTGTATATGCTATGTATTTTAGCTGTAAATGTAATGTCTCGAAGATATTAGCTCCTGTAGTTATTGGGAAAAAGCTTATGACTGTATGTATGTTACCTTTAGGAGGGCGCATGCGTACACTTTGTAATCTGCGACTCCAGTGCTTACCATATGACAGATAAAATGACTTTTCTCTTGAATATATAAGCCATCTTATTCTTTCGCTATATTGACAAGGGCGGTTTGGAGCTGTGAGTAGGCGTGGGATTTGTCACATATGGTTTAGGGGCCGACATATCTCTCCCTCAATGCCGTACCGGGAGGCAAGGTCGGTAGCAGAAAGCAGCGAAGGGCCAACTGCGTCCAAAAGCGATCGCACGGGCCGAAATCCCGGGATGACTCGTTTGGTACGACGCTCCAGCGCCGGTGTCTGGAGGTACTGCGTTTTTCTTTCTTGTTCAAACATTCCGTCAGCGCATGCGCAAATGTTCTGGCTCTTCGATACCTAGCTTACCAAAAAAAAATTAACATGCTGGTTTTTTTGTTGTTGTTGTTGTTGTTGTTTTTTGTTTTTGTTTTTTGTACCAGCAATTGACATTTCAGTTGATTTGATAGGCATAAACGAAACGTAAGAACCGTGCGTGTCTGGTCTTGTCTCAGACAGAGGCGAGAGATGGTTTCATGCAGACTGGGACGCCTAAAATGCTCTGTTGTAAACATGGCGGTTCACGAGTGAAGTTGTCTCTCTGGCCTTTCTGTGGACGAATTCCAGGACCTACTGACACAATCCGGGCAAGTTTTGAAAGCTTAAACCTTCAATCGATGCGTTATTTTGCTGGTAGGACTGGGTGGCCCGACACTTATGAAAAAATCTATGAAATGAGAATCGGGAGTCTTCCCTTGTCATGGAATGGCAGAATTACCCAGAATTCTTTTTGGGCATGAGCGAGGCAACTTAAGAAGCACGAGACTGGCCCTCATCGAATGGCTGAAGCGCGGCCAGAGGAAATGATTTCTAGCCAGATACTCAGGAGTAGGCCTGGTGTGTGCTGTTAACGTAGATTTTGGATTTCTGAACAAGTTTTTATCATAGAAAATTCGCGACAAAGTTGCGCTTTCATTTCGCTGTAATTCTCGTGTCAAAGAAACGGTATAATATTGTAAATAAGAGAATAACGATATTTATATTTGCAGATTACCTGTCCTCTTACTACGAAAGTCAAGCTCGACATCTCTATGCAATAAGCGCATTCAAAATTTCCTCGTATTGCTTGATAAAAGGATGTGTTTTTGTTTTGTTTTGTCTTATATGGAAAAAATACGTTTTCTCTCCCATCCCCTTCTTATGCGTGATCTTCGCGGAAATTACATTCTGTTCCTCAATAAACCTGGAACAACCAGTTATGGTCTTAGTTCTCTTTCTTCTTACGTATCATCTAAGTTGCGGAATGCGCTACCTGATTTTATCCGTACCTATGAGTTTACTGGTTTTAAAAGAGAATCCAGGGCCGCATTTTGTATAACGGCTTTTCTTTTTAATGAATATATCTTTAAATATTATGTATTTAGTAGGTATCTGTATATGCTATGTATTTTAGCTGTAAATGTAATGTCTCGAAGATATTAGCTCCTGTAGTTATTGGGAAAAAGCTTATGACTGTATGTATGTTACCTTTAGGAGGGCGCATGCGTACACTTTGTAATCTGCGACTCCAGTGCTTACCATATGACAGATAAAATGACTTTTCTCTTGAATATATAAGCCATCTTATTCTTTCGCTATATTGACAAGGGCGGTTTGGAGCTGTGAGTAGGCGTGGGATTTGTCACATATGGTTTAGGGGCCGACATATCTCTCCCTCAATGCCGTACCGGGAGGCAAGGTCGGTAGCAGAAAGCAGCGAAGGGCCAACTGCGTCCAAAAGCGATCGCACGGGCCGAAATCCCGGGATGACTCGTTTGGTACGACGCTCCAGCGCCGGTGTCTGGAGGTACTGCGTTTTTCTTTCTTGTTCAAACATTCCGTCAGCGCATGCGCAAATGTTCTGGCTCTTCGATACCTAGCTTACCAAAAAAAAATTAACATGCTGGTTTTTTTGTTGTTGTTGTTGTTGTTGTTTTTTGTTTTTGTTTTTTGTACCAGCAATTGACATTTCAGTTGATTTGATAGGCATAAACGAAACGTAAGAACCGTGCGTGTCTGGTCTTGTCTCAGACAGAGGCGAGAGATGGTTTCATGCAGACTGGGACGCCTAAAATGCTCTGTTGTAAACATGGCGGTTCACGAGTGAAGTTGTCTCTCTGGCCTTTCTGTGGACGAATTCCAGGACCTACTGACACAATCCGGGCAAGTTTTGAAAGCTTAAACCTTCAATCGATGCGTTATTTTGCTGGTAGGACTGGGTGGCCCGACACTTATGAAAAAATCTATGAAATGAGAATCGGGAGTCTTCCCTTGTCATGGAATGGCAGAATTACCCAGAATTCTTTTTGGGCATGAGCGAGGCAACTTAAGAAGCACGAGACTGGCCCTCATCGAATGGCTGAAGCGCGGCCAGAGGAAATGATTTCTAGCCAGATACTCAGGAGTAGGCCTGGTGTGTGCTGTTAACGTAGATTTTGGATTTCTGAACAAGTTTTTATCATAGAAAATTCGCGACAAAGTTGCGCTTTCATTTCGCTGTAATTCTCGTGTCAAAGAAACGGTATAATATTGTAAATAAGAGAATAACGATATTTATATTTGCAGATTACCTGTCCTCTTACTACGAAAGTCAAGCTCGACATCTCTATGCAATAAGCGCATTCAAAATTTCCTCGTATTGCTTGATAAAAGGATGTGTTTTTGTTTTGTTTTGTCTTATATGGAAAAAATACGTTTTCTCTCCCATCCCCTTCTTATGCGTGATCTTCGCGGAAATTACATTCTGTTCCTCAATAAACCTGGAACAACCAGTTATGGTCTTAGTTCTCTTTCTTCTTACGTATCATCTAAGTTGCGGAATGCGCTACCTGATTTTATCCGTACCTATGAGTTTACTGGTTTTAAAAGAGAATCCAGGGCCGCATTTTGTATAACGGCTTTTCTTTTTAATGAATATATCTTTAAATATTATGTATTTAGTAGGTATCTGTATATGCTATGTATTTTAGCTGTAAATGTAATGTCTCGAAGATATTAGCTCCTGTAGTTATTGGGAAAAAGCTTATGACTGTATGTATGTTACCTTTAGGAGGGCGCATGCGTACACTTTGTAATCTGCGACTCCAGTGCTTACCATATGACAGATAAAATGACTTTTCTCTTGAATATATAAGCCATCTTATTCTTTCGCTATATTGACAAGGGCGGTTTGGAGCTGTGAGTAGGCGTGGGATTTGTCACATATGGTTTAGGGGCCGACATATCTCTCCCTCAATGCCGTACCGGGAGGCAAGGTCGGTAGCAGAAAGCAGCGAAGGGCCAACTGCGTCCAAAAGCGATCGCACGGGCCGAAATCCCGGGATGACTCGTTTGGTACGACGCTCCAGCGCCGGTGTCTGGAGGTACTGCGTTTTTCTTTCTTGTTCAAACATTCCGTCAGCGCATGCGCAAATGTTCTGGCTCTTCGATACCTAGCTTACCAAAAAAAAATTAACATGCTGGTTTTTTTGTTGTTGTTGTTGTTGTTGTTTTTTGTTTTTGTTTTTTGTACCAGCAATTGACATTTCAGTTGATTTGATAGGCATAAACGAAACGTAAGAACCGTGCGTGTCTGGTCTTGTCTCAGACAGAGGCGAGAGATGGTTTCATGCAGACTGGGACGCCTAAAATGCTCTGTTGTAAACATGGCGGTTCACGAGTGAAGTTGTCTCTCTGGCCTTTCTGTGGACGAATTCCAGGACCTACTGACACAATCCGGGCAAGTTTTGAAAGCTTAAACCTTCAATCGATGCGTTATTTTGCTGGTAGGACTGGGTGGCCCGACACTTATGAAAAAATCTATGAAATGAGAATCGGGAGTCTTCCCTTGTCATGGAATGGCAGAATTACCCAGAATTCTTTTTGGGCATGAGCGAGGCAACTTAAGAAGCACGAGACTGGCCCTCATCGAATGGCTGAAGCGCGGCCAGAGGAAATGATTTCTAGCCAGATACTCAGGAGTAGGCCTGGTGTGTGCTGTTAACGTAGATTTTGGATTTCTGAACAAGTTTTTATCATAGAAAATTCGCGACAAAGTTGCGCTTTCATTTCGCTGTAATTCTCGTGTCAAAGAAACGGTATAATATTGTAAATAAGAGAATAACGATATTTATATTTGCAGATTACCTGTCCTCTTACTACGAAAGTCAAGCTCGACATCTCTATGCAATAAGCGCATTCAAAATTTCCTCGTATTGCTTGATAAAAGGATGTGTTTTTGTTTTGTTTTGTCTTATATGGAAAAAATACGTTTTCTCTCCCATCCCCTTCTTATGCGTGATCTTCGCGGAAATTACATTCTGTTCCTCAATAAACCTGGAACAACCAGTTATGGTCTTAGTTCTCTTTCTTCTTACGTATCATCTAAGTTGCGGAATGCGCTACCTGATTTTATCCGTACCTATGAGTTTACTGGTTTTAAAAGAGAATCCAGGGCCGCATTTTGTATAACGGCTTTTCTTTTTAATGAATATATCTTTAAATATTATGTATTTAGTAGGTATCTGTATATGCTATGTATTTTAGCTGTAAATGTAATGTCTCGAAGATATTAGCTCCTGTAGTTATTGGGAAAAAGCTTATGACTGTATGTATGTTACCTTTAGGAGGGCGCATGCGTACACTTTGTAATCTGCGACTCCAGTGCTTACCATATGACAGATAAAATGACTTTTCTCTTGAATATATAAGCCATCTTATTCTTTCGCTATATTGACAAGGGCGGTTTGGAGCTGTGAGTAGGCGTGGGATTTGTCACATATGGTTTAGGGGCCGACATATCTCTCCCTCAATGCCGTACCGGGAGGCAAGGTCGGTAGCAGAAAGCAGCGAAGGGCCAACTGCGTCCAAAAGCGATCGCACGGGCCGAAATCCCGGGATGACTCGTTTGGTACGACGCTCCAGCGCCGGTGTCTGGAGGTACTGCGTTTTTCTTTCTTGTTCAAACATTCCGTCAGCGCATGCGCAAATGTTCTGGCTCTTCGATACCTAGCTTACCAAAAAAAAATTAACATGCTGGTTTTTGTTGTTGTTGTTGTTGTTGTTGTTGTTAATTTTTGTTTTTGTTTTTTGTACCAGCAATTGACATTTCAGTTGATTTGATAGGCATAAACGAAACGTAAGAACCGTGCGTGTCTGGTCTTGTCTCAGACAGAGGCGAGAGATGGTTTCATGCAGACTGGGACGCCTAAAATGCTCTGTTGTAAACATGGCGGTTCACGAGTGAAGTTGTCTCTCTGGCCTTTCTGTGGACGAATTCCAGGACCTACTGACACAATCCGGGCAAGTTTTGAAAGCTTAAACCTTCAATCGATGCGTTATTTTGCTGGTAGGACTGGGTGGCCCGACACTTATGAAAAAATCTATGAAATGAGAATCGGGAGTCTTCCCTTGTCATGGAATGGCAGAATTACCCAGAATTCTTTTTGGGCATGAGCGAGGCAACTTAAGAAGCACGAGACTGGCCCTCATCGAATGGCTGAAGCGCGGCCAGAGGAAATGATTTCTAGCCAGATACTCAGGAGTAGGCCTGGTGTGTGCTGTTAACGTAGATTTTGGATTTCTGAACAAGTTTTTATCATAGAAAATTCGCGACAAAGTTGCGCTTTCATTTCGCTGTAATTCTCGTGTCAAAGAAACGGTATAATATTGTAAATAAGAGAATAACGATATTTATATTTGCAGATTACCTGTCCTCTTACTACGAAAGTCAAGCTCGACATCTCTATGCAATAAGCGCATTCAAAATTTCCTCGTATTGCTTGATAAAAGGATGTGTTTTTGTTTTGTTTTGTCTTATATGGAAAAAATACGTTTTCTCTCCCATCCCCTTCTTATGCGTGATCTTCGCGGAAATTACATTCTGTTCCTCAATAAACCTGGAACAACCAGTTATGGTCTTAGTTCTCTTTCTTCTTACGTATCATCTAAGTTGCGGAATGCGCTACCTGATTTTATCCGTACCTATGAGTTTACTGGTTTTAAAAGAGAATCCAGGGCCGCATTTTGTATAACGGCTTTTCTTTTTAATGAATATATCTTTAAATATTATGTATTTAGTAGGTATCTGTATATGCTATGTATTTTAGCTGTAAATGTAATGTCTCGAAGATATTAGCTCCTGTAGTTATTGGGAAAAAGCTTATGACTGTATGTATGTTACCTTTAGGAGGGCGCATGCGTACACTTTGTAATCTGCGACTCCAGTGCTTACCATATGACAGATAAAATGACTTTTCTCTTGAATATATAAGCCATCTTATTCTTTCGCTATATTGACAAGGGCGGTTTGGAGCTGTGAGTAGGCGTGGGATTTGTCACATATGGTTTAGGGGCCGACATATCTCTCCCTCAATGCCGTACCGGGAGGCAAGGTCGGTAGCAGAAAGCAGCGAAGGGCCAACTGCGTCCAAAAGCGATCGCACGGGCCGAAATCCCGGGATGACTCGTTTGGTACGACGCTCCAGCGCCGGTGTCTGGAGGTACTGCGTTTTTCTTTCTTGTTCAAACATTCCGTCAGCGCATGCGCAAATGTTCTGGCTCTTCGATACCTAGCTTACCAAAAAAAAATTAACATGCTGGTTTTTTTGTTGTTGTTGTTGTTGTTGTTTTTTGTTTTTGTTTTTTGTACCAGCAATTGACATTTCAGTTGATTTGATAGGCATAAACGAAACGTAAGAACCGTGCGTGTCTGGTCTTGTCTCAGACAGAGGCGAGAGATGGTTTCATGCAGACTGGGACGCCTAAAATGCTCTGTTGTAAACATGGCGGTTCACGAGTGAAGTTGTCTCTCTGGCCTTTCTGTGGACGAATTCCAGGACCTACTGACACAATCCGGGCAAGTTTTGAAAGCTTAAACCTTCAATCGATGCGTTATTTTGCTGGTAGGACTGGGTGGCCCGACACTTATGAAAAAATCTATGAAATGAGAATCGGGAGTCTTCCCTTGTCATGGAATGGCAGAATTACCCAGAATTCTTTTTGGGCATGAGCGAGGCAACTTAAGAAGCACGAGACTGGCCCTCATCGAATGGCTGAAGCGCGGCCAGAGGAAATGATTTCTAGCCAGATACTCAGGAGTAGGCCTGGTGTGTGCTGTTAACGTAGATTTTGGATTTCTGAACAAGTTTTTATCATAGAAAATTCGCGACAAAGTTGCGCTTTCATTTCGCTGTAATTCTCGTGTCAAAGAAACGGTATAATATTGTAAATAAGAGAATAACGATATTTATATTTGCAGATTACCTGTCCTCTTACTACGAAAGTCAAGCTCGACATCTCTATGCAATAAGCGCATTCAAAATTTCCTCGTATTGCTTGATAAAAGGATGTGTTTTCGTTTTGTTTTGTCTTATATGGAAAAAATACGTTTTCTCTCCCATCCCCTTCTTATGCGTGATCTTCGCGGAAATTACATTCTGTTCCTCAATAAACCTGGAACAACCAGTTATGGTCTTAGTTCTCTTTCTTCTTACGTATCATCTAAGTTGCGGAATGCGCTACCTGATTTTATCCGTACCTATGAGTTTACTGGTTTTAAAAGAGAATCCAGGGCCGCATTTTGTATAACGGCTTTTCTTTTTAATGAATATATCTTTAAATATTATGTATTTAGTAGGTATCTGTATATGCTATGTATTTTAGCTGTAAATGTAATGTCTCGAAGATATTAGCTCCTGTAGTTATTGGGAAAAAGCTTATGACTGTATGTATGTTACCTTTAGGAGGGCGCATGCGTACACTTTGTAATCTGCGACTCCAGTGCTTACCATATGACAGATAAAATGACTTTTCTCTTGAATATATAAGCCATCTTATTCTTTCGCTATATTGACAAGGGCGGTTTGGAGCTGTGAGTAGGCGTGGGATTTGTCACATATGGTTTAGGGGCCGACATATCTCTCCCTCAATGCCGTACCGGGAGGCAAGGTCGGTAGCAGAAAGCAGCGAAGGGCCAACTGCGTCCAAAAGCGATCGCACGGGCCGAAATCCCGGGATGACTCGTTTGGTACGACGCTCCAGCGCCGGTGTCTGGAGGTACTGCGTTTTTCTTTCTTGTTCAAACATTCCGTCAGCGCATGCGCAAATGTTCTGGCTCTTCGATACCTAGCTTACCAAAAAAAAATTAACATGCTGGTTTTTTTGTTGTTGTTGTTGTTGTTGTTGTTAATTTTTGTTTTTGTTTTTTGTACCAGCAATTGACATTTCAGTTGATTTGATAGGCATAAACGAAACGTAAGAACCGTGCGTGTCTGGTCTTGTCTCAGACAGAGGCGAGAGATGGTTTCATGCAGACTGGGACGCCTAAAATGCTCTGTTGTAAACATGGCGGTTCACGAGTGAAGTTGTCTCTCTGGCCTTTCTGTGGACGAATTCCAGGACCTACTGACACAATCCGGGCAAGTTTTGAAAGCTTAAACCTTCAATCGATGCGTTATTTTGCTGGTAGGACTGGGTGGCCCGACACTTATGAAAAAATCTATGAAATGAGAATCGGGAGTCTTCCCTTGTCATGGAATGGCAGAATTACCCAGAATTCTTTTTGGGCATGAGCGAGGCAACTTAAGAAGCACGAGACTGGCCCTCATCGAATGGCTGAAGCGCGGCCAGAGGAAATGATTTCTAGCCAGATACTCAGGAGTAGGCCTGGTGTGTGCTGTTAACGTAGATTTTGGATTTCTGAACAAGTTTTTATCATAGAAAATTCGCGACAAAGTTGCGCTTTCATTTCGCTGTAATTCTCGTGTCAAAGAAACGGTATAATATTGTAAATAAGAGAATAACGATATTTATATTTGCAGATTACCTGTCCTCTTACTACGAAAGTCAAGCTCGACATCTCTATGCAATAAGCGCATTCAAAATTTCCTCGTATTGCTTGATAAAAGGATGTGTTTTTGTTTTGTTTTGTCTTATATGGAAAAAATACGTTTTCTCTCCCATCCCCTTCTTATGCGTGATCTTCGCGGAAATTACATTCTGTTCCTCAATAAACCTGGAACAACCAGTTATGGTCTTAGTTCTCTTTCTTCTTACGTATCATCTAAGTTGCGGAATGCGCTACCTGATTTTATCCGTACCTATGAGTTTACTGGTTTTAAAAGAGAATCCAGGGCCGCATTTTGTATAACGGCTTTTCTTTTTAATGAATATATCTTTAAATATTATGTATTTAGTAGGTATCTGTATATGCTATGTATTTTAGCTGTAAATGTAATGTCTCGAAGATATTAGCTCCTGTAGTTATTGGGAAAAAGCTTATGACTGTATGTATGTTACCTTTAGGAGGGCGCATGCGTACACTTTGTAATCTGCGACTCCAGTGCTTACCATATGACAGATAAAATGACTTTTCTCTTGAATATATAAGCCATCTTATTCTTTCGCTATATTGACAAGGGCGGTTTGGAGCTGTGAGTAGGCGTGGGATTTGTCACATATGGTTTAGGGGCCGACATATCTCTCCCTCAATGCCGTACCGGGAGGCAAGGTCGGTAGCAGAAAGCAGCGAAGGGCCAACTGCGTCCAAAAGCGATCGCACGGGCCGAAATCCCGGGATGACTCGTTTGGTACGACGCTCCAGCGCCGGTGTCTGGAGGTACTGCGTTTTTCTTTCTTGTTCAAACATTCCGTCAGCGCATGCGCAAATGTTCTGGCTCTTCGATACCTAGCTTACCAAAAAAAAATTAACATGCTGGTTTTTTTGTTGTTGTTGTTGTTGTTGTTGTTAATTTTTGTTTTTGTTTTTTGTACCAGCAATTGACATTTCAGTTGATTTGATAGGCATAAACGAAACGTAAGAACCGTGCGTGTCTGGTCTTGTCTCAGACAGAGGCGAGAGATGGTTTCATGCAGACTGGGACGCCTAAAATGCTCTGTTGTAAACATGGCGGTTCACGAGTGAAGTTGTCTCTCTGGCCTTTCTGTGGACGAATTCCAGGACCTACTGACACAATCCGGGCAAGTTTTGAAAGCTTAAACCTTCAATCGATGCGTTATTTTGCTGGTAGGACTGGGTGGCCCGACACTTATGAAAAAATCTATGAAATGAGAATCGGGAGTCTTCCCTTGTCATGGAATGGCAGAATTACCCAGAATTCTTTTTGGGCATGAGCGAGGCAACTTAAGAAGCACGAGACTGGCCCTCATCGAATGGCTGAAGCGCGGCCAGAGGAAATGATTTCTAGCCAGATACTCAGGAGTAGGCCTGGTGTGTGCTGTTAACGTAGATTTTGGATTTCTGAACAAGTTTTTATCATAGAAAATTCGCGACAAAGTTGCGCTTTCATTTCGCTGTAATTCTCGTGTCAAAGAAACGGTATAATATTGTAAATAAGAGAATAACGATATTTATATTTGCAGATTACCTGTCCTCTTACTACGAAAGTCAAGCTCGACATCTCTATGCAATAAGCGCATTCAAAATTTCCTCGTATTGCTTGATAAAAGGATGTGTTTTTGTTTTGTTTTGTCTTATATGGAAAAAATACGTTTTCTCTCCCATCCCCTTCTTATGCGTGATCTTCGCGGAAATTACATTCTGTTCCTCAATAAACCTGGAACAACCAGTTATGGTCTTAGTTCTCTTTCTTCTTACGTATCATCTAAGTTGCGGAATGCGCTACCTGATTTTATCCGTACCTATGAGTTTACTGGTTTTAAAAGAGAATCCAGGGCCGCATTTTGTATAACGGCTTTTCTTTTTAATGAATATATCTTTAAATATTATGTATTTAGTAGGTATCTGTATATGCTATGTATTTTAGCTGTAAATGTAATGTCTCGAAGATATTAGCTCCTGTAGTTATTGGGAAAAAGCTTATGACTGTATGTATGTTACCTTTAGGAGGGCGCATGCGTACACTTTGTAATCTGCGACTCCAGTGCTTACCATATGACAGATAAAATGACTTTTCTCTTGAATATATAAGCCATCTTATTCTTTCGCTATATTGACAAGGGCGGTTTGGAGCTGTGAGTAGGCGTGGGATTTGTCACATATGGTTTAGGGGCCGACATATCTCTCCCTCAATGCCGTACCGGGAGGCAAGGTCGGTAGCAGAAAGCAGCGAAGGGCCAACTGCGTCCAAAAGCGATCGCACGGGCCGAAATCCCGGGATGACTCGTTTGGTACGACGCTCCAGCGCCGGTGTCTGGAGGTACTGCGTTTTTCTTTCTTGTTCAAACATTCCGTCAGCGCATGCGCAAATGTTCTGGCTCTTCGATACCTAGCTTACCAAAAAAAAATTAACATGCTGGTTTTTTTGTTGTTGTTGTTGTTGTTGTTAATTTTTGTTTTTGTTTTTTGTACCAGCAATTGACATTTCAGTTGATTTGATAGGCATAAACGAAACGTAAGAACCGTGCGTGTCTGGTCTTGTCTCAGACAGAGGCGAGAGATGGTTTCATGCAGACTGGGACGCCTAAAATGCTCTGTTGTAAACATGGCGGTTCACGAGTGAAGTTGTCTCTCTGGCCTTTCTGTGGACGAATTCCAGGACCTACTGACACAATCCGGGCAAGTTTTGAAAGCTTAAACCTTCAATCGATGCGTTATTTTGCTGGTAGGACTGGGTGGCCCGACACTTATGAAAAAATCTATGAAATGAGAATCGGGAGTCTTCCCTTGTCATGGAATGGCAGAATTACCCAGAATTCTTTTTGGGCATGAGCGAGGCAACTTAAGAAGCACGAGACTGGCCCTCATCGAATGGCTGAAGCGCGGCCAGAGGAAATGATTTCTAGCCAGATACTCAGGAGTAGGCCTGGTGTGTGCTGTTAACGTAGATTTTGGATTTCTGAACAAGTTTTTATCATAGAAAATTCGCGACAAAGTTGCGCTTTCATTTCGCTGTAATTCTCGTGTCAAAGAAACGGTATAATATTGTAAATAAGAGAATAACGATATTTATATTTGCAGATTACCTGTCCTCTTACTACGAAAGTCAAGCTCGACATCTCTATGCAATAAGCGCATTCAAAATTTCCTCGTATTGCTTGATAAAAGGATGTGTTTTTGTTTTGTTTTGTCTTATATGGAAAAAATACGTTTTCTCTCCCATCCCCTTCTTATGCGTGATCTTCGCGGAAATTACATTCTGTTCCTCAATAAACCTGGAACAACCAGTTATGGTCTTAGTTCTCTTTCTTCTTACGTATCATCTAAGTTGCGGAATGCGCTACCTGATTTTATCCGTACCTATGAGTTTACTGGTTTTAAAAGAGAATCCAGGGCCGCATTTTGTATAACGGCTTTTCTTTTTAATGAATATATCTTTAAATATTATGTATTTAGTAGGTATCTGTATATGCTATGTATTTTAGCTGTAAATGTAATGTCTCGAAGATATTAGCTCCTGTAGTTATTGGGAAAAAGCTTATGACTGTATGTATGTTACCTTTAGGAGGGCGCATGCGTACACTTTGTAATCTGCGACTCCAGTGCTTACCATATGACAGATAAAATGACTTTTCTCTTGAATATATAAGCCATCTTATTCTTTCGCTATATTGACAAGGGCGGTTTGGAGCTGTGAGTAGGCGTGGGATTTGTCACATATGGTTTAGGGGCCGACATATCTCTCCCTCAATGCCGTACCGGGAGGCAAGGTCGGTAGCAGAAAGCAGCGAAGGGCCAACTGCGTCCAAAAGCGATCGCACGGGCCGAAATCCCGGGATGACTCGTTTGGTACGACGCTCCAGCGCCGGTGTCTGGTCTGGAGGTACTGCGTTTTTCTTTCTTGTTCAAACATTCCGTCAGCGCATGCGCAAATGTTCTGGCTCTTCGATACCTAGCTTACCAAAAAAAAATTAACATGCTGGTTTTTTTGTTGTTGTTGTTGTTGTTGTTTTTTGTTTTTGTTTTTTGTACCAGCAATTGACATTTCAGTTGATTTGATAGGCATAAACGAAACGTAAGAACCGTGCGTGTCTGGTCTTGTCTCAGACAGAGGCGAGAGATGGTTTCATGCAGACTGGGACGCCTAAAATGCTCTGTTGTAAACATGGCGGTTCACGAGTGAAGTTGTCTCTCTGGCCTTTCTGTGGACGAATTCCAGGACCTACTGACACAATCCGGGCAAGTTTTGAAAGCTTAAACCTTCAATCGATGCGTTATTTTGCTGGTAGGACTGGGTGGCCCGACACTTATGAAAAAATCTATGAAATGAGAATCGGGAGTCTTCCCTTGTCATGGAATGGCAGAATTACCCAGAATTCTTTTTGGGCATGAGCGAGGCAACTTAAGAAGCACGAGACTGGCCCTCATCGAATGGCTGAAGCGCGGCCAGAGGAAATGATTTCTAGCCAGATACTCAGGAGTAGGCCTGGTGTGTGCTGTTAACGTAGATTTTGGATTTCTGAACAAGTTTTTATCATAGAAAATTCGCGACAAAGTTGCGCTTTCATTTCGCTGTAATTCTCGTGTCAAAGAAACGGTATAATATTGTAAATAAGAGAATAACGATATTTATATTTGCAGATTACCTGTCCTCTTACTACGAAAGTCAAGCTCGACATCTCTATGCAATAAGCGCATTCAAAATTTCCTCGTATTGCTTGATAAAAGGATGTGTTTTTGTTTTGTTTTGTCTTATATGGAAAAAATACGTTTTCTCTCCCATCCCCTTCTTATGCGTGATCTTCGCGGAAATTACATTCTGTTCCTCAATAAACCTGGAACAACCAGTTATGGTCTTAGTTCTCTTTCTTCTTACGTATCATCTAAGTTGCGGAATGCGCTACCTGATTTTATCCGTACCTATGAGTTTACTGGTTTTAAAAGAGAATCCAGGGCCGCATTTTGTATAACGGCTTTTCTTTTTAATGAATATATCTTTAAATATTATGTATTTAGTAGGTATCTGTATATGCTATGTATTTTAGCTGTAAATGTAATGTCTCGAAGATATTAGCTCCTGTAGTTATTGGGAAAAAGCTTATGACTGTATGTATGTTACCTTTAGGAGGGCGCATGCGTACACTTTGTAATCTGCGACTCCAGTGCTTACCATATGACAGATAAAATGACTTTTCTCTTGAATATATAAGCCATCTTATTCTTTCGCTATATTGACAAGGGCGGTTTGGAGCTGTGAGTAGGCGTGGGATTTGTCACATATGGTTTAGGGGCCGACATATCTCTCCCTCAATGCCGTACCGGGAGGCAAGGTCGGTAGCAGAAAGCAGCGAAGGGCCAACTGCGTCCAAAAGCGATCGCACGGGCCGAAATCCCGGGATGACTCGTTTGGTACGACGCTCCAGCGCCGGTGTCTGGAGGTACTGCGTTTTTCTTTCTTGTTCAAACATTCCGTCAGCGCATGCGCAAATGTTCTGGCTCTTCGATACCTAGCTTACCAAAAAAAAATTAACATGCTGGTTTTTTTGTTGTTGTTGTTGTTGTTGTTTTTTGTTTTTGTTTTTTGTACCAGCAATTGACATTTCAGTTGATTTGATAGGCATAAACGAAACGTAAGAACCGTGCGTGTCTGGTCTTGTCTCAGACAGAGGCGAGAGATGGTTTCATGCAGACTGGGACGCCTAAAATGCTCTGTTGTAAACATGGCGGTTCACGAGTGAAGTTGTCTCTCTGGCCTTTCTGTGGACGAATTCCAGGACCTACTGACACAATCCGGGCAAGTTTTGAAAGCTTAAACCTTCAATCGATGCGTTATTTTGCTGGTAGGACTGGGTGGCCCGACACTTATGAAAAAATCTATGAAATGAGAATCGGGAGTCTTCCCTTGTCATGGAATGGCAGAATTACCCAGAATTCTTTTTGGGCATGAGCGAGGCAACTTAAGAAGCACGAGACTGGCCCTCATCGAATGGCTGAAGCGCGGCCAGAGGAAATGATTTCTAGCCAGATACTCAGGAGTAGGCCTGGTGTGTGCTGTTAACGTAGATTTTGGATTTCTGAACAAGTTTTTATCATAGAAAATTCGCGACAAAGTTGCGCTTTCATTTCGCTGTAATTCTCGTGTCAAAGAAACGGTATAATATTGTAAATAAGAGAATAACGATATTTATATTTGCAGATTACCTGTCCTCTTACTACGAAAGTCAAGCTCGACATCTCTATGCAATAAGCGCATTCAAAATTTCCTCGTATTGCTTGATAAAAGGATGTGTTTTTGTTTTGTTTTGTCTTATATGGAAAAAATACGTTTTCTCTCCCATCCCCTTCTTATGCGTGATCTTCGCGGAAATTACATTCTGTTCCTCAATAAACCTGGAACAACCAGTTATGGTCTTAGTTCTCTTTCTTCTTACGTATCATCTAAGTTGCGGAATGCGCTACCTGATTTTATCCGTACCTATGAGTTTACTGGTTTTAAAAGAGAATCCAGGGCCGCATTTTGTATAACGGCTTTTCTTTTTAATGAATATATCTTTAAATATTATGTATTTAGTAGGTATCTGTATATGCTATGTATTTTAGCTGTAAATGTAATGTCTCGAAGATATTAGCTCCTGTAGTTATTGGGAAAAAGCTTATGACTGTATGTATGTTACCTTTAGGAGGGCGCATGCGTACACTTTGTAATCTGCGACTCCAGTGCTTACCATATGACAGATAAAATGACTTTTCTCTTGAATATATAAGCCATCTTATTCTTTCGCTATATTGACAAGGGCGGTTTGGAGCTGTGAGTAGGCGTGGGATTTGTCACATATGGTTTAGGGGCCGACATATCTCTCCCTCAATGCCGTACCGGGAGGCAAGGTCGGTAGCAGAAAGCAGCGAAGGGCCAACTGCGTCCAAAAGCGATCGCACGGGCCGAAATCCCGGGATGACTCGTTTGGTACGACGCTCCAGCGCCGGTGTCTGGAGGTACTGCGTTTTTCTTTCTTGTTCAAACATTCCGTCAGCGCATGCGCAAATGTTCTGGCTCTTCGATACCTAGCTTACCAAAAAAAAATTAACATGCTGGTTTTTTTGTTGTTGTTGTTGTTGTTGTTTTTTGTTTTTGTTTTTTGTACCAGCAATTGACATTTCAGTTGATTTGATAGGCATAAACGAAACGTAAGAACCGTGCGTGTCTGGTCTTGTCTCAGACAGAGGCGAGAGATGGTTTCATGCAGACTGGGACGCCTAAAATGCTCTGTTGTAAACATGGCGGTTCACGAGTGAAGTTGTCTCTCTGGCCTTTCTGTGGACGAATTCCAGGACCTACTGACACAATCCGGGCAAGTTTTGAAAGCTAAAACCTTCAATCGATGCGTTATTTTGCTGGTAGGACTGGGTGGCCCGACACTTATGAAAAAATCTATGAAATGAGAATCGGGAGTCTTCCCTTGTCATGGAATGGCAGAATTACCCAGAATTCTTTTTGGGCATGAGCGAGGCAACTTAAGAAGCACGAGACTGGCCCTCATCGAATGGCTGAAGCGCGGCCAGAGGAAATGATTTCTAGCCAGATACTCAGGAGTAGGCCTGGTGTGTGCTGTTAACGTAGATTTTGGATTTCTGAACAAGTTTTTATCATAGAAAATTCGCGACAAAGTTGCGCTTTCATTTCGCTGTAATTCTCGTGTCAAAGAAACGGTATAATATTGTAAATAAGAGAATAACGATATTTATATTTGCAGATTACCTGTCCTCTTACTACGAAAGTCAAGCTCGACATCTCTATGCAATAAGCGCATTCAAAATTTCCTCGTATTGCTTGATAAAAGGATGTGTTTTTGTTTTGTTTTGTCTTATATGGAAAAAATACGTTTTCTCTCCCATCCCCTTCTTATGCGTGATCTTCGCGGAAATTACATTCTGTTCCTCAATAAACCTGGAACAACCAGTTATGGTCTTAGTTCTCTTTCTTCTTACGTATCATCTAAGTTGCGGAATGCGCTACCTGATTTTATCCGTACCTATGAGTTTACTGGTTTTAAAAGAGAATCCAGGGCCGCATTTTGTATAACGGCTTTTCTTTTTAATGAATATATCTTTAAATATTATGTATTTAGTAGGTATCTGTATATGCTATGTATTTTAGCTGTAAATGTAATGTCTCGAAGATATTAGCTCCTGTAGTTATTGGGAAAAAGCTTATGACTGTATGTATGTTACCTTTAGGAGGGCGCATGCGTACACTTTGTAATCTGCGACTCCAGTGCTTACCATATGACAGATAAAATGACTTTTCTCTTGAATATATAAGCCATCTTATTCTTTCGCTATATTGACAAGGGCGGTTTGGAGCTGTGAGTAGGCGTGGGATTTGTCACATATGGTTTAGGGGCCGACATATCTCTCCCTCAATGCCGTACCGGGAGGCAAGGTCGGTAGCAGAAAGCAGCGAAGGGCCAACTGCGTCCAAAAGCGATCGCACGGGCCGAAATCCCGGGATGACTCGTTTGGTACGACGCTCCAGCGCCGGTGTCTGGAGGTACTGCGTTTTTCTTTCTTGTTCAAACATTCCGTCAGCGCATGCGCAAATGTTCTGGCTCTTCGATACCTAGCTTACCAAAAAAAAATTAACATGCTGGTTTTTTTGTTGTTGTTGTTGTTGTTGTTGTTAATTTTTGTTTTTGTTTTTTGTACCAGCAATTGACATTTCAGTTGATTTGATAGGCATAAACGAAACGTAAGAACCGTGCGTGTCTGGTCTTGTCTCAGACAGAGGCGAGAGATGGTTTCATGCAGACTGGGACGCCTAAAATGCTCTGTTGTAAACATGGCGGTTCACGAGTGAAGTTGTCTCTCTGGCCTTTCTGTGGACGAATTCCAGGACCTACTGACACAATCCGGGCAAGTTTTGAAAGCTTAAACCTTCAATCGATGCGTTATTTTGCTGGTAGGACTGGGTGGCCCGACACTTATGAAAAAATCTATGAAATGAGAATCGGGAGTCTTCCCTTGTCATGGAATGGCAGAATTACCCAGAATTCTTTTTGGGCATGAGCGAGGCAACTTAAGAAGCACGAGACTGGCCCTCATCGAATGGCTGAAGCGCGGCCAGAGGAAATGATTTCTAGCCAGATACTCAGGAGTAGGCCTGGTGTGTGCTGTTAACGTAGATTTTGGATTTCTGAACAAGTTTTTATCATAGAAAATTCGCGACAAAGTTGCGCTTTCATTTCGCTGTAATTCTCGTGTCAAAGAAACGGTATAATATTGTAAATAAGAGAATAACGATATTTATATTTGCAGATTACCTGTCCTCTTACTACGAAAGTCAAGCTCGACATCTCTATGCAATAAGCGCATTCAAAATTTCCTCGTATTGCTTGATAAAAGGATGTGTTTTTGTTTTGTTTTGTCTTATATGGAAAAAATACGTTTTCTCTCCCATCCCCTTCTTATGCGTGATCTTCGCGGAAATTACATTCTGTTCCTCAATAAACCTGGAACAACCAGTTATGGTCTTAGTTCTCTTTCTTCTTACGTATCATCTAAGTTGCGGAATGCGCTACCTGATTTTATCCGTACCTATGAGTTTACTGGTTTTAAAAGAGAATCCAGGGCCGCATTTTGTATAACGGCTTTTCTTTTTAATGAATATATCTTTAAATATTATGTATTTAGTAGGTATCTGTATATGCTATGTATTTTAGCTGTAAATGTAATGTCTCGAAGATATTAGCTCCTGTAGTTATTGGGAAAAAGCTTATGACTGTATGTATGTTACCTTTAGGAGGGCGCATGCGTACACTTTGTAATCTGCGACTCCAGTGCTTACCATATGACAGATAAAATGACTTTTCTCTTGAATATATAAGCCATCTTATTCTTTCGCTATATTGACAAGGGCGGTTTGGAGCTGTGAGTAGGCGTGGGATTTGTCACATATGGTTTAGGGGCCGACATATCTCTCCCTCAATGCCGTACCGGGAGGCAAGGTCGGTAGCAGAAAGCAGCGAAGGGCCAACTGCGTCCAAAAGCGATCGCACGGGCCGAAATCCCGGGATGACTCGTTTGGTACGACGCTCCAGCGCCGGTGTCTGGAGGTACTGCGTTTTTCTTTCTTGTTCAAACATTCCGTCAGCGCATGCGCAAATGTTCTGGCTCTTCGATACCTAGCTTACCAAAAAAAAATTAACATGCTGGTTTTTTTGTTGTTGTTGTTGTTGTTGTTGTTAATTTTTGTTTTTGTTTTTTGTACCAGCAATTGACATTTCAGTTGATTTGATAGGCATAAACGAAACGTAAGAACCGTGCGTGTCTGGTCTTGTCTCAGACAGAGGCGAGAGATGGTTTCATGCAGACTGGGACGCCTAAAATGCTCTGTTGTAAACATGGCGGTTCACGAGTGAAGTTGTCTCTCTGGCCTTTCTGTGGACGAATTCCAGGACCTACTGACACAATCCGGGCAAGTTTTGAAAGCTTAAACCTTCAATCGATGCGTTATTTTGCTGGTAGGACTGGGTGGCCCGACACTTATGAAAAAATCTATGAAATGAGAATCGGGAGTCTTCCCTTGTCATGGAATGGCAGAATTACCCAGAATTCTTTTTGGGCATGAGCGAGGCAACTTAAGAAGCACGAGACTGGCCCTCATCGAATGGCTGAAGCGCGGCCAGAGGAAATGATTTCTAGCCAGATACTCAGGAGTAGGCCTGGTGTGTGCTGTTAACGTAGATTTTGGATTTCTGAACAAGTTTTTATCATAGAAAATTCGCGACAAAGTTGCGCTTTCATTTCGCTGTAATTCTCGTGTCAAAGAAACGGTATAATATTGTAAATAAGAGAATAACGATATTTATATTTGCAGATTACCTGTCCTCTTACTACGAAAGTCAAGCTCGACATCTCTATGCAATAAGCGCATTCAAAATTTCCTCGTATTGCTTGATAAAAGGATGTGTTTTTGTTTTGTTTTGTCTTATATGGAAAAAATACGTTTTCTCTCCCATCCCCTTCTTATGCGTGATCTTCGCGGAAATTACATTCTGTTCCTCAATAAACCTGGAACAACCAGTTATGGTCTTAGTTCTCTTTCTTCTTACGTATCATCTAAGTTGCGGAATGCGCTACCTGATTTTATCCGTACCTATGAGTTTACTGGTTTTAAAAGAGAATCCAGGGCCGCATTTTGTATAACGGCTTTTCTTTTTAATGAATATATCTTTAAATATTATGTATTTAGTAGGTATCTGTATATGCTATGTATTTTAGCTGTAAATGTAATGTCTCGAAGATATTAGCTCCTGTAGTTATTGGGAAAAAGCTTATGACTGTATGTATGTTACCTTTAGGAGGGCGCATGCGTACACTTTGTAATCTGCGACTCCAGTGCTTACCATATGACAGATAAAATGACTTTTCTCTTGAATATATAAGCCATCTTATTCTTTCGCTATATTGACAAGGGCGGTTTGGAGCTGTGAGTAGGCGTGGGATTTGTCACATATGGTTTAGGGGCCGACATATCTCTCCCTCAATGCCGTACCGGGAGGCAAGGTCGGTAGCAGAAAGCAGCGAAGGGCCAACTGCGTCCAAAAGCGATCGCACGGGCCGAAATCCCGGGATGACTCGTTTGGTACGACGCTCCAGCGCCGGTGTCTGGAGGTACTGCGTTTTTCTTTCTTGTTCAAACATTCCGTCAGCGCATGCGCAAATGTTCTGGCTCTTCGATACCTAGCTTACCAAAAAAAAATTAACATGCTGGTTTTTTTGTTGTTGTTGTTGTTGTTGTTGTTAATTTTTGTTTTTGTTTTTTGTACCAGCAATTGACATTTCAGTTGATTTGATAGGCATAAACGAAACGTAAGAACCGTGCGTGTCTGGTCTTGTCTCAGACAGAGGCGAGAGATGGTTTCATGCAGACTGGGACGCCTAAAATGCTCTGTTGTAAACATGGCGGTTCACGAGTGAAGTTGTCTCTCTGGCCTTTCTGTGGACGAATTCCAGGACCTACTGACACAATCCGGGCAAGTTTTGAAAGCTTAAACCTTCAATCGATGCGTTATTTTGCTGGTAGGACTGGGTGGCCCGACACTTATGAAAAAATCTATGAAATGAGAATCGGGAGTCTTCCCTTGTCATGGAATGGCAGAATTACCCAGAATTCTTTTTGGGCATGAGCGAGGCAACTTAAGAAGCACGAGACTGGCCCTCATCGAATGGCTGAAGCGCGGCCAGAGGAAATGATTTCTAGCCAGATACTCAGGAGTAGGCCTGGTGTGTGCTGTTAACGTAGATTTTGGATTTCTGAACAAGTTTTTATCATAGAAAATTCGCGACAAAGTTGCGCTTTCATTTCGCTGTAATTCTCGTGTCAAAGAAACGGTATAATATTGTAAATAAGAGAATAACGATATTTATATTTGCAGATTACCTGTCCTCTTACTACGAAAGTCAAGCTCGACATCTCTATGCAATAAGCGCATTCAAAATTTCCTCGTATTGCTTGATAAAAGGATGTGTTTTTGTTTTGTTTTGTCTTATATGGAAAAAATACGTTTTCTCTCCCATCCCCTTCTTATGCGTGATCTTCGCGGAAATTACATTCTGTTCCTCAATAAACCTGGAACAACCAGTTATGGTCTTAGTTCTCTTTCTTCTTACGTATCATCTAAGTTGCGGAATGCGCTACCTGATTTTATCCGTACCTATGAGTTTACTGGTTTTAAAAGAGAATCCAGGGCCGCATTTTGTATAACGGCTTTTCTTTTTAATGAATATATCTTTAAATATTATGTATTTAGTAGGTATCTGTATATGCTATGTATTTTAGCTGTAAATGTAATGTCTCGAAGATATTAGCTCCTGTAGTTATTGGGAAAAAGCTTATGACTGTATGTATGTTACCTTTAGGAGGGCGCATGCGTACACTTTGTAATCTGCGACTCCAGTGCTTACCATATGACAGATAAAATGACTTTTCTCTTGAATATATAAGCCATCTTATTCTTTCGCTATATTGACAAGGGCGGTTTGGAGCTGTGAGTAGGCGTGGGATTTGTCACATATGGTTTAGGGGCCGACATATCTCTCCCTCAATGCCGTACCGGGAGGCAAGGTCGGTAGCAGAAAGCAGCGAAGGGCCAACTGCGTCCAAAAGCGATCGCACGGGCCGAAATCCCGGGATGACTCGTTTGGTACGACGCTCCAGCGCCGGTGTCTGGAGGTACTGCGTTTTTCTTTCTTGTTCAAACATTCCGTCAGCGCATGCGCAAATGTTCTGGCTCTTCGATACCTAGCTTACCAAAAAAAAATTAACATGCTGGTTTTTTTGTTGTTGTTGTTGTTGTTGTTGTTTTTTGTTTTTGTTTTTTGTACCAGCAATTGACATTTCAGTTGATTTGATAGGCATAAACGAAACGTAAGAACCGTGCGTGTCTGGTCTTGTCTCAGACAGAGGCGAGAGATGGTTTCATGCAGACTGGGACGCCTAAAATGCTCTGTTGTAAACATGGCGGTTCACGAGTGAAGTTGTCTCTCTGGCCTTTCTGTGGACGAATTCCAGGACCTACTGACACAATCCGGGCAAGTTTTGAAAGCTAAAACCTTCAATCGATGCGTTATTTTGCTGGTAGGACTGGGTGGCCCGACACTTATGAAAAAATCTATGAAATGAGAATCGGGAGTCTTCCCTTGTCATGGAATGGCAGAATTACCCAGAATTCTTTTTGGGCATGAGCGAGGCAACTTAAGAAGCACGAGACTGGCCCTCATCGAATGGCTGAAGCGCGGCCAGAGGAAATGATTTCTAGCCAGATACTCAGGAGTAGGCCTGGTGTGTGCTGTTAACGTAGATTTTGGATTTCTGAACAAGTTTTTATCATAGAAAATTCGCGACAAAGTTGCGCTTTCATTTCGCTGTAATTCTCGTGTCAAAGAAACGGTATAATATTGTAAATAAGAGAATAACGATATTTATATTTGCAGATTACCTGTCCTCTTACTACGAAAGTCAAGCTCGACATCTCTATGCAATAAGCGCATTCAAAATTTCCTCGTATTGCTTGATAAAAGGATGTGTTTTTGTTTTGTTTTGTCTTATATGGAAAAAATACGTTTTCTCTCCCATCCCCTTCTTATGCGTGATCTTCGCGGAAATTACATTCTGTTCCTCAATAAACCTGGAACAACCAGTTATGGTCTTAGTTCTCTTTCTTCTTACGTATCATCTAAGTTGCGGAATGCGCTACCTGATTTTATCCGTACCTATGAGTTTACTGGTTTTAAAAGAGAATCCAGGGCCGCATTTTGTATAACGGCTTTTCTTTTTAATGAATATATCTTTAAATATTATGTATTTAGTAGGTATCTGTATATGCTATGTATTTTAGCTGTAAATGTAATGTCTCGAAGATATTAGCTCCTGTAGTTATTGGGAAAAAGCTTATGACTGTATGTATGTTACCTTTAGGAGGGCGCATGCGTACACTTTGTAATCTGCGACTCCAGTGCTTACCATATGACAGATAAAATGACTTTTCTCTTGAATATATAAGCCATCTTATTCTTTCGCTATATTGACAAGGGCGGTTTGGAGCTGTGAGTAGGCGTGGGATTTGTCACATATGGTTTAGGGGCCGACATATCTCTCCCTCAATGCCGTACCGGGAGGCAAGGTCGGTAGCAGAAAGCAGCGAAGGGCCAACTGCGTCCAAAAGCGATCGCACGGGCCGAAATCCCGGGATGACTCGTTTGGTACGACGCTCCAGCGCCGGTGTCTGGAGGTACTGCGTTTTTCTTTCTTGTTCAAACATTCCGTCAGCGCATGCGCAAATGTTCTGGCTCTTCGATACCTAGCTTACCAAAAAAAAATTAACATGCTGGTTTTTTTGTTGTTGTTGTTGTTGTTGTTTTTTGTTTTTGTTTTTTGTACCAGCAATTGACATTTCAGTTGATTTGATAGGCATAAACGAAACGTAAGAACCGTGCGTGTCTGGTCTTGTCTCAGACAGAGGCGAGAGATGGTTTCATGCAGACTGGGACGCCTAAAATGCTCTGTTGTAAACATGGCGGTTCACGAGTGAAGTTGTCTCTCTGGCCTTTCTGTGGACGAATTCCAGGACCTACTGACACAATCCGGGCAAGTTTTGAAAGCTAAAACCTTCAATCGATGCGTTATTTTGCTGGTAGGACTGGGTGGCCCGACACTTATGAAAAAATCTATGAAATGAGAATCGGGAGTCTTCCCTTGTCATGGAATGGCAGAATTACCCAGAATTCTTTTTGGGCATGAGCGAGGCAACTTAAGAAGCACGAGACTGGCCCTCATCGAATGGCTGAAGCGCGGCCAGAGGAAATGATTTCTAGCCAGATACTCAGGAGTAGGCCTGGTGTGTGCTGTTAACGTAGATTTTGGATTTCTGAACAAGTTTTTATCATAGAAAATTCGCGACAAAGTTGCGCTTTCATTTCGCTGTAATTCTCGTGTCAAAGAAACGGTATAATATTGTAAATAAGAGAATAACGATATTTATATTTGCAGATTACCTGTCCTCTTACTACGAAAGTCAAGCTCGACATCTCTATGCAATAAGCGCATTCAAAATTTCCTCGTATTGCTTGATAAAAGGATGTGTTTTTGTTTTGTTTTGTCTTATATGGAAAAAATACGTTTTCTCTCCCATCCCCTTCTTATGCGTGATCTTCGCGGAAATTACATTCTGTTCCTCAATAAACCTGGAACAACCAGTTATGGTCTTAGTTCTCTTTCTTCTTACGTATCATCTAAGTTGCGGAATGCGCTACCTGATTTTATCCGTACCTATGAGTTTACTGGTTTTAAAAGAGAATCCAGGGCCGCATTTTGTATAACGGCTTTTCTTTTTAATGAATATATCTTTAAATATTATGTATTTAGTAGGTATCTGTATATGCTATGTATTTTAGCTGTAAATGTAATGTCTCGAAGATATTAGCTCCTGTAGTTATTGGGAAAAAGCTTATGACTGTATGTATGTTACCTTTAGGAGGGCGCATGCGTACACTTTGTAATCTGCGACTCCAGTGCTTACCATATGACAGATAAAATGACTTTTCTCTTGAATATATAAGCCATCTTATTCTTTCGCTATATTGACAAGGGCGGTTTGGAGCTGTGAGTAGGCGTGGGATTTGTCACATATGGTTTAGGGGCCGACATATCTCTCCCTCAATGCCGTACCGGGAGGCAAGGTCGGTAGCAGAAAGCAGCGAAGGGCCAACTGCGTCCAAAAGCGATCGCACGGGCCGAAATCCCGGGATGACTCGTTTGGTACGACGCTCCAGCGCCGGTGTCTGGAGGTACTGCGTTTTTCTTTCTTGTTCAAACATTCCGTCAGCGCATGCGCAAATGTTCTGGCTCTTCGATACCTAGCTTACCAAAAAAAAATTAACATGCTGGTTTTTTTGTTGTTGTTGTTGTTGTTGTTTTTTGTTTTTGTTTTTTGTACCAGCAATTGACATTTCAGTTGATTTGATAGGCATAAACGAAACGTAAGAACCGTGCGTGTCTGGTCTTGTCTCAGACAGAGGCGAGAGATGGTTTCATGCAGACTGGGACGCCTAAAATGCTCTGTTGTAAACATGGCGGTTCACGAGTGAAGTTGTCTCTCTGGCCTTTCTGTGGACGAATTCCAGGACCTACTGACACAATCCGGGCAAGTTTTGAAAGCTAAAACCTTCAATCGATGCGTTATTTTGCTGGTAGGACTGGGTGGCCCGACACTTATGAAAAAATCTATGAAATGAGAATCGGGAGTCTTCCCTTGTCATGGAATGGCAGAATTACCCAGAATTCTTTTTGGGCATGAGCGAGGCAACTTAAGAAGCACGAGACTGGCCCTCATCGAATGGCTGAAGCGCGGCCAGAGGAAATGATTTCTAGCCAGATACTCAGGAGTAGGCCTGGTGTGTGCTGTTAACGTAGATTTTGGATTTCTGAACAAGTTTTTATCATAGAAAATTCGCGACAAAGTTGCGCTTTCATTTCGCTGTAATTCTCGTGTCAAAGAAACGGTATAATATTGTAAATAAGAGAATAACGATATTTATATTTGCAGATTACCTGTCCTCTTACTACGAAAGTCAAGCTCGACATCTCTATGCAATAAGCGCATTCAAAATTTCCTCGTATTGCTTGATAAAAGGATGTGTTTTTGTTTTGTTTTGTCTTATATGGAAAAAATACGTTTTCTCTCCCATCCCCTTCTTATGCGTGATCTTCGCGGAAATTACATTCTGTTCCTCAATAAACCTGGAACAACCAGTTATGGTCTTAGTTCTCTTTCTTCTTACGTATCATCTAAGTTGCGGAATGCGCTACCTGATTTTATCCGTACCTATGAGTTTACTGGTTTTAAAAGAGAATCCAGGGCCGCATTTTGTATAACGGCTTTTCTTTTTAATGAATATATCTTTAAATATTATGTATTTAGTAGGTATCTGTATATGCTATGTATTTTAGCTGTAAATGTAATGTCTCGAAGATATTAGCTCCTGTAGTTATTGGGAAAAAGCTTATGACTGTATGTATGTTACCTTTAGGAGGGCGCATGCGTACACTTTGTAATCTGCGACTCCAGTGCTTACCATATGACAGATAAAATGACTTTTCTCTTGAATATATAAGCCATCTTATTCTTTCGCTATATTGACAAGGGCGGTTTGGAGCTGTGAGTAGGCGTGGGATTTGTCACATATGGTTTAGGGGCCGACATATCTCTCCCTCAATGCCGTACCGGGAGGCAAGGTCGGTAGCAGAAAGCAGCGAAGGGCCAACTGCGTCCAAAAGCGATCGCACGGGCCGAAATCCCGGGATGACTCGTTTGGTACGACGCTCCAGCGCCGGTGTCTGGAGGTACTGCGTTTTTCTTTCTTGTTCAAACATTCCGTCAGCGCATGCGCAAATGTTCTGGCTCTTCGATACCTAGCTTACCAAAAAAAAATTAACATGCTGGTTTTTTTGTTGTTGTTGTTGTTGTTGTTTTTTGTTTTTGTTTTTTGTACCAGCAATTGACATTTCAGTTGATTTGATAGGCATAAACGAAACGTAAGAACCGTGCGTGTCTGGTCTTGTCTCAGACAGAGGCGAGAGATGGTTTCATGCAGACTGGGACGCCTAAAATGCTCTGTTGTAAACATGGCGGTTCACGAGTGAAGTTGTCTCTCTGGCCTTTCTGTGGACGAATTCCAGGACCTACTGACACAATCCGGGCAAGTTTTGAAAGCTAAAACCTTCAATCGATGCGTTATTTTGCTGGTAGGACTGGGTGGCCCGACACTTATGAAAAAATCTATGAAATGAGAATCGGGAGTCTTCCCTTGTCATGGAATGGCAGAATTACCCAGAATTCTTTTTGGGCATGAGCGAGGCAACTTAAGAAGCACGAGACTGGCCCTCATCGAATGGCTGAAGCGCGGCCAGAGGAAATGATTTCTAGCCAGATACTCAGGAGTAGGCCTGGTGTGTGCTGTTAACGTAGATTTTGGATTTCTGAACAAGTTTTTATCATAGAAAATTCGCGACAAAGTTGCGCTTTCATTTCGCTGTAATTCTCGTGTCAAAGAAACGGTATAATATTGTAAATAAGAGAATAACGATATTTATATTTGCAGATTACCTGTCCTCTTACTACGAAAGTCAAGCTCGACATCTCTATGCAATAAGCGCATTCAAAATTTCCTCGTATTGCTTGATAAAAGGATGTGTTTTTGTTTTGTTTTGTCTTATATGGAAAAAATACGTTTTCTCTCCCATCCCCTTCTTATGCGTGATCTTCGCGGAAATTACATTCTGTTCCTCAATAAACCTGGAACAACCAGTTATGGTCTTAGTTCTCTTTCTTCTTACGTATCATCTAAGTTGCGGAATGCGCTACCTGATTTTATCCGTACCTATGAGTTTACTGGTTTTAAAAGAGAATCCAGGGCCGCATTTTGTATAACGGCTTTTCTTTTTAATGAATATATCTTTAAATATTATGTATTTAGTAGGTATCTGTATATGCTATGTATTTTAGCTGTAAATGTAATGTCTCGAAGATATTAGCTCCTGTAGTTATTGGGAAAAAGCTTATGACTGTATGTATGTTACCTTTAGGAGGGCGCATGCGTACACTTTGTAATCTGCGACTCCAGTGCTTACCATATGACAGATAAAATGACTTTTCTCTTGAATATATAAGCCATCTTATTCTTTCGCTATATTGACAAGGGCGGTTTGGAGCTGTGAGTAGGCGTGGGATTTGTCACATATGGTTTAGGGGCCGACATATCTCTCCCTCAATGCCGTACCGGGAGGCAAGGTCGGTAGCAGAAAGCAGCGAAGGGCCAACTGCGTCCAAAAGCGATCGCACGGGCCGAAATCCCGGGATGACTCGTTTGGTACGACGCTCCAGCGCCGGTGTCTGGAGGTACTGCGTTTTTCTTTCTTGTTCAAACATTCCGTCAGCGCATGCGCAAATGTTCTGGCTCTTCGATACCTAGCTTACCAAAAAAAAATTAACATGCTGGTTTTTTTGTTGTTGTTGTTGTTGTTGTTTTTTGTTTTTGTTTTTTGTACCAGCAATTGACATTTCAGTTGATTTGATAGGCATAAACGAAACGTAAGAACCGTGCGTGTCTGGTCTTGTCTCAGACAGAGGCGAGAGATGGTTTCATGCAGACTGGGACGCCTAAAATGCTCTGTTGTAAACATGGCGGTTCACGAGTGAAGTTGTCTCTCTGGCCTTTCTGTGGACGAATTCCAGGACCTACTGACACAATCCGGGCAAGTTTTGAAAGCTAAAACCTTCAATCGATGCGTTATTTTGCTGGTAGGACTGGGTGGCCCGACACTTATGAAAAAATCTATGAAATGAGAATCGGGAGTCTTCCCTTGTCATGGAATGGCAGAATTACCCAGAATTCTTTTTGGGCATGAGCGAGGCAACTTAAGAAGCACGAGACTGGCCCTCATCGAATGGCTGAAGCGCGGCCAGAGGAAATGATTTCTAGCCAGATACTCAGGAGTAGGCCTGGTGTGTGCTGTTAACGTAGATTTTGGATTTCTGAACAAGTTTTTATCATAGAAAATTCGCGACAAAGTTGCGCTTTCATTTCGCTGTAATTCTCGTGTCAAAGAAACGGTATAATATTGTAAATAAGAGAATAACGATATTTATATTTGCAGATTACCTGTCCTCTTACTACGAAAGTCAAGCTCGACATCTCTATGCAATAAGCGCATTCAAAATTTCCTCGTATTGCTTGATAAAAGGATGTGTTTTTGTTTTGTTTTGTCTTATATGGAAAAAATACGTTTTCTCTCCCATCCCCTTCTTATGCGTGATCTTCGCGGAAATTACATTCTGTTCCTCAATAAACCTGGAACAACCAGTTATGGTCTTAGTTCTCTTTCTTCTTACGTATCATCTAAGTTGCGGAATGCGCTACCTGATTTTATCCGTACCTATGAGTTTACTGGTTTTAAAAGAGAATCCAGGGCCGCATTTTGTATAACGGCTTTTCTTTTTAATGAATATATCTTTAAATATTATGTATTTAGTAGGTATCTGTATATGCTATGTATTTTAGCTGTAAATGTAATGTCTCGAAGATATTAGCTCCTGTAGTTATTGGGAAAAAGCTTATGACTGTATGTATGTTACCTTTAGGAGGGCGCATGCGTACACTTTGTAATCTGCGACTCCAGTGCTTACCATATGACAGATAAAATGACTTTTCTCTTGAATATATAAGCCATCTTATTCTTTCGCTATATTGACAAGGGCGGTTTGGAGCTGTGAGTAGGCGTGGGATTTGTCACATATGGTTTAGGGGCCGACATATCTCTCCCTCAATGCCGTACCGGGAGGCAAGGTCGGTAGCAGAAAGCAGCGAAGGGCCAACTGCGTCCAAAAGCGATCGCACGGGCCGAAATCCCGGGATGACTCGTTTGGTACGACGCTCCAGCGCCGGTGTCTGGAGGTACTGCGTTTTTCTTTCTTGTTCAAACATTCCGTCAGCGCATGCGCAAATGTTCTGGCTCTTCGATACCTAGCTTACCAAAAAAAAATTAACATGCTGGTTTTTTTGTTGTTGTTGTTGTTGTTGTTTTTTGTTTTTGTTTTTTGTACCAGCAATTGACATTTCAGTTGATTTGATAGGCATAAACGAAACGTAAGAACCGTGCGTGTCTGGTCTTGTCTCAGACAGAGGCGAGAGATGGTTTCATGCAGACTGGGACGCCTAAAATGCTCTGTTGTAAACATGGCGGTTCACGAGTGAAGTTGTCTCTCTGGCCTTTCTGTGGACGAATTCCAGGACCTACTGACACAATCCGGGCAAGTTTTGAAAGCTAAAACCTTCAATCGATGCGTTATTTTGCTGGTAGGACTGGGTGGCCCGACACTTATGAAAAAATCTATGAAATGAGAATCGGGAGTCTTCCCTTGTCATGGAATGGCAGAATTACCCAGAATTCTTTTTGGGCATGAGCGAGGCAACTTAAGAAGCACGAGACTGGCCCTCATCGAATGGCTGAAGCGCGGCCAGAGGAAATGATTTCTAGCCAGATACTCAGGAGTAGGCCTGGTGTGTGCTGTTAACGTAGATTTTGGATTTCTGAACAAGTTTTTATCATAGAAAATTCGCGACAAAGTTGCGCTTTCATTTCGCTGTAATTCTCGTGTCAAAGAAACGGTATAATATTGTAAATAAGAGAATAACGATATTTATATTTGCAGATTACCTGTCCTCTTACTACGAAAGTCAAGCTCGACATCTCTATGCAATAAGCGCATTCAAAATTTCCTCGTATTGCTTGATAAAAGGATGTGTTTTTGTTTTGTTTTGTCTTATATGGAAAAAATACGTTTTCTCTCCCATCCCCTTCTTATGCGTGATCTTCGCGGAAATTACATTCTGTTCCTCAATAAACCTGGAACAACCAGTTATGGTCTTAGTTCTCTTTCTTCTTACGTATCATCTAAGTTGCGGAATGCGCTACCTGATTTTATCCGTACCTATGAGTTTACTGGTTTTAAAAGAGAATCCAGGGCCGCATTTTGTATAACGGCTTTTCTTTTTAATGAATATATCTTTAAATATTATGTATTTAGTAGGTATCTGTATATGCTATGTATTTTAGCTGTAAATGTAATGTCTCGAAGATATTAGCTCCTGTAGTTATTGGGAAAAAGCTTATGACTGTATGTATGTTACCTTTAGGAGGGCGCATGCGTACACTTTGTAATCTGCGACTCCAGTGCTTACCATATGACAGATAAAATGACTTTTCTCTTGAATATATAAGCCATCTTATTCTTTCGCTATATTGACAAGGGCGGTTTGGAGCTGTGAGTAGGCGTGGGATTTGTCACATATGGTTTAGGGGCCGACATATCTCTCCCTCAATGCCGTACCGGGAGGCAAGGTCGGTAGCAGAAAGCAGCGAAGGGCCAACTGCGTCCAAAAGCGATCGCACGGGCCGAAATCCCGGGATGACTCGTTTGGTACGACGCTCCAGCGCCGGTGTCTGGAGGTACTGCGTTTTTCTTTCTTGTTCAAACATTCCGTCAGCGCATGCGCAAATGTTCTGGCTCTTCGATACCTAGCTTACCAAAAAAAAATTAACATGCTGGTTTTTTGTTGTTGTTGTTGTTGTTGTTGTTGTTGTTTTTTGTTTTTGTTTTTTGTACCAGCAATTGACATTTCAGTTGATTTGATAGGCATAAACGAAACGTAAGAACCGTGCGTGTCTGGTCTTGTCTCAGACAGAGGCGAGAGATGGTTTCATGCAGACTGGGACGCCTAAAATGCTCTGTTGTAAACATGGCGGTTCACGAGTGAAGTTGTCTCTCTGGCCTTTCTGTGGACGAATTCCAGGACCTACTGACACAATCCGGGCAAGTTTTGAAAGCTAAAACCTTCAATCGATGCGTTATTTTGCTGGTAGGACTGGGTGGCCCGACACTTATGAAAAAATCTATGAAATGAGAATCGGGAGTCTTCCCTTGTCATGGAATGGCAGAATTACCCAGAATTCTTTTTGGGCATGAGCGAGGCAACTTAAGAAGCACGAGACTGGCCCTCATCGAATGGCTGAAGCGCGGCCAGAGGAAATGATTTCTAGCCAGATACTCAGGAGTAGGCCTGGTGTGTGCTGTTAACGTAGATTTTGGATTTCTGAACAAGTTTTTATCATAGAAAATTCGCGACAAAGTTGCGCTTTCATTTCGCTGTAATTCTCGTGTCAAAGAAACGGTATAATATTGTAAATAAGAGAATAACGATATTTATATTTGCAGATTACCTGTCCTCTTACTACGAAAGTCAAGCTCGACATCTCTATGCAATAAGCGCATTCAAAATTTCCTCGTATTGCTTGATAAAAGGATGTGTTTTTGTTTTGTTTTGTCTTATATGGAAAAAATACGTTTTCTCTCCCATCCCCTTCTTATGCGTGATCTTCGCGGAAATTACATTCTGTTCCTCAATAAACCTGGAACAACCAGTTATGGTCTTAGTTCTCTTTCTTCTTACGTATCATCTAAGTTGCGGAATGCGCTACCTGATTTTATCCGTACCTATGAGTTTACTGGTTTTAAAAGAGAATCCAGGGCCGCATTTTGTATAACGGCTTTTCTTTTTAATGAATATATCTTTAAATATTATGTATTTAGTAGGTATCTGTATATGCTATGTATTTTAGCTGTAAATGTAATGTCTCGAAGATATTAGCTCCTGTAGTTATTGGGAAAAAGCTTATGACTGTATGTATGTTACCTTTAGGAGGGCGCATGCGTACACTTTGTAATCTGCGACTCCAGTGCTTACCATATGACAGATAAAATGACTTTTCTCTTGAATATATAAGCCATCTTATTCTTTCGCTATATTGACAAGGGCGGTTTGGAGCTGTGAGTAGGCGTGGGATTTGTCACATATGGTTTAGGGGCCGACATATCTCTCCCTCAATGCCGTACCGGGAGGCAAGGTCGGTAGCAGAAAGCAGCGAAGGGCCAACTGCGTCCAAAAGCGATCGCACGGGCCGAAATCCCGGGATGACTCGTTTGGTACGACGCTCCAGCGCCGGTGTCTGGAGGTACTGCGTTTTTCTTTCTTGTTCAAACATTCCGTCAGCGCATGCGCAAATGTTCTGGCTCTTCGATACCTAGCTTACCAAAAAAAAATTAACATGCTGGTTTTTTTGTTGTTGTTGTTGTTGTTGTTGTTTTTTGTTTTTGTTTTTTGTACCAGCAATTGACATTTCAGTTGATTTGATAGGCATAAACGAAACGTAAGAACCGTGCGTGTCTGGTCTTGTCTCAGACAGAGGCGAGAGATGGTTTCATGCAGACTGGGACGCCTAAAATGCTCTGTTGTAAACATGGCGGTTCACGAGTGAAGTTGTCTCTCTGGCCTTTCTGTGGACGAATTCCAGGACCAACTGACACAATCCGGGCAAGTTTTGAAAGCTAAAACCTTCAATCGATGCGTTATTTTGCTGGTAGGACTGGGTGGCCCGACACTTATGAAAAAATCTATGAAATGAGAATCGGGAGTCTTCCCTTGTCATGGAATGGCAGAATTACCCAGAATTCTTTTTGGGCATGAGCGAGGCAACTTAAGAAGCACGAGACTGGCCCTCATCGAATGGCTGAAGCGCGGCCAGAGGAAATGATTTCTAGCCAGATACTCAGGAGTAGGCCTGGTGTGTGCTGTTAACGTAGATTTTGGATTTCTGAACAAGTTTTTATCATAGAAAATTCGCGACAAAGTTGCGCTTTCATTTCGCTGTAATTCTCGTGTCAAAGAAACGGTATAATATTGTAAATAAGAGAATAACGATATTTATATTTGCAGATTACCTGTCCTCTTACTACGAAAGTCAAGCTCGACATCTCTATGCAATAAGCGCATTCAAAATTTCCTCGTATTGCTTGATAAAAGGATGTGTTTTTGTTTTGTTTTGTCTTATATGGAAAAAATACGTTTTCTCTCCCATCCCCTTCTTATGCGTGATCTTCGCGGAAATTACATTCTGTTCCTCAATAAACCTGGAACAACCAGTTATGGTCTTAGTTCTCTTTCTTCTTACGTATCATCTAAGTTGCGGAATGCGCTACCTGATTTTATCCGTACCTATGAGTTTACTGGTTTTAAAAGAGAATCCAGGGCCGCATTTTGTATAACGGCTTTTCTTTTTAATGAATATATCTTTAAATATTATGTATTTAGTAGGTATCTGTATATGCTATGTATTTTAGCTGTAAATGTAATGTCTCGAAGATATTAGCTCCTGTAGTTATTGGGAAAAAGCTTATGACTGTATGTATGTTACCTTTAGGAGGGCGCATGCGTACACTTTGTAATCTGCGACTCCAGTGCTTACCATATGACAGATAAAATGACTTTTCTCTTGAATATATAAGCCATCTTATTCTTTCGCTATATTGACAAGGGCGGTTTGGAGCTGTGAGTAGGCGTGGGATTTGTCACATATGGTTTAGGGGCCGACATATCTCTCCCTCAATGCCGTACCGGGAGGCAAGGTCGGTAGCAGAAAGCAGCGAAGGGCCAACTGCGTCCAAAAGCGATCGCACGGGCCGAAATCCCGGGATGACTCGTTTGGTACGACGCTCCAGCGCCGGTGTCTGGAGGTACTGCGTTTTTCTTTCTTGTTCAAACATTCCGTCAGCGCATGCGCAAATGTTCTGGCTCTTCGATACCTAGCTTACCAAAAAAAAATTAACATGCTGGTTTTTTTGTTGTTGTTGTTGTTGTTGTTGTTTTTTGTTTTTGTTTTTTGTACCAGCAATTGACATTTCAGTTGATTTGATAGGCATAAACGAAACGTAAGAACCGTGCGTGTCTGGTCTTGTCTCAGACAGAGGCGAGAGATGGTTTCATGCAGACTGGGACGCCTAAAATGCTCTGTTGTAAACATGGCGGTTCACGAGTGAAGTTGTCTCTCTGGCCTTTCTGTGGACGAATTCCAGGACCTACTGACACAATCCGGGCAAGTTTTGAAAGCTAAAACCTTCAATCGATGCGTTATTTTGCTGGTAGGACTGGGTGGCCCGACACTTATGAAAAAATCTATGAAATGAGAATCGGGAGTCTTCCCTTGTCATGGAATGGCAGAATTACCCAGAATTCTTTTTGGGCATGAGCGAGGCAACTTAAGAAGCACGAGACTGGCCCTCATCGAATGGCTGAAGCGCGGCCAGAGGAAATGATTTCTAGCCAGATACTCAGGAGTAGGCCTGGTGTGTGCTGTTAACGTAGATTTTGGATTTCTGAACAAGTTTTTATCATAGAAAATTCGCGACAAAGTTGCGCTTTCATTTCGCTGTAATTCTCGTGTCAAAGAAACGGTATAATATTGTAAATAAGAGAATAACGATATTTATATTTGCAGATTACCTGTCCTCTTACTACGAAAGTCAAGCTCGACATCTCTATGCAATAAGCGCATTCAAAATTTCCTCGTATTGCTTGATAAAAGGATGTGTTTTTGTTTTGTTTTGTCTTATATGGAAAAAATACGTTTTCTCTCCCATCCCCTTCTTATGCGTGATCTTCGCGGAAATTACATTCTGTTCCTCAATAAACCTGGAACAACCAGTTATGGTCTTAGTTCTCTTTCTTCTTACGTATCATCTAAGTTGCGGAATGCGCTACCTGATTTTATCCGTACCTATGAGTTTACTGGTTTTAAAAGAGAATCCAGGGCCGCATTTTGTATAACGGCTTTTCTTTTTAATGAATATATCTTTAAATATTATGTATTTAGTAGGTATCTGTATATGCTATGTATTTTAGCTGTAAATGTAATGTCTCGAAGATATTAGCTCCTGTAGTTATTGGGAAAAAGCTTATGACTGTATGTATGTTACCTTTAGGAGGGCGCATGCGTACACTTTGTAATCTGCGACTCCAGTGCTTACCATATGACAGATAAAATGACTTTTCTCTTGAATATATAAGCCATCTTATTCTTTCGCTATATTGACAAGGGCGGTTTGGAGCTGTGAGTAGGCGTGGGATTTGTCACATATGGTTTAGGGGCCGACATATCTCTCCCTCAATGCCGTACCGGGAGGCAAGGTCGGTAGCAGAAAGCAGCGAAGGGCCAACTGCGTCCAAAAGCGATCGCACGGGCCGAAATCCCGGGATGACTCGTTTGGTACGACGCTCCAGCGCCGGTGTCTGGAGGTACTGCGTTTTTCTTTCTTGTTCAAACATTCCGTCAGCGCATGCGCAAATGTTCTGGCTCTTCGATACCTAGCTTACCAAAAAAAAATTAACATGCTGGTTTTTTTGTTGTTGTTGTTGTTGTTGTTGTTTTTTGTTTTTGTTTTTTGTACCAGCAATTGACATTTCAGTTGATTTGATAGGCATAAACGAAACGTAAGAACCGTGCGTGTCTGGTCTTGTCTCAGACAGAGGCGAGAGATGGTTTCATGCAGACTGGGACGCCTAAAATGCTCTGTTGTAAACATGGCGGTTCACGAGTGAAGTTGTCTCTCTGGCCTTTCTGTGGACGAATTCCAGGACCTACTGACACAATCCGGGCAAGTTTTGAAAGCTAAAACCTTCAATCGATGCGTTATTTTGCTGGTAGGACTGGGTGGCCCGACACTTATGAAAACATCTATGAAATGAGAATCGGGAGTCTTCCCTTGTCATGGAATGGCAGAATTACCCAGAATTCTTTTTGGGCATGAGCGAGGCAACTTAAGAAGCACGAGACTGGCCCTCATCGAATGGCTGAAGCGCGGCCAGAGGAAATGATTTCTAGCCAGATACTCAGGAGTAGGCCTGGTGTGTGCTGTTAACGTAGATTTTGGATTTCTGAACAAGTTTTTATCATAGAAAATTCGCGACAAAGTTGCGCTTTCATTTCGCTGTAATTCTCGTGTCAAAGAAACGGTATAATATTGTAAATAAGAGAATAACGATATTTATATTTGCAGATTACCTGTCCTCTTACTACGAAAGTCAAGCTCGACATCTCTATGCAATAAGCGCATTCAAAATTTCCTCGTATTGCTTGATAAAAGGATGTGTTTTTGTTTTGTTTTGTCTTATATGGAAAAAATACGTTTTCTCTCCCATCCCCTTCTTATGCGTGATCTTCGCGGAAATTACATTCTGTTCCTCAATAAACCTGGAACAACCAGTTATGGTCTTAGTTCTCTTTCTTCTTACGTATCATCTAAGTTGCGGAATGCGCTACCTGATTTTATCCGTACCTATGAGTTTACTGGTTTTAAAAGAGAATCCAGGGCCGCATTTTGTATAACGGCTTTTCTTTTTAATGAATATATCTTTAAATATTATGTATTTAGTAGGTATCTGTATATGCTATGTATTTTAGCTGTAAATGTAATGTCTCGAAGATATTAGCTCCTGTAGTTATTGGGAAAAAGCTTATGACTGTATGTATGTTACCTTTAGGAGGGCGCATGCGTACACTTTGTAATCTGCGACTCCAGTGCTTACCATATGACAGATAAAATGACTTTTCTCTTGAATATATAAGCCATCTTATTCTTTCGCTATATTGACAAGGGCGGTTTGGAGCTGTGAGTAGGCGTGGGATTTGTCACATATGGTTTAGGGGCCGACATATCTCTCCCTCAATGCCGTACCGGGAGGCAAGGTCGGTAGCAGAAAGCAGCGAAGGGCCAACTGCGTCCAAAAGCGATCGCACGGGCCGAAATCCCGGGATGACTCGTTTGGTACGACGCTCCAGCGCCGGTGTCTGGAGGTACTGCGTTTTTCTTTCTTGTTCAAACATTCCGTCAGCGCATGCGCAAATGTTCTGGCTCTTCGATACCTAGCTTACCAAAAAAAAATTAACATGCTGGTTTTTTTGTTGTTGTTGTTGTTGTTGTTGTTGTTTTTTGTTTTTGTTTTTTGTACCAGCAATTGACATTTCAGTTGATTTGATAGGCATAAACGAAACGTAAGAACCGTGCGTGTCTGGTCTTGTCTCAGACAGAGGCGAGAGATGGTTTCATGCAGACTGGGACGCCTAAAATGCTCTGTTGTAAACATGGCGGTTCACGAGTGAAGTTGTCTCTCTGGCCTTTCTGTGGACGAATTCCAGGACCTACTGACACAATCCGGGCAAGTTTTGAAAGCTAAAACCTTCAATCGATGCGTTATTTTGCTGGTAGGACTGGGTGGCCCGACACTTATGAAAACATCTATGAAATGAGAATCGGGAGTCTTCCCTTGTCATGGAATGGCAGAATTACCCAGAATTCTTTTTGGGCATGAGCGAGGCAACTTAAGAAGCACGAGACTGGCCCTCATCGAATGGCTGAAGCGCGGCCAGAGGAAATGATTTCTAGCCAGATACTCAGGAGTAGGCCTGGTGTGTGCTGTTAACGTAGATTTTGGATTTCTGAACAAGTTTTTATCATAGAAAATTCGCGACAAAGTTGCGCTTTCATTTCGCTGTAATTCTCGTGTCAAAGAAACGGTATAATATTGTAAATAAGAGAATAACGATATTTATATTTGCAGATTACCTGTCCTCTTACTACGAAAGTCAAGCTCGACATCTCTATGCAATAAGCGCATTCAAAATTTCCTCGTATTGCTTGATAAAAGGATGTGTTTTTGTTTTGTTTTGTCTTATATGGAAAAAATACGTTTTCTCTCCCATCCCCTTCTTATGCGTGATCTTCGCGGAAATTACATTCTGTTCCTCAATAAACCTGGAACAACCAGTTATGGTCTTAGTTCTCTTTCTTCTTACGTATCATCTAAGTTGCGGAATGCGCTACCTGATTTTATCCGTACCTATGAGTTTACTGGTTTTAAAAGAGAATCCAGGGCCGCATTTTGTATAACGGCTTTTCTTTTTAATGAATATATCTTTAAATATTATGTATTTAGTAGGTATCTGTATATGCTATGTATTTTAGCTGTAAATGTAATGTCTCGAAGATATTAGCTCCTGTAGTTATTGGGAAAAAGCTTATGACTGTATGTATGTTACCTTTAGGAGGGCGCATGCGTACACTTTGTAATCTGCGACTCCAGTGCTTACCATATGACAGATAAAATGACTTTTCTCTTGAATATATAAGCCATCTTATTCTTTCGCTATATTGACAAGGGCGGTTTGGAGCTGTGAGTAGGCGTGGGATTTGTCACATATGGTTTAGGGGCCGACATATCTCTCCCTCAATGCCGTACCGGGAGGCAAGGTCGGTAGCAGAAAGCAGCGAAGGGCCAACTGCGTCCAAAAGCGATCGCACGGGCCGAAATCCCGGGATGACTCGTTTGGTACGACGCTCCAGCGCCGGTGTCTGGAGGTACTGCGTTTTTCTTTCTTGTTCAAACATTCCGTCAGCGCATGCGCAAATGTTCTGGCTCTTCGATACCTAGCTTACCAAAAAAAAATTAACATGCTGGTTTTTTTGTTGTTGTTGTTGTTGTTGTTGTTTTTTGTTTTTGTTTTTTGTACCAGCAATTGACATTTCAGTTGATTTGATAGGCATAAACGAAACGTAAGAACCGTGCGTGTCTGGTCTTGTCTCAGACAGAGGCGAGAGATGGTTTCATGCAGACTGGGACGCCTAAAATGCTCTGTTGTAAACATGGCGGTTCACGAGTGAAGTTGTCTCTCTGGCCTTTCTGTGGACGAATTCCAGGACCTACTGACACAATCCGGGCAAGTTTTGAAAGCTAAAACCTTCAATCGATGCGTTATTTTGCTGGTAGGACTGGGTGGCCCGACACTTATGAAAACATCTATGAAATGAGAATCGGGAGTCTTCCCTTGTCATGGAATGGCAGAATTACCCAGAATTCTTTTTGGGCATGAGCGAGGCAACTTAAGAAGCACGAGACTGGCCCTCATCGAATGGCTGAAGCGCGGCCAGAGGAAATGATTTCTAGCCAGATACTCAGGAGTAGGCCTGGTGTGTGCTGTTAACGTAGATTTTGGATTTCTGAACAAGTTTTTATCATAGAAAATTCGCGACAAAGTTGCGCTTTCATTTCGCTGTAATTCTCGTGTCAAAGAAACGGTATAATATTGTAAATAAGAGAATAACGATATTTATATTTGCAGATTACCTGTCCTCTTACTACGAAAGTCAAGCTCGACATCTCTATGCAATAAGCGCATTCAAAATTTCCTCGTATTGCTTGATAAAAGGATGTGTTTTTGTTTTGTTTTGTCTTATATGGAAAAAATACGTTTTCTCTCCCATCCCCTTCTTATGCGTGATCTTCGCGGAAATTACATTCTGTTCCTCAATAAACCTGGAACAACCAGTTATGGTCTTAGTTCTCTTTCTTCTTACGTATCATCTAAGTTGCGGAATGCGCTACCTGATTTTATCCGTACCTATGAGTTTACTGGTTTTAAAAGAGAATCCAGGGCCGCATTTTGTATAACGGCTTTTCTTTTTAATGAATATATCTTTAAATATTATGTATTTAGTAGGTATCTGTATATGCTATGTATTTTAGCTGTAAATGTAATGTCTCGAAGATATTAGCTCCTGTAGTTATTGGGAAAAAGCTTATGACTGTATGTATGTTACCTTTAGGAGGGCGCATGCGTACACTTTGTAATCTGCGACTCCAGTGCTTACCATATGACAGATAAAATGACTTTTCTCTTGAATATATAAGCCATCTTATTCTTTCGCTATATTGACAAGGGCGGTTTGGAGCTGTGAGTAGGCGTGGGATTTGTCACATATGGTTTAGGGGCCGACATATCTCTCCCTCAATGCCGTACCGGGAGGCAAGGTCGGTAGCAGAAAGCAGCGAAGGGCCAACTGCGTCCAAAAGCGATCGCACGGGCCGAAATCCCGGGATGACTCGTTTGGTACGACGCTCCAGCGCCGGTGTCTGGAGGTACTGCGTTTTTCTTTCTTGTTCAAACATTCCGTCAGCGCATGCGCAAATGTTCTGGCTCTTCGATACCTAGCTTACCAAAAAAAAATTAACATGCTGGTTTTTTTGTTGTTGTTGTTGTTGTTGTTGTTTTTTGTTTTTGTTTTTTGTACCAGCAATTGACATTTCAGTTGATTTGATAGGCATAAACGAAACGTAAGAACCGTGCGTGTCTGGTCTTGTCTCAGACAGAGGCGAGAGATGGTTTCATGCAGACTGGGACGCCTAAAATGCTCTGTTGTAAACATGGCGGTTCACGAGTGAAGTTGTCTCTCTGGCCTTTCTGTGGACGAATTCCAGGACCTACTGACACAATCCGGGCAAGTTTTGAAAGCTAAAACCTTCAATCGATGCGTTATTTTGCTGGTAGGACTGGGTGGCCCGACACTTATGAAAACATCTATGAAATGAGAATCGGGAGTCTTCCCTTGTCATGGAATGGCAGAATTACCCAGAATTCTTTTTGGGCATGAGCGAGGCAACTTAAGAAGCACGAGACTGGCCCTCATCGAATGGCTGAAGCGCGGCCAGAGGAAATGATTTCTAGCCAGATACTCAGGAGTAGGCCTGGTGTGTGCTGTTAACGTAGATTTTGGATTTCTGAACAAGTTTTTATCATAGAAAATTCGCGACAAAGTTGCGCTTTCATTTCGCTGTAATTCTCGTGTCAAAGAAACGGTATAATATTGTAAATAAGAGAATAACGATATTTATATTTGCAGATTACCTGTCCTCTTACTACGAAAGTCAAGCTCGACATCTCTATGCAATAAGCGCATTCAAAATTTCCTCGTATTGCTTGATAAAAGGATGTGTTTTTGTTTTGTTTTGTCTTATATGGAAAAAATACGTTTTCTCTCCCATCCCCTTCTTATGCGTGATCTTCGCGGAAATTACATTCTGTTCCTCAATAAACCTGGAACAACCAGTTATGGTCTTAGTTCTCTTTCTTCTTACGTATCATCTAAGTTGCGGAATGCGCTACCTGATTTTATCCGTACCTATGAGTTTACTGGTTTTAAAAGAGAATCCAGGGCCGCATTTTGTATAACGGCTTTTCTTTTTAATGAATATATCTTTAAATATTATGTATTTAGTAGGTATCTGTATATGCTATGTATTTTAGCTGTAAATGTAATGTCTCGAAGATATTAGCTCCTGTAGTTATTGGGAAAAAGCTTATGACTGTATGTATGTTACCTTTAGGAGGGCGCATGCGTACACTTTGTAATCTGCGACTCCAGTGCTTACCATATGACAGATAAAATGACTTTTCTCTTGAATATATAAGCCATCTTATTCTTTCGCTATATTGACAAGGGCGGTTTGGAGCTGTGAGTAGGCGTGGGATTTGTCACATATGGTTTAGGGGCCGACATATCTCTCCCTCAATGCCGTACCGGGAGGCAAGGTCGGTAGCAGAAAGCAGCGAAGGGCCAACTGCGTCCAAAAGCGATCGCACGGGCCGAAATCCCGGGATGACTCGTTTGGTACGACGCTCCAGCGCCGGTGTCTGGAGGTACTGCGTTTTTCTTTCTTGTTCAAACATTCCGTCAGCGCATGCGCAAATGTTCTGGCTCTTCGATACCTAGCTTACCAAAAAAAAATTAACATGCTGGTTTTTTTGTTGTTGTTGTTGTTGTTGTTTTTTGTTTTTGTTTTTTGTACCAGCAATTGACATTTCAGTTGATTTGATAGGCATAAACGAAACGTAAGAACCGTGCGTGTCTGGTCTTGTCTCAGACAGAGGCGAGAGATGGTTTCATGCAGACTGGGACGCCTAAAATGCTCTGTTGTAAACATGGCGGTTCACGAGTGAAGTTGTCTCTCTGGCCTTTCTGTGGACGAATTCCAGGACCTACTGACACAATCCGGGCAAGTTTTGAAAGCTAAAACCTTCAATCGATGCGTTATTTTGCTGGTAGGACTGGGTGGCCCGACACTTATGAAAAAATCTATGAAATGAGAATCGGGAGTCTTCCCTTGTCATGGAATGGCAGAATTACCCAGAATTCTTTTTGGGCATGAGCGAGGCAACTTAAGAAGCACGAGACTGGCCCTCATCGAATGGCTGAAGCGCGGCCAGAGGAAATGATTTCTAGCCAGATACTCAGGAGTAGGCCTGGTGTGTGCTGTTAACGTAGATTTTGGATTTCTGAACAAGTTTTTATCATAGAAAATTCGCGACAAAGTTGCGCTTTCATTTCGCTGTAATTCTCGTGTCAAAGAAACGGTATAATATTGTAAATAAGAGAATAACGATATTTATATTTGCAGATTACCTGTCCTCTTACTACGAAAGTCAAGCTCGACATCTCTATGCAATAAGCGCATTCAAAATTTCCTCGTATTGCTTGATAAAAGGATGTGTTTTTGTTTTGTTTTGTCTTATATGGAAAAAATACGTTTTCTCTCCCATCCCCTTCTTATGCGTGATCTTCGCGGAAATTACATTCTGTTCCTCAATAAACCTGGAACAACCAGTTATGGTCTTAGTTCTCTTTCTTCTTACGTATCATCTAAGTTGCGGAATGCGCTACCTGATTTTATCCGTACCTATGAGTTTACTGGTTTTAAAAGAGAATCCAGGGCCGCATTTTGTATAACGGCTTTTCTTTTTAATGAATATATCTTTAAATATTATGTATTTAGTAGGTATCTGTATATGCTATGTATTTTAGCTGTAAATGTAATGTCTCGAAGATATTAGCTCCTGTAGTTATTGGGAAAAAGCTTATGACTGTATGTATGTTACCTTTAGGAGGGCGCATGCGTACACTTTGTAATCTGCGACTCCAGTGCTTACCATATGACAGATAAAATGACTTTTCTCTTGAATATATAAGCCATCTTATTCTTTCGCTATATTGACAAGGGCGGTTTGGAGCTGTGAGTAGGCGTGGGATTTGTCACATATGGTTTAGGGGCCGACATATCTCTCCCTCAATGCCGTACCGGGAGGCAAGGTCGGTAGCAGAAAGCAGCGAAGGGCCAACTGCGTCCAAAAGCGATCGCACGGGCCGAAATCCCGGGATGACTCGTTTGGTACGACGTTCCAGCGCCGGTGTCTGGAGGTACTGCGTTTTTCTTTCTTGTTCAAACATTCCGTCAGCGCATGCGCAAATGTTCTGGCTCTTCGATACCTAGCTTACCAAAAAAAAATTAACATGCTGGTTTTTTTGTTGTTGTTGTTGTTGTTGTTTTTTGTTTTTGTTTTTTGTACCAGCAATTGACATTTCAGTTGATTTGATAGGCATAAACGAAACGTAAGAACCGTGCGTGTCTGGTCTTGTCTCAGACAGAGGCGAGAGATGGTTTCATTCAGACTGGGACGCCTAAAATGCTCTGTTGTAAACATGGCGGTTCACGAGTGAAGTTGTCTCTCTGGCCTTTCTGTGGACGAATTCCAGGACCTACTGACACAATCTGGGCAAGTTTGCTTGATAAAAGGATGTGTTTTTCTTTTGTTTTGTCTTATATGGAAAAAATACGTTTTCTCTCCCGTGCCCTTCTTATGCGTGATCTTCGCGGAAATTACATTCTGTTCCTCAATAAACCTGGAACATCCAGTTATGGTCTTAGTACTTTTTCTTCTTACGTATCATCTAAGTTGCGGAATGCGCTACCTGATTTTATCCGTACCTATGAGTTTACTGGTTTTAAAAGAGAATCCAGGGCCGCATTTTGTATAACGGCTTTTCTTTTTAATGAATATATCTTTAAATATTATGTATTTAATAGGTATCTGTATATGCTATGTATTTTAGCTGTAAATGTAATGTCTCGAAGATATTAGCTCCTGTAGTTATTGGGAAAAAGCTTATGACTATATGTATGTTACCTTTAGGAGGGCGCATGCGTACACTTTGTAATCTGCGACTCCAGTGCTTACCATATGACAGATAAAATGACTTTTCTCTTGAATATATAAGCCATCTATTGACAAAGGCGGTTTTGATCTGTGAGTGGGAGTGGGATTTGTCTCATTTGGTTTAGGGACCGACATTTCTCTCCCTCAATGCCGTACTGGGAATAAGGTCAGTTTCACAGCGTTTTGTGTTTCCCCGTGTTATGTGTTCCCCCGAACAGTGAGCACTGGTGCTGTGGGTTCCCCGGTATTTGAAAGCGGCGAAGGGCCAACTGCGTCCAAAAGCGATCGCGCGGGCCAAAATCCCGGGATGAGTCGTTTGCGGCGCCATGTTCGGAGGTACTATGTTTTTCTCTCTTGTTCAAACATTCCGTCAGCGCATGTGTAAATGTTCTGGCTTCCGATACGTACCATACCAAAAAAAGATGCTGGGTTTACAAGGAATTGACATTTCAGTTGATCCTACATTCATTAACGTAACGCAAGAAGCGTGCGTGTCTGGACTTCTTAAAAAAGAGGTGAGAAATTGTCTCAGGCAAACTGGGATGTCTAAAATGTTTAGATGTAAACATGGCGGTTTACAAGTGAAGTTGTCTCTATGGCCTTTCTGTTGACGAATTCCAGGACCTACAGAGTTTTGAAAGCTAAAAACTTCAATGGATGCCGTATTTTGCTCGTAGGACTGGGTGGCTCGTCACTTATTATAAAAAATCTATGAACTGAGTATCGAGGGTCTTCCCTTGCCATGGAATGGGAGAATTACTCGGAATTCGTTTTGGGCATTAAGTAACGAGACAATTTGAGAAGCACGAGACTCTTCCTCATCAAATGGCTGAAGCGCTGCCGGAGGAAAAAGCGAGAACAAGATTTCTAGCCAGATAGTGAGGAGTAGCCCTGCTGTTAACGTAGATTTTCGATTTATGAACAAGTTTTTTTCACAGAAAATTCGCGACAAATTAGTGTTTTTTTCGCTGTTATCCTCATAGCAAAAAACTGGTCTTTCGTGTTTTCTTGTCAAAGGACGGTATAATGCGAAGGAAATCGGGATTCATCTTCCGAATTTTATAGTGTGATGGCTGTCATGCCAGTCAGTCGGTACTCTGAACACACTATCATAACGTTTTGTCTTAAGTTTAACTAGAAGCAAATATTGAACCTAGTATCGGTATTTTCGAAACATACATGCGATATTGGTACGTAAAGGATTAAAGTTAAACCTGAATTTACTGGAAATTTAAACCATAGTTTCTTAATTGATCAAAGTAGGTTTCTAATTTTTGACATAGACTGTTGTTTTTCTTTACCTTAAGTTTCATTGATTGTTAAGCTTTTTTGACCGGCAAACTCAACCTTCGAGTTAGTATTAAGAGCACAGGCAGCCCAAGTTCTAGGAATGTTTATCTGACCTTTGTAATTTCACGTTGTAAAAATTTGAGTGCCACGATCAGTTACCCAATGGCGTAAATTGTAAGGTTTGTATGGGAATTTACGAACTTGTTTTATAGTCGAAAATAAAGAACCTAAATCGAACAAAAATGCCTTACCTTGTGGGAGGCACGGTGGCCTCATGGTTAGAGTGCTCGACTCCGGATCGAGTGGTCCAGGTTCGGGTCCTGGCCGGGGACATTGTGTTGTGTTCTTGGGCAAGACACTTTACTCTCATGGTGCCTCTCTCCACCCAGGTGTATAAATGGGTACCGGCGAAATGCTGGGGGTAACCCTGCGATGGACTAGCATCCCATCCAGGGGGGAGTATAAATATTCCTAGTCGCTTCATGCTAAGGAAATCGGAGATAAGCGCCAGCCTGATGGGCCTTCTGGCTCGTAAGCGGAGACTTTCGTTTTCTCTATGCTTAAAACCCCGGGTCAACGGCTTCACCATTTGCTTCAATATCTGTTTGATTTTGTTGAAGGATGTTGACCGATGATGATTGCTGCGGTGAGCAAACCGTTTCAACTCGTCATCAACATTTGATTCAAAACGTTTCACGAGAGGCCCGATATTCATTCCCAGGTTGTTACTACGGACCTTTTACCATGAATACGGCGGACACATGGATACGTCATTGAGAGATCGATTAGTGCGCACGCGTATACCCAACAATGTTGACAGAAGCGGGCAAACGGCCTCAACTTCATTCGACGTTCGCGATAACAAAAGAATTGTTACTGCGCCAAGTTATCAGCCACATGCGCCCCTCAACGACATTTTTACATATTTCGAAACTAAAATTTAGGTGCACGTCAATCACATGTTTCCATGACAATAGTCCTGTTCTCTTGGCGGCGGTTGAATTCGTCATGGGAACATCTGATTGACGTCCACCTAAATTTTACCCAGTTTCGAAATATGAAAAAATGTCGCTTAAACATTTGTTGAAGCAAAGTTTAAACGCTCTTAAACTCATTCAACTTCGATTCAATACGTTTCGAAACGTTTTCAACATCGCTGTTCATCAAAATTGAACGGATGTTGAAGCGATTGTTGAAGTCTTTTGCCCGGGTTTTAGAAATACAGTGAAAACCCGCATATAAGAACCTAGAATTTTCGAGGTCAGGCTGAACAGGTTCTTATATTTTAGACGATAGTTTTTCTCAATTCAGGCTGATTAGGTTATTCATAGGTTCTTATTTTTCAGAGGCAGAAATATTGTACCACCAAATACGAAAAGTCTCAGCACTTGTATTTTCAACAACAAGAATGCTTGCCTTGTTTGCTAAACAATAACATACACAATAACGTTTTGTCAGAAGTTTCTCAAAGAATGAAAAAAATCCAGAATTTTGACCATCAAAATTGGAGTGGTTTTTTTTTGTATAAGAACCAATTTTTCATTGTTAGGCTAAACATGCTCTTATATTTTTGGATACTCAAATGCCAAATTTCAGCCTTTAGGTTCTTAAATCACTAGGTTCTTATATACGGGTTTTTACGGTATATAGAGTGAGAAAAAGGGCGAACCTAAAACCCTCTGGAATCGCGCTGAAATGGCCAAAGTACGCCACAAAACTGTAACACTGATAAGGTAGCGAGAAGACAAGGCAAGGCATTTTTGTTCTATTCATGTTCTAAACGCGTTTGTAAATTCCCATACAAACCCTTAACAAGATTTACGCCATTGCGTAACTGATCATGACGTTCAAGAATGTATTACGTGACATCACAAAAATCATATGAACGTTACTAGAGCTTGGGCTACCTGTGCAGTAATATCTGCGATTAAATACCAGGGGTTTTTGGGAAAAAGAGAACATGGCTAGTTTGAACTGGGGAAGAGGAGAACAATGTCAAAATATTTTAGGGGACAAGGGAACCCAAAACAATGGGCCCATTTCCGAGTTGCTGTTTGTCTCGGTTTCGAAGTGATTCTTGGTGCTCAACTATTGTAAGGGAAATAAGTTTGATTTGCATAACAATTCGCAACTCATTTCCATTTGAATGGTTGTGCACCAGGACTCGCTTTGAAATTGAGGCATGCAGCAACTCGGAAATGGGCTATTTAAAACAATTTTAGAGATCAAAAAGCTGTCGGGAACAAGTTTGAAAGTAATTTGGGGAACAAAGGAACACAAGCAAATATGTAAAGGGAACAAGGACCCCCCTGGGAGCGCCTCATTACAGTAAATGTCTGCTTTTGAATGACTTGGCCTCGGGGCCTGTTTCTCCGGCAACAGTCCGGAAACTTTTCAAACCCGAAAAGTACTTTGTGAAACTAATATCTGTTTATTATGAAAACTGTATATCTAAACGTGTTTGCAAGACTAGAGAAAAAGCAAGAACTGCACCAACCTTTCATGACATGAAACCGTAAACGTTTTCCTTTTTGCAAATACGAAGCGTTTTATGACACCCGAAATATTCGCCCGATAAGTTTCGGGATTTCAAAGAATCGCCCGAATCCTAGCTTTTCCCGAATCGCCCAGGTCCCGTTTCTCGAAGATCCCAAAAAGCCATTTACGAAACTGCCATCCGCTTAATTAATTGTTTTGATAGGCTGGTCTTCTAACATGTCTTCAAACTAACAAAAAAGCAAATTGATTGTGGAGTACGACGACTTAAAAGACGTCTTCGTTCTCAAGATACAGAGGGAATTGTGGTACTCGAAAAATTAAGGCACGGAAGGTTGGGGGACTTTCGGAATCTATTTGGCCCGGGTTAAACTCCCAGACTTGGTGCCCCATGTGTGTTGAGTTTGTTGGTGCTCTACTCTGCTCCGAAATTTTTTTCTCCGTGTACTCCAACCTCGATCCCAGGGTCTCCATTGTCGTTGATTATCTCTCTCCTCATCGACAAAGAGACCCTGGGAACGAGGTTTTTCCCCTGACCTCAAAAACCAACCTGCGGTTTGATTTGATTCTGTATGCGCGGTGTCCCTTGTTAGTGCCCCAGCGGTAAATATACTTGACGCTAAAAGTGTGATTGAAATAAACTGCGCTCTTCCACGAACAAAAAGTTTTAAGGTTTATTATGCACAAATCAGGGCAACGTTGGTTAATTCCCACCGCAGTTAGGCCAAATTCAAGGTGTTCAAAACATTCTTGTTACAACCATACTTGGAGCAAACAATTTCCTAAGAGTTAAGATTTTCGTTATCACTGATTTCAGGGGGGGGGGCACACATGGCTACAGCTTCAGAACACCGTTTTCAAGAAGAAAGTAAAGAAAAAAGTGTCATGTTTTAGTATACAAAACATTATCTCCTCAACTTACGTACCATTAATACTATTTGCCTTAATTAAAGGTAATATATTACACAATAATATATTGCCTCTATCATCAATCATATTTACATATGAGGCTTTACGGCTCTAATTAAATAAACAGACCTAGAGTACGCCATTCTTAGTTCCATTTCTACTCTATACGTACCAGTATGTTGTAATCTGGATCGACCGACGCTGAGAAAATATCGTGTGAATAAAAGACCGGGAGGAGACATTTTTTTGAAAGACTGCATGTTGTTTCAACCGAGCTCGAGTGCCGTTAACAAAAACCACTCACAAGATGCGCGCAAACAACAAAGTCAGCCAAACAGACCGCGCAAAGCAGACACAGCACGGGAAAACTTGTGCTTTTCTCATTGGCGGAGAACAACTGAGGGCTTTCGCTAATCAATTAAAAGCCGCCCTATCAAGGCTAGGATTTTATAGTAAAACGCGCATGCGCATTTGTGCAAACGATTTAGAGGCAAACAGTCTTCGCGGGAGCTAACGTCTAAATCTCTAGTGTTTCCAAGACAAAGACAAGCATTCCGTGTTGTCATGTGTTGACTTGGCGCCTTGATGGGTTGGGCATGCGTGCTCTAACTACGAAAATCAGCTAAAGCTGTAGCCCCGAGTTTTTTTTCTCCAGGCTTAAACGAGCGGGCTTCAAGCACATGATGAAAGTTCGTTCTGCCAAATTTGGTTAGGTATTGAAGAGGCAAGTTAGGATTGACCATCGATTTATCTTTTGTCCTTGAACCCTCTTTTCTATTAACTTTGGAGCGTGTTTTACTTGCAACTTTGGGCGGAAGGCCCGTTTGTTGTCCAAAGATTTGAATGAAGGTGGTTTCGTTTGGGAGGCATGTCCCCGTTTGACAGGGTTTCTGGAGGCTTTCTGAAGTATTCGGAGCATTCGAGCTGTATACTTCGCATTTACTGACGTTACCTTGAAACAGTTGCCTTTTTGGTGATGATTTGTGGGATTGCACGTTGCTACCCAAACGAAGACTTCCTCGAGAAATTAATTTTCGAGCGACGTTGTCATCACTGTCACTGGTTGAGAATAACTCAGTTTGTTTTGCATCTTTCTTTTCCACTTTTTTCGGGTCAAACCTTCTCTCTATATTTTTTTTATCTTTAACGGGACGTTCTGTCCACTGAAATTTCGGTAGTCGAATCCTTTCTCTTTGATTCCTTCTTATCGATTCCGCACCCTTTGATCGATTTCCTGCCGAGTTTGCAACAGGTTTCTGTTGTATTTGGTGTGACAAGTTAGGTTTTCCTGGCACGGTTGGAAGTACAGACACCTTTCTCAGAGCAGGCGCTGTTCGAACGAGATCATTTCGACTTTTTTCATCACTGATTCTCATTTCTTTCTCTTTATCCTTGGAAATAATTGTCTCCCTCTGTTCGAGTTTCCCTGAAACATGCTTGCCGTTAGAAGCAGTTGTAATTATCGGTAGACCTTGATTGTCCAGTTTGGTGCCATTGCTCAAATCTGTCTTGTGATCGCCATTTACTGCTCTTTTTCCCGTGAGGCAAATCTTCTGTAGATCACTTCAAGAAACATGAGTGAAAAACGGTTAGAAAAAACTCGACCATGTCCTAGAATAGTAGAGACCTTTCGATGGAATCAACAGAGATTTGACTGTTAAGAGTCCATAAACGACAGCGAGTCGCAAGAAACTAATACTTAGAATTCAAGACAACACAAGGCACTGCATAGACGCAACACTGGAAAGAATATTAAATTCTCTACAAACGAACCGTAAACATAAGCTAAGGTTATTTGCAATAGACCAAGTGACGAGTAGACAAACGTTGTAATACAATTCAAACAGAAAACGAGAGAACGACTTGGGGAAACACTTAAGGAAAAACTTGACCTTTTTCTTGAATTAATGATACTTGGACACTCGACAAAATCTTCACTCAAGATCGTTTAACTCAACGATGAAATGGAAAGAAAATAAGTGCCAAGAAAATCTACGGCAGCAGATATAACTAATATGGCAAGCTACGTAACCATATTAAAATGCGACAGTTCTGACTCCTACATCTGCACAAGAACAAGTTACATGAAGAAATAATGAAAAGTATTGTACCTTCTCAAGGCGGCCACTTTGAAGTAATCAGACATGGCCTCGATGAACTTTACTCGATCAAACGTATTGCTGAAGAAAACAAGAAAAAACGACATTCAGTTAGCAAATGAATTAGTCTACATGAAACGAGAAGCGACTTCAGTGGAAATGAGGGATTTCCCGAATGTTGTGGTCGCCTTTGAACTGTCAGAAAAACGGTGCTTTCAAGGGGCTCGCGGAGTAAAAAGGGTATGAATATTCATACCACAGTCACTTTCCTCCGCTGAGCATTTTTCTCGGCTTTAAATACAACGAGGAAAAAATCGTTAGTTTTTAGTTACAGACCATTATACCGACCGACTATGACCAGAGCGAAAAATGGGAAGGATTGATCTCTCCCATTGCGCCAAAGCAATGTTCAGTGTTCTTTAACCAGTATGAAAACTCTTTATGGTTTACATTCTCGCCTTGAGGGCCCTTATAACAGACGCTGCAAATACGAGAACCCGATAGGTTCAAACATCATTGTGTATTCGCTGTTGGTATCACCCTAAACCGTAACGCTGCTTTCTGATTGGCTAAGCGACAGACCAGCATGTACCCCATACACCGTACACTATTTGGCGATCGCTTTTTTAATTTTTCTTTTAAAAAATTAAATAAATTCCTACCGAGATATGTGGTTGCTGTCGGAAAGATCAGTTAGGAATATAATGATTACATGATCAACTCATAACCGGTGAAAATATCCGTCGTAGAAAAATTTCTTGATTAAGATAAGGAAATCGTTAAAAAGCGATTAAGGAATGATAACTTAAAGATAGTTCACAATTAACCAGTGGCAAGCAACTTCATAATATCAGAAAGATTTTTCCATGCAATCGACTATATATAAACATCCACGCTAGAGCCATTGGTTGAATGATTGGATAGACCTTCGTTACTGCCATTGTAGCTACAAGTCCTCTTGCAACAAAATAGAATGGTCAATCATTAGTTTTCTAACAAAAAAAGCTCCTGTAAACCTGGGACATATAGGGAAGCATTTACGTGCTTGCTAGAAAAAAACAGCCAATATTTTGCCTCGCGTTAGCATGTCCGTCCTCAGAATTGTACAAACCAAATTGGCTCAAAAGGAATCTTTGTATAAGCTCCCCAAAAAAAAACATTTTTTGTTTGTGAAATTCCCGTGATGGACAGTGCATTTTTCTGGTTAGATAACAGCCAAGTAAGATCGTCCAGAAAAGTTTAGGATATAGAAATTGGAAATGGAAACAACATAAATTTGAGCTGGTGCAACTTGTATTGCGTTTTCTCTTTATCAATCGACCACCCTTGGGCTCATGTCTAACCACAGAATCGAATAAAAACACCGATAGGTTTAATAGGTTTTTCTTAAAAGAGGCATTTATATTTTTTTAATAACAATATAAAACACCCATTGATAATAATAAACGAGAAAAGTAAATATGATCAACATAAGATGATATATCTGTTGTCGGCATTGTAAATATTCTTTGGGCAATCGGATTTTTTTAGTAGCCACTGACATTGCATCAGGCTTGGACACAATTCCAAGGGTATTGATGTGTTGAGAAAACCCTCCTCAGTCCTTCGATCAAACTTCAGGTCCACTTAAATCGAGGCACATGTAACATAAAACGGCTTGTTCGACAACAACTGCAGCTTTAATTAAAAGCGTTTCATCTTAATTTCAGTGTGTTGTTGCAGCTATAAAAAGGTATACAACCCGATTTGTGTGTTGACTATTTCGTGGGAATTTTCTTCTAACAATTCGCTGTTTATGGTTGCCTTTGAACAAACTATGAAAGTTCGTCAACCAATTAAAATGCTCTGTCGATAAACTCACCTTGAGCTACCAATCTTGGGCAATAAATAAGGGTCTGGTACATCAACTCCCAACACCGGTGTCCATTCGGCCTCTTTTTCCAAACAAGCACTACTATGATTTTCTCGATACTGTTCAATGTAGCGACCCATTGTCTCATAATGTCGAAAAACAAATCCACATTCGTTTATCGCCAACTTCCCTTCCTTCTTCGCGTTGCCAAACGACGGCGGCGTTTTCGCTGGCTTTGCTCTCGAGATTGGTTTTTTATTTGAAGGTGTCCAACCACAAAGCAAATCTTTTCCCCAGGCTTTGCTACAAACACACAAACAGTTCTCACTACAAGCGTACAGCGAGCGAGTTTCAGTCGAGTCGTCATCATCTTGGTCTTCGCCGACAAGCTCCATTATTTTTATACAAACACAAACCAACACATTTTATGCTAATGTGCCTTATTGGCCCTCTCAGCTGGACATTAAGCTATTTATTTTCCTCTTGACTGACTTCGCGAAGGTCTTGTGTGATTGGCAGAACAAAGAATGGTGACACAATATCTTGGAAATCATTTGTCTGAATTTAAAAAGACAAGCAAACAGCATCCGTTGTGGTGAATTGTTTCCAAAAGATCGACAATTTTTGCAGGTGCTCGCTATTTTCAAGAAAGATTAAGACTGAACCATTTAACGAAGCCAATAATTATCCATCAGTCTTCAAAATATCTTCATCAAATTTATAGAAAGGCCAAAGCTAGAGGCCTGAATGGCTTAGGGTCAAAGAATACCAAGGAAAATAAGTATAGAGGAAATGGAATACAGCTATTTTGCCAAAAGGTCTTAATAGAAGTAAGCTACTAATAAGTTTTAGAAAATGACCACACTTCTAAATTTTGCAACATGTTTCTACAGAGCCAACTGTCTCGAAACTGTCATAGGGTGAATTTGAACATTAAGTAATACACAAGTTTTTAAACAGTATTAGTACATAAGCTACTAGATAAGTGGACAACAAATTCACTCTCACAATATAACTGCCGATGACAGTTGCTTCTGTTAGAACATGTCGTCTTTTTCTTAAAACTTAAAATGCACTCTTAAAAGCAGAAATAATGACAGCACCAACTTTATTGACCCTCGAAAAGAAGATAATCATAATGCAAAAAGTTGAGAAGTGTTTAACAATTAGACAAGCACCAACAGTATTTAACTTCAAAGAAGGAAATTAGTGCCTTGTGCGAACTATTGCTTTAGCTTTAAAGCAGAAAAAAAAAATTGAAACAAAGTAAAACAACTTTGCAGTAAACACTTTACTAAAAATAAAACAAGGAACTATTATTTTCAAATTCTGGCCCATGTTGTTGCGAAATTGACTGGCGTTTCAGAATGCAACCACTGATGTTGACGGTGTAGAGCACCCGTGAGAAAGTTGCTTGGCAACGATTGAGAGGACAACTGAAAACTCACAGTCCCAGGCAGGATTCAAACCTTCGACCTTCGTGACCGGTGGGATGCTCTATCCATTGTGGTACAAGAACTCCTTGGGGGCTAGACCGTTCAACTTATCTTGGTTCTAAGGCCCCCGTCAACACCTTTCCAGATATTTTCGAAAACTGAGTTTTTTTTCTACGTACATGAAAAAATCCGCGTCCACACGTATCGTTTTCGAATCGCATTTTCCTGTCCACACGAATACACGCGAAACGCTAACCTCCGCCTGTAGAGCATGCGCGCAAAGCGCCTTTCATGGTATCACGAACCTCTGATGTAATCGTATTCGAAAAGCTCCGTTTTCACCCGGCAAAACGAATACAAGAAACCGGATACGTGTGATCAGGCTTGGTCTAAATGGACAAAGTGTCCAGCTGGTCTGCCGGCTGAACAATGTCATAAACCTCAACTTGAGGGTTTCAGGATGCAAGTGAATTGTCTCGCAGGTTCACGTGATTGGCCTCGTTCCCGACAGAGATCGCGGATTCTGGGTTTCCTTAGTGAATTGCACTTAAATGAGAATAAGAAATTGCAAGATCTTCTGTACAATTTCATTTAATAGGTATGATTGCTGTTTCCAAAATACTCCAGATTTATATAACCAATCGTATGTTACCAAGTTGTATTTTCCAGGTATTTGAATTCGTGAAATGGCTAGAAGAGAAAAAACAACAGGAAGTACTGTCGCGTAGGGAACCAACTAAAACGAAACTTGATTCTTTGAGGGAGTATGGTATGCGAAGCAGCAAACTTAAACAAAGAAAGGCAAAACCACCTTTAAAGTAAAATTTTCTTTAATGATTTCAGTGCGTCACTATCTTACACAGGGTATAAACAAAGTTTTAGTCCTAACTAATACATTATGCTATCTCCATGATTTCCACAAAAATATTGCGACACCTGACAGAACCAAAGCGGTTCCGCAACACCTAAAAGAAAAGGAGAAATGAATTAAGGATTGCAAACTTTAGTTTGAATGTAATCTTGACAAACCCGGTAAAAAACATGGAAAACTGAAAAAGCTCAATCTGGCTTTCGAAGGAATCAGGCTCGTAAAGAAATGGCTGAAGTGCACTGTTTTTGGTAAATATTGGCATTTCAGGTGGCCTGCTTTTAGACCCCCGGTAGCTTCTGGAGGTTTCCACGACACTAACTTGAAAGTGAAAAGGTTTATAAACAGTGCGAGAGGGTAAATGAGATGTTCATGTTTTATGCCGTTTTGAAATCACTGAACGATATTCGTCTCACGTTTGGATTCAGGATTTGCCAAAATTGTTGTCGTTTTACCAATGCTCCAATGCGTCTTATGAAAAGGACTT
>OX421449.1:11970821-11978321 GCA_949126865.1 Montipora capitata | reverse complement strand
GAGGGCAAAAAAGAGCAAAACACCCAGAGTTTACAAGTAAACATCCTTTTTTGTGGCATAAAGACAGCGCAGTGCGTTGGGGCGCAGGATTTGTATGGGAATGTCCCGAGTTCAATGGCAATGGCTGACTTCTCTTACGCTTTTTTAGAAAACCAACTAGTTGCCCTCTGCCTTTTTTGGGCTTATTTCAGTATTTTAAGTCCATATTCTCCATCAGTCTGACGCTGGTACCTGACTAACAAGACGCCACAGGGGTTGCCCGAGAACTATGCGACGTTAGAGTTGGGCATTGAAGCCTTAACCGTGGTGAACGACCCAGCAAATAGCTTCTGGTTGTATTTTGGTTTCTGTGGTCTCATTTGCACAGGAGTCCTTCACGCTAATCCAGCCGGGTTGACCACATGCTGTCAGACAGAACACAATACCGTGAAATCCGTGCCCTACTCTTCGTGAACCATGGGTGCATGCGTTTTTTCGCGTCACAAGTTGTTTACTGAAAGGGTAGTGAGCCGGGGCCTGTGGCCTACAGTCCCGACTGAGTCCACGCCCAAAACAGAACATACTCGAGATGATAGTACGGTTAAGGCCAGCATTGCTCTCGAAATAGAGTTTTCCTTCAATGCAAAATTCAATGGGATAAACGGAGTAACGTACCACGTGCTGGACGGTTGCTCTGCTCAGTTGAACGAGATTCTCGAATTGCTTCAGAACGCGAAGGAATTTTGAAAAGGGGACAGGCCCTTCTATTCTCCTTCTGTAGGTAAAGAACAAAAACAGGACAAGTGAGTGATTTAATTAGAAAGTCTAAAGAATGTGACTGAGTCGATGTCTAGTGAGCAATGAACTTGTTTCCCGCTGAGCTTGTTATAGGACAAACCCACCCTCAATAGAAGACCCAGGGCCAGTTAGTCGGAGTCTCGTCTCGCTCATTCCGATTCTGATCTTGACTTTGTCTCCCCATCTTGTCTGAGGGTCACATGATCTCCAAGGATAGGACAGACCCAACCGCCTTAATCTTTCGTGATAGTATTTTTGAGGCAAGCTTTACAAGTCCCATCAATTAGTGGTGTTAAAATACAACAAGTCATATCACTTTAGAGCGGTTTTCAATTGATTGTCGGAAAAAAAAATACCATAGTCATCATTTCGACCAATCACAGCAGGTGCAACAAGCGCAATGAACCAATCCAAATTCTTAGCAATTCTATGTAACTTGCTCAAAGCGCGGGAAAAATCGCGCGTGTAAGTTGCGATTGGTTTTGGTTTTCCTTCACATTGGTTGATAAAATGGCGCGAGGTTTTTAAACCAATCTTGCAATCGCGTAATTACTTTCCAGTCTTTGAAAACTTCTCTATACTTGTACTGAATGAGTGGGTAACTGTTTCAAATGAAATGAAGAGATGTACCTGTCGCTGGAGACTCGGCGATACTCGGAAAAAACCCCGAGTGCTCCTTTGCAGAAGTCGAACCTACGACCTTCCGATTACCAGTCCGTACTATTTACTAGTGCCTCTAAACTAGTACTCAGTCGGAAGGTCATCGGTTTGATTCCTGCGAAGGAGCACTCGGATTTTTTCCCTGAGTATCCCCGAGTGGCCATCAAAAAATAAATCTCTTCACTTTATGTTGTTTATTAATATCCTTACTTTGATGATTTGAAGGCCAGAATGTGCGCCATCCTTAGAAACACTGATTAAAGAAATGGTTAAATGAATGCAATGGTCAATTTTGAAGGTTAGAGAGAAGATAGGAGAACACTCGAACAAACGAATACGTCTTGCGGGACGGAAAAAACGTCAGTGACAGAAAACTGTGTTTCGCTGCTTGTTGCTGCATCACACGAAGGACTGATGTAAGGTTTGAACGCAAGACAAATGGCTCGCGTTTCAAAACCCCAAAAAATACTATGTTCGAACACTATCGAATTTATTAAGGAAAAAATCTTCAGGAAGGGACATTGCGATGCTTTTGAATTTCAAGAGACACCTCTGGCTAATTGGAGCAAACAAAAAATATACACCGATCGACGTTGGGAATATGAAAACGGAGGACCTGTTAGTTAAAAAAATCGCAGAAACGTTCGAAAATGTACTACAATTCAAAAAATACCAACCAAAACCGGAAAGGAAGGAGTCATAGCCTGCCTCGTGAGATAGCTTCTCTTCAACTACAACGCAAAGAAAAAAACCATCGCTTGGGTATCACTAGTACACACTCTAATTCAGTCCAAATTTTGGAAAGAGTAACAAGTTCTTCAACAAGGCACAAAACCGTCTCTATCATGATGATCCCGACGGATGTACCGCTTGAAGGGCAAATCGCCGGAAAAGAAGCATACTATATAGGTAGGAGATCCAATTGTCGTTATTTATCCCCGTGGTTAATTAATAATTATCAACTTGACGTTTGCGGGGCCGCCTGTATGGGAAAGATACCACTTACATCAGCATAACACCACAAGGAAAGAGATTGGTTTACTGGAGATAGCTGGATGTTGGAGACACGGGAAAGTGCAAACGGCAGCTTGCTGCATGCTTGCCATAGATTCCCGATGATAAATTCTCTCATTCTATCTTGTCTTATTTCTCCAAGAAACTACTCGATATGTGAAGCTAACAGAAAAGAAATATGCTAAAACCAAGTCACTTACTTTAACTTTCAGCAAAACGCAATTTTCAGCCTAACGTTTTACGCTTGCGGTAAACGCGAATCTAAATCTCTCCAATGACTTCGCACGCACGATTTGAACGTCTGAAAATATCTTTCCCGCTTTCTACAAATCAGTTACGTGAACTTAACATATCTCCAGTGCTATGGAAATTTTGAGCACAGAGCAAATGTCGACTAATTTTCTCACCTAATGTGAATACCTTTACTGACAAGTCAGCTATTGGGTGTCTCAGAGCAGAGTGCTTTATTTGCCCATCTCAAGATCATTACAATATTAATACTAAAAAGTTAACTAAATGAAATGCTATAGTAAAAAAGGGGTTTCCTACCTGGCTGGAATAACTGCTAAGTTAAAACGGGCACGCAGCCAGTCACACAAATATATTTATAAAAGTTTAGGTCGGCGCACTCACAACTCACCACACCACACACACACACACCCATATGGTTACAACGTAAGTTTGCAAGAAGCTTAAATTGAAACAAAGTCCACAAAAAAAACAGATATGGTTCTCTATGGATGGTTCTCTGAAGTTGAAAAGTTCAAAAAACGAAAATTTGCAATTTTCATGACGTTTTCGTTGACGCGCCGTCCGAGATCTTTAAGGTCCACCTTCAGCCGACAGGCATTGCGTCACATGGAAATCCCGCCAAAGCTGAAATTCATCCAATTAGATCGCTACGATAAGCAACGCGAATTTCCTTAACAAAAACAAATGGTCGAAAACTAAAGCCTGTCGGTTAAGGTCCCTGTTTGGAAAGCCTGCTCGACTTTAAATAGCTACCAAATACTGACAAAAGTCCAGTTGGTTGTTAGAGCGAGCTTATACAGAAGCAGGATTGATATACGGGTTCCTGTAAATCAAGCGCCCTAATGCCACTGGCAAACACTACCTTCATTTCTTCAAGAACTTGCGCGATAGCAAAGAAAACAACTGCTGCCAGTGTTATAATGATATTGATTTGACCTTTAGTCATAACCATACAAAGAGGAACAGCACAAACTGAATAGTAATGTATACTTACGGTATCTGAAGCATTTTTCGTCCAAGGGAATTGAGGGCGCAAATAGCGCAAAGAACTGAGCATCGTTGCTACAACCGAGAAACGGAAATACATGATATCAGTTGGCTTCTAGTTAGATTGACTTGCGATTCAAACGTTTCCCCACTCTCGCGCTACCCAATAATGAAACACTGACTTCCGCCTCCAAACAAAACATCCCAGTTGGGATTCTTAAAGAACTGTTGTGTTTGTGTGGATAATTTTGTCTCATTGGCAGGCCCAGAAATGCCACTGAATAGGGTGGTCAGTGTATATGTTGTAGTCCAATTTTGACCTCTGGTTTAATTTTTTGTGAACCACCAATCATATTGCACTGAATCGTTTGCCTCGAGTTTTGATTTCTTTCTGTAAACACACCATCTTTAATGGAATGGTGGAAGGAGTCGAGTAAAAGAAGGGGACAGTGTGTATTTCAACCCAGCCAGAAAGACTATCTTTACCAGCTTAACACAACTAAGCACAGCATTCCAGTTTATCTTCAAGGAGGGGGTGGCATGGATGAAACCCCCCCCCCCCCCTAGAGATAACGACAGTCACTGTCACTGGAGTAAAACAGCTCTGATTACAAATGCATTACTTTAAAACTGCAGACAAACCTTACCTTGATAATGCAGCATGAAGTTTTTCTAAGTTTGTATCGTCAAAGAAATTGCATTGTGATAAGGCCTTTGAAAAAACAAGAAATCAGCTCGTTGGTGAGTGTTCATTATCATTTGATTGTAAAAAGATACAAGCAGATCTTGATGATATCGAGTCAAGAATGGCCCTCTTCCTCTAACCCCCAACTTTAACACTTCTTGTGTCTATAGAAACACCGCGTTCAGAGATAACTGCGCACCGGTGGCCCAGTTGGTTGAGCCTCGGGCTTCCACGCGAACGTGGAATTGTGACTATTGAGGCATTAGCCACAAACTAGTCTTTGAACTCTTAGACTACAAGCAGTCAAGCTTTTTCGCCGCTTCGTTCGCGAAGCGCGAGGTGAAAAGGAAACAGGCGTACATATACTCCATCATGTCCAGATTTTGCGTGACCATTTTTTTCTCCCGCCTGTTTTCCTTTTTGCCTATTTCCACGAACAAAGCGGCGAAGGAGGGATTGCTAGTAGTGTAGAGACCCTCCCAGCGGGGGGGGGGGGGGGGGTCGTTGTTTCCTTGTTCCCTTTAAATATATGCTTGTGTTCCCTTGTTTTCCAAATTATTTTCAAACTTGTTCCCAGCTTTTTGATCCCTAAAATTGCTTTATATTGTTTTAGTGCTCTTGTTCCCTAAAATATTTCGACATTGTTCCCCAGCTCCCCAGTTCAATTATAGCCATGTTCTATTGTTCCCCAAAACCTCTGGGAGGCCCTCTCTATAGAACTCTTCATGTAACAGTATGGTACATGTATAATTTATTTCGGCCAAAGCGAAAAACCTCACCGGATTTTTTCGCATTTCAAAGGCGATGAACTTTGTGTCATATATCAATGGGAATAGCTTGCTGATTTCCAATTTGAAGTCTTTGAAACTTTCTGTTAAAAAAAAACAATTCCAAAAATGAAAGACGTTACAATGATGCAAAAACAAATAACATAATTAAAACGCATTCTCGACAAAAGTTGCTGGGAGATAAGGAAGCTTCTTCTAGCAATTGGTAAATGATTTGAAGCCTAGGACATACGGACAAATCATTAAACTTGTTAAAATGATGCGAGACCATTCAGGTGAGCGCAGTTTTTAGATGGACTTTGTTTGACATTACAAGCAGAAGTCATCTCTCAAATTCAACCACCGTAAACACATTTTTTGCGGTGTAGCTCCCAAACTGGCTGTATAACTGTTTGCCTTTAGGTGTAACAGGAGAAGAAGGGAGGGGAGGGGAGGAGAGGGGAAGGAGTGGGGGGGGGGGGGGGGGGGGGGTTGCATACATGCCCCAGTCATTGCAAAATAGGTTATGGCTCGATTTACAAATACAATTATTGTTTTCCGTATTTTCGTGACATTTTTGTTGACTGTCTCAAGGAATTTCTCCCTCGCTGTAGGTCTGTTGATTGATTTGGTGCAGACTGCGAATTTATTGTTGGCTCTTGTCACCGTATGGGTTGGCTTCATTGTTAAAACGTTGTTCTCTTCCTTAACATACAAAATAAAGACCAAGCATTTTCAACTATTTAAATATCTTTAAATTTAAACAGGTGATATGCCAAATAATAATGCAATCCGTGCTACTTCAAACTCTACTGGCGGTTAGAATTTCCCATTGATTTATAGCTTTGATATGATTTCATTTGATTTAAAGCCTCCTCATGTAGCAGAACACTTGTTTGCGGAGACTTATTACGTAAGTCTTCATCATCATCATTATTTTCTACTAATTTATTGGAAGTGGATTATGCAGCAACAAACTTGTTACCTGGTAAAGGTTTGTAAAACTTTTCGTAAGTCAGCATCAAGTCTGTTAAAACATTGTGTCCTACAAGTGGCTAATATGAACAAAAACAAAGTCGCACACACAACTTTGAGACAAGTGTCAAACGAAAAACATCCTGCAATGCGACCAGATATGTCCAGAAATGAACATAATCAGAGGCACGGAGATTTGGTAAGTGTTACAAAGAGGCATTACTAAAATCATGAAACAATGAAACGAAGCACCAAAACACCATGTACTGTATGACCCCACCATACATTGAATACTAACCGACAAAGGTTGGATTTGAGATGAAATATAGATTTTTAGACCTAAAACGTTATTGCTTCTAATTCATTGAGATTAAGATTAGGATTCAGATTAAGACTGAGATTAGGAGCAATAATGTTTTAGATCCAACCTTTGTTGGTTAGTATTCAATGTATGGTGGGGTCATACATAGTGTTTTGGTGCTTTGTTTCGCTGTTTCGTTGTTTAGTAATGTCCGTTACAAAGTGTCCCCTGTCCCTTTTTGCCAGCCTCAACATCACTTGTATCTGGGAATACTGACAATTAACATCAAAAAGAGTCCGCTAAACTCCAGTCCTCAATGAAAGAGAAACATCTGCATATATATTCACTAAAAAGCAAGAGTAACCCTCACACTTATCTTATTGTGCTAGAAATAGGTAGCAAATGCTAAGACAAATAGGGACACTTGGTTTTAAAGCCCCATGGGCATAAGGAGAATTTCCCAACATACAAAATCGAGCATACATTTTTTGACATACTGTAGGAGCTTAGTGAATAAGACAGGCCAAACATGATAGTATAACTTAGGGAAAACAAGATGCACATAAATCAGTTTCTAAAAATACTACCTTTTTGCAAGCAGTTAAAACATGAAAAATTCTTGAAAAACCAACCATGGCTTGCAATGTTCTGCAGAACAAAAGTGAAAAGTAAAATTAATTAAGGATAAAACTGATTAGTAGGTAATTAAGCCACTTACATGTAATTGCCATTCTAGTGAGATGGTAATACTTCAAGGTTTACATGTAAATGCAGTATGGACTTTCTTACTTAAAAATGTCTTTGTCATGCAAGAAAGTCTACCATAATATCAAATATCCTCCCATTTTGTTTAATCTAATGGACTACTTTCAAAGTGTATCCCTTCCCCAGCCAAATTAACGTTTAGCTTTTAGAATCTCTGTACGGTGGCCAATTTACATTATCAACTCCGTTGATAAAACCAAATTCTTGTATACTACTTCCCCACCGACGCAGCACCACAGTTTCTTTAGAAACTACCCCTTCATTCAAATTAACGTTTGCCTACTTTCCTACCATACATCGTGTATTCAACCAAATCA
>OX421449.1:11958321-11965821 GCA_949126865.1 Montipora capitata | reverse complement strand
ACCTAGCTACAGTAAACATGATCCAACGGGTTAATGACAGATTTCACTTACTATTAAAAGCCATCACAATTTGACAACCTGTTCTGTTTACAATGTAAGTACAGCTGTACATGTACTGTAGCTTAATTGTACCAGTTTATGACCATACCATTAAACATAGTTACGTGAAAGGTTCTAACCAAATATCATGCAACAATGCTTGTATCTCTCAACACAAATACACTTTAACTTTACTAAAAATTTAACTCATGCTCAACATGGTAGTTGTATCACATGATTTATTAATTAATACCTGGTCTTCGTTCAGATAAGGAACTCCACTGTATATGAACTGCCAAGAGAACAAAGAGTTTTAACAACCTTACACCGCCCATCGTCATCACCTGGCTTGCCACTGATTGCCAGGGCCTTGCATGCAGCCAATCAGGGATTTGCATTGCTGGCTATAGTATCCCTCGTAATTAAATAAATAATTAACCCAAAGACTCCCAGGGGTTCCCCATTGACGAGTAAAATCATCTGACGTTAGACAGAGTAAAATACTAAGTCTGGCCGGTTTAGGCCAGTTTGGACGTCAAAGGGTTAATGGGGACATAGTTTTTTCAGTGAGTGATTAAATAAATGAATAAATAAGTGCTGTTAAGAAAAGTGGAAGGAGGACAGCCCCAGCTCAGATGGCCACAAGTTAGCTACCGAAAAGGATAAGCCATTTTGCTGGCACCAGTAAATTATGTTGGCAGTAGCAGCGACCAGAAAAAGGAAAGTACAGGAAATAAGTTTAGTGCAAAATTTATGTACTTGTATAAATCTTAACACATACAAATAATTATTATTATGGTTATAACTAAATTACTATAATATTACTAAATTACTATAAGAGTGTCAGTCTATAACTAACCTGTTAGACATTAACATCGCAACAGTAGGCTTTTTTAAATAATCTAATTATTCTTACCTTGTTAAAATCAAAGTTATGCTGGCACAAAAACTCCAGGCTAGAGGCCTGCAAAAAGTAAAATAAAATTTAATTAATTAATCAGCATCACTTTAAGTCTGAAAGAATGGAACGAAACTACTGGTACTTGCTACTGCTTAGTACTGCAAGTACATGTATGTCATCAGGTAAAAGGAATATCAAGTTTCTACCTAAGGCTTGTAAATAGAACTTCTTGAAAACAGGATTGTTATGACTGGCATTTTTTGTTATTTCGTAATTAAATTAAAACTGAAACAAGGAACAGCAATCTGTGATGGTTTTTTTCTGATTATAGACTGATTTGCTTTGAACCAAAAGGACATTACTTTATGGCAGGTAGAAAAGACAGGTCAAAGTGTCTCAGCTCACTGGTCTCAGGTCAAAAATACAAATAAAATTGCATTTTAAGAACTTACACACACAGTGAAGAGTGCTGACAACAACTTGGGCCCCCACCTTTTGTATTATTTTTGTTTCATTTCTGAGTAAATCTTAGTCACAACTAAAATGCAGATGCTTTCAGGTCCACTGGGGCCACAACTGTTATTTGGCGTTCCAGTACAAGGACCTGGAACGAGGCTCCGAGCAAAGGAGGCTAACAGAGATGATAATTCCTCCTTTGATGAAAATGGCAGATGACAAAGATATCAAAATGATTGTGTCTGAGGTAAGAAAACAGCACTTTCTGTCAAGCTGCTTATACTTTCAAGTCACTGATGAAGTGAAAAATACTATCACCAAGTATCCAAACACACATGCGGAATTCCCCTTTCTAGGCCCCCCTCAGAGCCTTGTTCCAGGCCTTTGTAATGGCCTCTCAGCCCTTCCAAATGGGATGCCAAAGAACAGTTGTGGCCCCAATGAACTGGAAAGTATCTGAATCTTAGTTGCAAGTAAGATTTACTTGGAAAGGAAACAAAATACAAATGATGGAAGGGGGATGAAGGGGGGGGGGGGGGGGTGCAATTCAAGTTCATATGGGCACTCCTCACCGAGACTGTCATTAATTTTTGTACAAATGGAATTTTCTTTGTATTTGAGACCTGTGACCAGTGTCTTCTGTACCTGCTGATTATAAATTCAAAGGTTTGCCTCTTAACAATAATTTCTTAATCAGATAGTCTCTCTCTAGCTTTGAACAGGTTGTCATTAGGCAAAATTGACTATTAAGATTTTACATACCTGACTAAGAAATCTGCAATCTATGGGCCCAAAAGAATGAGGATATAAAAAGAAATTGAATGCATGAGCAATGTATCTGTTGGGAAAAGACATTTTATCATAATTATTATAACTAAATATAGCTAAGCACCATTAATCAGGAGTCAATGGGTTAAACATAGAAATTGAATCGACTCTACCGATTGGGATACAAAAAGGCCAAGAGTAAGTGCACAAACATTATACAAGTTTTTGTTACTTGGTTTGACACAGAGAGGATGTCATAAAATCTTCCATGGTAACCTACTTGTTAGGATCTTCTTCCAACTGAACGAAAGCTGTTAATCCTAAGGCAAAAAACAAAATGCTGAGATTGATGAATCTTACTGTAATTTTTTTCCAAGAGCATCACTATTTCTGTAAGAACAATTAAATTACCGGTAAATTTAATTTGTGAAAAAATAAGAGATTGACATCATACCAAACTGGCTAATAAGGAACTGGGAGGCAGTTTTCTTTAGTTTCTTGTAGCGTGTTTCTGGATCATCAAATAGGCTAGGAAAAGACAGTTGACTTTGAAATGACTAATGACTGCTATAGTACAGTAATATTTTTTATGATCAGTTATCAGATACAGTTCACAATAATAATAATAATAATAATAATAATTATTATTATTATTATTATTATTATTATTATTATTATTATTATTGTCAGAGCTGATGACTGTATTGGAAAAATTATTTTCCAGTTTGCTCCAGTATCTTAGCCGGAACATAGATCTTAATTTCCTGTACTCTTCTGTACTCGGCTCTGTCTCACCCTATGACAGAGGAACATGCTCTTTAAATAATCGTTCTAATTCTCTGCTGTTACAAAACTAATGGTGATTAATGTACCTTGGTTGAGAAGCATCTGTTGTATAAAGGCCAGTAAATTCTGTGTCAATAGCTACAAAATAAATAACAAAGGTAATCAAGTAACCTTTCTTTGATTTCTGTGGGAACTTAAGGACCTTTTGTCTTAACTCCCCATCCCAGGGTGCCTCTCCCCCCTCCCCTTAGCAAAAAAGCTCTGGGAATGAGGTTGCCAACTCCCTACCGAGCCTACCGCACAGAAGCTCTTTGGGCTCATCATGCATTCTCCCTCATGGGGATTGGGGGGGGGGATGCACAACGAGCCCAGAGAGCCTCTGTGTAGAGGGCTACTCCCCACCACTATTCCCTCAATGCTCATCTCTAATACCCTTTAAAGGCCACTAATTTGATGGGGAGACTGCTGTAAGAGGAAAAAGAAAGTATACTTTGGAGGTTAAAAATAGGGACCTTAAGCAAGGACGATGACGACGGCCACGAGAATGTAAGGTAAAGTCTGCTACGAGCCTAGTGGCCCATCAGCCCAGCGCTTATCTCCAGTTACTGTCGCATGAAGAGACTATAGGAGTATTTCAACTCCCCTGGATGGGATACAAGTCCATCGCAGGGTTACCCTCAGCATTAAATTTGCTAGTACCCATTTATACACCTGGGTGAAGAGAGGCACCGTGAAAGTAAATTGCCTTGCCCAAGAACACAACACAATGAGCCTGAGCCAGGGCTCCCACAAGAACGTTGTCTAAGAATATCATTCCCGTTATTGCAATAATTTTGCAATTACCCCAAGTTGATAGGCATGGAAAGTGTGTGTACACATTCCAGAAATAAAATTGGTGAGAACGGTGTGGATATTTTGAGAGCAAATTGAAAATTTATCGTCAGGTGCTGCTCACGTCCTCCACACAACCTCAAAGTTGATCATTTCATGTCGTTGACAAGACGAGAATGGCAAAGAAATGTATCAAAATGTACAACGCATGAGCAGGGCGTACAGAGCTTTTTTTTTTTTTTTGCTAATTATATTGTCATGTGACGTTCTGGAAGCTGTTGTTGTCGTCCTTGCTTAAGGTCCCTAATGTCAAAACGTAATGCCCTGTCCGTCCCCACCCCCACCTGATCACCCCAAACCTACATACATGTACACCTGCATACATGACTGATCTATTCAAACAGAAGTAGTCATCCACCTAATGATCGGGCCATTTATTGAATTGTCCCGCACTAATGATTTACCATTAATAGTTTGGGAGAAATTTGACTTAAGTACCTGTTGGAAATAATGCCTTAAACAACAATTTTGATGTTCTCTGAGACTCGGACAATTGAAGTGCACATGATAACCAAGAGACGGCGAAGTGCTTTCCGCCGGCTATCAAATCCCACAATAATAGATGGAAAGGAGTAACTATTACTTATTTAGACTGATTAAGCATAATCTTACATACCCAAAAAAACACTCTTCTCGATTACGCTTTTGATCTCAGGGAAAAGATCCTCAAAATTGTTCCACACAACCTCAACCATTATTTACCAGCCAATACAATTTGCAATGAGACTGGGTCCCAAAACTGTCACGTTTCTCACGTGACGCACGAGTTTTGTTCGCGCCAAATTTCAACATGGCGCCTGTTGCTTTCTCTTTTGTGGTTCGCTTCAGCTCCGAAGTATTGATGAGTTTCAGCTAGAATCAATCGATTAACTCATCGCTGTCGATTTGATACTTACTGTCAACTTTCTGACTCATTTTTTTTTTAACAGGATGCCATCTTCAAAGCTGAAAATTTATGCAAAGGGAAGGCAGACAACAACGCTGGCATCTGGAAAATCGCAAAAGAAGACATGAATTGCGGACGAATGGAAGCAGAATTTCAGCTGGACAAAGCTTCTTATATTAGTCACATCGATATAGGTTAGATATAGTAAAAGAATTTTGGATAATGGAATATACTTAAGGAGAATTTAAAGCTTTTGTTTAGATTAATTTAAATGCGTTTTGCCATTTCGTGTTGTTAAAAACAATACAAGGAAAATTCAAATTATCCCGCCGTTTTTAATTTGATCTTTTATTCTAAGGAAGGAAACTAGCGCATTGATTATACATGTGATGTTAAGTTATGTTTTATCACTGAAAGGCTGTATTTTCCGTTCTCTTAATACAACCGTCTGCGTGAACTCAGGCGCGTAGCGTGGTCATTTTTTCAAGTACGCACAAGTACATATGATCTAGAAACCTAAGTAAACTAAGCGAAAAATACTGCGTTCTTTATTTCTTGTTCGAAATAGTTGTGTGAATACAAGCAAAGAACAAAGCGTCTTGCCCTTATTTTGAGCAAACTTGGCGCAAACAAAACATTGTTTTCGTTGTGCTAGCTTGACTGGAATTGCCAACAACGTTCTTGGAACGTCGCTCCTTTGCAACTTCGCCTTTTTGTTGCACGCTGACCAAACAACACTACATTGTTTAGCGTAAAAAAAGTACAATGCAAAACTAAGTGAGAACATGGTATAGCTTTTGTTTTAGTTTTTAGAATTTAATCAAAGTGGTGTTTTCATAAAGCCGCGGCTACACCAGCGATTTTTTGCTCGCGCTGGTGATGCGATGTTTTCAAACTTTGTCGCGTCGCCAGCGCAAGATGAAAATCGCACGTGTAGCCACCCTTGAACTGGCGACGCGACGGGTGAAAAAATTGCAAGAAAAAAGTCGCCAGAGTTGAAACTTTCGCGACAAAATCGCAGAGATAGCTGCCCATGTAGCCACCCAGCAACTTTTTGCCCGCGCTTGCGACGCGACTAAAGACTATGAAGCCAATGAAATTAAAGTAGGAATGTCTGTTTATAGTGCCCAGGTCTCTTGAAGTATGCGATTCGCCCGGCCTTCAATTTGCCGCCAAAATTTGTCACTAGTGTAGCCGCCCTGGCGCCCAGGCGACACGACAAAATCTGAACAAAATCGCATCACCAGTGACGGACAAAAATCGCTTGTGTAGCCTCGGCTTAAGGAAATCTTGGTTGCGTTCAAGTAAAAGTTAAAAATAGAAACAATTAGTATGAAATTTCAAAATTTTCTGGTCACTTCAAGTACGCACGTGCATATTTGCGTATAGGACGCTACGCGCCTGGAACTAATACCCAAACTGGAATGAGGAAGAGGGGACAATGCGGATGGAATTGGGATGCATGAAAACAAGAGGGGACACACACCCCTGATTCTGATACGTTCAAATTCCTTCATGCCGAGTATCTGCTCCCTGAGTGCTCAAATTCAATGGGATGGGATGAAGGTACATGTACAGCTGTAGCTACTGTATGGCTGTGGGCTTGGGCACAGGATTCTTGATTATTACTGATAGCTTCTGTTTTCACTACACCCGAAGATCCTGCTGACCAGTATACACACTGTACATGTACAATGTAGGAATGAATTGCTCTTGAAATGTTTCAGATTATCCATTTACTTGTCCAATGTAGGCAACTGTGGCTCTGCTTTTATTGAGATCTTGGTCGGAAACTCCATGTGGCCTCAGGATAAGCCCTATGTGACATTACTGCCTTCAGCCATGCTTATGTCTCCTGTTGAATGTAAACACTGGACCAAAACACACACTGTCAGGATGTTTAACCAGAGTATGTACATGTACAAGATGTGTGATCTGATTATTATAAAGATCAATATACAGTGTACAGTAGTGTAATTTAGACAGTATGCGAAACAAATAAATAATATTGTCATTTTTACAAAAATACAAATCCTTAGTATTCCCATATAGGTTACAGTGTACTGTAGGTTAGTTTTTTTTTACTGAGTATTCACAAACCTTGGGGAGTGGGAAAAATCAATAATAATAATAGTAATAATAGAGCGAGTTTCAATCGACCGTCGTAAAACCAAAACCAAAAGTAATTACTTTGGCCAATCAAAAAGGACGGAGACAATCCAGTAAACCAATCAAAAGTATAAGGAATTACACATAGCCGACACAAAGCGCGGGAAAATGTGCATGCACGAGCCACAATAATAATTGGTTTTGGTTTCACTTCTGATTGGTTGGAAAAATGGCGCGAGAACTTTGACCCAATCACTGATTGAAGTAAATGCAAAACCAAAGCAATTCGCTAATTACTTTTGACACTCAATTGAAAACTGCTCTAATAATAATAATAATAATAATAGTAATACATGTACTGTTTTTGTTTATTTTGTTTATTCTGGCAAATGAAAATTTTTTTTTAAGCTGCAATGAAATTTTTTTTCTTTTGCAGGTGCTTTTTCCAAACAAGCCATGGGAAGTCAGTGGGATAGAGTAAGAGTTATCTGTCGCCAGCCATTTAGGAAAGACAAGCAGTTTGGACTATCATTCATGAGGATGGGATCTGTTCCTGATGAGTCTATCCCATGCTCGTCAAATGGACTGACACCTTTAAAGGCAGCCAGTCCCACGTCAAGAAAACCCTCCGAGGACCAAGATGACGATAATGGCGTAATGAGGC
>OX421449.1:11945821-11950821 GCA_949126865.1 Montipora capitata | reverse complement strand
AATGTTGAAAATTTTTCGTGCGAACGTCCTTAAGAGCGAGTTTCAATCAAGTGGCATAAAACCAAAACCAAAGTACCGGTAATTACTTTGGCCAATCAAAGAGGACGAAGACAATCCAGCAAACCAATCAAAACTTGAAGTAATTACATGTAGCTGACACAAAGCGCAGGAAAATGTGCACGATTGGTTTTGTTTTCACTTCTGATTGGTTGAAAAAATGCTAACTAAAACACATTTTTCAGGTTCATTCCGTTATCTTCCGGTTTATTTAGGTGTCATTCCAGCTCATTCCGGTATATTCTGGTACCATTCTTGTTCGTTTGGTTTCATTCCGGTGTTATTCTGCCTCATTCTGGCATATTCTGGTTTATTCCGGTATATTCCATTCCATTCCGTTCCTGTGTTCAGTTACGCCCCTGTGGCCCGTGACCTGTAAAAAATATCAGCCAGTAAGCTATCCACCAGATAAATCACTATCCAGCGGATAAACACTAGCAAAGCCAATTGAATTATCCAGTGAATAGTGATTTATCCCGTGAATATGCTTTTCCCCCTGAAACGACTGGGACCTGATAAAGTTACCTGGCCTTTGAACATCTAGGGATGGATTTACAAAACAGCAGGCAGGTGAACAGATTCTCAAGGTTGGCATTATTATTACAGGTATTTTTTAATTGCTTATTCATTGATATTTTAGGATGTTTTTCAAGAATGCACAACTACAGCTGATGACACAGCAACAGTATTGAAAAACTCTGGCAACATCGACATACAACAAGATGAATCGAACCACTCAAGGAAAAGGTTCACCATATTCTGCATATTCTATGCCTTCTTACATTTAAACTTTCAATTCCTTTCTGAGAGTTTATGCACTAATGTACATTGTAGTAATCTATAAGGATCTATTAGTCTGATTGCCTTTTGTTTATAGGGCCGGTGGTACAATTGCCTGTTTACCAGGAAGGGCTAAAAGGCTCACCCCAAGCATGTCACAGACCTCCACCTCGACTGTCTTGTCAACTGACGGGGAAAAACAAAGAATTAAGAATCTTCCAGATGTAATGTTTGATGACGAGGTGCATGATGTAAAAAAATTTCTCCCTTGTTCATCAGAGATTCTTGTGCATGATGATGATGAAGATGAGTTACCATCTATGTTGCACCATACAAAAGAGAGCAAGCCTGTGCAACATGATCTCTTTGGTTATCCTCAAGCATCTCCAAACAAAGATAAGTCACCTAATTCCTTAATAGAATGTCCGCTATGCAGCAGGTTTTTCTCAGAAAAGGAAGTTGAATTTCATGCTGCCTTTTGCTCCGGTGATGCTCAGCCAGTTGCAACCCCACATGTCCCTGAGCGAGAGGTTGAGCTGATGCAGTGTCCAATTTGCTCTAAACTGTTCCCAATAAGCAACATAGAGCAACACGCAGATGAATGTGTTCAGGCTACTATAACTGAATCCTGTACCAGAATGAACAGAGAACCTTTAGCAATTTGATAACTTTACATGTAGGTCAGCACTTTGGAAAAAACAGTTTTGTCCCAGATCTTTACATTATTTAATGCTTTTAACATTTAGATATGTTAATGATATCGTTACTACAGTTTTTAAGTACAGAAGGACAAGTAGAAGAGGAATGAAAATTTTAGGCCTCCTACATTTAACATTTTGTTAACAACCCAAAGTTGGTTATCTCTTATCCATAGTTGTCTTTTTTTTATGAAATCAAATTTTTATTTTCAAAATTTAACTATTTTTAACATGGTTATACAATGTTTATGTGTCGAAGAAGCATGTGCCGCACGACAAAAGACATCGGCATATTAACAACAAACCATTTATATTTGTTTTAAGTATAAACTCAAAATGTTTAATTAAGCAACTGGAATCCATCTCAATGTGCAGTGAGAGGTTAAGGTTTAAGGCTACTTCGTATCTGAATACAAATTGCTTGCTGGGTGTGTGTGAAACAAAGATCTGGAAAATGAACATCAAAGACCAAAAACCAGGGGTCCTGTAACAACCAAAATAAATATGTTTTGCTATAGTCGCTGTTTGATATTTTTAAAATTTTTCTGTGGTCCTTGGTTTTGGTGTTTTGGTCTTGTTTCCACAAATTAATGGCCTTGGTGTGTGGAAAAATACCTCCCTGAAAGATATGAATGAGACAGTAATTCACTAATTCACTAGGTTGATTCACTTTAAATAAACAACATGAATGATGATCTATTATTAATATTAGTTTCTTGAGGTCATTTTACAGGTCTTCAGTATTCAATCTTTGATCTTTGTTTTCTAGGTCTCTGCTTACCACACACCCCTTGTATTTCTTCAAAGAATGTAAAAAAATTAAACAGCAAGCTCTAAGGATAGGCACTTGATATTCTGTTATCAGTGCAATACTTCATTTGTGTGTCTAGTGTCCATCCTGAGGATTACTTAATAAAAATGGTTTGACTGCCACTGTTGGTAAACTAGTCAGCTCTAAATGCTGTTGAAATACATGAAGCAAAAGCTTTACATCAAAATTAATTTTTGTACGGTGTTTTTTTAATGACAAAAGACAAAACTGCATTACTTGTTAGAAATCTAATTCTTGCAACAGAGATGGAGGTAGATCCGCCTCTTTTCCTGAATCCCAGAAATTTGATGGTAGGACACTTTCTAAGGGAACAAGTTCATTGATACCAATAGGCATTATTCTACAATTTACGAGAAGCTGAGCTACATCATCCCAGCATGTTATCAGCCCAATTGGATCCTTAATCTTGCCTTGTCCATCTAGTGCTACGGCTAAGTTCTCTGCACTTTTGTTCAGTATGTCTCTGGAGTCAGCAGGCTCTAGTAAAACCAAATATAGAAGTATGTTTTCAGTTTTACATGTACTTCTGTTGTAATTATTTTTAACCATTAGGGGCCATAGACCACTTCATAAATGGCAACCACCTTCACATTCTTTTGTATTTGTGTTAATTAGACCTACTGCCTCATTTTGAAATGAACATTCTTTGAAATTTGCTCGTCGTAACAAGGCTAGAAAGGCTCATTAGCATTAAAACAGAAGAATATTATTTTTATTTGGCCGCCATTATGAAACTTAGAGGTCAATGGTAAGACAACTGTTGAAGCTGTTCTCTCATTATTCAGATTTAGCTGCTCTTTGTGGTGCATATAGTTGGATCATGGAGAGTAAATAAGATTGGACTTGTACATACTCAATACTGTTCTTCTATCCCTCTGTTCTATTACTAAAATTGAATGGGATTTATATACCTGATGGTAGCTACATGTAGCTGTTCAATATGATTTGTGTTGTTTACCTCATGGTAAATCCCCTGATTCCGATGTGAGCCTAACACCTGACTTACCATCATAAATCCCATGAAAATAGGCATGCAAAATCATCAAAACGTACATGAAATCTTACATGTTACTCAGTGATGTAACAGCAGAAGGGTAAAGAAGGGACTATAGTTTGCATATTGTATTAGTTTACTGTTCATGCAACACTGTCGTCATTATTTTCTCCATACTTCATGACAACCTTTTATTTTAACCAAGCGGTTGGTATTATTGAACCGCTTGTCATCTAAAATCCAACAGGTCACATTTTCAACGAGATGCTTCCGTGAAGCATACACTGGGTTGCCTGTGGTACGTGTTACAGAAAATCAGAAGGCACTGAATTGTGTGGTATTGAAATACAGCATTCCAGTCTCTGAAGAATAGCAAATAAAAGAGAAGCGAGAAACATTGGCTTCTGGGCTGACATGTTGATAATTTTCAAGTTCCCTCACAACTTCTTTTCACCACAAGTGTGCCCTCTGAGCCATCTGACAGCTAAAGTTCACTGAAGTTAAGCCCCCCTGCCCGGCGGGGTTAGTGTCAGGATGGGAGACCAAAACAATAAACCCCTCGTAAAACAGAAGCATCTGACCGAAAATACTGTTAACGCTAACAAATGCGAACTCAGCAAGGTACAGATTTTGTTCCCTTGCTTTATGCAAAACAAATATTGATGCAAAAGCGAATAACTATTGATACACAGTTTTTAGAAAGAGCAGAAGGAAGTTTCCGGGACGGTCGATCGAGAATAAAATATTTACGACATGAAAACAACATTAATTTTGAACCGTGAATATAGAATATAAAAAGTTCGATCAGCGACAAACATTTTGGGAGATTTTTGCTACGTTCAAATTAATCGCAAAATCGAAAGTGACATGGCCGGAATTCAGTGGGCGCCGTGATTAAGTTACCGCGTCATCTTTACACGCCAAACAGTGAAGCATCTGTGTCAAATGATGGCAAGATTCCGGGTTTTTGTAAGTTTCTTTTTCAGTCAAGTGTTATAAAGTTTGACAATGAAATGAGCGAAGTCAAAACAAAGATCACAATCGCCCAACTCTTGTATATGCAAAGTCAAAATTTACTCTCCAAGACGCGTTCGACGTTATTTATCACCAGGTAATTTCATCATTTTGGAAATAGCAGCTATTTTATTATTCATCTGCGTCACAATTTTTCACTGATTTTGGGGCTCATTTTGTTGAAACTCAAGCACGCTTCCAACAGGCCTGTGAACCCTTCCTGCTTACAGAGCAATACTAAAAAACTTCTCCCATATCACATTTCAACCTTTAAGCTCGGAAATTCAATACACAACATGATATTATAATTCACAAAGGCAGAAAATACCACAGAATCCTTTTCCAGCGAAAAATTTATTGAAACAAACAACATTTGCTCTTAGAGGCGAAAACCTCTTCCTATTTCATTGCGTGCGTGAAGGCAAGAAACTCAATCGTGTCAAATTACCATGTACTTCAGGTAAATACAGCTCACTTTGATTTCGGCTCGACGGGCGATAGATTGTTGTCGAAGTCCATTACTCGTCGCTTTTAAGATTCCACCGCCTGTATATCCAATTGACTTGCCATTATTGAGCTTCATAAGGGTATATTTTGTCCAAAGATCCACTAAAACGCCATTCGC
>OX421449.1:11930821-11943321 GCA_949126865.1 Montipora capitata | reverse complement strand
GCTGAGCAGTGTCCATTTTTCTTTTCTTTTTTTTTTTTTTAACCTTTTTTTGAAGTGTGATAGCCCCTTTACATTTTTAACCAAACTGGCTTGAAATAACCATATACTTAAATTCAGTATGAAGTTATATTGCTTGCTAGATGTTACCATCTTATAAGCTTGGGATTGTTTGACAGTGTTCCAGCTACCAGTCACTGCTCTCATCCATGCCATTGGGGTACGGAATGTCTCTCCTCCAGCTGATTCTATCAACCCACTTGCCCTTAATGACGCCTCAAAGTTTCGACCCTGTTGAAAAGAAATACTAAAATAGCCCATGATACCATTTAACTGGTGAAGGTTTGTCTAGCGGATGGAATGTCAGTTAATGGGAGTTTTTACACCTATCAACTTGTGTTCAAATACCTCAAACTGTACGGAAAGAACATGAGATCCCGGTTGAATGACATTATGATTCAAAAGACTTTTGATGTCTGGAAGGTCTGAACCAAAGGAGTTCTTTCTTTGAAGAGTCTGACTCGTGTTCTTGACTTGTGCTGCCTGAAATAGAAGATGATCGTCATATCTTGTTAACTGTCATTGTGATGATCTGCCACTCTTTCCGTCTTTCTCTGGTACAAATAATTACGTTTCATGGTCATTTTCAAGGTTGTCTTTGGGGTGCTCAAAACTAAGGCCTACAACAACAAATATCGTGCCCATATCTGACACTGAGAAAACTGCAACAACAACAATCATGTATGTTGTATACTTACGGAAACCTGTGAACAGCTGGATACTGTAGATTGTAATGATCTATGGGGGGTGATCTTTAAATGTTTTCTTGCCTGTATCTGAACCTTTGCACTTTTCTGCATCATGGGAACTGTGCTATCTTCATTTGTTGCAAAAGCATTGGCTGTCTCTGATGTTTTTTCACTTCCCTTGCTTCCAAACTGTGTTGTAGTTGAGACCCCTGTATTTTGATAGAAGGCTGAACTTGTACTTGGGAATTGTGTACTATTTGTTGGCAATGCAGTTGTGATGCAGTTGGCACTTGTCACTTTAGTGTTCTGATCCCGAGTCATGCAAGTGGAGTGCTGCGGAGAGATTCTCGTCTGTAAATGTGATCCCAAGTTGCTGACAGTGTTCAGGGTCAAACTTTGTGTGGATTTCTCCATACTTGTAATGGGTAAAACATGACCCTGTTTTGAGAGTGGTTCTTTTACAGCCAAAGTTGCAGTTTTAGGCTGTGGAGCAATTAGCGACATTCCTTTAGGCATCTCATTTTCCTGTGTTGTAGTCTGTGATGAAGCAGCATCTGTGGTCAACCCTATTGGAAGGACATAAATTTGCTTGTCGCCAACTTGATATAGCTGTCCTCCTTTTAAAATAGCATTCTGAACTTTTTGTTGAGGTCTTGCCGACGTGTTTACTGCAGTTTGAGATCCTGTTTTCATTGACGTGCTGGACATGGCTGTTGTGCTAGTTTGATTTGAGGATGCTATGAGGCAAGGTTGTGTTTTGGCAAATAATGGACTTGCTTGAGAAACGGAAGGAATGACTGTTGGTGAATTCATTTGACCATGAATGAGAGTCGTAGTACTACTGGAAACTTGTGTTAAGCAACTAGGCTCTGCAGGGCCAAGTCTGCTGACAGACTGATCCAGAGTCTGCTTAGATGCATTGGTTATTTTACTGTTAGCAGTAATTATTTTTGCGTGTATGTTCAAATTTGACAACCCAGTTTTGGTGGCTAGTGCCTGATGGATGTGCTTATCTCCTTTTTCTTGTGGCACATTCATTTCTTGAGATTTGCAGTGTGCCTCTAACATGGGTAAAATCACTTTTGTACCTGATTTGGACATCTGTTTTAGTTTTTGTACCTTTTCAACTAGGTTTTTATTACAGTGCAAAAGTTTTAGCAACTCCTTTTGCTGGGTTGCAAGGTCCAGTATCTTCTGCTTCTTTTCTTGTGTCCACTGAGACTCTTTGCCATCCTTTGACATGTGACTGGATTCTGCAATCTCTTGTCTTTGCTTTTGTTGGAAGTGTGTAAAATCAGCAAGCTGAGTTTTAAGTTCAGCCATAAGTAATTTGACCTTTGCAAGGACTGGACTGTCTCTAAGGGAAGTACCTACAACGAAATTTGAAAGATATCAGGCTGACCTTTCCTTTCTTAGGAGTAACCCTTAAAGATTTCACTATGGTTCACGTCAGGTCACGATTTACTCAAAAGTCCCCTTAAACCCTTCCTCTCTCAGGAGTGACCCTTAAAGATTTTACTCTAATGCCAGACGATCTTACTCGTAAATGGAGCCCAAATAGAGTGTGAAGGTGTTTAAATACCATTCTGAGTAGTTTTTGTTCCTTTCTTTAATGCTATCTCTTCTGTATTTTGTGGCATTAAAATAAATAAAATATGTTTTGTTGTTGTTGTTGTTGTTTGTTATCTAATACAACCAGTATATTCTAATTTATTCTAGAATAATCACCGGATATACGTCAGGTACAAGGCAGAGGTCATTGTTTTACCAATACAGAAAGAACCCTAAACATTCATTAGAGTTAAGTGTGGTGGTCTCTTGAACTCATTTTGCTATGCGGGCACCAGTGTAAACTACGTTTTATTCAGCCAAGATTGTAAACTGCACGGCTGTCATTTGTGCCATAAAGGCATTCTGGCAAAGTTCCCCACAAAGTGTTGTTCATTGACCCCGAAAAGCCCCAAGGGGAGTGGTCAACCACATATTCGTTCGTTCTTTCGTTCGTTCATTCACCCGGATTTGGAAGATTGCTTACAACTTAGAATTGAAGAGGAAGCGGTAGATAGAAACAATGTAGGGACTAAACAAATATGTCATCATGAGATATCTGGAAGGGTTTGATGGACTTGATTTTTAACGGACTTATTTTGAAGATGACAGTAAGTTTTGTACCATGGCAAAGAAATAAATTTTCCTTCCAGTCATGTCAATATCTTCAACTAGATCCCTTCTGTCAAACCTCAATAGAAAAATCCCCTCAGTTTTAACTGACCTCTTTTCACACTTTCCTCTATGATCACCAGCAGTTCTTCAATTTTATCCTTTTTGGCGTTCAATAGCGTCAATCGCCCTGTTGTCACAGATCCTTCCTGGTTACATGTGGTTTCCATCTGTGAACCTTGTACCTCTTGGTTAAGATACTGTCTTTTTGATTCGGCTCTTGTTTGGTCTTCATTTTCATTTGCCAGCCTCTGGACTTTAGCGCTTGGAGGAAGAAATTCTGGGGAACCAAAACTAACCGCGTTTTGATCCAAATAATTTGTCCTTCAATGTTAAATGGACAGAAAGAAAAAAAAAGATGTAGGCCGCTAAGCCACACCAAAACAACAGAAGCAAAATTACGCAAAAGATAAAAGTTTACCTTACTAAAGGAGTTAGTACCGACGGTGACATTTGTGAGTGATCTTCTCCTTCATCGCAGATAGTTTCGTCACTATCACTCATGTTCAAAAACGTAAGAAAAAAGTATTTAACTTACAGAGTTTCTAATGAAAGCAATATGGCCGACATCACCCTTCAGCCCCAGGTTCTCAGAGTGGAGGCATGAAGGTCCTGGGGCCCGTTTCTCAGAAGACGTTTCTAGTTTCACACCTGTTCCGGAATACGAATACGTGGAGTGATGATTTAAGTATAGCGTTTTAAAGCAACAAGGATAATAATTATTACTTACAAAATCTCAAACTGACGCCTTACCGTATTGACCGAGCGATAGCGAGGTCAATACAGCTAGGCCGAGGTTTGAGGTTATTAAGTTTTTTATTATACGGTTCTAAAGAAAAAACAAAACTGATTTGCATAATCTATAATCGGCCCGTGGGCAATACGGGAGATTATTATATGGCTCTGTCTCACAAGGACTGGGAACTACCAAATTCACGAATTTAATTGGCTGAAATCGATATTGACGGCGGTCTAGATTTTCCCTTCTAGACCGCTAATGTTTTGCGGTGAAAAAGTTGCAAACTAAAATGCAGAAATATTGAGTACTTTCTTGTACCAATAGTTATTTATGGAATTGCCAAAAAACATGATGAGAATAAAATGTAAGGAGGACAGGACGAGCAAACTTTGGCAGAATTAAGTTCAGCTCATCGCCGTTCGCAAGCAAAATGTCAGTACAAACCAGTTACATTAAACGAATTAAATTGTTCTTGTTTGCCATATAATAAACATCTTATTAACCGAGCTTAGTCAGTCTGTATGGGAGAAGCTGTGCATATATACTGTGTTTGTAGGGGCGGGGCTCGATTCCCCGGCGTGTTTGAGGTAAACCGTTGTAGTGTGATGGATTAGTCGTTTTGTCTTGTGGCCGCTGCACTCACCTTAATGGGGGGGCCAGCCATTCACCTTAAACATTAAAAGAAACAAATGGAGGAGCTACGAGTAGTCAAGTGTTTAAATCACTAATGGCTCAGGGGTCGATCTCTCGCTCTCTGGATCTAAAGTAGGAAGGGGGACCCCAAACAGAGTTTTGTCTTTTTTATTTGTACATATATTTTACAAATAGGCATGCGTTCTGTACGTACTTGTGTAATTATTAGTGTGCTTACCACATGAAGAAATGCACAAACTAAAAAAATTGCAAAACATAGACCATCCTTTTTTTATTCTAAAGGCGGAGCTACGAGTATAGCTGTTTTATTTTTGAACCAGAGAATGGTCACGTTTTTCCCAGTGGTATCAAAATTGTGAAACGTATTAAGGTACCCATCAATTAGAGAATCGTATGTAGAATTTGCGGTAGTCATATAATTTAAGTTTAATTTTTTGTTGGTGTGATGTTTTAAAAGTGCCAAAAATTTCAAGTTGTTGATAAGAAAAGTAAATCTGAAATGGCCTTTTTTTGGTATTTTTGAATTGTTTCTTAAATCTTAAATTAGATCGCCGAAGCAACCCTCCATACTGTTCTCATTTTGCACATTTATCAATTCAAATGCCTCTTAATTAGGAAACATCGCAGACTATTATTACTTCACTTCGTAGAATTTACGTTGTACTGTTGTCAATTATTTTTACAATAAATTAAACATGGGTTTAGAATCACGGTTTCTCTCTCACTCTCCCTTACACACCAAAATCCAAGAGCACTACAAAATTGCTTATATGTAAAAAAGTACAACATTTTGGTGTTGTTTTAATTTGAAAGGTAAACTTTGAAAATGTTAAAAAACAGATATACACAGATCTTTTTTCACGTCCGAACCTTCTTTTCATACAAATATAGTAGCTCAATAGCTCAGCTGCAGAACTGACCAAGTACGAATCAAAGACTGTGTTAGTTACGCTACGTGGTCAAGAGGACATACTTCAAATTTTAGGCTAGCCAGGCGCATGTCAGAGGAAATTAGATCTGTTACGGCACACAGTTATCAGTGTTGTTCTTTTTCAAGTTTTTGCTCGTGCTGAATATCAATAAAGTTACGCAATTTGTACTCTGCGAGAAGAAGTCCTTCTTCATGGCTTATTTAAGGACGATCGAAGGTCTTCCGCTCCCAGAGCACGTATCTTGACTATTTTAAGATCGAAAACCAAAACGACTAGTAGTCAGTGCTTAATTTGAATCAAAGTGTTCGTGGAGTATCGTTTACTCTTATCATTTCAGTTTATCCATCTTTTTAAGGTTTGTAATTGCCACTCGAATCAAACCTATTAACCGGAACTTTCCTGTGGTTGTTTTTCGAAAGCGCATCGTGATGTTGGAATAAAGGCAAGCGTTCCCAGCGAAAAAGCGGCAGCGACAAACTCAGATTACCAGCTGTATCTTTAGTTGACGTCATTTTGCGTACATATCTGCTATTATGGGTTCAGTGGGCGGTCGTTTTCGACTTCACTGTTTGTGCTTTTTCGTAAATCCGTTTGATTTTATCCTGAAAAACAAGTTTTTTTTAGCTCTCCTGGAAGAGGAATAAAACATTGACATCAATTTGTTTCCGGTATCGTTATAAACCCGAGTGATTTTATGGATCTACCATTGTCGGCTTTAAAAAACACCCTCGCGATGTTTCAACCAAAATTGGAGCCTCTGGTTACTTTAATCCCCTTTTGATTATGAGAAGGTTTTTTCTTTTGAATCAAAAGCGAAGATTTTTTGGGCACGAGTAATCAACTGGAATTAAGTTGGATTATTTACTTTTCTCGAACCAATGAAAACTGCAAATAATCCCAAGATTGACTTATTTTGCGTAGGCACACCAAAGTGGCGGAACCAGTGTTCGAATTGTTGACATTAGGAAGACATTAATAGTAGAAAAATAACCGACAGACTGAAATGTTCTCTTCAAAACACAATTCGACGAGGGCGGAAAGCAGAAGTGGCGCATGTGTTTGTTGATCTCGTAAAGTGTTCTGCTCTGTGATAAAGCATCGCACAATACCTGCGGTATTCAGCAGGAGACGGCCCCGGGGAGACGGCATTGTCGATAGCTAAGGAAAAAAGACACCAACGAAAAACAAAGCAGCTAACTGACAGCAGAGCGTAGCATGGAAGCGTCAAAGAGTGCGACTGAAGCGAGCAAAAACATGTTTTCTAGTCAAAACGGAAACTCTTTGGGTGATCTACAACGTTGGTCGCCTGGAGAGCAACCTGGAAATGGGAACTTTGCCACGAGCGTTGCTGGACTTTTTGCGGCATTTGGTCAAGACGGCCGCGGCTGTGATGTAGAAATTTCCGAAGATCATCAGAGTGAAACACGAAGCGTTTTGAAAAGAGATTCGGTTTTTTCGGTTCCTTTGATTCGAGTGGAAGATTGGAGCAGCTCAGAAAGTGATATCGAAGATGATTTGAGCGATTCTTTGCCTCCATTTCGATTTGTTGGAACAAGGAAGAAGGTAACTTTCTTTAGTAATTCGTTCTAGATCTCTTAATTATGACCATTTTTTCACTAGGCATTATTTTTAATCCGCCTTATCGAAAAAATCAAATTTAAACAAAATTTTCGTGATGACGTCAACGACTTTAATTTGTTTGGAAAAGAATATTCAATAATATTTATACGACAGAAAGATTGCCTTTCTTGTTGTCATAGGTTTCCTGGTTAAAGTAAAACATGATTCTCCCTAAACAAATTTCAAATACGAAAAAAAAGTTTAAAAATCACCGGGTTTGTGATAGCAATTAAATTGAGTTAACCTTTGGCCGATTATAATTGCTGGAAGAAATACTCGACAACTTTTTCTTTTTTTTTATTTTGAACAAAGAGAAACTAATCTGTCCCCTCACCAAAATACAGCACATCGTAATTTTTTTCCTGTTACAAGAGTGAATTAAAGTTTCCATGGTTTTGGATGCAAATGGAGGAAGATTTTCAACATCGCCGAAGAGCAGTGCTTATATGAACATCAGCAATATTCAATTGCCCAGGGCTTTATGACATCTGTACAAATCACAAATATAGTAAATCAATACGTAAAAGTAAATACACTTCATAATTAAAAACGATGGAAAAATATCAAGTGATATTTTAGTAAAACTATAGGCACTGTTTGTTTCCTTGTTGCAATGCTTGTCAACGAAGAAACCGGACAGAAGTAAAAAGCCGCCGGAACCGGCTCTTATGTGAATTAGATTTGAATTGTCTTATGCACTGCAAGAAACACAAAAATGGCAATCAAAATTATTTTCAAGCATCTATTTGGAGCTTCTTTTTTATAAACGCTTTGAAAATGACAATTAAATGGTTTTAAAGTATCTATTTTTCAAATAAATTACGAGGCTCCGGAACCCTCATTCAAACCAATGACATCATGATCTGTTGTTTGATCGAAATTTAGCGTCAAAACACTTTCTTTCATTTTCTTTGGGCGTCAAAATAAATTTCAAATGCATCACGACAGCTTTAAAAAACCGTAGGCCTTTGTACGTGTATTCGAAAAGTCCTCTTTATTTTGTAACTTCTGGTTTTGACTATTTCGAAACAATTCAGTTAAAAATTAATATGAATTCTCATGGTTAATGTCAGTCTTAGAAAAATGCTTACCCCAAGGTCGCGTACTGTACATATAAGCGAGTCAACAGGGAGACTACTTTCCACCGTTATATTCATATTAACGCCTGTGTCGCAAATGGAGGTTGGGTGCTCAAGGATCTGGGGACTGGTACCAACGACCCAAACCCAGGTCGGTGGAACACCCCATAGACCTTATTCCAAAATGGCCGTCATTTAAATATTCTTTTGTTTTTATTCAAATTAGCCCTTGATGCCTCGTTCTTGAGCTGAAAATTCAAAAGAATATTTTGCCTTGAACGAGTTATCAAGGTCTAATTTCAATAAAAACAAAAGAATATTTAATGGCGGCCATTTTGGAATAAGGTGTATAAGCCTGCCCTACCCGAGCCACGAGCCCCGCCCGCCACACCAGACCCCAAATCAAGTACCCGTCACACTGAACAGTGAGTTCAATGGAAAAACTATAAAGGAGGGGCCCTGACTCCCGTGAGTAGGGAGAGGAGGGCGGGGAAATACTTGAAAGCACCCGAGCGCCAACACACCGAATGAGCCCAGCAAAACCACGAGGACATGCGAAGGCGCACGCATAATATGCAAAAAACCGCTGGCCGCTAGAACTGCCAGAAGACGCCACGGAAAAGCCCCACATGCAAGTAACACACGCACACGCTAAAAAACGCTTCAGGCACACCCCCAAAATACTGATAAACCCTAACGCCACGCCACGCCAGACAAACTGTGCAACTTGCTCCTGGTCGTTAACTAAGTTAAATTGCATTTAACCCTATATAAATAATTTTATTATGAGTGGTTTTCTCATGATTTTATGCTCTTGCTTTTGTGTGTCATTCATAGGAAGAGTGGGGTACGTATTTTTAAAAGGGGAAAAATGTCGTCGATTGCGGAAGGTGCAAACCTTATATAGAGGGGTCTTTGCATTCTACCTTTTTTCGGTCTTCCAGATATATTTCTTTCAAAAGTGTGAGACAAGTCGGGATAACGTATAGAATCGGTCTGTTTAGACCTACGTAAGTTGTTTATGTAGGTTTTATATTTTTCCTTAGGCCGTCCCCTTTTTTTCTCTGTTTTCCGTCGGAATGCGTTTACCGTGAGTTGGTCTGTCGGATTGAATATTAAAGGCTGGTTTTCACTAGCGACGGAGTCGGATTCGTAAGAGCGCTTATGACACTGTGAAAATCAAAGATCGGAGTCGTAATGTCGACGGAATCGGAGTCAGAAGAATCAGAACATTCGCATTTTCTTCCGACTCCGTCGCTTCTGATCCAGTGAAAACTAAATTGTCGGAGTTGGAAGAAGAAGCGGAAGAACCAACCAATCACAATGCTTGGAATCGAGTATATTCATTGGTTTATTCTTCCGCTTCTGCTTCCGAGTTTTCACTGGATCGTAAGCGACGGAGTCATAACTGGAATCGGTATTCTGCTTCCGACTCCGATAGTTTGATTTTCACTAGATCGTATCGCTCTGCGCTTCTGATTACGACTCCGACTCCGTCGCTAGTGAAAACCAACAATTCAGAAGCAATCCTTTACAAAAATGGCAGTTTCAAGCTACAGAAAGAGTCGAATGGCATGGGGCTGAAACGGGTAGCGCCGGAGTCAATGTTAACCCTTTGACTCCAAGGCGTGATCAGAATGCAAATTCTCTTAACAATTTCAATGTACTGTCAAGGAGACAGATATTGAGAATGAAGATTATTATCAGCCCGGGAATATTACCTTGATAAAACACCAAATTCTCATGACCATCTAGGAACGAAGTCTATGGTAATAGTTTGGAGAATAAACTTTTAGATCTTGAGAGTAAAAGGGGTAATATATTTTCCTCATTTTTAATTCCCCCCCCCCCCCCCCCCCGCTTCACAGAAACCCTCTACTGTGGAGCAGTATCACGTTTATTCTGAGGTTGAAGTTGAAAATGGAAATTTGTATAGGCAAAACTAATGTTTATATTTTGATTTTTTACTGAGTTATTACCTTCTCGTATCTTTTGTTTTGACAATTAAAAAATATGGGTCGCTCGAACGTAACGACGGTAAACCGATCGAGAAAACTTGAAACGAAGGCTTTAATCTCGTTGATTCCCCTCTCCCAACCCGCCGCTCCGCTGTTCGTCCAATTTGGGTGAAAGTCAACGATGGTCACAATTAATTCATAAAGCTAATTGTTATAATGTGTTTTTTTTTTCGCCCAACAGTTTTTTCTTTGTTCCATCCTTTGCAGACCACCTCCGAACCTCGCAAGAGCAGCAGGCACCGATGTAGCTCCGTGTAATCCAAACCAACCCGGTACTAAGATCGCTAGGTATTTAGTGTGTGACTGTAATACGTACAGAGCTTTGGAATGTAATCTAACAAACGGTAATAACCCCAAATCAACCTGTACGGGTATTCTTCGTTTTAAGTCACGTAATCAGCGGCCATTTGTTTAGTTTCAGTAATGTTTTTTAAGGACGGTACCTCCTATTGTTATTGCGCATACGTTCTGCACATCACGAGATACTCTGGTTTCCTAGCAATGGGTGGTGCTTACTAATACACTATTTTGCGCGGTTTAAACTATGCATATAAAGCAGAACTTAGCAAGTGCTATTGGTATTCAAAAAGAGATAAGAGATAATCACCCTTCAATTTGGAAAAGGACGCCATACACTCCTTTTTATTTTAAAGCGTTGTTACCCCCAATTTTCATTTTGGATTTAAATAAAACCTGTTAAGATCTCTTTTCCCGCATATTTATAAGCCACGCAAAAATACACGCCGTCCTTAACAGAAACAAAAGACAACTTCTACTTCTTCTTTATTAATCTTCAACACTTTCGTATCCAGAAGAGACAAAACTTAGATTTAAAATTAGATTTAAAAAAATGCACATAAATATTTAAAATACTAATATACAGAAAATAAATAAAATAAATTAATTAAATTAAATGTCAGATATAAATATATAGATAAACAGTTAACATACTAATACTAGTATACACAAAAAAGTAAAATGGATTTAAAAACCTAAATGATAAAACTCAGTTCGAGTTTGGTCAAGGTATTACCAATTCAGACGCTTTAAACTTTCACAGAAAGCAGGATAACTTAGTGATCTAACTACTTAACTACGACTGGTATAAACAATTCCAGTCTCTTATTGTTCTTAGGAAAAAGTTGTATCACAACGAGCCCTAGGTTGAATAAATGAATTAACTGAAAACCTTCTAGTAGATCGTACTGAATGTTGAAAATATTTAGGAAGGGGCAACGCAATGTGTTTCTTCATTGCTAAAATGTCTGTAGACGATGTCTTTTTCGCCTTGCTTCCAAAGGATCTAGTGACAATGATTTCTGCAACACTTGAGTATAGGTCATAGTTCCGCTTTATAAATCGAACTGCTCGACGTTGAACTGCTTCAATCTTAGACTAATCTTGTCCACTTGGTCTTGCCTATGAGGTTCCCACACCGCTGTAACGTTCACACAGCAATAGAGTTCTATTCTCGTAAGACTTAAGATACTTGGTTCTCTGCCTTGGCTACTTTGTCCTTGTTAAAGTAAAAAAAGTACCCACTGTAACGTCACGAGAAAGAAAAGAGTACCATACGTACATATTTAATGTCAACTCAACCGAGTTCCAGATGAAACCATTTTCAGCTTTTGACGAGTCAATTCCGACACAAGCAACAGAGAGCCGAAGAATTGCTTGCTTGGGTGCAAGTCTGCGACCGACTTCCTGGATGCATGTCAAGATAAAACAAGTACCCGTAGCTCTTTAATACAGTGGTTGACGGGTCTATCGTAAATTTAATGTCGCAAATATTGTGAAATTAATCATCAAAGGACTACGATCCACAACAAACGTGACTGTCAGAAGGAGGATATTGGACTACACTTCTCGTTTCTAAGCCAATAACAAGAAACTTAAGGGCGTTTACTTTGTGACATCATAATGTGACGGCACTTGTGTCCACCTTATTAGATGCCCGCCAAATTTTGACATCCAACCGGAAGCGTCCCTTAGACTCGAAGGCCTGTTTCAAACGTCGAACTTTACATGTGCCGAATCTAATGCAAATGAGAAAAATCTATTGTTTTCGTTCATTTGCATTAGATTCGGCACATGTAAAATGCGACTTTTAAAACGGGCCTAAGCCTTTGCAACCTATTTTTAAAAAGGTTAAGGGTAAAGATTAGTGTTATTTTTAGCTTAGGGTAAATGCGGCTGTTTATCCTTACTTGACAGGCAACTTTTGGGAATTTGGGGGACACTTGTGGCGTTGTCTGTATTCCAAGACACGAGTAATATTGAATTTGAGGAGAAGAGAGTGAGGGGACACTTGGATCGTGACGATTATTGAAATCCGAGTACAAATTTGGACATGCGTAGCTCATATGGAAACAACAGCGAACAGACTTCTTTAGTTTGCGTAGCCTGCGAACCAACCTCGAATCCAGGCTCTCTCTCTTCCTCTCCCTTGGTTTGCGCAACTCGGCTTCGATCTCAGCAAGATATCGGGACCT
>OX421449.1:11908321-11928321 GCA_949126865.1 Montipora capitata | reverse complement strand
GCTTCAACGCCGCACCTCCTAATTCAGTTCCTGGAAAGTTACACTCGTTTTTAGAAGTTAGACAAGCCGACACAGACGAAAGAGATTAATTGCAATGTTTTTTTTGTTTTTTTTTTCGTTACCGTCGCGTCACAGATCTAAAACTCCGTATTATTTCCCGTTATAACCCCAAGTCGTTTCGGAATGGAAAGTGTGTATCAACATTGCGGAATAAAATTGGCATGAATTGTGGGGTTGTTTTGGAAGAAAGTTTCAAATGTCTCGTCATGTTCCCACGTCCGCTACACAACCTGAAATTTGGTCAATTCACGTCGTTGTCAGGACGAGAACAGCAAAGAAATGAACCAAAATGAAAAAGGCACGTGCAGGACGCGCAGAGTTTGTGGGTGTTTTCCATTTACCAAGAAATTCCGGAAATTCCGGTTGGGATGTAAATGGGACGCACGTTTTTGGTTCGTTCCACTGGAAAATTTCCGGAATAAATGGAACTTCTGAAAAGGTAGTCCTGTTTTCCCGTTGGAAACTTTCCGATGGAAATGTGTGTTCCATTTACAACTTTTGAAAGGTCTTACCACTTAGCTTCCAGGCTATTCACGGCCGCATGTTTAAAATTTTGGCGCGTAAAATCGCAATCACTTGGCGGCGAATGGACCTGAGTTAAATGGAACACGTTTTTCACCCGCCCGCCCACCCGCGGGTAAACGGCGGGAGTAACTATGACTCTCTTCCAAGAGAGTTGTGTTTGTGTTTCCTCCCGGGCCTACCCTCGTAGATTAACAGGCGAACCCGGCTAAGTTCCGGGGGAGGCCAGGCGTCTCTAAACCTGCTGCTGGAAACCGATAGTCGTGCAGACGACTGTCGGCGGAACGTGGCTTCACGGTTAGGGTCCCTGCGGCAATTCCTTTCCGTGTGACCATAGGGCCCTCGTGGAACACTGCCTACATTCGGGCGTGGGAAGCGAGGAGCGTGACGGCATTATAGGCTACCTCGCCGCGGGGACGAGCTTCCCGCGGCAACCGGCCCGCACATGGTCTGTGATGAGCCTACCGGGAACAGGCTGCGGGCCGGAATGGCGGAGCCCTGGCCTACAGGGCAAACTCTCCGGGGCCCCCCGTCGGTAAGCTCCCCCCGGAGAGCTGTGAACAACTGCAGTCCTTTGCCGGGCCCTTCACGAAAGTGTTATGCGGTTGTAAGCCCGAAGTGTCCCGCCTCAGGGACGGTACGGTCGGCGGGCTGTGGGAGCGAGCAGTGAGGACACGGGGGAAATGTTCGCTGGCGGGGGCAGTGCTGCCCTGGAGCGGTAGCCTAGTCCTGTTTTCCCGTTGGAAACTTTCCGATGGAAATGTGTGTTCCATTTACAACTTTTGAAAGATCTTACCACTTAGCTTCCAGGCTATTCACGGCCGCATTTTTAAAATTTTGGCGCGTAAAATCGCAATCACTTGGCGGCGAATGGACCTGAGTTAAATGGAACACGTTTTTCACCCGATGGAAATTTCCATCGAAATTTCCGAAAATTTTTTGTAAATGGAAAACGCCCTGTGTTTTTTCTCATTAGAGCCTTTTGTTTCGTGGTGTTCTCGTCGCCGTCGTAGTCGTCTTTGCGTAGTGTTGGAGTTGTAGGCGCCTGGGGCCCGTTTCTCGAAAGTCCCGAAACTTGACGGGCCATTTTCGGGTGTCACAATTCCCTTTGTATCTCAAGAACGGAGAGGATTCAAGTCGTCAAATCTCACAGTAATTTTTCTTTTTTTTACATTGAAAACATGTTAAAAGATCGGCTTTCCAAAACAAGCGGTTGGTAGTTTCACAAATGGCTTTTCGGGCCCGAGACGTTTTCGGGACTTTCGAGAAACGGGTCCCTGGTCATGGGCTCCTGCTGTTGTATTTTAATTGAGTCCCTCCATTCCATGCTTTCCCAAGTCCTACTCTGGTCAGGAGCCCATCAACCGGAGCGTGCAACTTACCTATTTTCGTGCAACGGCGTTTTCACAAGTAAGGTTATTTTTAGATTGAATTTCCCGCTAATGAGACTCCCACAGGAGCCCGATGACCAATTACAAGAAATTAAGCTGACGTCATAGGGTCACCGAACCGGAACTGCCTTTTTTTATTTGACCTAATTCGCGGGAAGGGCTACTCTAAAAATAAAGCTACTTGTGAAAACACCGTTTCACAGACGCTGTATGGAAGTTGCACGCTCCAGATGGGCTCCTGCTCTGGTCTAAAACGTTTGTTGAGTCCTCCATTTTAGCGCAAAGTTCTAATCTAAAATCCATATACAGTCTTCCGAGTATTTCGAGACCCCGGTAAGCTTGCCATTCCGTATTGCGAGGTACTTCTTTCCGAAGTTTGCAAACAACACCACAGCACGGCGACCGTCAGTAGACTGGTCATCAGCTTTTAGGATCCATTCCTCCGCGCCATAATGCTGAGCCTTGGTATAGATATAATCCCCGTTGGGGTCGTAACCTGTTAAATGCAACATGGAAAGCACCAAGGTGAGATTCTTAGAAGTTAACACAACTTTACAGTTAGCAATTCACTGTTTGTATCCGGGGACGAAGAATCCACAAGCTAAATCGGGTCCGGTAAAAATTGACCATGCCTTTCTGGCAAACTCACGGTGTTGTCGGAAATGTCGAGACTTAGGGCGTGTTCGATTGACCCTATTCCGGAATAAGAATACATGGAGTGGTGATTAAAACGATACGTTTGGCGCGTTTCAAAGCAGCAAGGATAATAAAAATATGTTTAAAATAGCATTTTAGCAGATGTTTGACAATTTTAATGCGAATCTCCGTAAAAACGAAGGATTTCTAACTTAAATTCCATGTATTCTTATTCCGGAATACGGTCAATCGAACGCACCCTTAGTTTCAAAAAGGCCAGCTCTCTCGGAATCAAAGGTGAACCATCAGTGAACTCGTGAATGCTAACGATATGTTATGCGAATTGAAGGGATTCTAGAATACCCGGCCACTATTGTATTCTCGTGGCGGCATCCTTTGAACAACGAGGCATCAATAGAAGCTAATCACATGCAAATTAAGTGGACGGATATTCTAACCAACATGACGGAGTTGATTAAGGGTGCGTTCGATTGACCCTGTTCCGGAATAAGAATACGTGGAGTGATGATTTAAAAGTGTATGTTTGGCGTTTCGAAGCAACAAGGATAATAAAGATATGTTTAAAATAGCATTTAAGCGGAAGTTTGACAATTTTAATGTGAATCTCCGTAAAAGCGAAGGATTTCAAACTTCTATTCGACGTATTCCTATTCCGGAATACGGTCAATCGAACGCGCCCTAGGAGTTACCCTAATATTTTTTTACGCGAGAAGGTACGGGTTTTTCTTTATTCTTAAAAATCAAAAACATTTTTCTTGGAGCAACTTTGGTCTTAAAATGCACTGCCGAAAGTTAATATAGGAGCGAGTTTCTCGCTTTTACTTCAAACTCGACCCCACATTTTGGAAAAACTATCAAACGATGGATCTGTGGAGTAATTGGCCCCATACAAACTGGTTTTACTCGTTCATTGCGCTTTGCGCCTCCACGAATTGAAAACATATTGCGAGTGGTAGCTTAACAACTACGATTCTTAACCGAAGAAACCTTTTCTTACCTAAATATCCGTTGGTCGCATAATTTTTGAAGAAGTGGATCTCACTCTTAGGTTGTCCTTCTTCAACCCAGTAACTCGTGTCTTCAGCTGTGTCTCTCAGGACCAAGGTACTGCGGCTGCCACTCGCAGGGTGAAACTTCACTTGGCCTGCAAATTTGGGAAAAAGGGAAAAGAGTTTTAGCAAAACAAATAATCTTGTTAAACACGACCGACACGGTATATTTCAAATGACGATTCTTGGTGCACTGAAAACCAGAGGATTAAACCGGCCATATACTGATTGTAAAACGGAGGAGCCAATTAGCTGTTCCGTTTAAATATATACTGTATATAAAAGGTGTAGAGTGAGGACTTGTTTTAGCTTAGTTATACATCTCTCGCAACGTCTCAGTTGGTGCTCCCAGGAGCTTTTTGTTATAGGGACGATATCGTCGATTTCACCCATTGTCATTAATGTGCCAACCAGAGCCCCATTGGCTGTCGAAACAAAATGTCTTTTGTTCCTGTGGTTGGCAAATTTGAATAACAAGAGCAATGTTTGTAAACAGATATCTCCCCGATATGAGTGTCACTGTTTCCTCAGAAACCGAACACACTACTCAACCTCGTTCCCAGGGTCTTTCCCTCTGATGTGGGGAGATGAAAGGCACTGGGAACGAGGTTGAACACTACTAATTTGTCTCAACGTCGTTCGCTCTTTTCTAGCCGTTCTGCTTCATATGGCAATGGCATCAAACCAGCCCAATGAGATCCAATGAAGATAGAAGTTTTAAAGAGGTTACAGTAAAGATTAACTGAATATTTCTTGGTGAGAGATTTCCTTAAAGATTCTGTATTAAGTCCTCCGTGGTCTTTAAACTCTACTTTACCTGACTCTGCCAGAAATTGGCCTGTCAGTTTGTGTAAGAACGCTCTTCCAGGTTTCTTTTGGATGTCCACCTTCGGAACTGACGCAGCGTCAGCTTCTTTTGGCATTTCCGACTTGCTCAGTTTTATTGCAGTCTCCGGCACATCCGAATCCAGAGCGTTAACAATCTCCTTCGCAAGGGATGTAAGAGAATTGTCAAACACAGTCCCCTCTCTATTGAAAGATGATAACAGAGTCTTAGCAGAACAACTGGATCATAAACTCTTCTTAACACACACGGCCGGAGCTTATATTCCCTCCTGCAGCAGAAGGCGAATTAAGGCCCCGTCCTCACGCATCACGAATTGTGTATCCCGGGAGTTAAAACTGACGGAGGTAACTTGCTAGTAAGCTCTCCAAAGCGAGGCGGGACCGCCGGTTCTTCGATTACAGAGGATAGCCAGTTGTTGAAATTTTTGCATTATTTTGCCACAATAAAGATGACGTGATATCAAAGTAATGATACCTATGAGCAAAGTTTATTTTTTCATCATTTTGCCCACGCATTAATTTGATTAAGAAGAATGCGGATAGTAAAATCTTGACCGATCGATGAAAGACTGACAAGCTGACGTAACAACTTTCGGAATGGCGAAGAGCCTGCTGGTTTGGCGCATGTTTTTACCAGCTGAAAAATTAGCTAATATCAAAAATACCATAATACACTATGTTTATCCCTCTATGGCCCGGTTGTTCAAAAGCCGATCAACGTCAATCCGAGATTAAAAGTTAACCAAGGAGTTTATTTCTCTTCTCCCAAATGCTGTTCAACGCTGATATTTGGCAAAACTTCACATTAGAAGTAGTCAATCTTGAAAAACAAAACTAAGCAAAAGAAACTTTCACCAAAAAGTTGAAAACGTAAAACAAAACTTTACGCTAATCCTGGATTAACTTAACCGGCTTTCGAACAACCGGGTCCAGAATTTTGCATAAGCATTAATTTCCAGTTTCTCTTGGGACTATTTTAAGTCCCAAGAGAAAATAAAACAACGCTTGTGCAAAGTTTCAGGGGGACTAACAGAATATTATGATATTTTTTAAATTGGCTTATTAAACGGCCTGTGTTATGTTTCCGAAACGTAAAAGGAATTTTCGAAAATATGCTATCCTTAAAGACTTTTATGCTTTATGCGAAGATCTTCGTCGTTAATCAATGGTTGGCAATCTGTGATTGCCTTACGTCGCTGGCTGATGCAAACGCGTCCCTTCAGCTGGAGTAACGAGTTGCTTTTCTACCTAAAGTCGATCCATAACAGACCAGCAGTGATGATACCCAGCCATCCTTGTGCTTTAAAGCCCTTTTCACACATAACGGGGACAATGGATTTTGACTGGGCGTCTGCGTAGTTCAGTTCCTTTTTGCAATTCCTGGAACCCTAAAAGCAAAGTTAACGGAACAATCCAGTAAATGTTGCGTTGTTTACATACATTATTCTCCGAAAAACAGGGAACAGCCTGTTTTTTTCAGAAGTGTAGCAGCTCTCGTAACCAGCTATTGTTTGATATTGTGAGCAGCTTCTATTGTTTTTAAGTTTAAGTCATTATTTCAATTGTTTAGTCGTAGCGAGCCAACCACGTTGCGAGAGCTGCTACATCACCCTTCTTTTTCCGAGATCACAAAATATTCACTAGTTTACGCTTCGTCACAGAGGTTGCAAATAGGTGTGGTTTTTTAGTTGCAACACCTTAAGCATTTAATCGATTCGGTTAATACATCACTTTACCCTATCGACAGTACCGCTGGCATTTTACTATGTATTAATTTCCCCACGGACAAAGAAAAACGAATTTTGTTTGGAAGGTTAAAAGTGGTCTAAAAAATTAGGGACCTTAAGATCTACGACGGCGACTTCAACGAAAACGTCACCACGAAATATCACTTTGCTTTATGATAATTATTTCGCGGTTATTCTGTGTCGTTCACTTCTTACAATTTGGGCGAAGTATCCTACAAATAAATTGGTACGAGCAGTTACAAAGTGAAAATAGAGAATGAAAGATTCTCTTTTGCAAGCTCACGTTGTCGTCAAAACCTCAAATTTGGTGATTTCAAGTCGTCCTTACGCAGAGTACCGCAAGAATCGCAAGAATTCGTCCTAAGGTCCCTATTACCGAGTAAAAAGCAACGATCGCTCACCGTATAATCACTTGTCATAAAGCAGCAAATGACAGCAGCGTTATCCACTCCACGAGCCATGCTTAAAACAAACAAAACGAGGGTTAGACCTTGATTACGAATGAGACGAGAGCTGGATTAACTTGAACAAAGCGGAAATGTCAAGTGGACTGAAGCGAAGTCGATGACGAAAGCCCTGTAGTAATGACACCAGATAACGATAGGATTACGATAACGATAGGAGTTCTAGCGATAGAATTGGGTAAATGAATGAACGGACGGCGAATCCCTGAAAACTAGTATCTGCAATGTTATTTTCTTTTTTTGCCAATAGTTTAATTAGGTGAAAACTGTTTGTGTCTTTCTGCCATCTAAACCCACCTGTCATTTATGTTTCCTGAAATACCGTCGTGTATATCCATCCAAGCGTTGATGCCGAGGCGACGTAATCCTCCGTAAACTTTTTCCACCAAGTTTTGGACGTTCCATTGGTAGGACAACATCACGTGATGTGTCGCCATGGCTACCTTCAGCGATATCAAGCAGTGCTTGAGCAGAATTTAACGGAAAGCTAGTGAATGGGACAAGCTCCGATCAAGAAGATGATTTAAAGACGGTGCCTACTAATTCAAAGCTATTTTTGCCCCAGTTTATGACTATGCAGGAATTGTAGATCTTAACAAGTGTTATTGAAATCCAAAAAGAAAATTGGGGGTAACCACACATCTTTCAAAGATAATTGATGAATAATATTTGTAAAAAACTAAAAAATACAAAGCAATGTATGGGGTCCTTTCTCAAATTGAAGCTTAACTATCTTTCAAAAATGCATGGTTACCCCTAGTTTTCTTTTTGGATACAGAGAGTACTTACTAAGAACTACTTCCTCCGGATAGTTATAAACCGCGCAAAAATATCACAGTATTAGTAAGCATCACCGACAGGAAACCTGAGTATCTCGAGATGCGCAGAACGTATGCGCAACAACAATAGTAGGCACCGTCCTTAAAGCATTGATTATTTATTCTGATGCGAAAACTATCGTTCTGTGTATCAGTCAAATAAACTTAACGCGATTCCGAAAGTTGTCACTTGCAGTTTGTCTGGTCAACATATTCTTGAATACTGTAGTTTTTGTAGCTTAAAAGCAAATAACAATTTGACAGTTTCTAACCCTTTAATGTGTTTAGCGGGAGAAATATGACAACCCAGCAGCAACGAAGCTTTCTTTCGATACTTATAACGCTATATGTTTGGGAAATATAGCAAGACATATTGTTGTAAAATTGTAGCCTTTATTTAAAGCAATACGTGCACGCTCTGTGGGCCTATTTTCAAGTTTGATTTAAAAACCTGGGACATGATGCTGAGCGTATGATACATTATCCGCTTTCTGAGACCCAAATGTTTTTACATTTAAAAAACTTCAGAGTTACATTATGTAGTATCCGCTTGAAATCAAGTCCAAATATGCGCTTTGATTGTCACAGAATAATAATGATTTGAATCATTTGAGAAGTCAAAAATGCTTTTCTAAGATTGCCAATCTCAGAAAATATATTAATTTGCAAATCGATGCGTAAACTCATTTAAAATGCAAACAACATAAATGACTCAGAAATGAGTTTGTTGCAATAGTGCATGAATCCGAAAGGTTTTACAGGCTAAAAGAATTCTAGGTAACCAAGAACTACTACCTAATACACTCAATCCTTGTCCTTCTCGATTCACAAATGATCGTCTTGTTCATAGGAGATACTAAATTGCAAATGTGACTAGAGTTCTTTGCTATGGGAACAAACGTAAATATCAGGTAAACTAACATATATAAAAGAATTCTGGGCGAAGTTACCTTCGTTTCTTGTCTTCTGAGAAATCTTCAGGCGGATTCCTAAGAATGATACCAGTGCCTTTTATTTGAGTTAAAATGATCTCTTACTTTCACAGCGGACCGTAACCGTGTTTGGTTTAAAACGTCGAACGTCTTTTTTCATGCAAAACATATTAAACATGTGACTTAATAAGTGGAAAAACTCATGCGTGAAAAATTCAGCTACAGATATAATAGACGAGCATCAAAACAAAAAAAGACAAAGATCTCCCGAAATTTTTTTTAGTAGAAAAGGAGTCGAGGAGATTGTATTTGGGAAAGTGTAGTTCGCGTCAATTATCAATGAACTATTATGTCTTTTCACGTCATGTATTTCTGAGATGTGCTTGATGGAACTCGGTAGCTCGATGGAAGAGCAATTAGCGAATTGCTTTGGTTTATGATTACTTCACTCATTGATTGGTTCAAAGTTCTTGCGCCATTTTTTCAACCAATCAGAAGTGAAACCAAAACCAATCGTGGCTAGCGCGTGCACATTTTCCCGCGCTTTGTATCGACTACGTGTAATTACTTTAAGTTTTGATTTGTTTACCAAATTGTCTCCGTTCTTTTAGATTGGCCAAAGTAATTACTTTGGTTTTGGTTTTACGACACTCCTTTGAAAACTGCTCTATGATCGAGTCCTGTGTTTCTTCCTGGCTTCTTTGCTTGGCTTTTAAGCTGCTTCCTTAACTCCGATTTTTCTGAGCTGAGCAAATCACTTTATACCCCGAACCCCAGTTCGAATATTTAATCCTCTCACATGGGTGATGATGTCACCCCTGGCGTTTCTGATACTTATGACTGACGAATTCTTCATTTGGCATTTCATTACGTGCATGAAAAGGAAGCTCGTCAACTCTGCGTCTAAACAACGAAATGGGGCTCAAGGAAGTTGGGGTGAATTCAGAACGATTGCGCATGCTCAAAGGTCGTGCGCTACGTACGTGCTTACGTACGTGCCAGACCTCTTCTCGCCAATCTACTTCCAGCATTCTCAAGTCGTTCTCGCCCCTGAATTCGCGATTATCCTGAATTGCCAATTTGCTTTGAATTCACTAAAAATCATATCCGTGGGTTGAATTCTATTCCGCTTTACCACTGAAGATCAAGACACCGCCTTTCTAAAAAACATTTTTTTTAAGTCTACCATAGTTAACTGACCTCGATTAGCTCTAACTTGAGACTGCGATATGGTCACGTGATACCGGTCCGCGGATACCTTGTTTAGGCAGGTGTCAATTCACCACAACATGGCTGTCCAATATCAAAGATGTACGGTGACCAAAACCAAATTTTCTCGAACAGGCCTCCGTGTTCAAAAGGTGTCAAAACGCTATCCACCGGGTAAATCACTATCGAGCCGATAAACAATAGCAAAACCGAGTTATCCAGCGGATAGTGACTTTATCCAGGGGATAGAGCTTTCCACCCTTCGAACAACTAGGGCCAGATGGGTTACCATATTTGCTTACCCATGGTGCTCCGCGCACGCGCCAGCAGCGTTGTCACGGAAAATAATCCTTTTTCGGACTTTGCGTTTTTTTGACACAGAAGAATCCATTGATCCGAGATCAGAAATCCGTTTTTGGATTTTCCCAAAAAAACGCACCCTAATGCATTCAGCACTGGATGTCTCTCAGCCCGCGTTTCACACAATAATAATTCAAAAAGCTCAAAAGAATAAAATGTTCCCACATTTATTTAAATATTTTCGTAAGTTAACTCTGCAATACTAATCCATGAGAATTTATACAACTCCTTCATTATTGTATGACGACAACCAAAACCGAAGCTACCCCAATTCGCACCCACTCCTTCCCAGTACTTTACCCCAGGAACCACCATTCAAATAAATGGTCCTACTATTATTTAAAATCTTTCAAAAGTCGGCAATACAAATTCATAGATTTAAAAAGCTTTCTTAATATTGTATGACGACAACCAAAACGGGAGCTACTCAAATTCACCTAGCCCTCCCTTGTACTTTACTCCACGATTCACCATTTATATAAATAGTACTACAGTAATTTAAATACTTCATAAGTCAGCGATACAAATTCATAGAGTTAAAAAGCTTTCTTATTATTGTATGACGACAACCAAAACCACACCTACTCCTCCCTGGTACTTCACTCCACGATTCGCCATTTATATAAATTGCACTACTATTATTTAAATACTTTGATAAGTTAAGTGCACGATAAAAATTCATTTAAAACGCTTTCTTGTTATTGTCTGACGACAGCGAAAACCGAAGCTACTCTAACTTACACCCACTCCTTGCCAGCAATATGAAGCAATTGAAAAACTACAACCCTGGACTATTTCTCGAGACATTTTAAATTTGTATGGGTTTAGGCCTAGTAATATGGGCAAAATTTTTCGTGCAACTTGTCGCGCAACAATGTTGCGTTGCAAGTTGAGATTGTTTGTTGCGCGTATTACCACTTTCTTGGGCAACAAATTTTCATGTTGCAAAAAGTAAAAGGGTCGTCTACGCGCACCAAACCATCTCAACTTGCAACGCAACATTGTTGCGTGACAAGTTGCCCGAAAAATGTTGCCCGTATTACTGGGCCTTAATGACAAGGAGAAGAGTGCAATTTGGGAATAATTTCACGCGCGTTTTATCCAAAATCAAATGATTTCATTTTGGACAAAACGCAAGTGAAATTATTCCCTAATTTCAGGAGTATACCATTTGATTAGCTATTAATATTCATGGTGACAAATTGCGTTCATAAGACGCCATTTTGGCACTGTAGGAAAAGTTGCCATGACAACATTGCAATTTCACAAGTGAAATCATAAATTAACGCTGAAATTTCGCGCACAAATTAAGGAGTAGTTGTCACCCATGTCATTACCAATACCTTGATTATTTCTAAAAATCTCTTTATAAAGTTAATTTACGCTTTATCATGGAATCTCCCCTCCCCACTCTAGGGCGAGCTTGGGATATTTTTGCTTGTTCGTGAACATGATCATGTTGGGTGAGATGGGCATTTTTTTTCCCGCCTGGTTTCTTTCACGAACCAAGCGACGAAGAAGGGGCTGCTCTTAATGCAGCTCGGGAACATAACCCAATGTTAGCAGGTCGGGAACATAACAACATAACCCGTGTTGGAGGAAAACACTTAGGAACTTTAAGATCTACGACGCCGACGTCGACAAAAATGTCACTTCAAAATATAAATTCATTTATTTATTTAACTTTGCCAGTCAAGCTGACAGAGTGCCACAACAGCTTGCGCCAATTACTGTGGCCCCTTCAAATTTGCGATATCGTAAGTCTCTAGCGATTATTCACCTCGTTCAAGTCGTTAAATGTGGGCGAAGTATCCTAAAAATAAATTGGTACGAGCGGTTTGAGAGTAAAACTAGAGAATGAAAGATTCACATTTGCACGCTCGCGTTGTCCCCAAAACCTCAAATTTGGTGATTTCACGTCGTTTTTGCGCAGAGTACCACACGATTAGGGACCGTTCATTTTTTATGAGAAAGGGGGGGCTGGTGGGATTTGGGGGGGGGGCCACTAAAAAAAAATTGGCTTGAAAGGGGGGGCCAGCCGAAAAAAAATGAAGGAAAAGGGGGGGCTGGCCGAAAAAATTAGATTAAAAATAGGATAAGAGATTTTACAAATTGAGGAAAAAATTGACCTCTTTTATTTATAACAAATATACTAAAACATTTCCAGGGTATTCAAGAAAACTTCTCAACAGCTTTTTATATATTTTATAATAACAGTGAACGTACCATAATAACAGTCTTGAATAGTAACAACTTTCTTTTCATTCATAAAAATGTTGTTGTCAAGCGCATATTAAACAAAGACCAATAATTTGAGTCCTGTAATTGGAACTGACCTCGTTACCAAGGCTTTTTCTGAGAAATTTAATGGGAGGGGCATCAAACTACTACAAGGTGTCCAATTCATCATTTTCGACGTTCCCTTTGATCTCGTCGTCGCTATCTTCGTCTTCTTCTCCCTCCTGTTCTTCTTCGTTGTCTTCCCCTTCTTCCTCTTCTTCGTCGTTTTCTTCTTCATCTTTGTTCGTGTCTCCGACGTTTGAGCTATAATCTTCAGGATGCAGGAAACAATACATCCTGTTTCTTACTTCTGGCTTAAGGTTGGTAATCAGCCTGCTTTCTGCCGCGTTGCTGAAGTAGTTCGATTGCAGTAGGTGAGCGATGAATGCTGCATCCCGTGTTAGCAACACTGCTGCTACATCTTCAACGTTTATGCATGCTTCCGGGATTGTCAGGGAGGGAGGATAAAGAAGACAACTGGGAAGCTCTTTTGCAAGGGGATTTGCAACGCAGATATGATACACGCGTCGGACGTTGTTTTCAAACCGTTTGCGTTTTCTGCTCTTTGATTTCCTACGGTTTTCTTTTAATTTTCTTTTTTTTGACGCATAGTTTCCTGTGAGGCCCTTGAAGATCTGGTCGAAGGTCTCCTTCTTTTTTTCGAGGTTTTCTAATTCCCCTGAAACATTTAGCAGCTTTGTTTCAATCCTAGCGATGTGCTCCACATTGAAGTCATGGTGGAATTTCTTGTCATGATTCAAGGTAATGCCATTCGCCTGGAAGAGCATGGAGTCATGATCACTGAGAATTTTTACCAGCCCTTTCAGTTTCTCAACAGCCTCTTTGTGTTCTTTTATAACGTAGTTCAGTCTCCGTCCATCACTTGGTCTTAACTGGTACTCTGGTTGTAGCAGTTCTCCTAACCTCTCCGAGCAACCATCTGCCCTTTGAAAAGCGGCCTCCTCTGACATCAAAAGATCAAACTGCCTGGATCGTTCAGCAGTGAATCGCTTTTTAAAGGATTCGTCGCTTTCACCATCCTTTCGCATCTTGGTGTGAGCTTCCTTCATGATGGACATGTAGTAAAGCGATCTTTTTCCTTTTGGATTAGGAATGAAACCAAGACTTGCTTTCTGGAGTCTCTTTGGGATGATCATCATTGAAGAGCTTATTACCTACAAGAAAAATAGCAATCTTCCTTAAAAATAACGTAACAGTTTTTTTTTTTACCAATGTAACAGTTAATCTTGTTTTATATTACCGAGTATCTTCGTAGGAAATTATATGTTTGCATACATGCCAATGTCCGCACATATAGGGCTGATTACATTGCATGTAAATATAACAATAACATGCTACTTTATAGTACCACTTACAGTCACGTCTTCTTCTAAAGGTCTAGATTCATCAGTTGCTTCTTGTAACAAGCCTTGCTTCTTATGGCTTTGAAGAGTTCCTTTGGAATGCCATCTACTCCAACAGGGGTCACAGAATTCTAAGAAGAAAAAAAAAATTCTTTTTTGGTAAATTTAATATTATAGAGCATTCACTCGTGTTTTATTACTAGTGATAAACGGTGCACAAGTAACACCTCAAAGCAGACATCTGTCAATGCCACCCGGAGTCACTGCTTTGCTTTCTATGACCATTTTAATGTACACAACAGTTGACATGTAAAATGAATTATTAGCCCGCATCTTAAATATTCTAAAAACAGCAGTTATAGTTCTAGAATTCTTGGTCGGTGTGTTTCGAGAAAGAATATCGAGAAGGGCAATTACAAATACAAATTACGTTCTTACTTATGTCACAGCTGTTACAAAGATGAATGGCGATTGCATTACTGCAAGACTGGCACGTGCGCGACTGGAGTGCTTGTACGTGATGTGCCTTTAACGCTCCCTGTGAAAATTGAGAAGAATAAAAGGGAAATTAGTAAAGCGAAACTGAATTTATTAGACAATTTTTTTAAACTGAATTTTGTTATAATTACAAAGTAACTGTTAATAATAGTATTTTTTATGCTTGTGGAAGTTGAAGTCGTTATCAATTATTCATGTTTGTATCAACCAATGCCTCGTCACAGAGGCTGTCACGGACTTACTAGCACCAACTATTAAAATTTACCTTTGAGTGGAAGATTCCATTGCAGGATTCACAATACTTCAGCTGGCACTCCCTGCAGTAGAAGGTGGACTCTTCTTTTTCACACTGATCACAAAGTCTGTGAATCGCATTAAATGATCTGTTAGCAAAACATCAAAAATACAAATACATCAAATGCAGTAACAAGGTACAACAAAATCCCATATGAAATACCTTACCTCCAGTCCATTCTTGAATTTATACTTGTCTTTCAGCGTCCTTTCTGAGTTTCTTTTGCCAAATGACTCTTGAGTTGCTCCGAAAAGGTCAAGCACGTGTTGTCGACTCTTGAAGTGTCTATTACTATATATATTACCAAAACAAACAGAGCCCTTTGTCATTGTTCATTGTCGATTGTCTGCATTTCCGGAGGCCGCATTCCTAGTGCCCAGCGGAATGAGGCGCGCTGGAAATCCAAAATGGCGGAGAAACGTTGCGATGACTTTCAAGTTGGACAAGAAAGATCGTGGACTCAAAGACGATCGGAGATTCGAAAGGACAGTAAAGTTAGAGAAAATGTAAGGATTTCTTTGCAGACACTGAATGTGACCGAGGTCGCGAAACGTCTTGCTGGCATTGCAAGGGACAGGGGAAATAAGCTCCGTAGAAAAGTGGCTGGAATGATCCATGTGCTTGATGAGCTTACAGCACTTGACGATTCCTGTCCTGCGAAATATAAGGGAATCTTACATTTTCAAGAAGCATATGACCTGTTTTGCGGTGCATTTGAACCCGAGTTGGCCGTTCCGGACCGAAACAATTTCAGAGATGAACTGCTCTCCACGGAAATAGGACTACCTGTGACATTTTTCACGTGGGAAAATAACAGCTACATTGTTCTCAATCCAGAAAGCTGGAACATTGTAAGGTTGATAGATGTTCTCTGTGGGCAAAGTAACGACAAACTCTCAAGTGGCAGGTTTCAATTGGACGCAGAATCGTTGCATGCTATCTTGGACTCTATGGAAACAGAGTATGACAAATCAGTTTTGCGTGCCATTTTTGCCGCTACGTCTTCACGCTCTGAGCTCTATGAGTTAGGTTTGAAACCCGATGCTGCCATTAAAAATTTGGAAAGAGTGCTAGCAGTATCCAAGGAAGTAGAAAATGCAGTATTTGCTGGGAAAGACATGACCGTTCTGGCATTGAAAGAGAAAGTAACGAAGCGAGAGAAACACATGGCAGAATTGAATTCTTCAATTGAGAAGCTGCGAGACATTCGAGCCAACAGCAGACACATCAAAACAATGGAGGAAAAGATAACAGTTTGCAGCGAAAGCCTTAAAAGTCTACAAGATATCCTAGAATGCAAAGACAAGTATTCTGAGCAAAAGTTCAATGCAGCTGCTCGAAGAAGGGCACAAAATTTAGTAAATGAAAACAGGCTGAGAAACAGAAAAGCTGGTGCTGGGGCAAAAAGAAAGCTTGACGAAATTGACGAGGACCTAATAGCAAAGGCCATTGAACAGAAAACCACAGTGCATGGAAGGAGACATGATATGGTGTTGTACTACCATAAGCGAGTGAAGAGAGATGACCTGTTAAACATTGCAAACTATAACCTTCTTGAACGTGGAAAGCAAATGATCAAGTCTGCAACTACAGTATACAACCGTGCCAAGCCCAAGAGGATGCGATCGCATCAAGCTAACAGGCACATAGGTAATTTTAGACTTTAATATGTGTATTTTATATATAAAGGCTTTATGTTTCAAATTTGCTAGATGATGATATACATTTGTACACAGAGAACAATCCATGGTAGCACAGAGATAGGGACCTTAATTTTTCAAATGTATTGATGTACATTTTAAATGTCTGATTCTTGGAAATGCACACCTTATTAGGGAAGGGGCTGTTTTGTTCAAAAAAGCCTCCAAAGACAGAAGAATCAGAGAATCTGCTAACTCACCATCAGAGGAAACTAGTGGACCTAGCAAAACATCACCTGTTTGCAGACCCTGTGGAAAACCACCAATATGCTGTCAATATTAGTATCGATGACAAGGCTTACATTCGCCCAGAAACATCAGGTAACATTATTTATATTTTAAAAGGTTGATATTTCTTTGCCAGAAAGTCTTCCTGATTTTTTTTTGCAGATATTAAGAGAAAAGAAAAAGACTGACTGAAATTTGGCAATCCTTAATTTTTCAAACAATTTTAATTTGCTCATTTTCTCATTTTTCTATAGTTGGAATGGATGGAACCAAGCACCAGTCTTTGTTTCAGCCTACTGAAGAAAGCGGGTTTAGCACTAGAGCTCTTCCTAGCCATGACTTTTGTGATGCTCGTTTGTATGTGACTCCCTCGGCATACCGGTTTATGTCTCATGAAGTAAAAGCAGTGGATGGTAAGTTACATATTAAATGACTTATTTTTATCACAAGGAAGTCAATAGGAAGTGCCATATAAATGAGTGGTTACAGTAAACATAAAAGGCTGTGCAAATTTAGTTTGCTTGCCTCCTTTATGTTTTTGTTGTTGTCTGGTTTTTTTTTTAGAAAAAGAACTCTTAATCAATGAATGACAGTATAAAAAAACCAAAATAATTTATACTATATAGCAGATCCAATGCTGTAATATAAAGATACTGATACTGATAATGCTACATTTACATACATAGTAATTATGCACAATGTAGACTATATGTTACAAAGTCTGTTCCACTGTTCTTTCTCCGTAGGCAAAGAGAACATGATTCTCAAAGATGACCATTCAGTGGTGACTGTCCGGCCAAAACACTATGTTGGAAGCAGTGGAAGTGTCTGGGCCTCAGAAAAAGTGTTTCTGCGTTGGGAACACCCACAACTGTACGAAATTGAGTGTTCAAAGTTTCATCCTTTACTGCGCAAATTCACTGCAATGGTGCGAGATTATCTAGTCTACTTCAGCGATAGTACTGAAAAAAGAGATGTGAGCTGTCTAACACAAAGTCCTGATTGCCGGTTTCGTGCCTATGAACTATCCAGAATAGAGCATGCTGTATCAGGGATTTTAACAGCAACTGTGAACTGGAATCAGTTCAGGAGCAAATTAAACCCCACACAGATTGCCACTGGCAATGAAATTGCTGATTGTCTTGATGATGTGAGGTCAGAATTTGAAATGCTTAAGGAAAGTTTGGCCAGTTTAACAACCACCAATGAAGCATTATGGCAGAAATATGAGCATGTCATTGAAAAGTGCAAGTGGTTACTCAAAGAGATGAAACAGAGAGGATTACCAGTTACTGTTCGCCCCCGTGTTTTGCTGCATACAGATAAAGGTCCTGGAGTGTCAGTGACTAACTATGAGGTTAAATTTCGAGATGCAGAGCTAGCAAGACTTTATGATGCGGACTGGCAAATGAGAGTTCACTATGCTGTCAACGATCCCTGCCCAGCTGAGAGGACCAATGCTTGCATAGGTTACTGAATGAATTGAACATTATTCATAGTTGTGAAGAATAGTAAATTTGTATATATATAAATTCCTTTTCTTAAATTACAGCTCTATAGTTCATACATGTACACAAATTATATCTGAATTTTATACCAGTTTTTAATATTGTCTGCAGTGAGAACTGTGCTAATTCATTTTTCAATATGAAACGCAGTTTGCTGAAGTTCAGTTTTTTTGAAATGTTTTGGACATTGACAGGTGATGCTGTTGCAGATGGTGGTTCTCTCCCCTTTAAACATTTTGATCCACTTACAGGAGTCAGTGAGGATGATCTTGAAAAGGTACTTTGCAATTGAGGATTGCTTTTCAAAGCACTATTGAAATTTATGCAAAGTTTTAAACTTTAAAAGACATGTTGAGGAAGAAAGTAAGGGTACATGTGCATGTATGATGTAACTCTCTGCTATGTAAAATAGATTTCAACTGAGGAGTTACAAACCCGAGAGGAACAGGCTGTCCAACAAAATGTATGGCTATGCTGTCAAGAGGTGTGTGATCGTGTTGATGAAGCACCAGGACCTCATGGATACATGTCAGCCCATGTGACACCCAGACCAGGTAACCCAGTTAACAGAATGTTCATAATTATGTAAACAGGGTATACTACAGATTCCTGATTTTGAAATCTGATTAATTGACAACATCTGAAAGATTTAAAACTTCGAGATCTAGTAATCTGCAAGATTTACTTCACAATATGAAAGTGAAAACATCCAAAAATGTTTGATTGAATAGATGTCTACATGTACATGTCTTCAAATAATTATTGCAGCTATACATGCTTAAAATGATCTTTTCTTTGGTATCAATAGATTATCAGTTTTTTCACAACACATCGTACCTGGTACAGTTCCACAATGCAGGAGCTAGGAAAGACTCTGTTCCAGGTCATAATTACTTCCAGAAAATAGAGAAGTTTATCAACGAACATTATGAGGAGGGTGAGAACTACAGGGAGTTTCTGAAGTTTTCTTGTGGAGTAAAGGTAGGACAAGTTTGTTCTTTTTGTTGTGAATGGACTGGACCACCTATAGGGAGATGCCCCAAACCATTTCCTGATCATGCCTGCCTTCCAAAGTACCACTACCTTCCTTATCAGCAGACCCCGAATGAGGGGCGTGATCCAGACGATTGGCAACCAAGAGTCCAGTTGAAAGAGGCGCATGCCAATGGTAGCGTAGTTTTGTCTGACCCAGAGAGCGTAGCTAGATTTGGAGACAAATCCATTGTGCAACCAAAGTTTGTGGTTGACTATCTTCAGCACCTTGAGGTCATGGAGTTCAAAAAAAAGAAGAGACTGGAGGAAAGGGCAAGGGAAAGTAGGGAGGCAAGAGAAAAGTCCTATGAAGATTATCATTGGGCTAATTTGTGTGAAGATGCCACCAAGCTAAAAAAGCTCCGTGTGCCAGAATTGAACAAATACTTAAAACATCATGGGCTATTAAAACAGCATCAGAAGAGCAACAAGAATGACAAAGTGAAGACAATTGTGGGACACTTCTTGCGAATGAATACTCTCAGAACTGGACAAGCCGAAGTGGGAGGCAGGAATGAATCAGGTCAACTAAACAGCAGTGATGAAAGCAGTGAGGGAGAGGAAACTGATGATGACTACAAGAGTGATGCCCCTGACTCTGAAGACGACTCAAATGATGTCGTTCTTGCTTTTATCGCCTCAGATGAGGAATACGCAGACGAGCGGCCAGCTACAACACGCTCAGGACGAGCTGTAACAAGAAGAGCAGAAATTGACTTTTCATTCTTTTGAGTGATTTGTTAAAAGAAGCTTTCTAGCTTTCAGGTTTCTTTCAATAAATTATGTGAAATGTAACAAAACGAAATTTTAATGCTTCAGTAACTTTTAATGCCATATGAATTTTGTATTTTTTTATTCAAGGGGGGGGGGGGGGGGGGTCCTTCCAAAAAATTACTCTGATGAGGGGGGGGGGGGGGGGGGGGGGCCAGGAGAAAAAAATCGGAAATTGGGGGGGGGGGGTCATACAATTTTCAAATTACACTCCTCCAAATTCCACCAGCCCCCCCTACCCCATAAAAAATTGAACGGTCCCTTATGT
>OX421449.1:11895862-11905862 GCA_949126865.1 Montipora capitata | reverse complement strand
CATGTACAGCAGCACAACCTAAATTCACTGAAAGCAAAACATCATGCTTTGCTTCTAATACAGCATTAGGTCCTACACTGAAGCTGTCATAAGTCAGGAGTCATCATGTTTTGTCAAGGATCAAGTCAAGTGAAGGATGATAAACCAGTTTATTACACCCATTTGGAAATCACTGGTGATCCTTGCAATCTGATTGGCCCCCAGAAGTGCGACTTATTCCCAAATCGCACTATTTTTTGCTCTAAATCGCACCATTTCCCCAGCCAATGAGAATGGGCCACTAAAACAAAACAACCAATCAGATTTCAAGGCTTGTTTAAGGTAACCATCAAATTGCAGGAAAATGAAAACAAAGAAAACCATGTGTGGCCAGTTTTGCAACTTTCATTCCCAACTGGATCAATTTAATATTGGCACTGACTAAAATTCTGTATTTTAGCAATTAAATAATTATTGTGTGATTTCTAAACAGCTTTGTGCCTTGCAATTTTGGTCTGAAATCATACCTGGTCAGAATTCCTTGACATTATGTGTTCACTTAAAACTCAACATTACCTGTCAGTACAAATAAACATTAGAGACAGACATGCAGCCACCAACAAGAATTCCCCAGCTAGAGTTTTCTTCCTTCCAATCCTCTCCATACAGAGCATTGTTAAAAATATTCCTGGAAAAATTAAATTGTTAATTGAGAAACAGGAAACAAGTTCACTCATCCGATATTATCACAGCAAATACAAGACAAAACTTCAAGGTTCTACAAATCACACCAATATTAATATATGGAGCATTGATCACAGTATTGCTACTTCTTTCATTCCTCATACTTCTTGCATATAGAAATCAATATAAGGTACTACGTTAATAGACCCTTACTTTGTACCGGTAATTCATTACATTACACATTATACATTTAACAAATCGAACGTGGTTCAGCGTTGTCTGTACTCTTATCGACAACGATATTCGTCATCAAAGTGGTCTCACTTATGTTGTGGACTCACAAGGCACACAACAAATTTTGACCACTGTGATGACGAATATTGTTGTCGATAAGAGTTCAGAGACTACTGAACCACATTTGATTTGTTTCTTACCACAATATCCAACACCAAAGAAAATGTCTATTTCACAGCGTGTGACACAAAGAAAGCGCAAGCTGCGCTCAGTCTGTACTGCTACGACCTTGGGCCAATATTCCCCAGTATGGCCCTTGTGCTTCGTTAGTAGAGGTTAGCATTCTACAGCTGGGCAGCTAACATATTATTTTATCCAGTGGCCAGACCACTGCTAACTGGGGATATGGCACATCAAATCCAATCAAATAAAAGCAGAAAACTACAATAAAGTATGCTGATCATAATATCAAAAAGAGTTTTGGCTTTGGTTCTACTAAAGGGTCTTTGTGTAGAAGAAAATTAATCATGTCTTCTTTTTCAGAGTACTGTTTAATTAGGGCAATTAAAATGTTTGTTTGTTTTTTTTTTGAATGAGAAATCAGAGTAGCCAAAGAAGATAACAGAACAAACAAACTCAACCCACAAAAGTTATTATGCCCTGTCAGGGAATGAACCAGGTCACATTTGAAAGGTGAATGCTTTCAACACTGCTGTAACCTTGCCTTCCAACATATATACACCTTATTCCAAAATGGCCACTGATTTATGCACATACAAATTGGCCCTTGTTGCCTCGTTCAAGATAAAATATTCTTTTGAATTTTAAGCTTAAGAACGAGGCATCAAGGGCTCATTTCAATAAAAACAAAAGAATATTTAAATGGTGGCCATTTTGGAATAAGGTGTATGATACAAATCAGAAATGGAGAAGTGATCCTTGCACTTAAGTGGACAATTTAAGCAATTGCTCCCAACTGTGTGGCTTCATAGCTCAGTTGTTAGAGCACTGCACCGGCATTGCAGAGGTCATGGGTTAATCGTCCATTCAAGTGCGAGGATCACTTCTCGATTTCGTCTATAACCCGCACTTCAAAACCAAATACACAATCTGTTTATTTCATTCCTGATACAAATCCATAAAACCATGACAGACAAAGTAAATTAAGGAAAAAGAGATTGTTCTTTCTTTTGCAGAAGTTTCAGTTATGTTACTGACTGACTACATGTGATTAAGGGTCATTGTAAACTGGCCTGGGATCATGTCAAGTGATCTAAAACACACCTGGAAATTCAGCAAATGTGGTCCACAAAAGGCTGACATAGTCTTCAACTGTGAGCAATTTACAACCACACTCAGCCATGGAGGTAGATAGGCTCTCTGACAAGTAGATTAAACACAAGCTATTTTAAAACTAGACGCTCCATGACCGTACACTGGGTTGCCTATGGTACATGTTACTCAAAAACAGATGGGACTGAGTTGGGTGGTATTGAACTGCAGCGTTCCAGGCAATTTTTTCAAGTCAGGGGGTCATTAAGACCATTTAAGGGGTCACCCAGAAGTCGTACCAGCAGAGGCCCTTTGGCTCACCTTCATACGACAAAACAGATCTTTTTCTGAGGTTAAAAACCTGGCTACCAGCCTATTAATCATTTGACAGAAAGAAAACATTCCTGTCATCTTTAGAAAAAACAGGCGCACATTGCGTACGTGTGGTAGTGCAGTAACACAGCGCTTTATTCCATATTGTCAACTGAGCTGCATTTTGTCTTCCAGGATATTCAAGTTCAATATGTAGCTCCAATAGTACACAACATTGTTTTGGTATTGTATATCATTGTCGTGGTATGGTAAAAGTCTTAGGTAAATAGCCCCCTGAGGAGACATGTGGTTACTAGCAAAGTACTAAACCTAGAATGATTGAAGAAAATAAAAGGGAATCGAGAAACATTGCCTTCTAGGCTGACATGTTGATCATTTCCAAGTTCCTTCACAACTTCTTTTCATCACAAGTTTAAGCATGCACTCAAACTTGTCCCCAGGGTCTCTCTTCTTCCCTTCCTTCAAGGAAGGGAAGAAGACAAACCAAGCAAGATACTGATTTTGTTAGCTTGCTTTATGCAAAACAAATATTGATGCAAAAGTAAATAAATATTGATACACAGTTTTTAGGAAGAGCAGAAGGAAGTTTTCAGGACGGTCGACCGAGAATAAATTTTTTGGCATCAGCAACACAATTAACGACATGAAAGCAACATTAATCTTGAACTGCGAATATGAAAAGTTACCATCAGCAAAAAACATTTTGTGCGATTTTTGCTACGTTCAAATTTGTTATTGTACTTTTGGCTGCACAAGTAAATCGCAAAATCGAAAGTGACATCGAATTCAGCGGGCACTGTGATCAAGTTACCGCGGCATCTGTGTCAAATGATGGCAAGATTGTAACCCGGTTTTTGTTTTTGTTAGTTTTCTTTTTCTTTCAAGTGTTATGAAGTTTGAGAAGAACTGTGCGAATTCAACACAAAGATCACAATCGCCCAACTTTTGAGGTTGACCATTGTTTCTGCAAAGTCAAAAATTTACTCTCCAAGACAAGGTTATTTATCACCAGGTAATTCCATCATTTTGGGAATAGCAGCTACTTTATTATTCATCAGAGTCACAATTTTTTGCCGATTTTGGGGCTCATTTTGTTGCTTCAAGGCGTTCAATTCCTTCAATATTTGTTAAATCCATAAAAAATATTGCCATTTGATTTCGGTGTTGTATATAATACCAAGTTAGTAAAATATTAGAAACAAAGCTCACTTGATATCCAACAGCGAAAAATGAAATGACTATTTATAAATGAGGCTAACATATTTACTGTTGACCCAGTATTTTTATAAAGCGAAAGATCACACATGGAAAAGCAACTTAAAAAGTTGCAAAGAAGCTTAAAAGAAAGTCTAGGGGGTGCTTCCCTTTTGTCAGAACTGGCTGGCCAGACCAGACAGGTTGCAAAGAAAATGCAACAATTTGAAGGAACACTTGCATGATAATCCCTCAAATTCTTCTGGTGGAGTATACACATGTATCATCCAAAAAGTGACAATATCACTGTTTTATTTGAAGGTGTTGTAGAATTAGTCCTTCCAAATGCCCAGTCCTAGGATTAAACAGGACTTGAACCTACATGGATGATCATGTGATTGCTCTGCACAGTCCTCTAACACAAAGCTATCAAGCAACCTTGGAGCCACTCAATTACAAATGAATTACTAACTTCTTACTAACCAAGCGCAAGGGCCGTACTGGGGAATATTGGCCCAAGGTAGTGGCAGTACGGGCCGAGCGCAGCGAGGTCTGTACAAAAACGACAGAGGGCCAATATTCCCCAGTACTGCTCGAGCTAGCTCAGTTAGTAAGTATAGTTAATTATATGGCTTTTTAATTACCTTTTGCTTTGTTTTTGCAAGCCCGTACTCAGCCCGTGGGCATTACGGGAGAATAATGCCCTACAATTGTCACAATCAGCCAATCAGAGCGCCCGTTATATCGGCTACAAACACAAGCCATATAATAAAGTGTATTATTGTTTTTGTACCCTGAAAATTGTTACTAGCTCAATCAAACTAAAACTGTGGTAAAATTACCAAAATAATTTAATGATATTTAGTGCTGATTTCTTAGAGTTTTAAATTAATATTATATGGAGCGTTGGCCAGTGTCAGACAGAAGTTGTGAACAAAGATTCCCCCATTGTACATATAAATGACATTGTATAGCTTTCCTTCACACCTTTATCACAAGTATTTTCTCCTGAGTTTACTTGCTGGAAAACTTGTGTTGTCATAAGCACCACACCATAGTACAGGAATCCACAAGAAAATCTGTTAAGGGAAGAGAAGGGTGAATTGTCGAACAATTTACAAATATTTACATTTACAAGTGAAAGCATGTACTACTCAGTAGATTTCACTTGGATGGATTACAATGAAATGATATTGATCTTGCCTTACAAAAAACATAACATGTAGATATAGCCAAGCCTACATGGAAATAAACCCAAGCCTTACAATCAGTTCACCTGGCTTGAGCCTGCACTCTGTGATCCCATTCTCGGTTTTCACACGATGTCAAGACCGCCATGTTTGTGCCCCTAAACAAAGAAATGGCGGCCATATTTGTGTCCCCACCAAATCCTCCGGGAATTGAACTTTACTATTATACGAACGTTTTCTTTTGTTTTCATCGCAAAACATGGCAGTTGATCACGTGAGGGAAAACCAACAATAATTGAAAACCAGTACCTGGTCAGCGGTCAAAAACAGCTGACCTCGATGAGCTCTAAACTTGAGCTTGTCATATGGTCATGTGATACTGGTCAGCGGATACCTTTTTTTGACAAGTGTCAATTGACCATAACATGGATGTCCAATTGTATCAAAGAACTGATGCACACTGTAAACTAGCTGGAGTATGGCCACCATGTTGGGCACAAGTAAAACCTCTTACTAACCAAGCGCGAGGGCCGTACTAGGTACTAGGGAATATTGGGCCGAGGTCGTGGCTGCGCACGGTCCATACAAAAACGACCAAGGCCAACATTCCCCAACACGGTCCTGAGCAAATGAGGTTAGTCAGTTGTTTATTATATGGCACTGTTTGAACTTGCGGTGCAGTGTTAAAGATGAGAGGAAATTTTGATGACGAGAGCAATTTGCATTGCAGAAATGAGTTGAACGATTTATAACACAAGTTTTAAAAGATTTATGAGGTTCATTTTTTGCTTAAAGAAAATCTTTTCAAAGGCATGTAATGTTTAAAATTTCCATAGCAAAAGATTGTGAATCATAAAATCAGTGGAGTTTGAAAATGTAGAGTTAACAACATAAGAAAAAATTGCCTACTCGTGAGTTGAAAGGAAAACAGTCAATCATCGTCAAATACCTCTGAAAACCAGATATTGTATTTAGTTCATACTCTTCTCGATTTTATGAGCAGATATTTATAAAAAGACTTGCAAAGGAGGAGATCTAGGTTGGCCGCAGGTAAGCGTTCCACATTTTCCTTCATGCTGGCCAATTGTTTTCATGTAAATTATGGTAGAGTGCGTTGTTGTTTTCTTGGTGGTGTTGGTACTTTTTTCTGCTGATTATAATATAATCATTTTTTTACTGGCTTTCGCTGGCCTCTTCACTCGAATCATTTTGACCTGGATAGTAAAATTTGCTTGGTGAATGTTCGTTATTTTTGTCTTCCATCAGCAAACTTTGAACCTTTATATGTAAAACTAAATTCCATTTGCTATATTTGTACTGCTGTGATGAAAAAATTAAATTCCTCTTTTTAAAAACTATTTTTGTGTTTCGCTCAACTTCAATTTCCTGGGAGAGAGAAAAATATGGAAACAGACCGTAATGGTCTGTACTGTAAAATCCCAACTGAAAACCAGCCAATCAGAGTGCTTCATTTAGCCATTATTATTAGAATAATTGTTAGGTGACTTCATCTTTGTGCATACACGCCCACAAGCAATACCGCTAGCCATGATTACCATGAGAAAAGCGGTAATTCATGGGTTCCTAAGAATATGTGCTTCCCTTGGCAGCCCTCTGGGCTGGCTGAGCTCTGCCAAAAGTATTTATTGGTAATAGTAACTTTCTGTGAATCTAGACAGGGTATGATCTGATGTTTACTTACAAGATTAACCAAAGAAGTAGTGTTGTTAACCTATATTCTTCATTGAACAAAACAAAGATGTTTCCAGCATGTCCTACATTCTGCATAGAAATGGAAAGTGAGTTCGTAAAAATACAACAACGTCAAAACCTGAATCAACAAATTCGTTAAACAACAAGATGCAAAAATTAAATTTCTATTACAATTAATGGCATTTTCAAGAGCTGCCAGCCATCTCTATCAATTTAAAACTAAGCTGAAAGGAACAACTGCATTAATAACAACATCCAAGATGTGTGCAATGTTACTTTGTTGTTGCTCCCCCTCAGTGAGGGGGCTGGGGGGAATCACTAAAAAATTTGGGTCCATATTGGGGATAGACGATAATTATATTCCCTCACACCTGTTCACAATTTTTCTGTGAGGATGTTGCCATGAGAGGAAATTGAAACTAAATCCTACATGACAAACAGTGCTTAAGTTATGGTACCACTTGAAGAAAATAAAAAAACACAATTAAATTTTTAGTCCCAGAATTTCTTTTTACAGAACTTAGCAAACTCAAGATTCAAGTGTCATATTTTAAAGGTATTATAAATAGTTCGAAACGTTCATCAGTACTTTCAATACCTTTGCCTCATTTTTTAGAGTTCCTTGAGGAAATTTTGCTTTATTTATTTTAGCCATGCGTTGAAGCTCAGCCAAGCCTTTCTCCCTTTCTCCAACAGCAATGAGATAACGAGGAGACTCTGGCAACCACTAGAAAAGGACAGAACATGAAGTAAAAGTGAAGAACAGTTCCCAAAAGATATTGCCAACAGTCGGCCTGCTGTCGGCCGATTGTTGGTATGTATAGTCAGGAGATGGAGTACCTACCGTAAATGCGCCTATTTAACAATTCAACGAGGATCAAGTTCATAGGTATGAACGGTACGATAGACAGATTTCTATTATTTTACTGTTTTCAATTGAAAAAGATTTTACTCTATTTTTAGTCCATTTTTGGTCTACTTAACACTGTCGGTCACTGTTGGTAATGTGTTGGTAACCTATTGGCTGACAGTTGACTGACAGCCGAAAATGGGAGCCATTCTTCACTATAACCGAACATGACACATATGAGGGTGATAATGGCTAATAAATAATCGTACGTATTTTGAGCGATTAGATAAACTGATATTTAAGGAAGCTCAAAAAGGCTTCAATGGAAACTACATATTAATTAATTTAAAAATAGCTTATTTGGGTAATGATAGAATATACAGTAGGTAAGATATATGTAGGATCCCTATACCACCATGAAATTTTATGACAGAAACAAAGCAAGAATCCTAGATTTAAAGCATTTTGCCACATTTTAATCAAAAAACCTAACACCAAAGCAACACAATAAGAGTGCATTTACCAATCAGAATTTATAAAAAAATATTATTAATCTACATGCAAAAAAGTGATGTTTTGTCTTTACTAGTTTTTTACCATGATAATGGATATATAGCACATCCGATCAAAATGCAATGCCCTATAGAGGAGTACTGTTGCTTCCAGCTGGTGACAGTCTCAAAATGAAGCCAATTTTTAATAGTTTGATAATCTAACAACCTGCAAGCCATGGCCAACATGACCTATCAAAATTGCTATTAATTTTACCATTTATCTTTAACTCTTTGGTTTATTGACTTTATTAAACAAACTATAAACACTAATATACCTTTAAGCTATATTTTATACTACTAACAGTACTTTGGGATTAGGCATTATGGCCCCCAAAGTATTTCTAAGGGGCCACTAAGGTCTGTTACATACACTCAGAGATGCCATCCTCTCGACAAATCTGGAGATTTTTTCCATCCAGAATTCCCCACCCCCCCCCCCCTAACTACCCATTCCTTCCCTCCCCCCAAAAATGCATTCACCCACCTCCTAAAAGTAATTTCTATCCAAATCAAAGGGGTGGTATTGCGTGGCACATTTGCGGGAAAACAGGGCACTTATGTCAAGAACTTTACTGGTTAAATGGAGATCCAATCAGACATCGGTTACCGGGTATTATAATTATGGCTGCGATAACTAACGAAGATAAAGAAAGCCATTTTGCTTAGTTTCTGTCAAGTTGCATTTGAAACTCAGATGAAAAATGCAATAAGTAACATTGAAATGAGTTTGAAAAAAAGCAAAATTCTTTGAACTTGGGGATGCAATTTGAGCCTACAGTGGAGAAAAGTCTTTAAAAGGTTCAAAGTTGTTTTATCCAGGAGATTTGATGACCCGTTTCGAAGAATGGGAGATTCCTTCCACATCCAGAAGACTCAGAGACAATCTGGGAGAGTTGGCATAATTCTACAGAGGAACACAAACACATAATTATGTACTACTGAAAAGTCCCCCGATTTCAGGCAGTTTCCTGTGCTAGGGTCCCAGCCCCGAATAAGCAAGCGAACACTACACCTCCTAAAATCAAAAGAAACTGTACTGTTTGCATTCTCTTTTCAAATAAATAGCCATTCCTTACCCTACATAAAATGATAAATATAACAACTGGTAAAGTGGCAAGTGCAGTCAACCATCTCCATCCAAGTGTTGGCATCACAAGAAGAGCCATACATACTAGGAATGTTGAACCAAGTGCCCAGAAAAACTGAAAAAAAAATTAAATCCCTTTAACAATCATTCAAAAAATAATATTATTTTGGTTTGATTTTGCGAGGGTTCTTAAAGAGCTTGCTTAAGACATAGGAAATAATGACCCTTACAGAAAACTAATTACCAGTATTTCATTGTTGCCATCATGTATGACATGACCAACCAGAGCCTCCCAATTGCTGATATTTTAATAATGTACTTAATGTGATTTGTGTCAATCCTTTTGTATATATGAAATGGCCACGTTATCTTTACCAGCCCATTATTATTAACCCATTAACTCCTGGGAGTGAGGCTTAACAGATTTTACTCTAATGCTACATGATTTAACTCATCAACTGGGGGGTCCTAGGGCCCCTGAGGGGTCCATGGGTTAATCAGTCAAAAACTACCAGTATGTCCCCACCATTAACTCAGTCAAACCCCTCCATTACGTAATAAACCCATTGACTCCTGGGAGTGAGACTAAACAGATTTTACTCTGTCTAATGCCAGATGATTTTACTCATCAACTGGAAGCATCCTAGGGCACCTGAGAAGTCAGTGAGTTAATCAAACAGTAAGTTTTGGGATGTTGATACACAAAGAGTATGCCAGTTGTTTACAAGAACTACTATAAATTAACATATTTACTATTCTCAACTGGTAAGTTGAGCAAAGAACACCCCCAAATAGATTTGTGTTATGGGTTGGTCAAAAGAAACAAAAACAGAACCATCCTCATCATTATCACCCCACTCTACCACAGTTGATCTTGAGCACACTCTTTCCACTTTTTCATGTCTGTGGT
>OX421449.1:11878362-11883362 GCA_949126865.1 Montipora capitata | reverse complement strand
GAATTCTGTTTAAAAAAAGGTACTATTTAAGTCCAGTCCCTGTGCAAAATGCCTTTTAATCATTTTGCAAATGCTATCTGGAATCACCTTGAGGGCAGAGGAATTGTAAGAGTTTCTGGAAAGGGATTAAGACCTGTTACCAGAGGAACAAAAAGGCTATAGAAAGGGCTCACCAGGTACCAACAACCACCTATTATTATGTATTGACAAAAGTGTACTGTACTTTGAGAAAGTCATGAGTGCAAAAAGAACTTGACCATGGGCTGGATAGATTATGAAAAAGCCTTTGATATGATCCTGCACCCTTGGATCCTAGAGTATTTGGGGGACATTTGGAATGGTGGACAACATAAAGACCCTGCTGGCAAGTAGATGTGGCACTGAAAACTGGCAACAGTATTAACACAAGGTTGCAAATACAGCTGCCTCACATTGCCCCAGGGGCTTGCAGCGTTCGGGCGAAAAAGAACATTGAAATATTGGAAAATCTTGAAAATGGGACATAATTATTTCTTGAATACAGTGTCCGACACTTTCCAATCATTGCTGTGGCAAATCCTTCCTACTTGCCGCCACAATGACTGTTGTGATGTTTCTGTGATATTGCATAAATTACAAAGACTGGATCCTGTACAGAGTATTCTCTATTTTCAAATTCCCCATATAATACACTTTGTTTGCCCCCCAAATTTTGCATTTAAACCATTGTTTTCAAATGCTCTTAGGAATATGCAGTGCCCCTAAAGAGCTTTAATTTTAAAACAATAGTTTATACAAGTAGGAAAGATTTGCTGCCCAAGCTGGCCAAATTGTCCTTAAAGACTCGAAGGATTTGACAAGTGATGCCATCATTGAGAAACTAGGATGGAAGCCACTCTCAAAAAAGAAGAGAAAAGCACACTAAGGAACTGGTAAATAACTGACTTAAGGGCCTTGCTCCTGACTTTAATACCACGCATTGCAACATTCATTCTTATAACACTAGATCCAGAGGAAACCTTTTTGTTGATAAAATCAACTTAGAAATTTTAAAATGTGGATTTTATTATAAAGGTGCAATGATTTTTAATCGTAATTGTTAGTGCATAATAATATCTCATTTTTATTTTCTATTATATATTCTTGTATTGTTTACAGTTATTATTAGTTTCACAGGGCCCATATTGATACCAGTTGTATAACTGAAATGGTTACCCTGTGTAATTATTATTATTATTATTATTATTATTATTATTATTATTACTATTACTATTACTATTACTATTACTATTACTATTACTATTACTATTACTATTACTATAATTACTATTGTTATTATCATGGGGATTTCAAAAATAAAGAATGGAATTTTGGTCGCTCCAGCACAGACGTCTCTCGCATGAACACTTTATGTGGCCAGGGGATGTGAGGGGGCTGAGGTGAACGTGAAAAATATAACTTTTCAAGGGGACTCATTGTTATCACTCTTGTTTGTAGTAACCCTCGCAAATACCCCTTTAACTTATCTTCAGAACTTGTAGGCAGTAGCACGGTATCAGTTCTAGTTAATAGATGAAGATTAACCATTTACTTTTCATGGAGTACTTGAGGTTGTGTGCCAAAGACAAACCCCAAATAGAGTCTGTTATGAAAACTGTGTAAGTCTTTAGCCAAGAGATTAGAATGCAGTTTGGAACAGATAAAATGCGCAGTCCTTATCCCAAAAAGAGGCAAGGTGACACACTTGGATGGACTAATCAGCTTCCTGATTATAACAAAATCAAGGCACTGAAAGAGGGTGATGGTTACAAATACTTGTACCTTGGAGTCATCGAGCTCGTGCAAAAAAAACCCTCCTTGGAACAGCTTGAATCTTAAGAAAGCTCTTGGAATGTTGAAGGACACATCTGAAGGAATGCAGGTTAAACCTACAGATCAGAGACAACCTGGAACTCAAGATCAGAGACCAGCGTGTTGATGTTGACAATAATTTATAGTGATTAAACTATTATAATCATCATCACCATCGTCATCATTGGCTGAGTTAGTGGGAAATTTTGACATTTGAAGGGGTTTCTTTTATGGTGATAGTTTGCCCCATCCATCACTGTTTGTCAGCTAATTATCATAGTGTTAACACTAAGTGTTCCCTCAGACTGAACCAAATGAAAGGTATGCCACAGGAGGCACAATGATAAAGAATGATAATTTAAAGTTGCTTGGAATGTACTGTAAACAGCACTGAATACAAGGAGTGAGGACAATAATCATAGAAACTCTCAAGTGTGAAGATATTAAAAGACAGAAAAAGAGGCAAGGATATGTAAATCTGGGGATTCTTGAAATACGCTAGATAAATTTAAGAAAAAAGAAATGAAACAACAGCTTTTAATAAGGAATAAAAAATTATAAGAAGAGCCTTCAGCTGATCTTTCAAATCAAAACTTATGGAAAAATATAATGATGGCAATTAACACATGGACAGTAGCGTTACTATGGTATGGGGCAAGAGTTTTAAAGTAGATAAAAGAAGAGTAATTGAAAGGACCCGGACAGGAAGAGGTGGCAAACAATTACCATCTATGCTGCAGTGATGAACTTTGACAGAATTAACTTGTCAAGAGAAAGAGGTGGACCTGGTCTAGTAAGCTGTGAAGGGTGTATTAATAGTGAAGAACAGTGTTGGATGGGACGTGCGGAACAGACATGGGAGAAGGCTGCTAGAAGTAGTGAAGAAGTCTGGAGTGATAGGTGTGGAAATTCAAAAAAGAAGGGGAAGTAGGAGAAGAGAAATTTTTTTTTTTTGATTTAAACATATTTATTTAAAGAAGTTCGCCCCGAGAGCATACACTTTGCTCATCTAGGGGGCTCACTTCTAAATAAATTTTACATTTATAAAGAATGCATAAGGGCCAGACAATTACGAAAATGAAAACGCTGAAAAGAGGTCAAAAGTGTTAATCACCTTTCTTGAAATGCTTACTTTCAATAATAAATCTCTGCACTTGAAAAAACAATTCCTTGTTCTTATCTAATGTCAAAAGAGATGAACCATTTAAAAAACTATTCCATAAAGTTGAATCAGAAATATTTGACCACCTTTCAGCAAAAAGAATCGCAGCACAGGTGAGCAGGTGAGAAGAGAAATAATGGGTAGGAAAATGGGTATAGCAATGTTTCTCGTGACATCACCCATTGTTATTAATATGCCAACCAGAACCCAATTGGCTATTGAAACAACGACTTCTCAAGGCTGCATGTGCTCTAAGGAAAATTTCAGGGAGCCCTTCACGCTCCCAAGCATTTCAGCTGGGGTGCCCGGCCCTCTAAGTCGGTCGCCCTAATTAAGTAATTATTTAATTAATCATCTGAGATCAACAATGCAGCAAGATCTTCAACCGTCTCTCTCTCTTAACAAAACATTGCTGCTCTGGTGATCGTCGAACTCGCTAGTGCAAGAAAAACCTGCAACCCGTCAAATTTTTCACGCCATACATGAGAAAGACGAGAAAAGTGGCAATGCTGCTGATGTTTTTCAGGTTTAAAAATAAAAAAGTAAAGATTGCGGCAGGTTTATGTAATTTTGATAAAGACCTAAGGGTTTAAATTAATACAGGTAAACCTTTTTACTGGTTAGTTAGGTTGAAAAAAGTTTTCAAAACGTGAATCAATGCCCCTTGATTCTGTGAAAACTGCCGTGAAACAATGAAATGTGATGGCAGCCCACAAGCTATCTTTTTTTTTTTAACAAGTCATCTTGATCTGGACGAAAATCATTGCTACAGCACATATTATGAGTAATGATAAGTTGAATGAGCTTTTTATGGATTTGGTAGAAGCGTCAGTCTGTGTATTTATTTTTAGGACATGCAATGATTTGTCATGATACCAAAGACAATGCGAGATTGCTATGTTTCTAAAACAGCAACAAATAACATGATCTTTCCCTTTTTTCTTTCCTTATGTCATATACAGGGGGAAAACAACCATAACCTAAATATATTTTAGCCAAGCTAGCGCAGCAGCGAAAAATTGTAAAAATATTAAATTTGCATAAACTGCAATTCCTGGTTCATACAAAAATAAATTGCACCGCTTCACTGGCCGTGCTTTACCCTAGTCAGAACAGCAGTAACAACTTTTTTTAAAAACAAGAACCAATAAATGCCAAACTCCAAGTGCCAAATTTAATTCTATTTTTTGAGAAGATATTGAAATCTGTGGTGCAACGTCAAGGATTATGTTATGTGTGAAATCATGTGGAATGGCCTTTGAACCGATTGTTTCGTTTCTGAGAGCTTTCGTAAACTGTAGCGACCAGCATATTGAAATTTTTAGCCTGCTTATCTGCTCAAAATACAATAAGCCAGAGTGCCTGGTCAGGCGGCCTGGTAATTTTTCTCACTCGCCTGAAGCCAAATGTTGGTCGCCCAGGCAACATTAGAGCAAAGCCTTGCTTCTTTTGTTCTGTGGTTAGCAAATTTGAATATCACAAGAAATTATGTGACGTCAATTTTTTGTAAACAAGAAATATCGCTTTTGACGAAGTTTAATACGTGGGTTGAGAAAATTGGTATAAAGATAATATCAGAGGTAACTGACCAGATTCAGACAGGAGTCTCGAAAACAAAGACCCTAAGATGCGGAAAAATCAAAAACTCGGAAACGAATAAAGTACCCCAAAACCCTCAATTTGGCTAACCCTAGGCCTAAAGTTGGTTGAAGGTTTTGGGGTACTTCATTCGAGTTTTCGGGGTCTTTTGGTAGGGGTCTTCGTTTAGAGACACTTGATCTTATAGTAATTGTAAATTATGGCAAAAGCTTTGTATAGCTCTACATCTTAGTAGAGGGTGATTAATTTTGAGGAGACTGAGAGATCTTTTCTTACACCTACAATACCGCAGTTATTATGATTGCACTTAATCGTATCGAACGCTTATTCGAGAGTGCGCTCGTTCAAACAAATTTCTATGTGTCATCAAGTCATGCAATTAAAAGTGATTACAACAAATTGTACATGG
>OX421449.1:11873362-11875862 GCA_949126865.1 Montipora capitata | reverse complement strand
CAACAGGAATTTTGAGAGATGGTCTTCTGGAATTTTTCCCTTTTTCCCTATCTGTCATACCTGAATCCGCAGCCACAGTAGATGGACAGATAGTCCTGCAACGAAGCAAATTAATTGAGCACATCTACTAAGGCCCCAGCGATGGAATTGAGTTTTTCCTTATCCCTCATGTCAAGGTTGCAACACTCTTTCATCAACCTAATCAGGCTAATATTGTTTGATCAAGAACTTCGGCCTGCTTTTCTGCAGCTTCTGTGTCAAAGTTCTCAAATGTTGTCTTGGTATTGCATTACATATAAAATTTAAGGATTGGATTGAATCAATAATCATGGTATTGCATTACACATAAAATTTAAGGATTGGATTGCATTGAATGCCTTTTATGACTTGAAATTAAATCTTTATTTAAAGGATTGAACATATATATCTAAGATTAAATTTTGCTAAAAACAGCTTGCCATAGTATGACTCACCCCCAATGGAATTGTTTGGTCTTGGGGAGAAGATTAGTTAGTGCAAATAACAGTAAGCCACACGTTTTTTATCATTTTTCTTTTTTAATAGATGATAGGTGTCATTGTGAGCTACTCGAATTTTACTCCAGCCAGTCATGCTTGGAATATGAACTTTTGCAGCATGCAATCAAAAAATAAATTCCAGTAATTATCATTGGATATATAGAGCTTTGCCCCTTACCTATAATCTTGGACAAAACTTTTGGGAAAAAGTCTAGCTTAAGCATCATTTGGCACGCACTCACAAAATATATGAGGCCCTGTTAGGGGTAAATTCTGACAAGCGTCATGGCCTTGAACCGGCGACATGATAGGCACGAACTGGCGACGACCGACAGACTATTACAACGAATTAGCGAAAGCGACACAAATGTCAAGACTGACCGACAGCGAATTTCAGAATTGTGAATGTTCTGCGGACTGCGGAACATTTGCGCGTACACAATTCGTCGTAATTACTTAATGATCATTGTTAACAAGAATGGCCAATTATGGCTAATAAGGGTCCAATAAAGGGGAACAGAAATACATCTCATTTTACTGCTGTTTTGATTGTTCATTTCATGTGATTGACTTATTCACTTGTATAGTTTACTAGATGGAATTTCATTGACTTCAACAACTATTCCAAGTAGTCTGAATAGGTATTAAACATTAAAAAAGGTCTCAAAACCCTGGGCTTAAAAGTACTAAAGATAGAGGCCGTATGTTCCGTTGGCGTCATTCCAGCGAATGGGGATTGTCAGAGGGGCAACGAGCTAAAATTTATTAATGAAATTCCGACAGGCGACACAAGAATGTTCCGAAATTGCGACATAGCTAGCTGTGAAATTCAGACGGAGGACATGGGCACCCCCCCTAACAGGGCCTCATATATTGGTCCTTCCCCCCTTCCCCCATACCAATGTTGATAATGTGATGCAAAATACTGTGCAAGCCTTTGGTCACTTTTTAAAACAACATTGGAATGGGGGGAGAGGGGAAAGTAGGATGAATTTACTCTTTATCACACAGACAAATTAGAGCGTCACATTTTCCCAACGAGTTTGTCCAAGATTGTAGTATTCTCAAGGCATGATATGATAAATAAACAATAAGGTAAGAGGGTGTTTGAACAGTTAACAAATGAAAAAATAGGCACACATTGCGTACGTGTCAGTAGTGCAGTAACGTGACCCAGTCCTTCATTCCATAACTGTCAACTGAGCTGTGTTTTGTTTTCCAGGAGATTCAAGTTGTCTTTGCGTAATATGTAGCTCTAATAGTGCACAATTTTGCTTTGGTACCGTAAATCATTATAGTGCTATGGTAGATGTCTTAGGTAAATAGCTCCTGAGAAGACAAGAGTTACTAGTAAAATACTAAACCCGGAAAAGGAAATAGAAGGGAATCGAGAAATACTAGCGTCGAGGTAGATATAAAGTTTGCTTCAACTTGTTTTTCACAGTAAGTTTAAGGGTGTGCTCTGCTCATCTGACAGCTTTCCAAGACAAAAGTTCATTGAAGTTTCTCCTGTCGGGCGGGGTTAGTATCTGCATGAGAGACCTCAAAATATACCACTTGCTGTCAGAACAATAGCACTGAAAATTCTATTTTAACGCTCAAAAATGAGAACTAAGCAAGGTACAGATCTTGCTAGCCTGCTTTATGAAAAACAAATGTTGATGCAAAAGTGAAAAAATATTGATACACGGGTTTTAGGAAGAGCAGAAGAAGTTTTTAGGAAGGGGAGTCAGGATGGCTTAGTGGTTATCAACCGTACCTTCCATGCGACCCGGGTTGAACTCTCGGCCCAGAGATCGTATGTGGGCTGAGTTTCAGTCGATCTCAACCGGGTACTCCGGTTTTCCTCCCTCAGCAAAATCGACTCCCAGCCTATTCCATCTGGTTGTGGTGCTGTGCTCCGAGGTCATACATGGGTCGTGTTCAGGGGCCGAACGCCTAGCCGGCAGCACAGTTCCTTCGGTCCGCACCCTTGATTCAGT
>OX421449.1:11855862-11868362 GCA_949126865.1 Montipora capitata | reverse complement strand
CTCAAAGTAAACAGCCTTTGGTTAAAAATCAAAGCTCAAAATTTTGCCAGTCAGGTGTTAAGCAAACACACTTCAAAATCTGAAGGAAAAAAAGGAAGTGATTTTTTATGTGTAAACAAAATGGAAATAAAATGGGTGAGGGATAGGAAGTAATGATTCAGTGTCAACACATACATGTAGTTCGCTGTGGTGGTTATTAAGTAAAACAAACTAGTTTCCTTTTTATGGAAAAAACTTTTAAACAGCATGCCCCAGCAGAATGCAAGCAACCTAAAAGGAGTGACATCAACATTATAATGGGGAACTTAAGCAAGGTCATCAGCAATAAGGAGAATGGCAGAAAACAACAAGTCGTATGCCCACTTCACAAATTCACTTCGCATACTGCAACATTAAATTTTCTTTGCCATTCTTTTCCAAGCATTGATGTGAGAAATTTTGATTATTGCATGCAGTTTAATTTTTTAAAATTTAATTTAATATTTATTCGCTACAATTCATGGAGTGGCAGGGGAGAGGAACAGAACTTTCATCCCAATTGACACCTAACCCCTATATCCATAGATCAGACCACAACATAAGGAACTCCATGCCCTACACTTCTCGAATAGTGTGTTGGTTCTTTAACATCCCACAGAATTTATACCCAAGGGTTATAAGACGGGACCTCCGGCCTATAGTCCTTATCCGAGAAGACTTGAAAGTCTAACCATTCACAGATGTCGTTACAAAGGCAGCACTTTCTCCTCAGTTATTTAAAGACCCTGAATGTTGGTCCAGCTGGAGTTGAACTCACGACTTGCCGTGTGCCAGCCCGGTGCTCAACCAACTGAGCCACCGTGCATGTACATGTAGTATAATTAATTCCTGGATAGTTGCTAAACTATTCAAATAGTGAAGTACTTGAATTGATCCTGAAAGAGTGGCAACAAAGCAAAGTTATATTTTTTAATGATGTTCTTGTTGCCATCTTTGTTGTTCTTGCCTAACTTCCTCAATTTTTGGAGCCTCCTCTCACCTTTCATAATTATGGTGAAAATTCAAGGCAATGGTCAGAAATGAGGCAAAAAAAAAAAAACTTCTTCGTGTGCCTTTGTCATGTTGCCTCCAGCGTGTGTTATTTTCTTGATACAATTTGGAGTAAGTCATACTATGATTACAGTGGTGTTTATTGCCTAAAACTTGGCTGAAGCTTATAGAATGATGAATGTACACACATTGCCACTGCAACTAACATTAACTTTTGTGCTGTCACCAATATTTTTAGATACTGGCACCAAGTTTTCACCACTGAACAGTGAACTACCGCACAGCCCTGTAGCTTTTTCGTCTCCTGTCACAACAAGTGCCCCCCGACCTGAAGTGGCTGTTAAAGCTGTATGGAGCCAAGCAAAGCAAGTCCAGGAATGTCCTCAGAGAGGAGCACAACTTGGCCTCTGTCCAAAATCTCTTGAATCAGTTGTTCTGTCTCTGCATACAGCAGCCAAACGCTCTAATTGCATGGGCACCCCAACATCATCTAACCACCATGATGGGATATCGGTGGATGTGGTTGCTTATGATGGTCAGTTAGATTCTTTTGTTACAACATCGAATGAATTTCCTGCTCAGAACATTTGTGAGAACCTAGCGTCACAAGAATTTTTAAACGATGAGCCTTATCCGGTTTTCTTGCCAAATATATCAGAGTCGGAAGCAGACTGCACTAACTCTTCCACGTGTGGAGTTACAAAACAGGAAGTAGACTTAACTTTTTCCCCCTGCTGTGTTTCTTCCCCATCCCAAAACAGTCTGGAAGTGGAAAACCATGTGCCGCTGGCAGCTCCTGATTCGGAAACACGAGAATTCCATTCAGAGGAATGCAGTGCTTCTTGCTCTATGTCTAATGGGCATTCAGGCCCAGAGTCTATGGGGGAAAGCATTTCAGAAAAACATCTTGATAATCCAGAGGAAGAAAAACTCGGTAGAAAAAATGCAAAAGGCTCATCTGCAGGAGACAGTGCTTTCTTTGATTTTCTATTAACACAGGGAAGTGAGTTCAACCCATCAATGAAAGTTCAAATTGTAGAACTAATTAAGAGTGAATTTGGTAAGAAGATGGCCAACTTTAATACCGAAATCTTCAAGACTGAAATGGAGAAAAGGCGTTTGGAAGCAGAAATTCGTAACTCCAAAGTGACATTGCAACAGAAGGAAGAGGAAAAACTCAGACTGTTTGCTGAAATTGATGATCTCCAGAGAAACATTGAGCAAGCAACGGAACAACATAAAGTGCTAGTTCAAAAATGTAGTAGGCTGAAAGAGGAATCCATCGCAGTAAAGCGTAAGATTTCTTCATGCGAGGATGTAGAGAGAGAACTTTGTGGTTCCCCTTCCAAATCAAGTAAGTAGGAGAGTGATGGTGGGTGATCATCGAAATCATTAAGAGACCACAGAAAATCGCATAAACAATGAGTAACAGAAAATGACCGACCTAACTGTTTCAAAAAAATAATATGATTAAGTTCAGTTTAACCAATTGACTCCTCAGGTTCCCTAGGATACCCCCAGTTGACGACGACAGAGTAAAATCTGTTAAGTCTCACTCCCAGGAGTCAATGGGTTAATTAATGGGGGGGGGGGGGGGTTTGACTGGGTTAATGGTGGGGACATAATGGTAGTTTTTGACTGATTAACCCATGGACCCCTCAAGGGCCCTAGGAACCCCCAGTTGACGACGACAGAGTAAAATCTGTTAAGTCTCACTCCCAGGAGTCAATGGGTTAATTAATGGGGGGGGGGGGGGGGTTTGACTGGGTTAATGGTTGGGACATAATGGTCGTTTTTGACTGATTAACCCATGGACCCCTCAAGGGCCCTAGGAACCCCCAGTTGACGACGACAGAGTAAAATCTGTCAAGTCTCACTCCCAGGAGTCAATGGGTTCATGATCACCACTTTACAAATAATTATTACATTTTTTTACAAAGTTCATGTTTAACATTTATTCAGCTTTAAAACTGTACAGGAGGTGATGTGGTTTGTTTGTTGTTGTTCGCATTTACTACTTTCTCACTTTAGTCTTTGTGACATGCAATGTAAATTTGTCAAGAAAAAGTTTCCATCAATTAGTTGAAGTAATATTGTTGTATATCATACTGTACTTCAGTGTAAATAATTGAGCACCCCACCCCTGTAGAGTGAGCCAGATTACAAGCTCCTTATTTGGAAACGAGCTGGAGCAAGAGCCAAGTAAGAAACCAATATCTAACCTATGAAAAGGAATATTAAGGAAACGTGAAGTGTATTACTCAGTTAATAATATTGTATCCTTCCCTCCAAGTTTCTATTCCATGTTGATGCTCAAGGTTATGGTGATGAACTTGAAACACTGGAAAAAAAAGCTGCAATCCTGGACAAAATTATTGTTGAGACACTTTCTATACAGTTCTCCTCATCTAAACAATTTTTTCCAATGAAATAAATCATCTAACAAGCAACGTTGTGCGATATATCATTTATTTGCGCTTTTCGCTTTTGCGTTGGGTAGGGAAGGCGGAGGGGGTATTTTTCAGGGCTTTTATCGTAGTTATTGTCTAAACGGGCTAAACTTGAGAAAGGTCTCAACTACTTTTGTCCAGTATTATAGCTAGTGTGAAATAACACAAATAATCTTGTCAATGGGAAGTACTGTAGAATCCCAACTACTCATCCACATTGCCTCCAAAAAGAGGCTGATTGTTCTGTCAGAGATAATTATTACAAATAAATTATGAAGTATTCCAGGATATTTATTTATGGGTTAATGCATCGTTCTCCTCGCGCGTGTTTATTGTCACTATGAGTTCAACGTTAATTTTTCAATGACTCAAAAAATGGTTGGCTCTTGTGTTACCCGTGTTGTCCAGTTTCATCATCATGGTTTTTGTTATGAGCAAAGGCAAATAGCTTTTGTTAATCATGTCCACTGCTGTTCTGTCTGAATAAACATTGCTTCGCACTATGTTTTCGTACTTGATCAGTGTGCTACTTCCACAAGTTTAAGCCTTGTAAACCGAATGCATAAATGGCAGCCAAAAAAATATTCTTTTGTTTATGTGCTAATTAGCCTCACTAGCTTCGTTTGCATGGACAAAATACAAAAGAAATGTTGCTTGAGAGCGAAGCTAGTCAGTCTAATTAGCACATAGACAAAAGAATATTTTTTGGGGCCGCCATTTATGCATTCGGTCTATAACACCTGTTAAAATAGGCAATTGAATGCTTAAAATTACTGGTAAGGCTTAAAATTTCACCGGGCAAATGTATGGCAATGACTCTGTTGAAAAGTGGACGAAAAAACAGTATTTTTTTGGGGTGTCAGTCCCGCTTAATGCCTCTCAGGTATCGATCGTGATACCATACGTAGCCGCCCGTAGCTGGCGGTATTGTTGGCGGGGAGAATGGGTTGGGGCGTCCCATTCTCCGCTCGTTAATAGCCCTTTTCACGGTTAGTTTTTTCTCACTTGCGTTACAATGTAATCTAAGGTGGATGTGAGGCAATAGGCCACTTCGGAAAATACCATAATACTCTTTGTTTGTCCCCCCAAATTTTGCACAAGCATTGTTTTTCTTTTCTCTTGGGACCATTGTAAGTCCCTATTCATGAGGTTAACTATCAATAGAGTTATTTCAGTAGAGTTATGACTTAGAGTTAGAGTTAACGACTTCCAAAATCCTGAATTCAAGATTTTGGACTGCGAAAATCCTGAATTCAGGATTTTGGACTGCGAAATTCCTGTTTGGACTGCCAAAATCCTGAATTCACGATTTTGAACTGCCAAACTTTGGACTGCCAAAATCCTGAATTCAAGATTTTGGAAGTCCAAACTCTTGAATTCACGATTTTGGCAGTCCAAAATCGTGAATTCAGGATTTTAGAAACTTAACTCTAACTCTACGACATAACTCTATGAAAATAACTCTAAGAATAGCTGTGCCCCCAATTCATACACGAATTGTTATTAATTGGGAGCGTAGCACGCACGTTTTTTAGACGCAGACAGCAACCGGAAGAGAACATTTGCGTGCCAGGACAGTGGTGTCTCCCACATTTTTGTAATAATCATCTCTAATGGAGAAAAGATACTTAGCAACGTAAATGTGGTTGTGTAAAGACAAGTTAAAAAGGAAAACAGCTCACTTCCGGTTGCCGTCCGCGTCTAAAAAACGCGCGTGCTTAAGCTCGCTATCAATGTGCTAACGAGAGGTTTATTGGCTGCGGAAAAAATGACTTCTTTTTTTCAGTGGTTGGTTCACTATAGAAGGAAATTCAGCGTCAATTCTTTTAAATTGTGAGCATCTCAATTTCTAAAAATCCTATCCCCAGTAATCCTTTAAACTTATTATAAGAGTAATTTAAAGAAAACGGAAAAACTTTTGAAATTACAAGACATGTTTCGACAGAAACTTCTGTCATCTTCAGTTGATTAATGTACAAAGCGTTAAGTTGAATTTATAAGTCGGAAAAAGTGCTAATTATGCCAGTAACAACGGAATATACATAAAACGTGACAATGTGAGAATTAAAAGGATAGTTTTAGATTTACGTGATGCAGTTGTTGATTAAGAGAAGGTTGTTCTCTTTGAATATGAAAAGCTTCTTTTATCTTGAGTTGAAAAGTCGAAGAGGCGTGATCTAAAATATGGAAACATTCCCCTGAAGACAGGGCGCGACATTGTTCGGAATTCTGTAGGTGTTTGAAAATGTGAGAGGCCCTATCACTGACTAAGTGCTCACGCACGCGTGTGGAAAAATGCCGGGTTGTTTCGCCGACATAACAGGCATTACAGCCCGCACATACAAACTTATAAACCACACGTGAACGAAGCCCGCCAGGGATAGGGTCTTTCACACCAAGCAAGTTGCCTATCTTAAAGGAGGAAAAAACTAGTTTGATGTCCAAATCATTGCAGTAGCGCTTGATAAAGTGACGGATCTTTTTCTGAGTTACGACAGAAAAATGGCCTATGTAAGGTAGCTTAAAATAAAATATAGGCGAAGTGGAAAGGGAACCCTGGGGACAATGATTACGGTTTAACAACCCTTTCAATTAAATGGGCAGGGAAAAGATTCTTTTTTAGGATTTCCATAAGCTTAGTTATGTCCTCGTGTAGCCCCAACCAGGTGTTGTTAATCTTATAGGCCCTATCAATAAGAGTCCTGATGAGAAACCAATTTGTAAGGGTACGAAGTGAAATTGAAATAATTAGTTAATAACCCATGCAGTAAAGGCTTTCTTACGGTAAACTCTAGTTAGAAAAGAAATGGGATCATTATTATCAACTAAAATAAGAGTAAATGAAACGATAAAAATTGATGAATATATCATTTATGTAAGGTGAAATAGTCATTGGCTCAATCTTGAGTCAAACAGATTCGCCGTTTTAACGTAGAAAACAGAAGGCCCAGAAAAGTATAAAAGGGGTATATTTAAGGTGCTGCTATGATAAAAAGAATCGCTTCCTTTTTTTCTTCAGATTTTGTGGTGTGATTGCTTGACACCTGACTGGAAAAATTTTGAGCTTTCACGGTCCGCCATTTCTCACGTTCAAAACTGACCGATTGGACCTTTGAGGGTTAGACCTAGGAAAAAGGGACGTCATTTACTCACTAGCTTGAAACGGAGCGTATTTTATGTGCAAAACACGAATTTATTGGTCTAAAAAAACTCCCGTGCTGCATATTAAGGCCTGGCCAAACGCTCGCAACATTTCAATGCATCATTGTTGCATGATGTTGCGACATGTGTTGAATGGACTGGCCAAACGCACGCAACATATCGGAACAGCGTGGCCAAACGTACGCAACATGTTGTGCCCAACAATGTTGCAAGATGTTGCGTTGAAATGTTGCGAGCGTTTGGCCAGGCCTTTAGGGAAGAGGGAATTTAAGAAACGTCGACGCCTACGACTACGACATCGCCACAAAACAGTAATATCATTGGTTAAAAGAGCAGAAATAATCATGCTGCACGTGCAGCACGGATTTTAGCAAGTATGTTAGTGGTCCTCTGCATAACGACGACGTGAAATCACCAAATTTGAGGTTTTGACGGCAACGTAAGCATGCAACAGAGAATCTTTACTTAAGCAGAGGACCGCACTGAAACATGCTTGCTAAAATCTGTGCTGCGCGGTCCTAGCAAGAGTAAAGATTGCGTAACAAATATGGCGACCGACGAAGAGCTTGATTCGTTTTTCATTTATTATCACCGCTCTTTTGGGAATTGACATCGACGTCATTTAAGTAAAAGTATGGATGATTCACTGTTTCTTGTTAAAACAATCTGTTTGCAGGTTAATAAGTACATGTTTGGATAAGCTTGCAAGGTCATTTCGATCAGTAAAATAAGACGGTTACAATTCACTCTTCAGTATCATAATGTTCTAGAAGCCATACAAGCAAACGTTTAATCAAAACGACTCTTTTTAGCTTTTACAAGCAAATTCTTCATGGTGTCTTCGCAACGAACCACTTTTCGCTTCAACACTTTTCGTTGTTTGCTTAATCCTTGTTGTTCGTTTTTCAATTTTAGCAATAGCCTCTCGTTTTTCACGATGTCTCCTTTCACAAACTCCAGCTCGTTTTGAAGGTGCTTAACTTTCTCTTTCTGTTGACCAACAGTTGTTTCAGTGTGTTTTATCTGTGCGGCTAGTTTAGGAATCGAGTTCTCAACACTGCTTAGCTTGTTGTTGTATTGTGACATGACCACATCAACCACGCCTTTCTTGCTACACGAGTCTAGCTCCAGGCCCTCGGTGATTAGGAACTCCAAGAAGGTGTTGTCTGTAATGCACTTCAATATGGTGCTCTTCTCTTGCAAGCTCTCATTGCCGAGGTCCAAACGGTTGGAGGCTTCAGAGTTGATGGTCTCGGTACTTGCTGAAGCAAGAGAAGTCGACGAAAGTGTTTGGTTTGTGTGGTCATTCACACTATTTGGCTGGTACTGCAAAGCGATGTTTGGCGTATCTGGCGCATGACAAGTGTAGAGTTGCAAGTAGTCCCCAGTTCCTCGGGGTTGTTTCCTTGGTGGATCAAACAGTTCACTTGGTATGGATCCCAAGCTACTTTTGCTTCGTAAAGAAGAGTGGTTCCCTTTTTCGCATTGGGTTCGATTCACCTGTGAAGGATTTGGTGGTGTCTCAGAGTTAAGCAAATCAGACGAAAACACACAGTCATGTGAAATTTCCGTAGAGTCAGATTCAGTTGAACGATTGGCAGCCGCAACAAGTACTTTATTGAGCGTTTCCATGTTAAAGGATGCCTCCGTGTCTAGTATGACTCCTTCCAAAGTTTCGTTACTATCGTCAGCGGCTTCAACGACGGAATCTGTGATTTCCTGACCTCGGTCTTGTTCTCGGCGAGCGCTCTGTTCGTCACAAATACGTTCTTCGCTTGGCGGTACCTCAGTGGGCGAGGCTCGGTCTCTTGCTATAGGAATCGCGTTGGAATCATTGGACGAGAAGGTAATGCTGAACGGAGCTAAAAGGTCAGATTGGTCATGAGACAAGCTCGTACCTGGAATGGAAGGCACGGTAGACTCGCTGGTATCCTCGATAACACGCTCATTGCAGAGTACTGTATCGGCTACACACATCACTTCTGCCTCCGTTGGGGCGTTACCTAAATTGTCATCAGGTAAAAAAGCCTTAGCTGGCATCTGTGATGCGTTCGCCAGTGTTCTATCATCTGAAGCTGTCATCAGGTCGTGAGAGCCAGCTTTTGCCATTTTCAACGGGTCTGTGTTCAACTCACTAGAACCACTGACATTTTCCTGGGAACTGCCTAACACTTCGCTTGAACTGTTCCCCTCTTCAACTATCGAATGTGGGACCCCTGGCATGTCGTAATCAGAGATGACAATTATTGGTATTTGCCTCTGGGCTGTGGATTGAGCGATGGAAGCAGATCCTTCAGAATACTTTGAAGTGCTGGGTGATGGTAAATCACTCTCGGAAGTAGCGGAATCGGAGCTGATAGAGACTGAAATGTCACCTTCAAAGAAAACAGAACACTGCAGTTTAGTGGAGTTCAGAATTATGCTTTCTATATAAGGTGGTTCTAATATTTAAGGGTACGGTAAGGCTGCTACGTGTAACGCGCAATAATCACGCGTCACACAAAAGTCACGCAATGTCTTTTTAACACCTCCTTAATTAAGGTGATTCCCTCGTTTTGCGTTGCGCAATCCTACTGCGCATTATTTTTTGCGTCATTGGCGCGCGCATTAGCTCGCGCACTAGCTCGTGCACATTGATAAAATGGCGGGTTTTCACGCCAAGCTTAATCTGTCTAGAAATAGCTATTTTCTCCTGATCAAGCACGGTGACCCCCCTTTTTAATGATGATATGTACTCGTGATAGATGCACCAAAACATATTTAAAGGAGAAAAAAAGTTTGGTAGTAGAATTTTGTAGTATTTATATATGAATGACGTGAAAACTAGGCTTGATTACTACACTGTTACACTGTTTCGGGAAATGAGCCAGCGCTCACTCCCGAAATCACTTCTCGGGGAGATTACCCGAACTCGAGTGAGCGGCGGAAATCGAGCCTACGTGAACTGCATTTGGAGCCAGACACTAAGTGTGAGGTGATGATGTAGCGGTCCAATTTGCTTACATTTCTTTGCAAGATCGAGCAATTGGAAACTGTTTTATTGAAAGACAAGCCCGGACAAACATGTATGCTCAAGTGTTCAGTAATATTTAGTTGCTTTTGCTATATAACAATAATTTTTCCGGTTGATCACGTTTCGAACGCTTCTCGCGTAATTTGGTAAAAAACACTTAGAATAAAGGAATTGCAGCGCGAAAACAAGCACGGTGACCCCATCCTTTTATTGCATTTTTTGAATGTCCGGTGCATGAATATCAATTGTGCCAAATTTGACAAAAATCTGGATAGTAAGTCATTTTCAAAGGAATTATCTTGATGTCCTGATAACCACACTAAATCGTATGATTTTCGCAGAGCATTAGTTAAAATAATTTGCTTCATTCTCGTCCAGATGAAAGCAGGCACTTGAATTGGTGTCAAAATGTGGCGGTAGTTTTGAACTGGTTGCGCTCTGCAACCAGTTCAAAACAAAAATAAAACTACAACACAAAATGAAACAAAATGAATCGTACTTTGATCATGTTCCCGGAATTCAGGAAACACCTTCAAGGCTCTTGTTCGATTGCGCTCCAAAGCGATTTTGGCCACAGTTTCGTTCTCCTTGTTGACTTTGGATGGAACTTGACCCGGAAAAAATTTGTTGATGGCATACTTCAAGCTTTTAAAACCATAGGCATAATCTCGAGCCAAGACATGAAAAATAGTATCACCATCGTTGTTTTCCGCATTTAAGGTCTGGATAATTTCTTCCTTCGACACCTTCTTGGCCTCTTCAAGCTCTGAGAGTCGTGTTAACATGGACCTCAGACAAACTTGGAAGAAACAAGCGCTTTTCCCAAGCCGATCGTTCTGTCGATCATTCCAGATATTTTCAGCCGCCGCATGGAAGACCGTGTTACCGTCGTTGTCTTGCACAAACATGATCTTGGGATCACTCTCGGTTAAGGCTGCTAGGATCTGCTCAAACGCTTTCATCCTGTTCTTGATAGGTCCCAGAGTAGATGCAACTTTCAATCCACGAGACTTCAAAGTACCCGTGCGGTAAATGTACTGAACGGCTGCATGAAGCGCTGTCTCGCCGTTGGCATTCAAAGCGCGCGCATCAAAGTTGTCTCGCAGCAGCGCTCTTACAAGCCCCGCTTTGCCAAACGCAGACGCCAAATATATCAGCGGGCATCTAAGCTCGTCCAGAGGATCTGGCACCTCGCCGTTGGGATCCCAGTTTTGATAAGAATTGATGCATTCCTTCAGCAGGTCCGGGAGCTCGTCTGATTTTTGCGAGCTGTCAAGGCAAAGCACGGTAATTAAATCGTGGTGCTCGATCTTGCAGTTCCTTTCGCAGAATGGAGTGTGGTATTTTTGCGCTACCATGCTATTGGCGAACATAGAAATCGAAGGCCGTGCGCGAGCAGCAACAAATTTGGGATTGATCCCAATTAGTCAGGGGGCTAAAATGATGGTTAGCTTTCATGACGTCATAATGTATAGTTTTTGCCATTCATTAGCAGCCTCTAATCTTGGGTAACCTGTGCATAGTGTGACTTAATCCCCTGCCATCTTGAATTACGTCATATGAGCATGCACATCTTTGTTTTTGATACGTCATATGCGCTAATGACGACTGCGCACCTCGTATTTGTTTGTATGGAATCAATTTTTCCCCAACCTGCTGATTGGCAAGGGACATTTTTCAGTAAGAACTTCTCAGGCAATTTCAAACGATTCCAGATTTTTTGTCACGTCATCACCTCCTCACTCCAAACTTTTCATTTTTAGCCACATTCCACAAGCCTCATACTTTCGATCGACGTTCTTTACATAATTGCATCATCTTCATAGCATCTTGGCTCATCTTGTGATTTTCACCTCCAAAGTTCTCCCAACGAACGCGATTACTACTAGCAAGTACATGAAAAATCTCAACAAAGGGTTAAGTTAATGGCAGAGGTTGAAGCATCATTAGTTTTACAATATTTTAAGCAATATTTTCACGATCGCTTTATTGCGATGCTGAGAACTAAGCAGGAAATTGAAACGTGCAAACTAAATTAAGTGTCGCAAACAACCTCGTCCGTCGCAGTTAATTTAAATACCTTTCCCACGAGAAAATGCATCAGGCGAAAACCCAATTTTCCCCGATGTTGCTGGAAACACGAGGACCGTTTTAGTGGCTATTTCTGATAAGTTTGTAAGACCGACTATGTTAGCGTAGCCATCTGTGGCGTTAGCTTTCCCGCGGTTGGCCCGCACGGGTTAGCATAAATCAGTTTATCCAAAAATTTAATGAACTCGAATTAAGCTGGGCTGAAGTATCTACAGCAAGTGTTTTAATACCACAAGCTTTTCCGCCTTTGTTTCTGAGAGTGTTAGGATCACATTTTTGTAACTTTTCAAGCTCTTTGACCAGCAATAGCTGTATTTGGCACTCAAAGCTTAGGTGAACCTTGCTAGTTTTTGTGACATCCACTTATTCGACTCATTTCCGGTCACGCACACAGTTCTTCAATACATATTTCCCCATTAATCTGTCACGTAGTCTTGGTATCTCTTCCTTCAGAGGCAATCGCGATGAAGTTCGAATCCCACTTAAACTGGTTTCTACGAGACAGAGAAACATTACGCATGCGCAACCAGGGCGCGAACCGAAATAAAAAAAGATTAAAAAGTCTAAGTCCAAATAGGGAGTCTAAAAATATTCTTTGTTCTTCAGTAAAAAAGACTCCGCCTTTTTGTCTTTTGTTAACTAAATACTCGAGATTAACATAGTCCAATTCCAAGTTGCCGTGGATCACGCGAAGCTAAAGTCACTCCATTTTACGTGAAAGGTAATGCTAGATCTATCTATAGGGAAGATATCGC
>OX421449.1:11788362-11850862 GCA_949126865.1 Montipora capitata | reverse complement strand
CCTTTTTAACTTTCAAATTCACATCCAGTTGATTTTGCATCTCCAAACAGAGAGACACTTTTCTTTTCACTAGTTTCTCTTCCTTACCCAACACCTTACTTTGTTTTCTCAAATCCTCAAGACACTTCTCATTTACAAAAAGGTCTTTCTTCAACAATGCCAGTTCCTCTTCCAAGTCCTTGATTTGTGTTTTCTTCAAAGAAACAGCACTTTCTTCCTCTAGCATCCGCTGCCCAACCTGTGAGAGCTTGTCTCTAACTTTTCTCAGATTATTGGAATACTGGGACATGACAACCTCTACAATATTTCTCTTTGCTTCAGGTTCCAGACCTAGACCTTCTGTTACAACAAACTCCATGAAAGAACTGTCTGCATCATTGACTTTTTCCAACTCAATGCCTTGATTCAAAGGTACGACTGCCACGCAGGAGGCCTCAGACAGGCCTGGGGGCAATGAAGCTGAACCATCTCTCTCTGGGAGTGAAAAGCACTTCTTGTGATCTGTGCATTTGACATTTCCAGTAGATTCTTTTTCTTGTTTCTTAACATCATCAGTCATTTGGTGAATCACTAAATTCTCGTTCCCTGGTTGTAGGAGGAGCTGTCCCATATTCCCTGTGAAAACTGTTATGGCATCCTCTGAGCTCTCATTACTTACATACAGTTCCCAATTTTTTTCTGCTTGCTCAGCACCATCCACACTAGACAAAGAGAACACCTTGTCTATGTAAAGCACACTTTCTTCTGGGTCTGAATCGAAGTCAGTGGGTTGTTTATCAACCAGGTGATCTGCCATAAAAATGTAAGACGGCCCTGTTATTTATGAAAGTGCCTATGGCATAAACAAATCACTTCCTTTTAATCTTCATATTTAAAAACTGTGTTTGCTTAACACCTGACAAGCAACATTTTGAGCTTTGATTTTTATCCAAAGGCTGTTTACTTTGAGTGTAAGTTCTGGATTTCACTGTCCACCATCACTCGCATTCAAAACTGACCAACTAAACCTCAGAAAGTTGGATCTAGGGAAAAATGATGTCATTTACTCAACAGATTAAAATTTCAGCATATTAATGCAGCTTATTATATATGCAAAACACGAGTTAAAAAGTGTGAAAGCCCGAAACTCCAGTGCTGCATATTAATTCAGCCATGTACACACACATTGCATTCTTATTTAAATTAGTGAGTCTTTGAAGTCATTTCCTCCTTGATCCAGCTCTCTCAAGATTTTAAAGTTCGTAATGGCAAACCATAAAATAGGAAAATTCCAGTTAAAAGGTGTCTTTCTGAAATCAATGCTTAACACTTGGGCCACTTAGTGCTTACTTAACATAGTTTTGAAATCCAAAAAAGAGAAGAACAGTCTGGTTTTTTGGTCATAGTAGCACTTAAATAATACGCTTAAATTTACTACTCAACGGTTTTGCAGACTGACCATAAAACTTGCAGTTACATGCATCAGTGACCACCCACTAACCCAAATGAAAGAGGTCTACCAGTCTGGTACAGAATCTATCACACTGTATCAGTAGTATAGTAGTTGAGGGTACTAGCACAAAATACAAATGATAAATACCAACGCAAAATACAACGATGAATAACAAATACTAATAATATTGCTTGGATGGTGAACGAAGTGAGCTATCCAAGCAAATTATTAGTATTTGTTAACCAACATAAAATGCCAATAAAATTAAACAACTCGTTACTTGGGTTTAAATACAGTATACTGCTTTTTTATACCTTGAATAATAATCTTAATACAAATACTAGTTTCCAATACAAATACAAACGTAGTAAAGAGATTTAGGCGAGCCGCAGCGCAAAAAAGCGTTAGCTTTTTGAGCAGGGGATGGCGAGCTGTTTAAAATCTCACGAGCGATGGAGCGAGTTTGTATTGGGGATTTTATTATAATACAAAATTTATATCACACAAAATTTTTTCTATATATTTTTCAAAAAATTCAAACAAAGAAACAAACAATAAATCCAAATGTTTAAATATTTGCATAATCAAATGGAAGATTCACAAAGCATGACATTATTGAAAACTAAATAAAGGGGTTTTCCCATGATTTTTAATCAATCAAAACTTACACATTTTTTCAACAAATGTGTACACATTTGTGTAATTTTTCAGAGACACTTTACACATTTGTACATTTTTTTGGGTAATAGGTGATGCATGAAGTGTGTTTAAATATTCACACAATCAAATTGTACAAGAAAAAATCCCGACCATAGCATGACATTCTCGGAAATTCATACAAATAAATTTGTTCTATGAGTAAACTTTATGAGTAAACTTTATAAGTAAACTTTATCATTCAGATTGTTTTGGTGTGTTGATTTTATTCCATTGTCTAATAAAAATCGTTTGTCATCGAAGCATGACAATGACACTTTATTCAGCTCATAGCTTCCAAGTTGATGCATTTCAAATATTATATCATATGATAATATAAGGAATTGCACAATTGAATTACATGATGAATTAAGTCAAAATTTTATAAATTGTCTATTTTGTGAACATCAAATATGTGATTATTATACAAACAAAGTAATTGCTGTAAATAACCTGATATAACTGAAGACAATAGCCGTTTGCTATGCATTAACTGTGGCCAAATTGGTAATGACCTGTTTAAAAATAATTACATCGATTTTTATGAGCATATGTATAAGATAAGAAAAAAGAGTATCTATATCCGGAAATATCATATTATTAATGTTCCTGATGAAAGGAGCCTTTCTTATGAAAAACCCATTTCATCATTTGTTTTTAATAATGTTTTGAAAATACTTGATAAAATTAATAATGTTTTACCAGAAATAAATCAAAAACGTAAACGATTGATATCAATCAAATATAAAATTAACAAATTGTTAAATCATTGGAATTTGAAATTTGATGTTCCAATTACTAAATCCAAAAAGACTTTGCATGATTATGAGAAATATTGGAATCAGCTTTGTTTGTTGATTGAACGATGAATTTTGTGTTATATTTTTTTCATTATTTTGTCTGAAATAGTTGGACAATTATCAATTATAATATTATCTATGATAAAACATTTGTTTAAAAAGATTGATTCATTAAATATGCCACGTCTTAAACTATTTTTGAGTTCTGATAATATCTTAAAATAACTTGTATATGCTAATCTGCAATTTCCTAGTTTATGATCATATTTTTTTGCAGTAGCATATGTTTGTAAAAGAACACCGGCTTCTAAAATAGCTCCTAAAATTATAGGATTAAGAGTAATACCACCCGCTATTGTACCAATAACTACTAATCCAGCTGAACCAAGATTGGTAGATAGATGCATTTTTTGGTAATGTTGAAATGATTTTTTATAACACCCAAATTTTTTGTGATAATATTTACACAAATCTTTTACTTCTTTGATTTTTTCATGATAGATTTTAGGTTATATGATTGAAATTAAATATTTTTTGATCAGTTGTCATTATAATATTGTATATATTATTTTAATGAATATATTTAATCAATATATCGAGTTCTTCGTTTGGCACATCGTTGTTTATTAGTTAACTTTAAAATGTCATATTCATATTAAACGTCTGCTTTTGTGTATTCTGATCTGATACGAAAAAATCATTTGTTAATAATCGAAGCGCATAATAAATTTGAATGCTTAGTTTTTTATAATTAAATTTGAAAGTATTACATATAATTTGAATGTTTGATTATTGATCCACTAGGAAGTAGAAATCGTTTAGATCCGTTTATAATAAATGTTTTATCTGATAAATTGGTAATAATTGGTGTAAATAATGTGGTGTTTTTAAAATGTTGTTTCCATTCAGATCACATTTTTCATCCCACGATATTTCATAAGCTTTTTCCCAATGATAAATACTTTGCCCAAGATTATGTAAAGTATCATTTTTGATACCATATATGACGGCATATATTCTCAACTTTGTTGGGCTGCTATTGTCAAACATGCTTTTAAAATTCTCATATAACCTTTTTGGATACTTTTTGAAGTACCATCTAGTGACAGATTTAGTATGGCTCGTAAATAGTGATATTGGTTTGAAATTTTTTTGGACGCTTGATAATCAATGTTAATATTTAGTCCTTGAAATGTCAAACGTGAGCTATTAAATTCATTGTAATAACAACTATCTGGAATATAAATTTCAATACAACATGTATATTTTTGTGAAAAGTTATCTCTGATAAGTTTGAATAAATTCCAATCCCATCTGCCATGATACAAATTTGAACCATCTGTCTTTTTGAGGACACTGATTGGAAAAGCATTTTCAACTGTCAACTGTCAACTTCCATTCCAAAATCATCGATTAGCTCAGTAAGGGTTTCAGTCACATATTTAAAAACATTTGTTCTATAATCATGGCTGGAAATATGGCTTTCACCAATTCTTTTGTCTGTATATTGTCTATTATCAGTAGAAATTGTAGATATTCCTCCGTTGAGTTGTTTTAAAGTTGTAGCATCCTGATTATCAATAGCGTCTTTCAAATTTATCAGTTTATTATTGTTCAGGTTTAAATCATTAGTCATTACCACGCTTTCGTCTTTTTTAAATAAGGTGCTAAATCAACAGAACCCCCTGCTTGAGATACTTTTTGGTCGACATAGGATTTATTAACGAGTTCATTGAAATCATTTGGTTTTCTATATGACACAATTTTATTCCCGCCCATGTTAATATCCTTCTGTTTATCCAATTTTTTCTTGAGTTTATCGTTTACATATTCACGATTTACAGCAGACGTTTTATTTACTGTGTTTTGACAACCATAGATACTGTTTCTGTTTAGATCAATATCTCCTTTTATTGCACCCCCGGTTTTATGTAAATAGTTACTCAGCTCATTGTTTAATTGAGTGAAATTGATGGCTTGATAGCCTGATGTTGCTTCTTTCATATTATTAATGTTATGGTTTTTCATATCAAGATGTTTGTCAAACCAGTTTTAAAAATATAATTGTTTAGCTCTGTTTTATTAGCTTTTAACATCATCGAGTTATCGATGTAAAATTTTGTTGCTGCATCTTTATGAAGAATAGGTTCTTGTAACCCAGTTATTTTTTTATTACCCATATCAATTGGATTTTTTACATAGAGTTTTATGTTATCATCATCAAAATTAAAATACCATTGTTGAAAATATTCATATGGAATGGCATCAGATTCATTTGATCTTGGATTTGCTAAATTTTCAATATGACTAAAATTCATGTTTAACAAACCAGCCATTTGATCGCTGCCATCTTTTTTTGAAATAATCAGTTAAATCAACTGGTGTACTAGAAGAATCACCTCCATTTGCTTTTATATGGCCATAAATCTGCTTTTTAGTCAAAACATCACTATCATTTTGTCCTGGTTTTAAATTAGTTAATTTTTTATTTTCCATATCATAATTACCACCTGGAGTTAATTTATAGACCGAATCCATAAATGGCGGCCAAAAAAATATTCTTTTGTTTTTGTACTAATTAGCCCCACTAGTCTTGTTTGCATGGACAAAATATAAAAGAAATGTTGCATGAGAGTGAGGCTAGTGAGTCTCATTAGCACATAAACAAAAGAAAACATTTTTGGCCGCCATTTATGCATTCGGTCAATAACCTATACCAGGTGGTCCTCTTAAACCTGGTAAACCACGAGTGTAAGTATGACTTGTGCTATGTTCATTGAATATTCCATTAATATGTATTTGTTATATTATTCCATAAAAGTTTCGTTTGATAGTTTTCATTGGTTTATCAACATACAAAAAAGAATACGGTTTTTCAGTTGCTTTTTTATATTGATCTTTTTGTACTCCTAATTCTTGTGAAATTATATTTTGTTCATTTGAACTTGGAAAATTATATATACAAAAATGTGAACAATTCAAAGGAATATTCTTTGGACCAGGGGTGGATCCAGAGTAGTTCAAGTGATTTGCAGAAATCACTCAAATTTTTTCCAAACCTTATTTCTCAGCTCTTTATTGCAGTTCACGAAATCAATTATCCTTCTTGTGTTATTGTTTATTTTGAAATAAAACAAATGAGAAATTATTCCATCAATCACAGAGCAAACCCAGCCCCTCCCGAGCGAATTGGACAAATCTCCATTCGCGCGGTTTCGTCCTTTGTCGATACTTCCGAGAACAACGCGAAAAAAATTCGAAGGCACGACCGGACAGAGTTTCTACCTCGAGGGTGGGGACTGCATGTACATGGATCTTTTCACAAATCACTCAAAACCCACTTCAATTGGTCAGAATCAATCGCATTGTCTTGCGAACTACTCAAACTCGGTTTGGATTATTTGAAATTCGAATAAACTCGACAAATTAAACAAAACTCTTCTCACACTGTGAACATCTGCCATATCACGTTTTACCAAACATGTGAGCGGGAAATGTGAGATGCATAAATTTTCAGTGATTGCGATGGATAATATTCTGAGAATCGGTCCCAATTGATCAACAGATCAACAACTTAAGAAACGCAGAATAAAAGCAAACAAAGCTACAAAAAGCCAGCTATCTCACTGATACAGGGCACAATGTAACAGGCGTTCAAAAACAAAATGAACCCGGGCCCGGGTCAAACATTTAAAACCAAAAGATCACTCACTTCTACCGCCGATAAACAAATCGGTCGCAAAAGCGTGAGGCCATAAGGTCACGTTCAGATTACTGCTGAGAAAATCAACATCTAGAAACTAAAAACATTATTATCGAGACCAAATATTTTCTTGGAAGAAAAAGTATCACACAGCAGTATAGAGATTCAAATGTAAAGCCTCATAGGGCAAAAACCATTGCTAAATGAATCCTACAGGAACCGCCTAAAAGAGGAGTCCATTCAAATATTTACTCAAGAGAGCAAAATTATGACAAAAGGTAACAGAAACCAGACCACGCTAGGCCTGTCAACCCTTTTTAACACTTTGTATAGCAAACACAGTATAATTATCACTATTGCTTACTTACATGTTATTCTGCTTTGTCTGGTGGTTTTATCAGACAAACCAGAATAACATGAAAGTAAGCAATAGAGTCGTTTGCAAGTACTGTTAAGACATAATTATGCCTTTCTGGAGTAGGTGCTGTTTAATGTGTGTCTGAATGGCTTGAGATGCTATCAGAATGCAGGAAAATGGCATTCTGAGAGCAGTAAATTTCAAATTTTCTTGGGGGAGCATGCCCCCAAACCCCCCTAGTTTAGTTGGTGCAAATCACTCGTATAAAACCCTGGGATCCACCCCTGCTTTGGACAACCATAAAAGCATTGTGATAAATAAATTACTGAGCAATTTTTATGTCTGCCTTGTATAAAATAGTCAATTAATGGTTTTTGATTTTTTCCTGTTACAAAATCGTCAAAAATTACTATCTTTTATCCACTATTATTAATATCATTGAAAGGTGTTATTGTATCATTGCTTGTTTTAATGATATCGTAACCAACTTGATCACTGATGTCTTGAAACAAATTGATCAAATCTTGGTACTTTTGTTGTTCAAGATTTTTAGCATAAAAATGTACTTGATTAAAGTATAAAAGAGGTTTTGAAAGCATATGACAGAGAAGATTTGTTTTCCTCCACATGATGGAGAAGCTAGAAGCATTCTAAATGTATCTTTTGGCATATATCCATACAATTGTTTAAAACTGTTTTTTCATTTTTACGATTATAATTCCGTATTTCCATGTATATAAATTATGTTTACAATGTAATTTGTTTAATTTGTCAGGGTGGTTTAGTGGTCATCAACCGTGCCTCCCACCTCTGCGACCCCGGTTCAACTCTGGCTCGGATCGTATGTGGGCTGAGTTTCAGTCGATCTCAATCTGACTCCGATGGTTTTTCTCCGGGTACTCCGGTTTTCCTCCCTCATCAAAATCGACTCCTGGCCTGTTCCATCAGGCTGTGGTGCTGTGCTCCGAGGTCATACATGGGTCGTGTTCAGGGGCCGAGCGCCTAGCCGGCAGCACAGCTCCTTCGGTCCGACCTCGTTGAGCTGCGCCCTTCGTAATTCAGTCTCCGACTGCGAGAAAGGGCGATTAGCAGGTCAGATATTATTATTATTATTATTTATTATGTTATATTAAGTTAAATGAAGATAAGTTAAGATAAATAATTTTATGTAAATGAATTATATAAATGGACATAGAAGAATCTAAGAAAATTTCTGAAGCTAAAATAAAAGCTGGAAAGATGATTAACCAAATACAGGATGAAATTAAACAGTATAAACACAGTAAACAGGATATGCAAATTGGTTTAACAGAGAGTTTTCAACCAATAATTAAAGCTCAAGAGGATGTAAAACAAACGATTGATAAAAAACAAGACAAATTAATTGAACAACATGATAAAAACCAAAAAACGTTGAGTTCAGATTTGGAGAATATTGCTATGTTGCAATATGTGTATGATAAACCAGAAAAAACAAGAAAATTTCCAATCGATTATAAACCAAAAATGCTTTCATCAAAACCAGATGAAGGATTCACGACCAATGAATTACATCTGATAACTGATCATGGTTTTTCTGCACCTTCTGAAATATGGAATAGATACATTGATAATAAATTGGATATTAATGAGTATGATGAAGAAATCGGATTAAAGTTAAAAGAATTAGGTCGTAAAAAGGGTTATCTTTCAAAATCCAAAGCATAAAAGACGAAAAATTTGGATGAAATAAACGAATTGGATAATGAAATTAAATTATTACAAAAATTTAGAAAAAGAATACAATCTTTTGAAGAGGGTATAAAAACGATTGGTAAAGGAATGAAATATACGCAACCGAAAAGAAATGCTTACAAAATTCAACAAAATGGTCAATATGGTGGTTTGATGATCGATTTGCCAAAATCATTTGGTCAATTACGTCTGGTTGCATCAAAAAATGATAAAAACGTATTGGATCAACAAGCTGAGTTTGATACAATAGACATTTGTGACCCTTCACGCAAAAAGGGGGCTTATCCAAATTTCACGCTATGGCTATTTCACAGTCCTGGCCGTAAAATTGTAAAAAATTATTGGAATGTGAGCGAAATTTCCCTTTCACGCCGTGAAAAAGGTCACAGTCACCGTGAAAATATTTCACGCCGTGAAAACAGGTCGTAATGTCTGAGAAATATTTCACGCCATGAAACAAAGTGAACTTCTTGCGTAAACATCAATCTGTTACCCTGAACATCATGGCATCATTATGTCACGCTGCCTGCAAAGGTTTTACTGCAAGCATTATTAAAAGTCTTTAGGAATCGGCTATCTGTCAGCGACTCGCCAACTCGGGATTGGGTCCATTCTTTTGTTTACTTTTCTGTTTTATATTGTGGTTTCGGAAAAACAAAAGAAAACGAAATAAAAGAAGAAAAAAATTGTAGATACTAAAACTTTGAACAGTAGACTATCCAAATTGATGCACAATAAGATCAGCGTTTCTTATTTCGTTTCTCTGCTAAAAAGCACGCAACTTCAGTTTGCCGGAATAGGTTTTAAACGTCGAATATTTGTAAAAGAATGTCCATGGTGGTTGGATCTTTAAAGACCAGAAATTCAAAAGAATGAGCTCAGTAAAACCATAAAAGAAATCAACACGTCACATGCTGTCTGTAGTAAAAATTAGATAATCAGTTTATAGGATCAGTAAAAAAATACATTCCCTCCCAGACATAACTCATAAGAAACAAACACGTTTGGCACCACGGAGTCTGGCTATGTTGGCATAGCCAAAAAATCATTCTCTTTGCGAATAGTTTTTATTCGCTTGCACAAAAGTTTTAAAATTGATTGGAATGAAAACTCGCAAACTCTATTGGAAAAGATTAGGTTATGGTGAAATTGCGACATTTTAAAAATTAAATTGTTTTACTTTTAAAATGTTGTACTACTAATATATGTATACGCTTCTGGTAAGTTAGCCTCAAATAATTCGTTTCAAAAATTGCACGGCACGGCACGGCAAGAGAAATGCACTAAAAGCGGTAAGTCACCGATAATTACAAACATCAATACTCCGACAATTTCTGTAAACATTTCCATGAAAAAAACAATCCATCCAAATCGCTTGATGTATTTCAGTCATGTCAACAAACCAGCAAAAATTAACCGATTTTTCAATTCTTTTGTCGCTTTCAGGCGGTAGAATTTACTACGAGGTCATCAGAAATTTCTTTACAATGTGACATTTTCCAGGCGTGAATATTCAGGAATGAAAATTGTTTTTCTTCTTGGCGTTGATCAGCTTTCACTGATTTCTCGTACCCTGCGATCAGGCATTCTTTTTGTCCTGAGTGCCAGTAGATTATTACCATGGCGTGACTGATTTCTGAACAATCTGATCAATTTCACGCCGTGAATATTATTTTCACTCCCAATTTCACGGCGTGAAATTTTACCCTTAATTTCACGGCGTGATTAGTTTCACGCCAAGAGTGAAAATTGAATTTCACGGCATGAAAATTGAAATTCACGCACCGTGACCATGAAAAAAATTCACGGTTTTCAGTGAAATCCATAAGCCCCCTTTTTGCGTGAAGGGTCACATTTTAACAAAAAGGTTTAACAGCAAAAAAAAATACAGCCCATTGTCTCAAATGTTGTTTGATCAATTAAACAAACTTAGTGAAATTCCATTGCATAGATCACGTAAAAAATTTAGCAAAATTGGCTCGGGTGTTGTTTATTACAATAATATCAATGATTTGATAGATAGATTAGAATTACTTGATGGTTCAATTATTGCACGTAATAATGGTGTTCAAATTGAATTCAGTCAAATAGCTCACACATTGAATAAACTAGGGGCAATTAATAACGAACAATTGTCAGAGCTTTTGAAAAAATATGTAATTTAATATAAAATGAACGAACAAGCATTACATATTTCATCAATTAATAGAGTAAAAATAGGACGAAATAAACCTGAAGATTTTACAGTTAAATTTTCACCTCCATTATATCTCAATGAAGACAAACAATATACCTAGTATTGCACTAGATCGATTAAGTATGACATTTAGTTGGGATAGTATTAATAGTACTTATGGTAATAATTAAATAAAATATTCAAATGATAATGGTTCAACATGGGAAACTATTGCCGTTGTTGATGGAATGTACAGTTATGATGATCTCAATGATTATATTCAGCTGTTGCTAAAAATGATGATGATAAAAATGGAATTAATTTGATATTTGTCCTTTCATGTTATAGAGTAATTATAGATTTGAAAAAAAATTGGCAGCTGGATTTGAGAAATAGTAAATTTACTGAACTTGTACGTTTTGATGCAAAATTAATAAAGACAACAGAATACAGAGTCAGATTGCCAAATATAACCAATAGTATTGATGGATTAGAGATAGGTTGTAGTTTAATTGATAGTAGTTTAACTGATGGTAAAAGATCCGATACGTTAACTTTAATTCCAACTGATAATTTGACAAGAAGTTATCCTTTCAATTTTGAGCCAAAAAGAGCTTTGTTTTCACCTGTTAATACAAAAATAATAAATGAAATGCGTATTACAGTGAAAGATACGTGTAATATTGGACGATACGTTGTTTTAAACAATATTGATTGGTTTATGACATTAATATTGAAAAGTGAATAATAATATATAACTCATTAATATATATATGAACAAAAACAAATTTAAAATGAGATATGACCCAGAATCAATTAAAAAACATATCTATGGTGAAGGAATATTTAGCAACTTGGCAAGCAAATTATTCAACAAAACAACAAAAGAATTAGCTGCAAAAACAAGTAAAAAGCTAGCTGAAACGGCTTTACTAAAAGGAGCTGAAAAAACAGGAGACTTTGTAGAAAATTTGGCTGGTGATAAAACTGTTAAAATTTTACAAGGAAAAAAATAAGCAAAATACACCTGTTGAACCAAAGAAAAAAAGTGACCTTTTCAATGGAAGATAACATTATACCAATAGAGGTTGAGCCTGAAATTCAATCAATTCCAACAAATTATAAACCAAAAAAGTCACAACAACTAACATAATATTTGAAATAGCAGAAAGAATGAATAGATTAATGGCTAGTGGTAGACTTAGAAGAAAAAACAAAAATAATATAATGTCTTACATATAAAATGTTTAGAAATCCCAAATATGTTGAACGAATAGAAGATATATTTTTTGAATTGGAAACACCTTTAGTAACAGCAAATCCTGCTAATGGTGCTCGTCAAAAAAAGCCAAACCATCGATTTGTTGTAGATAATACTCATAGTATGTCACCATCAGACTGATATAATGCAAGAATTTCAATGTCTTTTAAAGTACAAAAGATGGATGGAACTGATATCGCAGCTAACGATGCAAATGGAATAGTAAACGGTATTCATAGTATGATCAAAGACATTTCAGTTAAAGTTGGAGATAAAAAAAAAAATGATTGTAATGATGTTAACATCAAAAATTTGCTTGAATATACCAATTCTTATGCTGAAACTACAGCTACAAATGAATTCTTTTTTTTAGACACAAATAGATCAACCGAACTGAGACCTGCACAAGCTGCTTACAACAAAGGATTTCATCAAAGAAAAACACTGTTAGACGCTTCAAATGTTATGAATTATCAATTACCTTTGAAGCGCTATGGTCTGTTTGAATCACTAGAGGATAAACTTCTTCCCCAAACAAGAGTTGAAATATTGTTTGATTTGGCTTCACATAATCAAGTTATTTGGCAAGGAGTCAATAATTCTCGTGTTGTTTTTACAAGAATGCAGTTGATTGTACCACAAATTATTTTTAACGATGATGGACAAAGTATGTATTCAAGCAATTATCGAAAATCACAAAAATGGACGTATTTGAAAGAAACTGTTTCAATGATGCCAATATTGATGAACAAATCCATTTTTGTACAATACATTTTCAGTATCTACTAATCCAAGAACATTGTCTGATGCTTGGTTAGAAATTGGAAATGGAATTGAGTATCCTGATAGACATTATGAACCAGATACCGATATGACTCATGTTTATTGTGATGTTTTAAAATACTTTCACGTTAATAGTGAATATTCACAAGGTACTCTATTAAATAGGAGCAATTTCCATTTGCTTTCTTCATTTTTATATTCGATCTAACTAAACAGCATTGTGATTTAAAAGATTCTACTGTTAAACTAACTTTTCACTATAAATTATCTAGAGAAACAGCAACAGCTTTTTATATTTACGCCTTTGTTTTCAGTGAGCAAGATGTTGAATTTATCCAGAACGATGGTAAATTGTTATTCAGATAAATAAGGAAATTTTTACAAATTATATTTAACTAAATTTTAACATATCTTTTGTATAATCTAAATATATGCAAGATATGACAACAAGATACATTTCTCATGGCATGGTGTTAAATTATCACCAAACGAAAAACAAACATTAGCAAGAGCTATAAATAGCAGATTAACATTACGACTATCTAATTCTCAATTATCTGGACCTGATAAGTTTATTCTAACAAAAACACAATTGAAAAAAATACAAAAATTGGAACAGGAACTGATTTGAAAATATCAAAAACACAAATTTAAAAAGTTGGTGGTAATATTTTTAGCACATTAGCTACTAAATTATTACCAAACGTGATGCCTGCTGGAGCTCCTTTATTAACAGGAGCTTTAGCTGGATTAGGTGAAAACATTATTGATAAAATGTTTGGTAAAAAGGGAGGAACGATTATGGAACCAACACAAATGGTTCCAATGCTAAATTTATTGACAGCAAAACAAAAACACAATCTCAATAATGCTTATCAAACAGGTGGCTAATATGCATTTAAGGCCAACAAAAAAAACCAGATGCAACATGGTGGTTTTTGGAGTGCTCTTGCTTCAATTGGCATACCATTAGCAATGAATTTACTACCAAAACTGTTTGGAAAAGGATTACAAGTTGATAGATCACGATCTCGTAGATCTTGGGCAATATATGTACCAAAAATGAACCAAAAAAATTATGGAATTTCACCTATTCATGGTCAATGGTCAATGGCCAATGCTAAAGGGTTTTGGAATAAATAAAAAAACAGAGACCAAAAAAAGGAACAGTCAAACAACGAACAAAATTCCAATCTTAGGCCAGTTAATATAAAATTTATCAATAAACCACTGAGCAACTTTGATCTGATTGATAGGGTTAAAAAGCTTGGTTTCAAACATTTCAGACGTATTTATTCAAGAGACATTCTTCCATCTAAAATTCGAAAAGCATGTGGGATATTCAATTTAGATACAATGATTGGACAGGGCACTCATTGGGTAGCATTTAGAAATATAAACAATCAAGCAGAATACTTTGATTCTTTCGGTCTGTTAATGCCTAAAAAAGTTGAAACTTCTCTTAATACAAGCAACAAACAACAGTGTTTTGTGTCGATATTGGTGTCTATATTACTTATACTTATTGGAAAGGCAAAATAGAAAAAGTATATTAGCAACAATCCATAATGCCAAATTTGATACGAATGATCAATTGGTCAACAATTGCTTTATAATCAATTATTTCAAAAATATGTAATTTATATATATATAAAATGGTTAAATCATATTGCGTTAAACAAAAAAAACAGACTGAATGTGTTGAACCTTCAGGTTATAAACAACAAAAAAATGGTAGACATGTTTTTTTGCACTTGTGCTGAATGCGGCATTAAAAAGACTTGATTTGTTAAACAGAATAATTTAAACTTATTAGCCCCTCAGAATCAGAGGGGCTTTATAAAAATAAATCACAAAGCATGTCTGGTAATGGATTGTTATTAAATATTAGTAATACAGCAGCAGAATTATTTTTAACCAAAGGAGTACCTTATCTTGGTAAAAAAGCTGTTAAAATGGGTCGTTATTACACATCAGAAATGTTACGAGATCCAAAATTGCAGAAAAAAGCCATTGAATATGCTTTGGCTAAACTCAATCGAACAATTCAAAATGTTGGATCACAAGCTTTTGATCAATTGTCGACTAAAATTAGACCAAAGAAAAAATAGAAAACAAACAGAAAAGATTTAGATGGAAGTGGTTTTGATTTACCTTTTGATTCACATAAAGCTATTGGTAAATTACCAAGACCTCAATCAGGTTTTTCTTTTCCTGGTCATAAATATACTGGACCATATAATCCATTAGAACAACAGCTCGAATATGACCCAATTACAGGTAAAATACTTGAAATATATGATCAGCCAACAGTACCAGCTGATGCTATTGCAATGCAGCATGATGTTGATTATGCTCTTTGTAAAAATGATAGAAAATGCAAAAATAAAGCTGACAGGAAAATGGTTCAAGATTTAGATAATGTTCCATACAACGATAGGCAATGGGGCCATTGGTTGACTTGAAATGTAATCAATACAAAACAAAAACTTGGTCTTGGTGTTAAGCCAAAAGACGTAAAAAGCCGTTGAGTAAAGAGAAAATAAACTGGCAGCAACAGTTAGCAGATGAGCTACACAAACCAATCAAACGAAAATTTAACGAAATAAAAAAAACTGTAAAGCGAAAACCAATACCTACACCACGTCGTAGTGTTAAACAAATGGTTCAAGATTATGAAGTTAATATAATCGAACCACCACTTGAATTTCGTGATGATTATAAACCAATTCCAGCTTTAAGAACTAAAAAACAGCTTCTTAAAAATCCTGTACCACTACCAAGAACTATAATAAAAGAAACAAACAAAGATTTAAAAGGCTACACAACATCATATGAAACAAGCATTAGAAACAATAAAGACCCTTTAATTCAACTACAAAACACAAGAAAAGCAATTGAAATACATATCGAAAAAATTTTAAATGAAATGAAAGGACTAAGTTCATTGAAACCCTTAATATAACATTTGAAAAGCAGTCAAGTAATGAGAAAAAAATTAAATACGCTTATTTTAACAGTAAAGCACAAACAATTAATAAAACGCAAATAGAACTAGCTTTAAAATTATCAAAACAGGAAATATTACTAATATTGTAAGTAAATGGATTTCTGAGGGATCTGGTTGGATGATAAAATTAATTAATAATCATTACCTTAATATTGTTAAATATCAACAAATGAAAGGATCATCTTATATTAACCTACCAAATGAATTATGTAATAGTGCAAAAGGATTGATAAACTTAAAATGCATCGATAATTAATGCTTTAGATGGTGTCATATCAGACATCTTAATCCGCAAAACAAAGATCCACAAAGGATAAAAACGTCTGACAGATCATTTATCAAAAATCTAAATTATCAAGGCATTGAATTTCCAGTAACAATCAAACAGATCAACAAAATTGAAAAACAAAAAATTTTAACATCAATGCATTTGGTTATGAAAATTAACAACCATTTCCAATCCATGTATCAAAAGAAAAGTATGAAGATCATATCAATTTATTAATGATTACAGAAAATGAAAAAAAACATTATGTACTTATATTATGTATAATCAAACAGAACACAAAGAAAGAAAACACTTTTGTATGTATTGCTTGCAACTTTTTAGTTCTATGCAAGCTTTAAATAATCACAAAGAAATATGTATTAAAATAAATGGTGGAAAAGCTACTAAAATTCCTGAAAAAGGTTCAAAAGTAAAATGTACTAATTTTCATAAACAACTTCCTGTTCCATTTGTTATAGATGTGGATTTTGAAGCTATTACAGAAAAAGTTAAGGGTTGCAAACCAAATAACTGACAAATCATACACTGAAGCTTATCAACAGCATACTGCTTGTGGTTATGGTTATAAAGTTGTTTGTTGTTATGATAACAAATACAGCAAACCAGTTCAGATTTATAGAGGTGACAATGCTGTATACAAATTTATGGAAAAGATGCTTGAAGAGGTTAAATATTGTAAAAACGTCATCAAATACAAATTCAACAAGCCATTAAAAATGACAAAAGAAGATGAGGAAAACTTTAAAAAGCTGATGAATGCCACATTTGAAATAAATAAGATATTGTGGTTAGAGATCATTGTCATATCACTGGATCATTTAGAGGATCAGCTCATCAAGATTGTAATCTTAATTTCCGACTGACTGATAAGATACCAGTTATATTTCACAATTTACGTGGTTATGATTCACATTTTATAATGCAAAATCTTGGGCAAATACAGTGTAGCTAAAAATCATAAATATAAATTATAAAGAAAGGAGAAGAATGCCAAATAAATATTACTGCCATACCAAATAATATGGAAAAGTACAATGTATATGGCTTTTATGCTTGGTAATAATTTAACATTCATTGATAGTTTTCAATTTATGAGTTCAAGTCTTGATAAACTTGTCATCAATCTCCCTAATGAAACATTCAAATACACAAAAAAAGAATTCAAAAACGAAGTTTCAGCTTATGAAAGAAAAAGGGTATATCCTTATGATTGTATGGATTCATTTGACAAATTTAATGAAACAAAATTACCAAACAAAGACGATTTTTACGGCATTTTAAATGATGAAAATATATCAGATAATCAATACAATCATGCTCAAAACGTATGGAATACTTTTAATTTGAAAACTCTGGGTAAATATCATAACTTGTATCTTAAATCTGACATTCTTTTATTAGCTGATGTTTTTGAAAATTTCAGAAAAACATGTTTGCAGTATTACAAATTAGATCCTGCTCATTATTTTACAAGCCCTGGTCTTAGTTGGGGTGCTATTCTTAAAATGACAAACATAAAATTAGAACTTATTGATGTTGATATGTACCAATTTGTTGAAAAAGGTACAAGAGGTGGTATTAGTTACATAGCTAATCGTTATTCAAAAGCAAACAATAAATACATGAAAATATACAATGACAAGGCGCCTTCAAAGTATATTATGTATTTCGATGCCAATAATTTATACGGTTTTGCAATGTCACAATGCCTTCCATACGGCAATTTCAAATGGTTAACAGAAAAACAAATTGATAAGCTAGACCTAGCTAAATATAAAGAAGATAGCAAAAAAGGGTTTATTTTAGAAGTTAAACTTGAGTATCCAAAAGAATTACATGATTTGCATAATGATTATCCTCTTCCTCCTGAAAAAATCAAAGTTACAAAAAAATGCTATCTGAAAATGCTAAAAATATTGCTGATAAATTTAAAATATCAACATGTCTAGTACATAAACTAATTCCAACTTTGAAAAACAAAGAGAAGTATGTTCTTCATTACAGAACCTTCAATTATATACTGATCTTGGATTAAAAGTCACTAAAGTTCATAGAGTACTAGAGTTTGATCAATCTTCTTGGCTAAAGCAGTATATTGATTTTAATACACAGAAAATAACAAATGCTACAAACACTTTCGAAAAAGACTTTTTTAAGTTGATGAATAATGCTGTATACAGAAAATCAATGGAAAATTTAAGAAAAAGAGTTAATGTTAGATTGGTAACAGATGAAAAGAAACTGTTAAAAATAGCTGCTAAACCTACTTATGTAAGTAGTAAGATCTTCAATGAAAGTCTAGTAGCTGTGCATAAAATAAAAGAATCTCTTACTCTTAATTGACCAGCTTATATTGGAATGTGTATTTCGGATATTTCAAAGACATTAATGTATGATTTTCACTATAATTATATCAAACAAAAGTACAATAATAAAGCAAAATTATTATTCACAGAAACAGACTTGCTGACTTATGAAATTACAACCAATAATGTGTGTATAGACTTTTGGAATTTCAGTGATTATCCAGAAAATAGTAAATTCTATGATAAAACTAGTAAAAAAATTATTGGCAAATTCAAAGATGAAACTTCATGTATTCCAATTACAGAATTCATTGGTTTAAGATCTAAAATGTATTCTTATATAAAAAACAATGATCAAAATAATAAAACAGCGAAAGGAATTAAAAGGATTATAATTCAAAAAAATATCAAACATGAAGACTATAAACAAACGCTATTTAATAACAGACAAATGTATCATACAATGAAAACTATTCGAAGCAACCATCATCAACTTGGAAGGTATGAATAGGTGGTTTGCAACCAATCTCTAGAGACACCGATAACAATGCTGCAATGTACAATTGCTGGTGGACGAACAAAAGAAGCTAATGAGAGATCTTTTGTTTTCGTTCACCAACATGGTAGATAACGTCACGTGAAAACCACCTATAAAGTGTCATTGTCATGCTTCGATGACAAATGATTTTTATTAGACAATGGAATAAAATCACATGCTTACGGACATTATAAAATCAACACACTAAAACAATCTGAATGATAAAGTTTACTTATAAAGTTTACTAATAAAGTTTACTTAAAGTTTACTCATAAAGTTTACTCATTAAACAAATTTATTTGTATGAATTTCCGAGAATGTCACGCTATGGTGATTTTTTCCTGTTCAATTTCATTATGCGAATATTTAAACACACTTCATGCATCACCTATTACACAAAAAATTACACAAATGTGTAAACTTTCACTGAAAAATTACACAAACGTGTACACATTTGTGGAAAAAAATGTGTAAGTTTTGATTGGTTAAAAATCATGGGGAAAACCCCTTTATTTAGTTTTCAATAATGTCACACTTTGTGATTCTTCCATTTGATTATGCAAATATTTAAACACTTGGATTTATTATTTGTTTCTTTGTTTGAATTTTTTGAAAAAAATATGAAAAAAATTTTGTGTTGTAATTCTTTGTTTAATTTTTTGGTGTGATATAAATTTTGTATTATAATACAATCCCCAATACAAACTTGCTCCATTGCTCGTGAGATTTTAAACGGCTCACCATCCCCTGCTCAAAAAGCTAAAGCTTTTTTGCGCTGCGGCTCCCCTAAATCTCTTTAATACGTTTGTATTTGTATTGGAAACTAGTATTTGTATTAAAATTATTATTCAAGGAATAAAAAAAGCAGTATTTCAACCCAAATCACAAGTAGTTAAATTTTTATTGGCATTTTATGTTGGTTAAAGGGGCTAGGTCACACTGTTTTAGGTAATTTTGTTTAATTTTGTTAGTTATGAGCTCTAAACGTCAAATTGGCAGGGCAAGAGTCTTTCATTTGCAAAATCACGGCCACATAACAACGGAGAGTGATTTTCCAGCTGTTTAAATGACATTTTGATATAAACTGATATAAATTTGAAAAAAGGTGGGCCGACGTTTTTCACATTTACCCAAATGCAATCCATTGCAATCCTCCTCAGTTTTGTCCATCCTTGTCCCTTCTTAGCTTTCCTGTGTTTTGTTTGAGTTTTTCTATAGTTTTGAGCCGTTACTTTGTTATTTCAGTTAATTCTATGACCATTTGATCAATGCTGAGATTGCCTAAAATTGCGTGACCTAGCCCCTTTAACAAATACTAATAATATTGCTTGGATCGCTCACTTCATTCACCATCCAAGCAATATTATTAGTATTTGTTATTCATTGTTGTATTTTGCATTGGTATTTATCATTTGTATTTTACGCTAGTACCCCCAACTACTATATTACTTGTATCCTTCATGGTCACACATTTTTAAAACCGGTCCATTTGTTCCCGATATAGCAGGGGACAGCAGAAGACACCCAAATATGAAGACCATAGTGAATAGTCATGTACAGTGGCTGTACATGTACTTTTGGTCTTATTACACAACCATGCACCAGCATGGGAAAGGTTGTCAGGAACAAAGAGGAGCACAGCTTCAAACTCCCCTAATATTGAACATTTGGTATCAACCCCTGCCTTTGAGGCACCTGTCTTTGTTTTTTGTCTTAAGCCGCTTTTACACGTTTAAACTTTCACCTGAAACTTGTCTGCAACAGCGCTGCGAAACAAGTTTCGGGAGGCATCGCACCAAGACTTTTTTGAACTTCTGTTGCGAGACAAGTTTCATGAAAAGTAGAACTGCTTCCTAGTTCTGCAAAGATCACAGCAATCACAGTGGTGATAAAAACAGGAGTTTCACCGTGTAACACCACTTCGTGAAACTGGTCTCGCTCGGTTTTGTTACGCTACATTGCGACGCCAATCAGCAACCGGCTAAGGCCACGTAAACAACATTTTGAAACCAGTTTCAACATTTCCGAACGAGTTTCGACCTTACATGTACATGTTACACGGCGCACCGCCTGCTGAAACTTTTTTTGCAGCACCGTTGCACACAAGTTTCAGCTTAAAGTTTCAATGTGTAACAGCAGCTTTATTCTCTTTTGTTTGCCCCAAACCACAGTTATCCTCAAACCTGTTCAGCTTTCACCTTACTGTACACTTCCTACTATTCTGATTATTGACATTTACCTTGATTTTTCTCCCCAATGAAATCAACTTCTTGTAGACTAGGAATGTCTGATGAAAAATGGAACGTGTTCATAGCCCCTCTGGGATCAGTGCTCCACGCTAGAGATAGGACAGTTTGGTCTTCCTTGTTTTTGTTTTCTGGAAATCTTCCCTGGAACAATGAATCTCGCGCAAACTTCAACAAATCAAAGTTCTCACTCCTACGTGCTAAAATGTGCAATACAGAGTCCAACCCGTGGATCTCTGGAGTTTTAATGATGTCCCTAGCTTCATGTCGTGTAAATATCGAGGCCTTTTCGAGCTCAACAAGTCGCTTGATCATGCTTTTCAAGCAAAATTGATGAAAACGAATTTTCTTGTGATACGATCTGCCTTCAAATTTCATGCTGATGGCTGATACGTGAAAAGGTGTGAAACCACGATTGTCCTGAGCAGCTAAAAGCTTGGGAGAATCTTCAGTTAGGCAATGCAACACTTTCTCAAACGCTCCCTCACGGTCAAATGATACGTTGCCTTTATTCACATGGAAATGCTTAGCAGCAAAATGTAAGGCCGTTTCGCCATGTTCATTCAACACGTTCGCGATGAAGTCGTTTCGCAAAAGTCCTTGGACAACGGCAAATTTGCCAAAAGCACAAGCAAGAAATAGAAGCGGGCATCTGAGTTGGTCCAAAGGATCTGGGATGAAACAGTTTTGATCCCAGCCAGCTGATGTCGCAGAGTCAATGGCGACCTTTAGTGCAGAAGGCAAATCTCCAGTACACGGATGAATCCTTGATGCCGCTTTCCGCCCATCGATCAAAAGCGCTGTCACCAAGTTGTGATGCAAGAAGCTGCAGTTGTTTCCGCAAAATGGAGTATGTTTTCCTACCATGGCGGGCGACTTAGTGGTTAAAGGCAGATGACTGGAGTCGAAGGAAGTCATTGCAATTGCAGTCGTTGACATGCGACGCGTTTGAAATGTGAGAATCAACAGAAATCTAGCAACTGTTTCAGTGATGTGACTATCCCGGAATTTCGGAAGCAACCTCGTTTCCAGGGTTTTTATTCTTTGCCTCCCCTCCCTTGTCAAGGGGGGGCAAAGAAACGAGGTTGAATTAGTACCCGGTTTTTCTCCTCAAGTTTTGACGAGATACAAAAATTGTACTTATACCACAAAGGTATTTAGTGTGTTAGTAGTCACCTTAGCAAGTGCTTGTTTTGACGTAAACATGGTATCTTGTAGCCAGATTTGTGGTGTTATTCTCTCCACCCTCTTTGAGTATGATACCGCCAAGATAGTGCACATCAAGAGTAAAAGAGTTGGCTTGATCAATCGATTCATACAATTAGTCATAGTTGTTTACGTAATTGGGTAAGTAGAATTTTAATAAGTTTTAACAATACTCTGACTCTTGAACGTCAACTACATGCAATTCTGGAATCGTGAATCTCTGGTTAAGTTAATTCCTTTCTGGAAGTTCCTAATCGTTAAAAATTCGTTAATTTATCAGAATTAACTTTAATACGTATAGGTATATGGTGTGAAAGTCAGCCCCAAGGGGTTTAGACAGAAAATAATGTTAATTTACAGAATGCGAATAAAAAGAATAAAAGACATTGAGAGCTCACAGCTATGGCAGTTTTAGCTTGTTTATGGAAGACACAGGCAAATTGTTTTCTGTCTAAACCCCTTGGGTCATTTTTGAGTGTTTTAAGCATTTGGTAGCTCAGGTGGTTGAGCACCGGGCTGCCATGCGGGAAGTCGCGGGTTCGAACCCCGGCTGCATCAACACTCAGGAGGAGAAAGAGGAGGAAGTGCTGACTTTGTAATTTCAACTGCAAATGGTAAGACTTTCAAGTCTTCTTGGATAAGGACTATAAACCATATCTTATATGTTTTATTATAAGTTCCCTGTGGGACGTGAAAGAACCCAGACACTATTTGAGAAGAGTAGGGGATCTGAAGTCCCTGGTGTTCTGGCTGTCCTGTTCTCTCCAGCAGAAGCAGCCGTCTTGGCAGTGATGTCTCAAAAAGGCTTATGGTGTATGAGGCCAGCTAAGCAGAAAGTCAGCCATGAGTCAGCAAGGGACTTTGCCGTGTGCTGGAACATGTAGCTAGATAGATCGATAAAATCTCACTACATTTAAATCTTTTTGCAACGTAATTTTGGCTTCACAGGTATGTGATAGTTTATAAGAAAGGCTATCAAGAATTCCAGGAACCTTTCAGCTCTGTAACAACAAAAGTCAAAGGAGTATCACTCACAAACCTCAGTCAGCAGTTAGCATTGTATGGAGGAGTCCATGTTTGGGATTCGGCTGATTATGTGATACCCCCTGAGGTACATGTAGGACTTAAAATTATTAATAATGCATAGGTCTTGATACATTGGTTAAATTGCATTCGTATATAATAAATAATTTATTTAATATAATAATAATAATAATAATAATGATAATAATAATATAATTATATTATTAAAAACTAGATCGTTGGATAATGCAATTCTAGGGTTTTGATTGGTTTTATTTATAATGTAGGGCTCGAAATTGCAACCAATACAGTCGCATTTGCGACTACATTTTTCCCTTTGCGACTAAAATATCTGGAGAAGTCGCAAATTTGCGACTTGTTGTCACCTTCGCTCTTTTGAAACAAAAGGGTTAGCAGTTGCCACTTTGCTGCTACTTTTGCTAAAATAAATAAATGAAAATGATTTTGTTCCTCGCTGTGAATTTTCATTGAAGATAGCGTAATCAGGGCTCAAAGTTAGCGACCAAATGGTCACACATGCGACTAAATTTTTGGTTGTGTGCCTCAAAAATCATGTGTGATCGCACTTGCGTGCCTGAAAAGCTCAAGTACAGTGCAACTGAATTGCCTCTCTGCTTTCTCACGTGACTATACTTGTGTACTTCGAGTGGTATGTCACGAAACAGAAACATCAATTAACAGATATAAAGATATATTATTACATAACAAAATCTGGCCCTAAATAATGAAGTTTCATTATTTTCCTTTCATCGTTGTGTGTTTAATTGTCGTCAGTTTTCTCAACAAATTCCCCCAATGCTGGTGAAGGTCCATTTTCCTATTGATGTTTCATTCCATCCCATACTCTTTTGTTTTGTTAAAACTTTGTTTTGTTAAAACTCAGCTGACACATGAAATTGAAGACTACGAAAAAAGAACATGCTTATTGCGCATGTTGAAGGTTTGTGATAGTGGAAGGTCAAGAGAGGGTTAACAATATGAGCCTTTTTCTTCAAGGCAAGAAAATCGTTTAAAAAGTTAAGTCATCACGCTTGTATTGTCTTGTATTCAATAATTTTCTTATAAAAAGCCAGCCGTCACATTCTACAAAAGCAAGTAAATCTGCCTCGAATGATACTGCATCACTATTCAGTCCGTGATAAAGCTAAAGAGGATGAGCCAACAAGCAAGAAAAGAAAAGATACAGATTTCAAAGAGTGGGGTGAAACGAATTCGAGTAGCTAGAGTGGGATTCAAAGAAATAGGTTACTTAGCGACCAAATTCTCACGTCATGCTTCATGTTGTGTAGGCCCTTAACAACAGCAGAATTCCTGTAATGGAATGCGCAAGACATAGCGGCCTACGACAACACCAAATGCGCAGAATTTATTTGCCATTTGCGACAGCAGAAAGTCTGATCTTGGTGACCTGGTAAAATCATTGAAGTACGCGTCTATTATCAATTATGAAGTTGTGTATCTATTCCGGTTTCAAGTATATTTTCTTTGGTTACAAGTGTACATTGAGAAGGAATGTACTTTAACATGATGATAACATAATTATTATAAATAATAAATTGTTGAAATTGAGAAGTCAAGATGATTTAAAAACCACAAGAATTTTATTGCTGTCTCAAACGAAAAGTAAGTCAGCCTTACTAGTTAAAACAACAAACACGGCACTAAAATAAAATACAAAAAACTGAAGATGACGTAATAATGTCTTCTGTTGGAACAGGTGCTCCCAGTATTTTAAACTGTGCTCCTAACATTTTCTGCTGTGCGCCTAAAATTTTGGCAGTGCGCCTAGAAATTTACACTGGGTAGCACAAGACTAGTGCTCGCAAAGCCAAAAATAAACTTTGAGCCCTGAGTTACTAATTGTAGAGTAATTTAGCTGCGATGTTACGTGCACAGCTCCATTCCTTCGACCATTCGCCATTTTCAGCGGTTTCTTTTCACAAAGCGGGCTCATATTTTTTTTTGCTAAACCGCTGACAACACAATGCAGCGACTAAAATTTGTGAAATTGCGGCTAAATTTTTGTATCTTGTCGCAAATTGCGACTGGATTTTTTAGTTAATTTCGAGCCCTGTAATGGACATCATGGTATGTGGTCTACTATACTAAAAAAGTGGATAGTGTTGAAGGCATGCTCTGATTGGCTACTCAAACTTAGAATATCCTTTGCTTTTCACCTCCGAGCAACTTGTGTGGGATTTGGGCCCAAAAATATTGTAATCGTTGCAGGCATAAATGAGTTAAAACCATCTTTTGGTGCTATATAATATCACTGCATGTACTAATTAAAAACAACTTGATAAATCACCTCATTGTTAACAGTGAGAGTGTCAGTGGCTAGTGCTGACCTCACAGCTTTGCCTCTCGGTATATCACAGGCGGCCCAGACTCGGAGGGTAAAAAATTATAAGGATTTGTTTGGGAATCTTGATAACAAACTGAAAAAGATATTTACCTGCAAAAGTTTTCAATAAAAAAGCTGTAATTTATTGTCATGGTGACTTTCCTGGTTTTGTGTGGTTATTTGCCTGATTGAATGCGATTTAAACGACTTCTCAAATTCCCAGGTTGTCACTCTTACCTAAATAAAGGAAAGGCTGGCAACTAATTTCTAGCTTACCCCACATCTCGCCCATATAATCACACTTCTGCGGCATCAGTCATGCTCAAACTCTGGCGATGGCCACACAGATAAATTTACAAGTTTCAAGGTCCAGCAAGCATCCATTGCTTAGAAACAGCAAAAAATATTCAAATTTTCAAAATCCTTTGAGGCTCGCTTACAATGAATTTTGACATGGCTGGTCAACCGTTCATCTGAGCCTTGATGCGGTGAGAGCAAATAAGTGAAGGGGTGACCAGTCGTGTCAAAATTCGTTGTCAGCAAGCCTCAAAGGATTTTAAAAATTTGAATATTTTTCGCTGTTTCTAAGCAATGAATGCTCGCTGGACCTTGAAACTTGGTCAAGGAGAAGTAAATTTACCCGTGTGGCCATCGCCGGAGGTTGAGTGTGACTGATGCCGGAGAAGTGGGATTTTATCGGTGAGATGTGAGGCAAGCTAGAAATTAGTTGCCAGCCTTTCCTTTATTTAGGTACAAGTGACAATCCGGGAATTTTAAATTGAAGTTGCTTAAATTGCATTCAATCAGGCAAATAACCACACAAAAAAGTACAGCTATTTTTTGAGAACTTATGCAGGTAAGTATCCCATACAAGTCCTTATAATTTTTTACCCTCTGAGTCTGCGCCGCCTGTGGGCAAATATCTACCACTAGCCACCTCCACTTCCTTAAATAGTTGTTAACTACATGTATACCATGCTAGAATACAATTATTATCTGTAACTGTATACATCAGTTGTTTTGTTTTTAGAAAGAAGGGAAGATTTATCCATAATTTGTGGGTACTTTTTGGTAAAACAATATTATTATTCCACTTGTACTGGTTGAATATGAGAGGATTGTAGCCAACTCAGCGCTAGGCACCTTATTGTCTCGCTTATCTCACATACTTTTGGCGCCCCTGTGAATTTATAATTAGTATATTGCTCCTAGATGACACAGCTATCAGTAATAATAATTATCATATTTACTTGTCATTATGAACTATCAGTCAGCATCAAAAATAGTATTCTAATCTCAGTGTTTTGTATCAATTGTTGTCGCAACTACAACCAGTCTTTTAATTAGGCATTGTCTTCATTTTCATTTTCATCTTTATCATTTAACCATCTATATGTTTTCTCATTTGTAAGTAAAGCTTGTGTGCCATCAGCTAGACTAAAAATAATAATTATTGCTACCACCCTTGAGGTTAAAGAGTGTTAAATATAGTTGTTTTCTGGTTCAAAAACAGGAAGATAAGGCTGTATTTGTGATGACAAACATGATAATTTCACCAAATCAAACACAGTCTGCATGTGCTGAGGACCCAAAGTTTCCGAATGTAAACTGCACGAGGGACAGTGACTGCCCACGGTTGGAACCTGTTACAAATGGACATGGTAGGCACAAGACTCTTGCTCCTTCTTCCTTACTAATACTTTAATAAAATAATAAAATTTTAACAATTAAATTATTGGGCAAGGTTGAGCAAAATATCGTAATTTGTCAGTGGCGAGCAGATCAATTGTTTGCGGAAGCCGAAGGTTGAGACAAATAATTGATCCAGGAGACACTGACAAATCATGATATTTTGCGATAACCAAGTTCAATAATATTATTAAAAGTTAAAAAAGTTTTACAAACTCGGAGCTACAAACTTTTAGCTCCGAGTTTGTAAAACTTTTTTAACTTTTATTATGCTTCCGGAGCAGGAAACAAATGTTTTTGATTGAATAATATTATTGTTTTATCTTTTGATGACTGAATTTGTTTGTCTCAATTTCCAACAATTAAATCACTTTCTGAAAGCTCAGGAAATGAACTAAATGTATTAAAACCTTGTTAACTTATTGAATCTCGCATATTTTTTGACCAAAATGTAAAAGATTGGTTGCTAATTGAAAGGTTCAGCTGGAAAATATTACCTTCCTCTAGGCTTCAGGACCGGAAGATGTGTGCCTGTAAAAGGAAAGAAAGATAAAAAAGTTTGTGAAATTTATGCTTGGTGCCCAGTGGAGATTGATGAACTTCCAATGCCTGGCTACAATTTGAGGTGTGTGAGATAGATAGATAGATAGTTTTTTGCAACATTTACAAGGCACTCACTAGACTGAATTGCCTAAAAATTTACATAAATAATTGATAACTAAAGAAATATTTACATGTAAAAATTATTATTAAAACTATTTGTAACTAAACTTTAGTAAATATTCAAATCTAAATAATGGTCATTGCTGGAAAGAAAGACAGTGTTCTTAAAGCAATTTGTACGAGCCTTAAAATTCTTAAAAGGGCATGGCTTCCTAAAATTGTACATACTAGACAAATTCTTCTATGGAAGAAAGTGGTGGAGTTTGTGGTCCATATCTAGCTTAATGGAGGTGAAAAGTTTCTCTCACAACCCAGAATGTCTTTCTTTAAGCGTGCATAGATTGAAATGAGATAGGTTAATTCACGGTATGAACTTGTTGGTGCGATGACAGATAAGGTGCGCAGGCCTGCACACGCAGGCCTGCGCAGGTGCCGTTGCATGGATACGCAGGAAGGTTATGATGAAAGACTGGCGCGTAGTACTCTTAGACTAATAATGGTCTTACACATGTGCAAATTATAGAAATTAAGAATATCATTTGATGGAACACTAGCTTGTTTAAGTAAGATCAGAAAATAGAGTCTCTTATTAGCTTTCTTAATCATGTCAGAAATGTGGTCATTCCACAGAAAGTTTTATGAGATGTTTAGGCCTAAAATCTTAACTTCCGTGACATAATCTAGATCTTTGATCTTTGATCGATATGGGAACAAAAGACGTTCTGATCCTCTTAAAGCCAATCGTTGATTCTTTGCACTTGTCAACGTTAAGTTGGAGCTTGTTAATGCGCGACCAGGGAAAGACCGAATCCACAGCACTCTGAATGTGACTAACACCATCCTTCGGGATCACTTCTGCAAGGGTAGTGTCGTCAATATGATATTTCCATGTTTGTGCATCTGAGGGGTGGAGGTCATTGATCATAATTAGAACGAATAACCAAGGACCCAGCTTGGTACCCTGGGGTATGCCTGATGGCACAGGTCCCCACTCTGAGAGACAATCGTGAGAAAGTTTCACACATTGACTTTTGTCTATGAGAAAATCGATAACCCAGCGAGCAACACCATGTGGTATATGGAGAGATAGGACCTTGTTGGCGAGAGTGCAATGGTCGATCAGGTCAAACGCCTTTGTATAGTCCAGCTGGTTGGGATTGACAATTTCCAAGATAGCTGGAGCAACGAAAGCATGAACAACAAAGTCCTTTGCTAACTTTGACAGAGAAGGCGTGAGTGAAATTGGTCTTAATTTATGCTTCGAGACAACTGTAATAGGTTTCACTTTTGGCAGGGGCGTGACATCAGCGTACTTCCACTGTGAAGGGAGCTTTTGCTCCGCAAATGAAGAGTTCAAAATTGAGTACACTGGGTTCGCCAAGAAGTCTGCCTACTCCCTAAGGACCCAATTAGGCACGCCATCTGGACCAGATGCCTTGCAGGATTTAAAGCTGAGAGCGCCAAGGAAACATCAGGAATGCTGAGGACGACAACTTCTGAGTCTGGGTCAAAGAGGGGAAGAATCTCTAAAGGGCTGTAGTCGCATTGGTTCTAGAAAGGCTGTATTAATCAAATCAGCAATGACCTGAGGTCACTTGTTCTTGCCGTCGTCTAAGTGGTGTTGTGATCGAATATCATCCATGCCCATAGCAGGAGCCAGCCCAGCAATCTTCTTCACTTCACCCCACCACTGGCTCAGCTTAGTTTTCTTGAGATTAGCAACCTTGGTGTTGAAATATCTGCTTAGGCACAAATTTAGTTGCAAATGCGACTGTATTGGTCGCAATTTTGAGCCCTGAAATTTGTCGAATTTGCTTACAGGTTCGAATATTTAATGAGCTGGATTGCTTGGCCGACTTAACAGCCCTTCCTGCACGGCAACCATGGAATGGTTTTAAAATTCCATGTTCTTTAAGACTTTGGTGGGTATATAGGTTGATAGGAACCGGCTTTGAAGAATATCGAAGGCTTCTAAGCTGTACAGATGAGTAATGAATTTGCCTCTTTGCTTGTCTTGGTTTGGTGATCCGGCATTGTGGGAAAGATAAAACTCCAGAACTCGCAGTTAGCCGACTCCAAGACTGAAACAGCTGCCAAAAAGAGCCAGCCATGTTTTCTAACTCCTTACAAGAGAGGTTACTGGTCAGGAGACCATAGACAACAAGTAGACAATAAGTCAAGCAGCAACATATCCAACGAGCAATTTTTGAAACGTGCAGCCACTACGGCGCATACATCATACTGATTATGCTATGTTATACTTATTAGTAATTAAAGATATTAATGTGTCAGACATCATATTAAAACAGTATTTACTGGGCTCCAGACTAACTTTTTAGCTCACTATAGCCTAGTGGCTAGTATCAGGTCTGATTTCACTAGCCAAATGTAAATTTGCACTAGTCAGTCTCGTCATGCACAGTTTCATTCATTTGTTAAAACTGTCACGAAAAAAATTCCACATTTCCAAACACAATTCGTGATTTTAGTAAATATTCTCACATCCATCCTCGCAACAGTGGCGCAAATATGCTGGAGTGTTCTGCTTCCCATATTTTTCTCACGAAAGCAAAGTTTTCGTGGCCTTGAGGCCAATTCTCACAGAACCATTGCTAAAACTTTGCATTTCACAAATGCAGTGGAGTGTGGAAAACGCGGTAAGGTAAGAAAATAAGTAAGAAATAAACCGAACACAAAACTAAACTGCTCGTTTGGAAGTCTTTGGAAAGGCTGCTCTTTTGATTAGAGCTATTTGCGGTTAAAATTTTAACCTGAAAGCGCCATTTTACCCACGGAGCACAAAAGCAGCAGAATGTAGGGCAGTAATATCTTAAATTAGATATAAAGGAAATTTGAAACGACAGACTTGCCCTCATATAAGATTTTCTTTTTTAATTAATTAAATAGTTTCAAACAGCAATCCGAGCGTTTTATGCTTGAATGGTTTTTGGAGTCAATTAATATTCGGCGGCCACAGTGCTTGCAAGCAAGTTTTTTCTCTTTTTATGCGAGATTCACCATTCCTAGTAAATGAGATAAGTCGCTCCATATTATCTTTCTTTTTTTTTTAATTTGAAATAAATTATATTTGGAATCAATTTCTAAACAAGTGTGTGACCTCTTTCCATATACACGTAACAACGTCGCAAACAGTTGCAAACAGTTTGCGTTGGCTTGATCGCAAACACTGTCACTTTTTGCATTTGTGTTTGCGATCCTGTTTTCCATATGTGTGATTGCTTTGCATAACTTGATCTTGTGACATCTAAGAAAAGTGCCCAAAAATAAAAGCAGAATTAGATTTTGCATCGTGGTCAACTTCTTCTTATGTTGGAATTGTTACGTTCAAGAAGAAGCCAGAGAGGAAGCGTCAAGAGATGTCACCGATTCTGGGTCCAATATATTTTCGAGGAGCAGCAACGGGCTGCAGCATAGCCAGTATCAAATTATACTGTAGGAACTGGCTCTTTGTGATCAAGAACTTTACTGCAGGTATATTTGGCGGGGTATTCCCTTAAGATATTCATTAAATTCACACTGTTTAGAGCAGTATCCTCATTGCCACAATCGTAAAGTACATTTGTAAAAGTAAAGTAAAGTACCGGTAACCATATTTAACGTTGATAACTCGTAACTGTAATTCAACTGACAAACCTGAAGACGACGGTTCGCTCATTTTACTCCCCCCTCTCCATCAGTGCTCCGTTTTACGGGTATTTAAAGCTACTTAGCTACACGGAAAGGAAAGAAGTCTAAACAAGGATGCGAGATCCAGGAATCAAACTCAGGACCTCTTGCACCAAGGCCGCGCACTAACCTTCTGTGCCATCCTTGCTCTTTGTATTCATACTCGTACTCGGACACCATTACTTACAGTGTATCCATGCCTCTAATTCGTCAAAACGTATCACATGCACAAAATATTGTCGATTGATCGCAAACAATCAGAAACAGTTTACGATTGTGTTTCCATATCGTTGTTTCCTCGCTTTTGCATTGCTTCTCGTCGCCAACAAGACGTAACGATAGAAAATTTGCCATCTCTTGCATCTCGTTTGCGATCATAAACGATTATCGGGGTTTGGTCGGGGATGAACGTAAAAGTGTTTCCATTTACGCAAACTGTTTGTGATCAAGTTCTCCCGAGGAAGGTGCTTGCAATTGTTTGTGACGGAGTTACGCCCACATGGAAACTCACATATGGAAACAGCAGCCGAGAAGTTCCACATGATTTCACGTGATTAATCGTTCGTAACGTGGGGTGGGGAAAGTGTAATCCGTGTTGGTTTCATTTTTTAAGGAAGTAAATTCCATAGAATCTGCTCAAAGTTTCTGTTATGAGTTTCTATTCTCTCCTTTTGCCTTATCCATGAGCATTAATTTTCATTTTTGTTTTCGTCCAGAACTTCACTGCTTCACAATATTTACTAGCCCCAATGGCTAGTGGAAGCTCAAAATCTACTGCCCAAAACTGAAATTTCACTAGGCTGTGGCTAGTTGGCTATCATTAGTCTCGAGCCCTGATTTATCATTTATCTACTTAACTGTCTGTTTTGCTGTTTGTGGTTTCATCGAACAGTTACTTAGTCCATTCAGAAGATACAGTAATACGCCAAGGCGACCACATTGCTGAAGGAAAGGCCACACCACAACACCAGGACCTCCTTGCTCTACTCTTTTCGAATAGTGTATGGGATCTTTAACAGATGGCGCCTACAGTTTATAGTCCTTATCTAAGAAGACTTGAAAGTCTATTATTTACTGATTGAGTATGAATACATACATGGTGGAGTAACAATAGGACATAGGTCCCCTGCCAGGTTAACCACCAGGATACACCACAGAAGACAGACCGCAACACCGGGAACTACATGCCCTACTCTTTACAACAAGTGTGTGGGTTCTTTTACGTCCCACAGGATTGTGAACATTGAAGGGTTGTGAGACGGGACCTCCGGCTTATCGTCCTTATCCGAGAAGACTAGAGAGTCTAACCATTTGCAGATGTAATTACAAAGGCAGCACTTTCTCCTCAGTTATTTAAAGACCCTTAGTGTTGGTGCGGCCGGAGTTGAACTCACGACCTCCCGCGTAACAGCCCGGTGCTCAACCAACTGAGCCACCGGTGCAGATCGCAGATCCGTTGTAATTACAAAGGCAGCTGAGCATGCTTGGTCCGGCCCAAGTCAAATTCACCTTATTGTACATGGAGGAACATTATGATCACACCTCACATTCAACAGCTAAATAATGTTTTTGCAGTATCTTTATGTACAAACTAATTTAAGTGCTTGTATTTTCTCGTGTAGGAAGAATATTCCACTTCTAGATGCAGCCAAGAATTTCACATTGCTTGTGAAAAATAATGTTCAGTTTCCCAAGTTTGGTGAATCGTTGTAAGTTTTAATTAATTTATGATAATTATTTCTTTACCTTTTTTTCCATGCAAGTATTTATTAGATAACACATTCAAAAGATGGACGTGATCCTCACACTTTATTGGACAATTTAAACAATTGTCACTAAATAGAAACCTGAAAAATTCAGGCGGCTGCAGCAGGATTCAAAACCTTGACCTCCGTAATTCCGGTGCAATGCTCAAACAACTGAGCAATGATTAGCCGCACAATTGGGAGCAGGTCAGTTTGTTAGGCTCACATGTTCCCATTTGCAACATAACATTATATTCATTTGAATAAATTAAGTTTTTACCACAATTGCTTGTAATCTCGCAATCTGATTGGCTAATTTGCTGTTGTCAGTGAGAGTCTAGACAACGCTGCACACAGCATGCTCGCGTTATTTTGCCACGCAATGTAATAGTCAATCAGGAATGCGCATTTTGGGAAATAAACCAATCATATTGCAAGAAAATTATAGGCAATGCTTGCTCTTTCTTTGAGTCATGGTTTTGGTCGTGCTCTGAGATAAAAACTTTCTTTGGCATTGAATATTGTCAGTGGTAAAAAACAAATCAAAAGTGGTTCAGCGTTGTCTGTACTCTTATCAACAACAATGTTTGTCATCACAGTGGACTCACTCAGCCGTGCCTCGTGAGTCCTCAACACTTTGACCACTCTGGGAATTTAGTAAAAGCAGTCAGTGTTATTTAATATACAAATGGGTTAAAATAGTTCTTTCCCTGGTATGAGTCTATTTTGGCACCACTTACATCTTTGTGTATTTGGCAAAATATTATGCATTGTATTCCAATGACAATAATACTTTAGGGTTATTGTTTTACTTTTTATCCTTATCCTTCACCTTCATCACCTTTTGACCCCTTTCGCTTGTATGTCAAATCCATACTTTCCTTGCGTAGGCCTCACACGCAACCAATCACACGTCAAGTTGAAGGAAAGTAAAATAAGCCACTTGCTATTCATGTAACTAGTACATGTTTTACAAATAGATGTTATTGAGCTAGCGTGAGGTCCGTACTGGGAAAATACTGGTTGAGTTCCTTTTTTTGCAAGTTTATTTCAGGCTCGCCTGCTTCTGTTTATACTGTTGTGGAAAGTAAAAATTTAATTTGTACTGGAACTCTGACATGACTAAATATTGCAAAATTTAGACCACTCAGGGAACCTTATAGATCATTGTGTAATTTGACAGCCACTGGTCACTTTTTTTATATTCTCAAGTTTACTAGGCCATATAGGCAAATTACTGTAACTCAAGAAATGTGGGTTTATAATAAAAGGCCAAGGCCCAACTACCTGGAGAAAAATCTTGGAACCAACTATTAAACTCAACTTTCTTAGCTTCTTAACCTTGTCCGTCAAGGGAATCAAAGATTCTTCAATATAAGGTTTTCTTTACCCCTTCCTTCGTAATAGTGACATCTATAGATTTTACTCTGTATAATGTATGACAATTTCAATCGTCAATGAGAGGGGTAGGGGTGGGGAGGTTCAGTTGTGGAAGAGTTAACTTTATCTATCTCCACTCAAAACCATGTCCCCTTTTCAATCCATTGCAGTGATGAGTGATGGATTTTACTCTGTCTAATGTCAGTCAATTTTAAGCGCCAGTGGTAGCCTCACTGGTTACAGGGTTAAAAGTTTTATCAAACGATTTTGCTTTTTTTAGACGAAACATCAAGACTACAAGCAACAGTAGTTACTTGAAAGGTTGTACTTATGACCCTGATACTGCTCCTCTGTGTCCAATCTTCAAATTTGGGAAGATCCTGGAACTGGCCAACGTCAGTTTTGAGGAAATAGCTGTTCAGGTAACTACACCCCATGCTCTTAACTTATGGTTCCAGTTTTCAAAAAAATGTTCACTAAACATATTGGGTGACCCAGACAGCTCCTAAATCCAAAAACTTTGATTGCAGGGTGGAGTCATGGCAATTGTTATAACATGGAATTGCAACTTTGATCCTCTTTTGTACTCATGTGGGCCAGAGTACTCATTTAGAAGGTAATATAACATCAACAAAATAATGTTGTAAGTCTGGCGAGCTTTGATCTCATAGTCCATTTCTGCTTTATAGTTCCCATAACCTCAATTTGTTTTTATTTTGAAAAAATCAAATTTCAGAACCTTATGTTTTAACATGTATAATTATATTTTTGCATTGATTTGTTGAGATTTCACTTCTAAGAGGCCACGAGTTTCGTAAAGTTGACCCAATTGTCAGCCGTTTGTCCCACAGCTGAGCTGCTGAGAGGCATGTGTAACTTTCCCTGAGATGATGTCACAAGCTGTTTTGTATTCTAGTTTTTAAAAAATCTTTGCAATGCAAAACACTTTGTAACATCACCTAAGGAAGCTAGAGGCCCATGCCTCATGCTGGCTCAGCCGTGGGAGTAAGACTTCTGGTTTTAGTTAAATTTTAGGGCACACTAATTTGTGAAATGTTGAAGAGAAAATGGCAGATTGAATATTTTTGCAATGGGTGATTACTTTATCTCAGTAAAGAATATAGGCCTGGGGCACTTTCAATAATGGCCCACATTCACCTACCTTGACTGAAATTTGCATAACACAAAATGTTGTTTCCCACGTGATTTACCTGTGTGAGTGCATTCAGCCAATCAGATTACGCAATGACTTTTGGAAAAATAAGGGCCTTTAAGAGAAACAGAGTTTAATTATTTCACATTAAATTTTGATTCTGTGTCAAATATAAATAGTTAAAATAATAAATATTATTAATACCTTATTGTTTTTAATTTGAATTTTCCTGCTTATCAAGATGGAAGCTTTAAATGGTTGTGTGTGTAATATATTTTTTTTAAATTAGGTTGGATGACTCTGAGGCTCCAATTGCCCCAGGGTACAATTTCAGGTATGGCATTTCTATATTAGGGTGACATTATCATTGCATAATTATTCCAAGGAGGAAATGTTTCTTTTTGTAAATTGAATTTATTATCATTATCGACTATGCTTATATAATCAATGGAAATCTTTCAAATTGTAAATAAACTGCTCTTTAATGTTTGGTTTCAGATTTGCCAAATACTATGTTCAAGACAATGTTCTACACAGGATACTGATTAAGGCTTATGGAGTTCGATTTGTGATACTTGTCTATGGACAGGTAAGAAAAATATGCTTCTTTGTAAAGAACCATCACTGATATGTTGACGTTGGAGTTGGGGTGAAGAGGAAGGGGGGACCAAGAGAAGCAGGGAAGGCACAAAGAAACAGAGGTTCTTTGTTTTGAATTCCGTTGAAGCTGCCTGAATTTTTCAGGTGTCTTTAGGGTGACAATAATAATTGGGCAGATCACAACACTCCATGGCGCCCCTTCACTTCACCTTCCTTTTCAGTTTTATTATGTTGCTTCTCTTGAAATAACATTTTGTCAACCTACAGAATATCATAGAGTGTTCTTAACCAAAGGGATGGTATGGTTATGCCTGAATTGTTTTTTATAGCAAAATGATTACTTTTATCCATTCTTTAGGGTGGTAAATTCAGTCCAATTCCGTTGTTCCTTAACTTGGGGTCTGGTCTTGCTCTGCTTGGTGTTGTAAGTTGTAAAATTAGGACTTTAATTTAGTGTCACTTTTAAATTAATGCGTAATGTTTACTAGCCTTATTGTAAAACCAAGTATTTTGGTCAGCACATATGTCAGAGTTTAAAGGTTCTCATCTTACAAAGGCAAAAGTACAATGTATAAGTTAGCTTGGTAAAATTCCCTCCCCCATGCATCTTTTCAGAACAGTTTACATAAATAGGTGTAATGCTGGAACATTGGTCATGAACCATGCCTCTTACCTCTGTGATAGTATGTGAACTGAGTTACGGTCACTGACTCAAGGGTTTTTTCTCTGGTTACTCCTGTTTCCTCCTTCATCGAAATTGACTCATAGCTAATGATTTCATGTGGCTGTGATACTGTGCTCCAACATCATGCAGACATGGACTGTATAGCAGCTACCAGAGGTGCCATTATTTAGTATACTTTTCAGCTCGATATTGTGAGCCACTTGATGTCCCTGAAAAGCCCCATACAAGGAGAGGTCAATCAAGTATATTATATTACATATGATTTAAGTTTGTTCAATATGGCACAACATAGGATTCACTTCTGTTAAAGTAAGGAGATGTTTTTTTTTTCTCCTCTTTAGGCAACAGTGCTTTGTGACATAGTGGTTCTTTATGTACTCCAAAAGAAGTATTTCTATAGAGAAAAGAAATATCTTTTAGTTGATGATGTGGAGAGCAACTCTCACACTGATTACCAGGTAGTTTTTACTGTTAACTGTGCCAAAGTGATATGAATTAGGGTACAAAAGGGAGAATTGATGCCTGCACTTATCTGGACAAAAAAAAAGCAGTTGTCTCTTTTAGACACTTGAAAAATTCAGGTGATTTGGACCCATAACTTAATCAATCCTTGTTCATATCATGTAGTGTCACAGGTCACAAGTCACAGGTCACAAGTCACAGGTCAATGTTTTAATTACCAAATACAGAAAGAATCCTAAACATTTCGTTAAAGCTAAACGTAGGCCTAATTAGGCCTAAACAAGCGTTTTTAGACCTAATGTTAGCATTTGTTAACGGTTAGGGTTGTTTCTGTATTGGTAAAACAATGACCAATGACTTGTACCTTCCCCAAAATATGCAGTTGTTACACAATTTTAAGATAGAATAGATTTATTTATTGATGATGACTCGGGAATACTCAGAAAAAATCTGAGTGCTGCTTTGCAGGAATTGAACCTACGACCCTGTTACATGTATTACTAATAAGTTGGGATGCTTTACCACTGAGCTATATGAGACTCATGGGAGCTCAAAGGCCATTAAACTAGGTTCCTGTGAACATATGACATCTCTTTCAGTACATATTTTGAGATTATTATGTGATATAGACAAAATGACCTGCTTGCATAAAATTTAGAATACTACTACTATTACTACTACCACTACTACCACTACTACTACTACCACTTCTTAGTCTACTACCACAACTGCTACTACTACTCCCGGGAGGGGAGGGGGTTACTTCCAGAAAAATTACCCTTACCCTATTCATACCAAAATCTGTGATTTTCCTTACCCTATTTCAGACCTGTCTTATAATCCATTCCCTACATGTAGGTCAGACCAATCTTAGAGGCAATGTTTATACTGGAGTGTGTGACAAGCTGTTACAGCACATACACGGTTGGCGTCAACATTTGGAAATGGCCTTATGGCCTAATGATTAAGAAGTAGCTTCGATCGTCTAAAAACATACCCAATTCAAGACTATAGTGCACAAATCATACCCTATTTCAGACCAAAATGGTCAAAATTGATACCCTATTTCAGACCAAAACGGCTAAAACACCATGCCCTTTGGCGCCGCACATACCTATATAGCCCATATAAAGGAGTATCCCCCCTCCCCCGGGCTACTACTACTACTACTGCCACTACTATCACTACTTACTGTAGTCTACTACTACTACTACTACTACTACTACTACTACTACTACTACTACTACTACTACTACTACTACAGTAGTAGTAGTAGTAGTAGTAGTAGTAGTAGTAGTAGTAGTAGTAGTAGTAGTAGTAGTAGTAGTAGTACCACCACCACCACCACCACCACCACCACTACTAAAACAGTAGATAGCGTTGAAGGCATGCTCTGATTGGCTTACTCAAACTCCTCAAGAAGCTAGAGTCCCTCTCGGCTATCGCCTCGAACGACTCTTACGCTTCTCTCGGGCTTAGCAACCTCCCGCGTGCACCATATATCCTTTGCTATTCACCTCCAAGTAACCTGCACGGAATTTGCGCCCGAAACTATTGTAATCGTTGCACGCATAAATCAGTTTCAATCATCTTTTTTGTCGTATTTACTTCGCTGCTTCACGACGCGGTAAATATCCACCACTAGCCACCTCCACCACTTCGATGAATAGTGGTTAACTATACACAACTAAAAGATACACAGGCTAGTCTGTAAAAACCTTATAAAAAGGTAGTTGTTGTGTGCCAGTCCCTTAGCTTAAAAATTCTTTGAAACAACCAGTTGATGATGGTAATCAATCAGTTTTTTAGCTGTTTCAAACGTTAGCCCCTTGTAGGAGCGAATTGAGGAATTGCTGGTTGCTAGTGGTTTAATACAGGAGATGGCCGAGCTTTGCCATTGGTGGACCTATTTTGGCATGATTATGCAAATAAATATTAATAATCATTAATAAAATGAAAAGCTTTTAATGTTAACGTAGGGCATGCAATTTGTTTCGAAGCATCTTTGTCTTTGGTACTGTTTCAATAAGTACTGTACCAACAAAGGCATTTTCTTTTATTAATTTGTATGTGATCAGTATGAGCTTGTCGATCAACAGCACTCATCAGAAGAGTGACCCAGAAGACGAATAAGTATTTTGCTACGCGAAAGGTACTGCTTATCCTGTTGAACGATTTTCCATGACTTATATTTTGACAAGTATCCTGTGGTTTAGCTGTGAGTGCTAGCAACTGTTTGATGGGATTAAAAGCAGTAGATCTTGTTAGGTGTTGGTAGTTCAAGTGGACCTTCAGCTAGACTATGAACTCGTCACAATAGACTATTTACCACTCAAATCGCCCTCTTACACATATTCTAGAAGGTGAAGTTTAAGACCAAGAACAGGCACATTTATCCTTATCAATTTAATATCATGTTAAATGTCCTCGTCATTATCATTATCTCTATTTGGATGGAAAGACGAAAACTGATTTGTAGCCATGTAAAAACTCAGAGTTAAAGGGGCTAGGTCACGCTATTTTAGGTAATTTTGTTTAATTTTGTTAATTATGAGCTCTAAACGTCAAATTGGCAGAGCAAGAGTCTTTCATTTGCAAAATCACGGCCTCATAACAACTGAGAATGATTTTCCAGCTGTGTAAATGACATTTTGATATAGACTGATATAAATTTGAAAAAAGGTGGGCCGACGTTTTTCAAATTTACCCAAATTCAATCCATTTCAATCCTTTCCAGTTTTGTCCATCCATGTCCCTTCTTGGCTTCCCTGTGTTTTGTTAGAGTTCTTCTATAGTTTTGAACAGTTATTTTGATATTTTAGCCAATTCTATGACCATTCGATCAGTGCTGAAATTGGCTAAAATTGCGTGACCTAGCCCCTTTAACGAAGGCAAAGTGTCCTCGAACAGGCACATTTATCCTTATCAATTTAATATCATGTTAAATGTCCTCGTCATTATCATTATCTCTATTTGGATGGAAAGACGAAAACTGATTTGTAGCCATGTAAAAACTCAGAGTTAAAGGGGCTAGGTCACGCTATTTTAGGTAATTTTGTTTAATTTTGTTAATTATGAGCTCTAAACGTCAAATTGGCAGAGCAAGAGTCTTTCATTTGCAAAATCACGGCCTCATAACAACTGAGAATGATTTTCCAGCTGTGTAAATGACATTTTGATATAGACTGATATAAATTTGAAAAAAGGTGGGCCGACGTTTTTCAAATTTACCCAAATTCAATCCATTTCAATCCTTTCCAGTTTTGTCCATCCATGTCCCTTCTTGGCTTCCCTGTGTTTTGTTAGAGTTCTTCTATAGTTTTGAACAGTTATTTTGATATTTTAGCCAATTCTATGACCATTCGATCAGTGCTGAAATTGGCTAAAATTGCGTGACCTAGCCCCTTTAACGAAGGCAAAGTGTCCTCGTTTTTGTAAAGTGGTAGTAAAATCGTCAGTTGGTTATTCTTTGATGGTTGCACAATTTGTGTATAAGAACAAACTGTACGTCACATTTTTTTTTCTTTTGCATTGCAGAATTCTCGTGGCCTCCACAATGCAAACAGTATGGACAGTGGACGTTATTCAACTTTGCAGAATGAGGATCACTATGAAGACACTACCCAAGGGAATGGATGACATCGTATCGTGAATGCTTTTCCTACCCTTAAATCACGTACGTTTGTAAGAAGGTTTTGCCTTTTTGTCCTTTCAAAGAGAACCACCGCTGCAACAAAAGATAACTTAAAACCACAAAAGTAATGTTTACAAACAAATTTGTAGACATTTTTGCTAAAGAAAGCGTATGTATCTGAAATAAGTCGATTTCAAGTTTCACCGCTAACGCCATGTTGAATCATTGTGGCATGTTGTCCTGTTTTAATTATTGATAAAAGAGCCCTTTCTTTCAGATCAAGAGGGCAACCGTAAAACGTCTCTAGAGAGATTAAGCATGGCGTTTACGTAAAACGTGAAACGGGAAACGCGGAACGATGGGCTGCTCCTTGTCATCAGTAAAAGCATGAAATTATGTTATTCTAACTCGTCTCTTGCTTTTGAAAAGTTATTTGTTACCTGCTGTTAACAGGCAAGAAATGAGCTCATATCAAATGAGTTTCTTCCATTTTTGGCAAAACGCAAATTTTAGTCCGACGTTTGGCATTCGTCGTAAACGTGATACTTTAAAATCTCTCTACTATCATCCAAGATAGCGACGCCTGAGAAATTTGAAAACCAAGGATTTTTAAATTCATGTTTTTTACGACACAAACGCTCTTTTTTGAAAAAAATGTGTAAACAGATTTGATTGGAAACCCCTTGCGAAAGACTTTGGCAAGTGTTTCACTTGCATTTATGAAGAGGTCATTCACAAGAGAGGCACTAACTGAGATATGGAAATAGGCCATGTCCAACGTGATTTTCCCAAAAAAGTTGGTATTTTCTGGTATGTAGTATTTTTTTAAAAATGTTTTTGCCAATTGTAGGTTAGCCTGAACAGTGCAGGCGCAGGCGTAATGAACCCAATGCACGTACTCAGAACGTGTTGTCTTTGTTGTACAAGTTCTATTTGTGGGTATAGCCCAATCGTTAGATTCAGTTTTTATTATACAACTTCAGGGAAGTAGCGTAACTTAATTTTAATTTAAAATACAATCAAGTGCCAAATTTTAGCAACGGATTGAATAATGCAATCCATCCAGGAATTAGCCAAATTTAAGAACAGCCGAAATATATATATGTAAGTGTCCGCTTTTCGAATGGTGTAAATGTTGTAATCGGACATATTCTAGTTAAGTACATGTAACTAACAACGTAGCAGTAAAATTTTCAAGTAAAAGTATAATTCTCAAGCTTTGCTTTGTGCATTCAGTTTTCTTTCATGCCTATTACTGAAGGGAGGGAACAAGTTATATTCGATTCTTGTGACCATTTTGTACGTGTGTACAAAAGCAAAGCAATTTCATTCCGAGGTCCTTCCGAGGGCAAGAGTATTTTTTGGTAAGCGAAACGCCGAATGGTTAGCTATTACCTTAAAAAGCCACTTATAGAATACAATATAATACAATACATAGTTTTACGTAACTGACTTCATTCCATAGGGGCTTTTCAGGGCCAATAAAACACAATGAGCGAAACGACAGAACAAAACAACAACAACAACAACAACAACAACAAAAGCTGTTAAGAATCCCGACTGGCCGGAGGCAAACCAGTTGGCTATTTACAAGTGCAGTGGCCAGCCGAGAAGTTGAAGCAGGGACTACCAGGATCAAATTCAATTAGTGATCGTAACGGGTCTTGAACCTGGATCTCCGGATCTCAAGGCAACCGCGCTAACCACTAGGCCACACTGCCTCCCCTTGCGTTGTGCAAAATATCCCTGCCGGTCCCTCCCAAGGAAAGTAAATTCGTCGGATCTTAAGTCTGCACATGACTCTTCTAAGAGCAGCGGTAACGCGCGGCAATGACGTCTGAAATCAGCACAAACTCGGACATAAGTTTGAAGAGTAATGACTGTAACTTGTAAAGTTAGAGCGAGTTTCAATCGTGTCGTAAAACCAAAACCAAAGTAATTACTTTGGCCAATCAAAAAGGACGGAGACAATCCAGTAAACCAATCAAAAATCGAAGTAATTACACGTAGCCGACACAAGGCGGGGCAAAATGTGCACGCGCGCGCCACAATTGGTTTGGTTTCACTTCTGATTGGTTGAAAAAAATGGCGCGAGAACTTTGAACCAATCACTGAGTGAAGTAATCATTAACCAAAGCTATTTGCTGATTACTTTCGATACTCAATTGAAAACCGCTCTACCATTCAAAACCAAACTCATTTCGACTCTCGCGCCATTGTCTTTAAGATCCTCGCTCAGTGGCGTAAATTTTTTGGATGAGATGTAAATATCGTGATTAGCTGGAAAGAACTGCTTTCGCGGGAAAATCAATCTTTAAATAATTCGGTCTGTAAAAACGCTGTTCCACAAATACAATGAAGTTGTACGCTTCTAGTCATGCGCTCATGGCCAAAGCTATCCCAAGAAGCCATTTATATTTCTGTTCGCCAATTTGACGAAAAGGAAAAAGAGTGCGTTCATTAATAGTAATTTGCGTCCTTTTCCTTTAACAAGAAGCAAATAGGTGTCAGGATGGAATTAATGAGCCAAACTTCCAAACAGTAGGCGTTGATAGTAACCGCCGGTTGATGGTGATAGTTTTTTTTTTAGATAAGATTCTATGAATGGTTTGGCCGGCGCGAGCATGTTCTGACAAGGTAGAGTTTCCTTTTTGAAAGAAAACAATTTTTTGGTGTTCTTTCACATGTGTAAAGTGGTGTTTAGTTTGTTTATTACATACGGGGCTAAATTACTGAACGCTGATTGGCGGAGACGAAGGGCATTTTTCCTTAATCAAGAGGGCGTGATTACTTGATCCTGATGGGTTAATAGTTTTTTATCCAAACCAAGCGTCTTTCTTCCAGATTCTGACTCTTATCTTCTCTTGTTAAACTGTTTTTTTGTCCACATGTAAAATACATTATCAGCGCTATTTCTGTTGACAGCAACGATTTTTATGATTAAACTTCAATAATATTTATTTATTAATAATATTTTTTATTAACTTATAATGCGCCAATATCAATATACATTTTCATCGGCGATATAAACCGAATCAGAGCGTGTTTGCTGTAATTTTAAGATGAAAGTGTTCATTGAATCGGTTCTGTCATTTAAGTTGATTGTCATTTATCGCGGCATTGAACGGGCTTCAGTCGGCAATTTTGCCCTTTATGTGATAAACATTTAATCGCAATGTGCCCTCGTGCAATTCAGGATTAAAATGGCTCAAACCAGTTTTAACACTCGAAAGAAACATTCTTATTGGAAGGATTGACACTACAACACTTTATCACTTAACAGCAATGTTAGAGCGGTTTTCAAAGGAGTGTCGTAAAACCAAAACCAAAGTAATTACTTTGGCTAATCAAAAAGGACGGAGACAATCCAGTAAACCAATCAAAACACGAAGTAATAACACGTAGCCGACACAAAGGGCGGGAAAATGTGCACGCGCGAGCTGCGATTGATTTTGGTTTCTCTTCTGATTGGTTGAAAAAGTGGCGCGAGACCTTTGAACCAATCACTGAGTGAAGTAATGCAAAACCAAAGTAATTATCTAATTAATAGGCCATTTCCGAGTTCAAGCCTGCCTCATCTTCTAAGCGAGTCTAAGTGCGAAGTTTTTGTTATGAAAATTAGTTTTTATTCATATGTAAAGTAGAACTAATTATATATAATCCTTGTCGCGCCTAGGTGGCACATAAGGCTGAGACCAGAGATTTCCATTGCTCCCTGTCCATTGCTGCCTTCTCAAGTTCTTTCCATGTCTTCCCTGTTGTTTTCATTTCTGCCTCGACCGTCCTCCTCCAAGTTTCTCGTGGACGACCTCTCTTCCTTCTTCCACTATCCGGTGTCCACCTTAATGCAGTTCGTGTTATACTATCTCGGTCTTTCCTGATAACATGCCCAAGCCACCTCCATCTTCTTTGCATTATTACCGTGGTGATGTCTCGCTGGCCTGTCCTTTGATATAACTCCTTGTTTGTGATCTTCCGGGGCCAGTATATCCTGCATATCTTTCTCAGGCAAGAAGTGTGGAAAAGGCTGACAGTCTTTGGCTGTCTCTTTGGGTAACCCTCCAACATTCTGCACCATACAGTAGTGCTGATAAGACATTGCTGCTATGGATCTTTATCTTCGTTTTTTCACTGGTCTTTGGTGACCTCCAAACTTTATTTAGTTGGACAAATGATGATTTGGCCTTCTGAAGACGGTTGGTGATGTCTTTAACCGTGGCATTGCTTTTGCTCATAATACTTCCCAAGTAGGTAAATTCCTCTACTTCCTCCAAATTTTCATTCTTTAAGTGTTTCCGTAAGCTGAATTGTCTTAGTCTTCTTCCTGCTGATGTTCAAGCCTAGTTGGCTGGCAGCTAATGAGAGGTCTGATGTTTTCCGCTGTAATTGACCTCTAGTAGAAGACACGAGTGCAACATCGTCGGCAAAGTCGAGATCCTCAAGCAAAGACGTTAGTGTCCATCTGATGCCCCGTCTTTTGTTGCCTATTGTCTTCTTGTGCATTATCCAGTCGATGGCTATTAAGAATAACATGGGTGACAGGACGCAACCTTGGCGCACCCCGCTTCTGACACTGAACCAATCCGTTAGCTTCTTTCTATGGATAACACTGCAAGAGAAATTGTTGTAGAAACATTTGGTGATGCTGATAATCTTCTCTGGGCACCCATAGGGCCGATTTACACGATACGATTTTGTCGCATGCGACAAGCTCACGACAGGCCTACGACATGACTTACGATTGTCGCAGCGTTTTAAAACATGTTTTAAAATGCTACGACATTTTTTCTGACGTACAAAACAATCGTAAATCATGTCGTGGGCCTGTCGTAAGCCGTTGTCGCATGCGACAAAGTCGTACCGTGTAAATCGGCCCATAGGCTAGCAGGATACTCCATCAGGTGTCTCTGTGGATGCTGTCAAAGGCCTTTTCCAGATCTATGAAATTAATATGTACCTTAGTGTTCCACTCGATACACTGCTCAATGATATTTTGGAGGGTGAAAATGTGGTCTATACACCCTACTCCTGGTCTAAAGCCTGCCTGCTCCTTCCTTAAGATGGTGTTGATGGCATCACTTAGTCTCATTTGGATGATTTTACAAAAGATCTTACTTGGTACGGAAAGGAGTGTTACTCCCCGCCAGTTTGTGCATTGTGTCCTATCCCCACTTCTTGGGGAGTTTAGTGATCAGGCCCCTGCACCAGTCTTCAGGTACCAGATTTTATGGAATAGGTCATATAACCAGTCTGTTGCAAAACGGGTGTCAGTTTTTAATACTTCTGCTGTGATGTTATCTATTCCAGGTGCCTTGTTGTTCTTCAGACTCTTGATCGCTTTCAGAATCTCATTTTTTGTTGGTGGAGAACAATCGATATCCAGTTTATCTCCAAAGGGCTGAGATATACAAGCGCGCTCTGCTGGATCTGGTCTGTTAAGGACCTACCTAAAGTGCTCTGTCCATCTTTGTAGCTGTTTATCCTCGATTGTGATTCTCTTCCCATCCTTATCTTTCACTGCATCGCATTACAAAAACTTCGCACTTAGACTCGCTTTGAAAAGGAGGCAGACATGAACTCGGAAATGGCCTATTCGACACTCAGTTGAAAACCATTTTATGGTACCATATCAAACACCAATTATTGCTGAAAATGATTCGGTCATTTTTGTGATGTAAAACGTTACCGTGGTAACAGGAAAGCCCTGCAAAAATATCACATATTTTGGCTTTAGCTGCTCATATCTCAAAGACAAACTCGGTGACCCCCATTTTTATTTCCGAAATGTAATCAGTATGCCAGAATGAAACTTTCTGCAAAGTTTAAAAATTGTGTGGAGGGCATTCAGAGCCACCTTAAATAATTGAAAATTTAAGGTAGCGCTGAATCTGCTCCACAACTTTTTTTTAAACTTTGCGGAGAGTTTCATCTTGGCCCGCTGATCACCTTTGTGCAATAAAAAATTGCACAAACGGGTTCGTTTTTCAAATATGAGCAACCAGTTTTGCAAGGCTTTCCTGTTGCCATGGTAATTTTTACGTCACAAAAATGACTGCATCTTGTTAAGCAATAATTGATGTTTCACATAATACCGTAACATTGCTGTTTCGTGATAAAGTGTTGCAGTGTCAACCCTTCTAATAACAAGGTCTCTTGAAAGTGTTGAAACTGGTTTGAGCCACCTCAGGAGGGGGCTCCTGGCCACCTTAATTTCACTTGAAGTTTCAAAGTTTTCCAAATTGCCCGAGTTGGAATTTTGTGAAAACTGAAAATACGCGTGACATCAATCCGTAATTGCCATCGGGCCCATGCGATTACATGATTACATATTCTTATTGTGAAAGTTTCACAATCATTGCGCATGCGCGCTACAACAAATAAAGAGAGTTTGTTGTTCCCCGGGTACAGGATACTCGTTTTTTTTTCTGAAATATGATGTAGCGCCAGGAGAGGTTTTTGGGCAACTGTAACGTTTCTACACAAAATTTTAAGTATAGTCGCTCCTTAATCTCAGAATCACTCTGAAACATAGAAAGACACTTCTTAAGTGAGAAACGTTTAGTTATGAACATCTTTGTAGCGAAAAGGATGGTGAGAACAATAAGCGAGACATTGTTGGCCGTATGCGTGCCTCCGATTTTTCCCGAGTTTTTTCCGAATTATTCAAGAGTGAATCATTTCTGGGGGGCTGGCCAGAACACCAGTTGTCTCAAAATTTCCGTCCTCCGTTCTATAAACATTTAAATTGACCAAAGACAAATGTCTATCATGTTCATGATCAATGGTGAATTGGATAGACGTCTGAATCGTGTTCAAATGCGACAGGAGGCGTTTTGTTTTATTCACGGATACCAAAGTGACAACATCGTCGACGTATCGTTCTAGAAGGACGGTTGGACTTCGATGAAACAGAAACGGGAGCACCATAGCCAAGTCAAAAATCTGTTGATAGTAACTGCCATTGTGAAAAATACTTATCTGCTAGATAATAAGTGTGCTACACACGGAGAATTCTAACGTAGCCAGACAACTAGTCAAACGTCTTACGCACGCCCTCGGCTTCACTCTCCGCAAGGGAAACTGGAGCCTTCGACCATGGACGAAAGAACACGGAAAGAGAGCGATAAGGCATCGGGTCCTTTCGCGTCGACACATGAAACGCCTGGAACATGGAGTTAAGATAGTGGGCTTACCACAGGTACCCTCTCGACAAGCCGAGTGGTGTGGAAAAGAAAGGCATCAAACTCCATTTGTTCAAAATGTGGAAAACGCTATTGCTATCCACTAGATAAATCCATTGGATAGCGCAATTGGTTTCGTTACGACTTATCCACTGGATAGTTATTTATCCGGTCGATAGCGCCATCCATCGTTTGAACAACTGGGACCAGATTTATCATCCTCCACGGGCAAAGATGTCTTTTGTTTAAGGGCAGTGTCTTCTCTCAGTCTGGTTTCTGTAGTTATAATGGAAAGATTGACTGGAATTTTAGTGAAGAGGGGAATGATAACTACTCGTATTTTTCCCTACGAGTTACAATGCAAACAGAGTCCTCCTACCTTAAGGAAGGCTCTGTTCGCGTGCATTTAATTAGGGTCAATCTTGGACATCTCTTCCGCAGGATGCCTACGTGTTTGACCTCTTACACAATGTACAGTGTAACTCCCAGCAACAAAAGACTAGCAACGTAGTTCGAAACCACGTAAGTCGGAGAATTAATTAACAAATGAAGCAATGGATATGAAATGAAATTTGAAAAGATCATGGCCGTTAGATAAGCAACATAAGCAGTTGCAAGAAAGCCGTCAAACGGGATTCGAGCCCATGACTGTTCAATTGCGCTGCACTTTCTCTGCATGCCAACTGAGTCATCAAGCCATCTGGATGCTGATTCGATTGCAAGTTCAAGTTATATCCCGTAAGAGGAGAATGAATTGCTCGTTTTATTTTATAATATATATAGATTTAGGCATGCCTTAAAAACGGAGCTCCCTGGTTATTTATTCTTAAAATAATAAGTTAACCTGGCTTGAGCCTGGGATCCAATCGAAAACCAGTACCTGGTCAGTGGTCAACTTCAAAAAAGCTGAGCTCAATGAGCTCTGAACTTGAGCTCGCGATATGGTCACGTGATACTGGTCAGATTGACATACATGGAGGGGTGGACTGTCGTATGGTCGTACGGTGACCAAAACCAAATTCTCTCGCAAAGATGGGTTACCATATTTTCTTACCCATGGTGTTCCGCACGCGTGCCTTCGGCTCGCGGAGCTGCCATATGAATCATTTATTCTAAAAATCATGCGAAACAATTATTCTCAAAAGAAAAAGAAGAGAAACAGAGAGGCTACTTACAAATCGTCACACAGCAGTGAAGGCTTGTGCCCTTGTTTTTATGGCTTGCCAAAAATCTCAGCTACAGTTGGAAGGTCACCCCATATGAGGCCCCCATTATGAAGCCCCAACCTACCATATCAAGCCCCTACCTACGGTATCGGGCCCCTACACACGATATCAAGCTCCAACAAAAAGCAGCAGTCTTTGCTCTTATTTAACACCCTTTACTCTCTGTACAGTGAGTAAAAGTCGCGAACATTTCAATCAACTAAATAGAATTAAATTTTTAATCCCACTGTTGAACCCTTAAAAATTAGGTACGGACCATATATCTTTGCCGTGTAAACTATCCCTTCCATGTTTTTATGAAATGGCTCCGGACCCACATTTTGTTTTGGTTTGGGGCCATAGGTGGCTATGGCCCCAACCAAAACCGAAAAAAAAGCGAGTGCGGACCCTTTTTGCGGGTCAAGAGCAGTGTAAATGTGTCTCCAACTCAAATAAAAATCTGGTTCGCACTCCGAAAATCGGCAGTGTAAACAGAGTGCCAGGAAGGGGCCTTAAGGCCAGTTATATGATGAGCCAAACTATGCAAATTGTTGGGTGTGTAAACGGTAAAAAAAAAAAAATTGGTTCGAGCCACTTTTTAATCGTCCGGACCCAGCCCAGTTTTTTCTGCAGTAAATGGGCCTTTAGAGTTTGCATTTGCGAAGCATAGGATACTGATCTGTCGTCTCTTCTACTTATCCGCAGAGTATCATCGAATTATAGACGTCACTAGTTGTCTCCTCAAGGCTTGAAAAATATTGGGGCTAATGTCCTCTTTGATGGGGTAACATAAAAACAAAGTTGGTTGAACATTCCCTATAATCCAAAAGATCACGAGAATTACAGAACCTAATACGAGGAGGGGGCTTGATATTGAGGGTTGAACATTGTCGCTCGACTCTCGACTCAATCAATTTTGTTTTTCTATATTCTAAACGTGAAGTACCTACCAAAATTTCGTGACTTGCATACATGAAGTACCTACCGACTCTCGACTCAATTAATTTGAGGGAAAAAATATTACGTTAATACAGTTGTCCGACGTTGTCTAGGCATTATAGTTGCCGTTTGTTCGTAAGCACTCGTAACTTGCTCAACTTTTTCAACCAATGCAGGGACGGATTTAGGGGGACCGAGGGGGCTGCCGCCCCCCGTTTTTCTCTGTATTTAAAGAACTTCTGTAACCAATCTGCTTTCAAGTAGTACACTGTACATCAGGCGGTTTTAATTTAGATAATGATTAGTTCAGTTTCAGAGCTTTTCCTATTTCAAATACAGTTTGCCTTGATGGATATACATCACGTATGAAAAATTGAATATATAATCAGAAACCCATAAGGGTTGAAACGTGTAACGCACGTTCACAGCTCCCGAATATTCAGTGCGAACTGATTGGTTGAATGTTTCAGTGCCAAGTACCATATCTGAAAACTCCTCGCTCTCGTTGTTCCAAATATGGTACTTAGCAAATTGAATATTCAGAAGCTTGTTTCCCAGCACACAAGGGGCCGTTACACGGTTTCAACCCTTATGGGTTTCTGATATAATGCATATCAATATGAAAAATTATGATTAAAGGCTCACTGTTTTTCAAAAACCCGAGCGAGACGTTAAATGTAACAGGCGTTTCTCCATTTTATGAAATGACTTTTCAAGCTTTTTGTAACAGTATTTGCGGCCTCTGGCACAGTTTTTCCCAATACGAACCTCCCGCTCGGCAAATAACATATATAATATAAATATAGTAAAGCTATGATCCTCGCAGTTATGACCGAAATTTTAGCAATTTCATGTATCACTTCGTTCATACATTCTAAATGTTAGGAGGCTGGAAAATGTTTGCTTTTCGCACAAATTATGAAGTACTTACCCTAATTTTGTGAAGGGCATACATGAAGTACCCAAATTTACAATTACATTGATCCGACCGCTCATGCGGCAAGTACAAAACGCAGGTCACACGTCATTGGAGGCAGTGTGGCCCAGTGGTTAGGGCGCTTGCCTTGAGATCCGGAGACCCCGGGTTCAAGACACGCTCTAACCACTCATTGAATTTGATCCTGGTAGTCCCTGGTTCAACTTCCCAGCTGCACTTGTAAATAGCCAACTGGTCTGCCTCCGGCCAGTTGGAATTCTTAACAGTTGTTGTTGTTCTGTTCTGTCGTTTCGTTGTGTTTCATTGGCCCTGAAAAGCCCCTATGGGGAGCGGTCAATTAAGTATGTATTGTATTGTATTTTACCTATACAGAAAGTATCCTTAACATTCATAAAAGCTAACCTTAGGCCTAATTAGGCCTAAAATTAGCTTTCATGAATCTTTAGGATACTTTTTTTAGGCCTAATTAGGCCTAAGGTTAGCTTTTATGAATGTTTAGGATACTTTCTGTATAGGTTAAATAATGACCTGTGAGCTGTGACCTGTGCCCTGTGACCTGCGTTTTGTACCTGCCGCCGCTCATGCATCATCAAAAATCAAATTAACCAATCAAAAAGCACAGATTAATAATTTTGTCTCTCTTGGGGGAAATCTGTGCTATTCAATGGTGCATTACTTCTGTCCACATCGTCTGGCAGTAACAAAAACCTGAGCGAAGCTTGAAAATCGAGCAGGATTTTGAGGTTGCAGAGCCGTGTAAATTTGATGATTTTTGGCACGATGCTAGTAAAATTATCGACTTTCTACGTGCCCAAGGTTGGGAGGCGAGCGACCTTTGGAAGTGGGAGAAATTCGGCTAAATTCTAGAGGCACTCGGCCTTGAGCGGTCTTGGAAGTTGCACACCTTGACTATTTATATTGTATGTGACGACTCGTGGGACCTGAAGAGGAAATCGAAGCGTCCCAAAAACCCATCAAATCACTCAGGACAACGCAAAAAATAGTAGGTGAGTGAACTTTATTTATCTGACTGTCCATAAAATGAATTTTCGAAAAGAAACATCGCGATTTGAAGTTTTTATGGAACATTTTGTTCGATAAGTTGAATCGGCACATACAACTGTCTCAAAATAACGTGGCGTCATGCATTCTCGCATCCTTAGGGTTGTCTGCCTGTGATGTAGCTGAGAACTATATGCAAGTGCAAAATCCACAGGTGAATATTAAACTCTCTTTTATTATTATTAAGAGGTATTTAATGTGAAATGAAACTAACAGATCTTGTTTGGCCTCGAACTATTATCTGGTGTAAAAGCCACCTGGAATAAGTGCACCCTTTAAATAAGCACCACGCACATCTACCTGTGTAGATACGCATGTGTGTATCACTCAGGCATTAAGAAAAAAACGAGGAGCACCTCTTTTAACCTAGAACACGAAAATTCTTTTATTTTTCTCAGGGATAGCACACGACCGTACTCTGAGCGGGCTCGCAATTGTTGCGCGAACGCGCGTGGTTTGCCGCACCACACTGTACTATCCCCAACAAAAATAAAATAAGACACCACTTAAAGTCTACTCGTAATGATGTTTGGAGTTATTATTCAGATAGATTCCAAGATAATTTATAAGCTTTTCACAGTCATTTGTAAAAATAACAGCAAGGAATGTGTAATTTCGGTTACCTTTTTGTCTGGGTATGATTTTCGTCAGTTTCCTCATCATCACTGGTGAAGACGATGATCAGTGAGGAATGTTTATAAGAACTGCTTTTGAGCAAATGTTAATGTCGATGGCAAATACTTGAAGCATATTACAGTGGCGGATCTAGGAGAGGGGCCCGGGGGCCCCGGCCCTCACCCCCACTTGTTTTTGGACCAAAGCCGTCTTACAAAGACTAAAACACCAAAACCGCAAAAGGGCAAAAATAAATGTTTGAGAGGGCCCTTCCAAACACCTTGGCCATCATTTAAATATTCTTTTGTTTTTATTCAAATTATCCCTTGATGCCTCGTTCTTAAGATTAAAATTCAAAAGAATATTTTATCTTGAACGAGGCAACAAGGGCCAATTTGTATCCTCATAAATCAGCGGCCATTTTGGAATAAGGTGTATAAATAAGTTATTCTTCCCGCAATGCTTTGATTGGTTCAGAGTGCAAAATAAAACTTGAAGTTTCAACTTGCTCAGTAACGAGGTTTTGATTGGTTCAAAGCGCAGAGTGTTTTAAACCAGTTTGTACTGTACTACTGTAGACATGATGCAGTGCCCTATTCGCAACTGATCACTTTGCATTTGATCAAACACTTACTTATCTATTCAATGACAGTTAACAAGATAACAGAACGGCTCTCGAATGACTGCTTCAACGAAATTTAAAGTGAGAGCAAAGTTCATTTTTGAGATTGCAAATAGTAGCAACGCCAAACGCGTCATTAATCTGTGAAGAATGCGAGAAAAGTTAGAAAACCACACAATATTGCATATCATTGTCGTTTTTGTTAGCGATGCTGTGTATGCCTTATGATCAAAACACACGTGGACTGTCTTTTCACAAGCCTTAGAAAGCCGCGTTATTTTATATGTAATGGAATTCATAGTTTTGCGCCATTAGATTCTGGATAAAGTACTCAGATGACAGACGGATGGAATCTCGTTCAATCTGGCACATAGAGAAATGTTTTGAATCCAACTATATTTGCCAAGTTCGGCATGCAGGCATTTTGTCCTATCAGTTTGTCCGTTACACTGTACGTGAAACTAACTGAAGTATTGTTTGATTGGGATTTTAATCTTATAAATCGGCCAATTCTTTGGAACCGACGAGGAAGACGGCTTTTATAGACTCGAGTAACCAAGGGGAGGCGTATCAGTCCTGCACCAGGCCATAACAGCAATATGCCAGTTTGATACAGTACGGTTCTCCGAGTGTTGGTTCGGTATGGTTCTCATTGGGTATCAATTTCACGACTCATAAAGACTAACTATCATGAACCTACGACTTAAACAGGATATACCTATGCATTACTTTCGGAAAACCCATTACATCTCCTAACAATCACTTGCGATACGTATACTCAAATGAATCAAATTAAACTTCTGGACGGTAAAAAAATCAAAAAGCAACAAAATTGCATCCTAAATAAAATGGGTTAGATCGGATATTGGTGAATTTAAGCCACCTAAAGGCACTTTCCCATCCAAGCCCGTCTATTACCCTTCCCCCCCCCTCCCCCCTCCTTGCCCTCTAAAATTGCGATTAACTAAGGGTGCGTCCGATTGACCGTATTCCGGAATAGGAAAACTTGGAGTAGAAGTTAGAAATCCTTCGCTTTTACTTAGTTTCACATTAAAATTGTCAAACACCTGCTAAAATTATATTCTTCACATATATATTTATTATCCTTGTTGCTTCAAAACGCCAGACATACCATTTTAAATCATCACTCCACGTATTCTTATTCCGGAATAGGGTCAATCGAACGCACCCTAAGATTGCGTCTTGTATTGGGTGAAAACAGTGCGCCAAAATCAATGTTTCTAAAATGAATCTATAAACGCCAATTCAAGCACCTTTCGTTTAAATCAGTATTGATCTCTAAAGCAAGCTTCCAGTAATGTACCAGTAGTGTTTTTAAATGAATGCATGTCTCTGGACGTCATCGTTCTCGTAAAAGTAACTGAAGCGATGATTTTCAAATCCATCCGAGAAAAAATGACGATAACAGTTGCCCTTGGTTGCAAAAATACCAAAAAAAATTACTAAATGTAAAGAACGAAAATGAAACCACTATATACCCATGGAGATAATTTTACTATTAAATTAACGAGTATTTTTCTTTTTGGCTTTAACCGACTGATATATTCAGTTCTCAGAGCCATGATTTTAAATCTTTTAATCTTCCTCTTGTTCTAACTGACAATGTTGTGAAAACTAAAGTTTTTGTCTTAGCGCGCTATTTAGACAAGAGTACAAATTTAGTTGCTGCAGGCTCTATTCATATTCTGTAATGAATTCACCGGTGGTCGGTGGGGCGATTCCTTTCAATTACAGTTAAACAGGACTGTCGTTCTTCGTCAAATGCTCTACTACAGGACACTCAAGAGGGTTGAAATATTCTACATTCAATATTCCATCTCTTTCATATAGTTAGACACTGTGATTATGCGATAAACAAATCCTTCTTATAAAGTCGTCAGAAAAATAAGTTACTGTGGATATCTTTACATCTCAGATTAATGAGATCACGTTCCAGATTTTGCCTTAACCGTGAGTGATTACGAAAGATCAAAAGTAACTTGCAGTAATAGTTTTCCTTGGGAAACGGGCAACCTTTCCGCACCAAGAAGGCGATAACCCCTGTAACTGCTGCCGCCCCCAAAAGCAGGACTATAAAAGTAATTTTGAAAGAGAAAGAGTGTGAGATTTAAATGGGCATGAGGAATTTTCAAATCAAGTTTAATAAAATAAAATTGTTCATTTTTAAAGAAAAATTTTCTACTTCAGGAGTGCAGAATATAGCTTGCAAAGCTGGAGTATATCATATATCTTTATTCATCATATATCTTTATTTACCCTCGGATTTTTAGAGTAGCTTGGTGTAGCTAATATCTCCGAGCATTTACCCTCCCAACCATGATACACCACAGAAGACAGACCACAACACCGGGAACTACATGCCATACTCTTTGCGACAAGTGTGTGGGTTCTTTTACGTCCCACAGGATTATGAACATTGAAGGGTTATGAGACGGGACCTCCGGCTTATCGTCCTTATTCGAGAAGACTAGAGAGTCTAACCATTTGCAGATGTAATTACAAAGGCAGCACTTTCTCCTCAGTTATTTAAAGACCCTGAGTGTTGGTCCGGCCGGAGTTGAACTCACGACCTCCCGCGTGACAGCCCGTGCTCAACCAACTGAGCCACCGGTGCGCGGTATCAAATTCTACCTTTTGTCAGCGTTCTCAAATTACTAGGTAACAGTTCCTTGGAGCAGTGTTTTCCTCATTCAGTTAAAATATTATAAAAACGAGCCATTCCTTACGAACATGTCCATAATTTTGATACCTCTACACTTGGTCCCAAAAAAACCACTGTACATATAACCTGTAATTCCTCTATTATACGACTCTCATCTTAAGCTCGATCAAAGTGAGATTTTTTTATGCCCATGCACATTCTCGGCAAGTTCCAGGGGATAGTAAATATAAGTCTTTTTGTCGTACTGCACGGCTACATGGAACAACTTTCAACACCAAATAAAAATTTTATTCTCTTTGAATCAAAACGCGCTTTTTCAAATTCAAGGCCGATTAAAAAGTAACTCTTAAAATCGATCTCAAGAATAATGGGTAAAGAAGGTCTTTATTTCTTGTTTTGTACATTTTTGTAGATTAACATTTGAAGTGCAAAATTGTTTCTACACATACAAACTTAATTTGATGCAAAGATGGACACCTGAGCGGAAAATACGAAGCTCCAGGTCATTACGTTAATTTTCAGTATTCGATATGCCGCTACAGGAAAACCCTCAACCAGGCAGATTATTAGAGTTTTTAACATTACATTAAGTTTACTGTTAGCCACAACCTGTACAGTTTCCTAAGTTTTTTCATGACGCTAACATGTAGCAGAGAAAAAGAAAAATCAAATAGCGGAATCAGTAATTTAATTTGGTGGAATTGCCGCGGAAAAATTACGAAGTCAAAACTTGTGACTGCTATCCTTAGTTCAGAGATAGGTCAAGTATGGTCTCGTTCAAGTGATCTCCGAACTCAGATCGCCAAACCATCAACGGACCTTAAAATGCTTTGACCGTCAACTGAAAAGTGAGTTTCTCTGTGCCGGGATTTAGCGTCAAAGAATGAAACCTAGCTCTCAACAGATGAGAGAAAACAATTTGATCAAAATATCGATATTACGAAGCCACTCCTCATCACGAATTATAGTACATCGGTTCAAAACATTCTAGTCTTGTGGAGCCGAGTAGGAGTCTATTACAAAGCAATGATACTAGCTATATGAAATTTATCTAAAAGAGATATATCTCCTATCCTTCACTATTACTGACGGTATTAACAAAATTTGAATGAAATCTCCATCTTGTTCTTATGGGAAGCCGGCGTGCTTTCGGATTCTCTAGAGTAGCCGGGCTGTTATGAGATCTAGAGGACAAAATGCCGTGAGGAGAACATTGCGTCGACAACTGGTGTGAAGTCACGAAAGTGTCAACATCTTGTGACACCCGAACCTTCCTTTTCATCATAGCACAATTACCCGATAGAACTTTCCTTCGTCTACGGAAATTTTTTTCGGTTTCGTTTTGGCGTCTATCATTTGCTTGTCACTATTGTCTCGACTTTTCCCAAAGCAATAACGCGCTCTCTAAAGGTAAAATTGTTCGCACCAATGAAGGACATTCAACCACGCGACCAAAGTCAACGGCTTTCTCTAAAAATTATGTGATGCCTACTACAGATTGCCTTATTTTCACGTGACGATTTGTTATCGGTGTGAGCAATTTCAACCCTAGCCTGCGTATCGCTGTCTGAAAGCGAGCCAATGTGAGGTGCATGCCGTGATTGGCTACTAGTTTGCAAAAAAACAAAGAGACTTATCAACAGCCTACTTGGGAGATCCAATAACAGAGATGGAGACTTCATTTTCATGTTATAAAATATAATTTTCTATAGTTTCTCTCCTTAGCAGCATAATGCTTACGACCTTTTTTCCTTCTAATTTTACGTTAATATCACATGATCCTCTAATGCTTCGCCTCCATATTTCCAGCCACATCTTTCTCAAAGTCACGTTTTTTTAATTCGTATTCAGTTTTTACTTTCCCCAATTCTTCTTTCAGAGTTTCAAGATGAGGGGTGAACAAATTTTTGTGCTTCTCTAAAATAAGTGAGTAGCAAAGGCAAAAGCACTTCGCTGCTGATGCTGCTGCACCTACCAGGAACCCACCTTTCATATATCCAAGTTTCCCGGCAATTTCCGTTAGGGGAGACCAGGAATAGTAGTAGGCTAGTAAAGCAATAAAAAAACGAAAATTAAGGATGGTCCCTATTACATACAAAGGTATTTAACCTGAATCAGGCCTATGTGGAAAAAGAAGATCTCAGGAAGGGCTATTGGAATCCATTTTCAGAGATAAAAATGCTGATGTTAGCAAATTATTTCTTCACAGATTTTTTGAATTCGCCTCATATAAATACCAAAATATGTATGGAGATCTTCCAAAATGCTTAGCAAATGGTAAAACAAAAATTACTTGTGGCACAATTTTAATGACAAAATCGTCGCAACAGCACCAGTAGCCTTCTTGACAGACCTCTCTCCTCTGGCTTAACGAAAATATTGTCTAAATAGCTTTTCCACACAACCAGAAACTAATCAGGTGCTGAATAGGCTTGCCACTTCAATTTCATAAGATAAAAAGTAGGGGAAGCACGCGGTTAACAGTTAGTGGTTAGTGATATGCTGCTCTTCCTGTGTTCCTGGTTTTGTAAAGATTCATTAAACGAAACTTTATCATGGTAGGAAAGTTTTTCTTAGTTAGAGTCAGTGGTAAATCTGTTGATGACTGCAGTTCCAACCCTAGCACGCACTTGGCGTTTAAACCATGCCTTGTGTGATACGCAGAACGTGTGCGCACCAACTGAAGTGGGCACTGTTTCAAAGTAATTATGAATTAATCCTGAAAGTGACACAAACCTGTCCAAAACTATACTACAGGCCGTGGAGAACAACTATCCTACATATATTTGATCTTATCGGTTAAAATATAAATACGAAAGGAATAACGAAGCATCGAAGCTAAGTAGGCTTTAAAAGTTACTCAATATGTTTGTAGAGAGAAGCTTTCGTTAAAATGCTTCCATTTTAAGGTGTCTCGCTAAAGGTTTTTCTGGACCATACCAAGCATTTTCAATGAGCTTTTTACTAGTCTTCCTTTCATTGGATCGATGTGAAAATTAGCATAGGTAATCACACTGTTTCGGATTCAATTCCTTATAGTACACTCAACAAAATTACTGGATTCTGATTGGACGAGAGGAGTACAATTTATCCCAAATTGTACTCTCCAGGAGTAACAACGGAAGGCGACCATAAAGCATCCGAAAACTTCCGAACTTTTCCGTAGATTTCCGAAGGTGACCTGAAGACTTCAGAAGATTTCCGAAGTTGACCTGAAGAATTTAGAAGGTGCCCGAGGTTCAACCGAAGTGTTTCGAAGATTTCCGACGTTGGGCCGAAGAGTTTCAAAGGTTTCCTGAAGTAAACACGAACGGATAGGAGGAGATATATAAAAAGCTCACTGTTACCGCGTTCTGATTGGTTGGTTGATCGTAATTTTGTTGAGTATACTATAAATAAAAAATCGCACGACCTTCTCGTACAATTCGTGATTAATAGGTACTCGTGATTTTGAAAGTGAACTTCCAAAATCACTCGTACCTATGAATCACGAATTTGCACATGTTTTATATATATATATATATATATATATATATATATATATATATATATATAAATGAATGAATAATCAGGACACGATCATACTTTTGCCTCTGGTTTTCATACAGGTCTGTTTCGTACAGGACGTTTAGTTTGTCCTGCACTCATCAGTGTGTAACCAAGAGTGATTTTATTCGTTGAAGATTACCACTTTTTAGTCATACATGGCCGTTCGTGTTGCACGCTCCTATTTACCTAACGTTCTTCAATAGGTATTTCTCATTGTGTCTACATTTACTAATCAACTCGTTGCGCTTATTGAGTGTTGCTGTTTGTGGCTGGCATATGATGTAATATTTTTCAGCTATGCATAAATTACAACGTTTTGTCGCGTTTGTATAATGCGAGGCGTGACAAAGAATTTTCCACGAAATTGTATAGTCGGTGTTGCTGTCCTTTAATTGCCATTATACAAACGCGACAAAACGTTGTAATTTATGCATAGCTGAAAAATATTACATCATATGCCAGCCACAAACAGCAACACTCGATAAGCGCAGCGAGTTGATTAGTAAATGTAGACACAATGAGAAATACCTATTGAAGAACGTTAGGTAAATAGGAGCGTGCAACACGAACGGCCATGTATGACTAAAAAGCGGTAATCTTCAACGAATAAAATCACTCTTGGTTACACACTGATGAGTGCAGGACAAACTAAACGTCCTGTACGAAACAGACCTGTATGAAAACCAGAGGCAAAAGTATGATCGTGTCCTGATTATTCATTCATTTATAATTGCCCTACCGCATGGTATAGAGCACTCTTAGTACAGCAAATACAAGCCTACTTTACGTATATATATATATATATATATATTTTTAGAATGAAGAACTGGAAATCCAACGATGTAGTCACGAGCCAGTACGAAATACTGACTGATATATATATGTTTTATAATATATGTTATATATATATGTTATATAATAGTAGATTGAGGAGAGGAATCTGGACAACTGATTGCATGAGTGAAAATGTGGTTTGGCCGGGAATTGAACCCGGGTCTCCAGATTACTAGTCGGATGCCTTAACCACTCGGCCACCCAACCACGCTGGCGAGGTGGCTGTGTATTGACAAACTTTTTTTACGTCAGAAGTTGTCCGTCCTCGCTTCTTTTTTAACTTCTTTTTTTAACTACAGTCGTTCATGTTGTGAGGTTTGGACTAGGAATCTTGCTGATCCTCCTGACGTGGTGACACCTTTGTTGGCCTGAGAGAGTCACTAACAGTTATATAGATATATATATGTCCAAAAAATCATTAGCGTACCTCCACCAATCATAAGCGCCGCTCCAATGCCAGAACCTATGGCTGCATTTTTCATGTTAAAGCTTTTCATTTCTGAAGCTATGTCCGACTCCAGCTTGTTGATTTCGTTCTCGGCCTCGCCCAGATATGTCTTACATGCCTCTAAAGCACGATTCACTTTGGCTGTCTTCATTTCCAAATGAGCTATCTCCTCATCTGAGATCTTAAAGTGTCTTCCTTTTGCCTCATATACCTGTCGGTGTAAGCAAATAAGTAAGTAAGTAATTTATTTAATGTCCATAAAACTGGGTAGTGCTTGCTCAATCTCACGGGCCAGAGGCTCACACGTGGCGTTTATACAGCTAATTAACTCGAGTAGATTTAAATCGTTATCTGGAACTAAAAGTGAAAATGTTTCATAAGCAACACAACGTTGCATGCGACCATATCTCACGGTCTTCTTCAGGCAACTGACAACAACTGAAGAAGACCGTGAGATAGGGTCGCAACGTTGTGTTGCTTATGAATCATTTTCACTTTTAGTTCCAGATAACGATTTAAATCTACTTGAACTAATTATTCTTCTACTGGATGAATCAAAACATTCACGCTTACACTATACAACATTTAATTACTCTTCTGGGAATTGCCCAAAACTGTTGTTTTACAGCAAGTCATGCAGAGATACTTTCAGCCAAATTTCAGATCAAAACCTCTACACGACGCCGGAGGAATTTGAAGAACGCAACTTATTTCTATGGATCGGCCTACCCTCCACAATAATCCGTCCCGAAAACGAAGCATTTCGAAAACGCTCTTCAAACCGGAGGAATTTGAAAACGC
>OX421449.1:11780862-11785862 GCA_949126865.1 Montipora capitata | reverse complement strand
GCGATGATGGCCCGCTTTGACCACAGAGACAGGATAGCTACGTTTTTCGAAGAACTGGCACATCTCCTCTGATTTGCTGGAAAAATCGGAGTCATCACTACATAGACGTCGAAGTCTAAGAAATTGAGAATAAGGAATGGAGTTCTTGACATGTGATGGATGTGACGATGAATACAACAAATAACTGTGTGAATCAGTAGGTTTGTAGTGCACACTAGTACATAGCACGTTGCCTCTGATAGAAACTTTGATATCTAGGAAAGCCAATGAAGTTTCCGAAATTTCCCAGGTGTATTTAACAGCCGGATGAAAAGAGTTGACGGAGGTTATAAATTGATCGAGTTCTTCTCTGCTGGATGAAATAGCGCCGATGCAGTCGTCGATGTAGCGGCCGTATAGTTCAGGTTTGGGGCCGTTGTACTGATTAAAAAATTGGTGTTCAACATATCCTACAAAAAGATTGGCATAGCTAGGTCCCATTCTTGTGCCCATCGCTACGCCATTAATTTGTTTGTAATAGTTGCCGGCGAATGAAAAACAGTTAAGCGTTAAAACTAGTAGTAGCTAGAAATGAGTTCGGTGGGGCAACTGCAGGCAGAAACGATAGGGCGACCTGGGTTGTTGGGTTTGTGAATTTTAGGCAAGAAGTAAATGCACGAAGTTCTAGGGGTGTTGATGATGAGATTAGTGGCAGTTTCCGGTAATTCTTGATTAACTATACGATTTTGAATGGTGTCTTTGACAAGTTTTTGATTTTTGGAAGCGAGATCCATAGTTGTCAAATCGGCCGACAAAGACGGCGCGGTAGTTGTTTGGCGGTCCGACCTTTACCAAAAAGAAGCTTTGCGGCAACTTTCGGATACCTCGTTTTATGCCAAAATCGCTAAAGATATCACTTCCAAAAATCAAAAACTTGTCAAAGACACCATTCAAAATCTTATAGTTAATCAAGAATTACCGGAAACTGCCACTAATCTCATCATCAACACCCCTAGAACTTCGTGCATTTACTTCTTGCCTAAAATTCACAAACCCAACAACCCAGGTCGCCCTATCGTTTCTGCCTGCAGTTGCCCCACCGAACTCATTTCTAGCTACTTAGACAGGATTATGACGCCTATCGTCAAATCTTTGCCATCATACATTAAAGACAGTACACACGCACTACAAATTTTCCGCGATTTCAATTTCTCCGGCCAAGACAAACTTATTTTCACCATGGACATTACATCTCTGTACACAGTCATTCCTAATAGCGAAGGCCGGGTCTTCAAGCACTTAAACACTTTTTCGATCAACGCACTGTCAAAGAACCTAGCTCGGAAACGCTCCTCCGCCTTGCCGAACTAGTTTTAACGCTTAACTGTTTTTCATTCGCCGGCAACTATTACAAACAAATTAATGGCGTAGCGATGGGCACAAGAATGGGACCTAGCTATGCCAATCTTTTTGTAGGATATGTTGAACACCAATTTTTTAATCAGTACAACGGCCCCAAACCTGAACTATACGGCCGCTACGTCGACGACTGCATCGGCGCTATTTCATCCAGCAGAGAAGAACTCGATCAATTTATAACCTCCGTCAACTCTTTTCATCCGGCTGTTAAATACACCTGGGAAATTTCGGAAACTTCATTGGCTTTCCTAGATATCAAAGTTTCTATCAGAGGCAACGTGCTATGTACTAGTGTGCACTACAAACCTACTGATTCACACAGTTATTTGTTGTATTCATCGTCACATCCATCACATGTCAAGAACTCCATTCCTTATTCTCAATTTCTTAGACTTCGACGTCTATGTAGTGATGACTCCGATTTTTCCAGCAAATCAGAGGAGATGTGCCAGTTCTTCGAAAAACGTAGCTATCCTGTCTCTGTGGTCAAAGCGGGCCATCATCGCGCCCAACAATTTGATCGACAGTCATCACTACAAACGTCACAAAAAGATAAGAATGACAGAATTCCATTCACCCTCACTTTCCATCCTCATAATCACGCAGACAAAAGCATCATTCTTAGTAATTTTAAATTACTCCAAAATGATCCCGAGACTGGTAGAATCTTTTCGCAACCTCCACTTATTTCATTCAAACGCGACAAAAACGTAGGCAACTTTTTAGTTAGAAGCGCGCTCAAAACTAACGAGCAACCCGTCACTTTCAAATGCGCGCGCTCACGATGCAAAACTTGTCTTTTCATTGTTAACACTAGCAAGATATCGGGACCTAAGCGATCTGTTAAGATCACCGATCGTTTCACATGTACCTCCGCAAATGTCATTTATTGCATAACCTGTACGTTATGCAATAAATTATACATTGGTGAGACAGGTAGACGACTAGGTGACCGATTCCGCGAACACCTTCGCGATGTTGAGAAGAATGACAAGGATGCATCTAAGCCAGTCGCTCGCCATTTTAATCTGCCTAACCACTCCAAAAAACACATGGCTATCTGCGGTCTTTCCCTACATCTAGGTACGACGGAAAGCCGCAAGAATCTGGAACAAAAATTCATCTTTCAAATCGGCACCCTTAATCCTCACGGTATTAACGAACGCTTTTCATTTAACTAATATATTCCTATTTTTCACGTTGCCATGTTACCACCAATAGCGTAGCTCCTACTCTACTATAAAAACTACACGTAACCCATAATCCCTCGATTCGCTCTGACGAAGGGCTAACGCTCGAAACGTCAGCTTTTAGAATCTCTGTACGGTGGCCAATTTACATTATCAACTCCGTTGATAAAACCAAATTTTTGTATGTGAGCGTTAGCCCTACTGATGGAAATGGGCCCACACAAGGACAGAGTTAGTTCGTTTTTAACTTGTTTTACTTTCAGTGTGGCAGATTTTTCATTCCCACCTTTCCTGAAGAGATTTCAATTAATGGTTTCAAACATTTGTGGCCATTTATCCCAAAACAGACGGTTATCATTCTTTGTACCACCTTTCTCTTCAACAAACGAGTGCGAAGCCTTGTGGAGCTCTCGATATATTAACCCTGATGATGGCAAACAGCCGAAAACGTTTGGTTTGAACATTTTAATTTTACAAACAAATACCTTGTAAATAGCATATATATAGAAAAAATTATTTGCATTAAATGAAGAAATATTTCGTGAAAATATTTTCGCGGCTATTGCTTATAGAAGAGAGGGTCGGTTTAAAGTATACTAAACGAATTGTCTCTCATTTATATGTTAACGTTAGTCGTCTTACCCCAAGAAAACTCGGAAAAAAAATAAGATGCAATAGGAGAGACTATAATGGTTTTGTATCCGACAAAAACGAAGATTATAATGGTGACGTACAGAGGATAGTAAACGGCTCACCTTTTCTATCAGTTCCTCGAGCACTTCATCAATCACCTCCAACCGTCCTTTGGCCTTTTCCAGGTAGTGTTTGAAAGAACCGACCCTTAGTTGCATGGTCTTGGGAAGTTGAAATGATTCTTCCTCTTCCTGTTTGTTTTCCATTTCTTTAACCATGCTGGACCTGTCTGCGAGTTTAATTAGAAGACTCACGTAAGGACCAAAAAGAAGAGCGGTTAAAAAGCTCTCTATGAGCTCTATGCAGTAGCGGGCTCTAGATGTCTTTTCAACTTCGCCTTTTTCTTTCTCGAGGCTTGCTGCGACTTCAGAAATTTCACCAAGCTTACTCAATCGTCCTTTAGTTTCGTTGGTCAATTCTTCGATTTGCATCAGGAAGTCCTCGACCATTCTCACAACTGCATGGTTGTATGTACTATGGAAGTCTGCCATGACTGCAAAAACCTGTTAACGGTAGGAAAATTGGGTTTAGAATTATCCCTTGGAAGAATTTTAACTGGACTCCTGAGTCGACGGTCCTATGTCAGTTATCAGTCCTGAAGTTACGAGTTAGCTTTCCGAATCATTTCTTTAAAATTATGTCACTACAGCATAGTTAATAGAGGGAAATGGTTGTGAAACCCGACAAAGTTCTTTGTTGTATGTTTTTATTCACTTTTTTGGGCTTGCCTGTACACAAAACACAATAGTTGTTTACTCCATACCGAGGAACTATCCAACAGAAACATGTTGCTTGCGTAATTTATGCATAGTGTATCTTAGCGGAAACTCAAAAAATTGTGCACGGTCGTGGACCATCCAACCTCAACCTTGGCATCTTTGTTTGCTCCTTTGATGTTTGTCGGGCTTCATAACCAGTCCCCTCTATTAACTATGACCACAGTTAACAATATATTCCTTTTCTTTTGTTATAACTACACTTTCGCGGGTGTATGTGTTAGCCTTACTTTACTGAAATGAAGTCTATCTGCCGATAACGCTTTAACAAAAATCATCATTGGGTCAGCTGGTGTGAAGTTATTTTGTTATGAATATGCAGGAAAAGCAGACCTTAACAAGCGTTGTTGAAATCCAAAAAGAAAATTGGGGTAACGACGCATTTTTCAAAGATAATTGATCATCGATATTTGTAAAAAGCTTTAAAACACAAAGCAAAGGTTTGGGCAAGAAGTTCCTCAGACTCTCCGTACGGCTGACCGCACAGGTGTTGCGGGAAGGCCAATATATGCTATAACAGAGTCCCAAATACGAATGTTGAGACAGGAAGGGTTTCGATGGTACACATTCGGACAAGGAACGCTGTAGGTTCTTCTTACAACATGCCTGGAATTTCGTAAGGTGGAAGTAATTGGATCAACCCTTATCATCGAGTCCCGAATTCTCTCCCGTTTTAGTCGAAGACCTCGAGTTCTTGTAGCTCCAACGATTAGATTGAGACCTGCTTGATAGATAGATAGATAGATAGATAGATAGATAGATAGATAGATAGATAGATAGATAGATAGATAGATAGTTTATTAAAAACTGCATCGCAGCCAAAGGCTGAATTACGCAATTATTTACAAATGCTTTATAATACTTAAAAAATTACAAATGAATCCTAGATAATAAATCAAAAACTGATTATTAAGGCAATATTAAAAATTCCATATAAAGTATT
>OX421449.1:11770862-11778362 GCA_949126865.1 Montipora capitata | reverse complement strand
AAGTAAATAAAAAAATTTATATTATAATAATCTATAACTATTTAAAATTCTTTATCTAGTTTAAATTATTAAAAAGTTCTATTAATAATAAAAGGATCGAGCTTGTCTGAATGTTAACAGATCTTGTGTCGGTGCTTTGTCAATGTTTCACGTTGTTGTCGGAAATTTAAAGAAAGGATGTCGTTTGTCGCGATTTCACGTTAAGTGCTGTCACTACTTTTTAGGCCATGTCATTTGTCGGAATTTACCCTGGCAGAGCCTCACTGCTGTCATGGACAGATTTTTTTTCAAAACTCGGCAAGAAATTAAAATAATGTGATGTGCTTTGTGCACTCTTCAACATTGTTTCTCAGAAAAGCTAATTATGTGGTTTGAATGCTTTAAAACTTCAACTGAGACCAACCGGTGGCCTCAGTGTCCCCCAAAAATGCACATTTCTCTTCTAATGATATTTCGGATGAGTTTTACAAACTTAAGATTGCATAGCGAAATTCATGAACCATTCATGCACAATCTGGGTCCTTTCTGCGATGTTGAATTGAAAGGATATAATTCAAGAAAGCTATTGGAAGGGATGTTGTGGAAGAATGGTATTATCTTTGCCTATTCTGAAATGTTGAATTGTAAGAATATCATAAAGAAAGCTGTAAGAAGCTATTCGTGAAAGTATCTGTTCTTTTGAGATGGTTTTAAATGTGTGATTAGCATACGTCAATAAACTTTTATGAAAATATTTTCAAAATTGGTTGGAATTCACACATACTGTAAATAATAACACGTAGTGAATGTTTTGATAAACCAGACGATGAACGAAAGCAGAAATAACCGGATCTAAAGTACTAATGCATAACAAAGTGACATTCCTGAATAAAATTATTCAACTCATTAAATTTCCTAGAAATGCGTTCCACATTCAGTTCAATTTCTTTAGCCCAATAACTTACCTAAAGCGACTTATATTAAAGTGACAGGGTCCTTTCTGCGATGTTGAATTGAAAGGATATAATTCAAGAAAAAGCTATTAGAAGGGATGTTGTGGGCGAATGATATTATCTTTACCTATTCTAAAATGTTGAATTGTGAGAACATCATAAGGAAAGCTGTAAGAAGCTATTTGTGAAATTATCTGTTCTTTTAAGAACAAAAAAAACGACAATGGAATTGAAGTCTGCAGATACCATGGCCAAGTTCATGGTGTTAAATACGTGATTACATGTAGTATACATCAATAAACTTTTATGAAAATATTTTCAAAATTTGTTTGAAATTCGCACATACTGTAAATAATAACACGTAGTGAATGGTTTGATATACCAGACGATGAACGAAAGCAGAAATAACCGGATCTAAAGTACTAACTGGTACTAATGCATCACAAAGTGACATTCCTGAAAGAGATAATTATTCAACTCATTAAATTTCCCAGAAATGCGTTCCACATTCAATTGCATTTCTTTACGAGGCCAATAACTTACCTAACGCGACTTATATTAAAGTGACAGCCTTGATTTAAGACTCGATCGAAATACTTTTCTTTACTTTGAACAAGTTTGTTTTATCTATACACACAGAACAAATTAAACTGCTCATTTTACTCGGACAATCCAGCACCGTAGCTTCGGTGGCCAAGAGAACAGTTTCAGCCATACAAGACTGAGTTTCCATGATGAAAATTGATGGTCTTGACCAAGAAGCACGAATTAGGCTTCGAGTATAAAGATAGGTAAGTCATTTTCTTTGAGACAGTAGAAAGCTCTTAAAGAATATTCACTTTTAAATCTATGCGATTGAAAATAAACTTTCATGAAAATAAATTCAAAATTCAATTGAAATCCAAATACCAAAGAAAATATCATACACGACATGTTTTAACTGTTAAACTCTAAGGGTAGAATAAAGAGGTTGTCCACTATGAGTATTTTACAATTTAATTTAGCTCTTTATTCCCTCGATTTCTAGACTGTAAGCAATCTCTTTCTAGTCTTCTCCTGGCTTGCGACGGGAATACATGACTATCTTATTTCGTGTTAGAACAGAGCGTTTCAAAATCATTGTTACCGTGAAATAGATGCCTTGTTAACTTTTAGAAATTCTCTTCATTGTAAGCCAATTCCTTGTTTTTACTTAGGTTTTATCCCATTGTATATAATTCCTTTATTTTCATTACGCCTTTTTGAGTGATTATCAAGGTACCTTTTTCATTGTGAATTCAAACGGAATTTTTGAATTCACTTTCAACAAACACCATTGATATTATTCCCTTCTCGTCTCTTTCCGTTATTTTGTATAATTTTACCTTCCCATGCAACCTGCGCGGACGATTTACGGAACAAAAAACAACCTGTTTGTAGTCTACTCGTTTTCTCGAACTTTTTGTTTCTTGCACACGTTCACACATTGTGTGCTGCTGAAATAACCACCAAATGAAATGGAAAGTTTCTCAACAGGAATATTTTTTCTCCTTGAAACGGCAATTAACACATGATGCCTTTAAGCCTCAGAATGTGAAGCTTAAATTCTAAGAACCCGCAGTCATTGAGCTCAGTAAGGGCTGGTTAAACTCTTGACTGCAAGACGTGAAAAGTTAATAGCTTCAAAGTCAGAAAACCTTGCTTATTTGATACATTTTGAAACGCATACAACATGACACGAGTCCTTCTATTTTAAATAAGCACCTTTGATAATTCACCATTACAGTCGAGCTGCGTAGAGTCCTGAGCTGTACTTAAAAGCATTTTTTCAGAGTTTTAATTTTTTGATTCAACACATACACAAGCCAGAACGGAGTAAAAACGGATAGAGATGCATGTTGCTAACAACTAAGGTCTTAGATGTTTCTAGCTGGACTAAGTCTTACGCCATATTGTTTTTTTGGTTATCAATAGAGATCTTAAAATTTCAACCTCAAACAAAGATTTCCGTGTGATAAGGCAATATAAAGCTATTGGCTAATGAAATTATATCTCTTTTCGTTTTATGTTAACGTCATTTTTTTTTACTGTCATCTAAGCTGGACTGAATTCACCAAAGCAGATGACAATACTCCTTGCACTATTTTCGAAACAAGAGGAGACTTCAAGGCCCTCCTGAGAGATCCTTAATTAATCTCACTTTCTATCGAGCTAAATCCCGCTTATTTCAATTGAAAGAACGCAATGTATATACATTTACATTCGACAACCGTTAGTTTATGCTGAAAGTGTAAGATTAAATCAAACTGGTTCGCTTTACTGTAAGAATAGCACTTGATGGGAAAATTGTTGAAGACTGCGTAATAAAACGCCCTTCATAATAAGCTTAACAAGCCATCCCCAAAATCGCCTTCAGCTCAAGTCTTAACTTTTTCTCTGTTTAAAAGCAGGAAGCAAACAGATCATATGTAGTATAAATTTGTAATTACGACCGAAGGATGGTAGGCGTCAATTGCAATGGAAGCTGCATTCAGAAATGGTCTTGCATGAGAGCATTCTGGGACCAGTATACTGTCACCTTGCTCGCACAAAACCTCCTTACACTAAAGAACAATTATGCAGGCGTTAAAACGAACTGATTTGGAAAGTAATCAATAAATGAAGTGACACTTCATATAAAAGCCTTATATTTTTCATTTTAAAATAATCAGTCGATAACCTTATTGCTGTAACTTGAAGCTGTGGCAATCAAAAGAATTCAACACGTGCAGTGTTTAAATCGTCCACTTCTAAAACACATTGATCAGCTATATGAAAAAAACACTCAGTTGAGTAAGTTAGGAGTAACTTAGAGTTCAACGCGATCTAGCTAGATCATCGAAAGTACGCGGAACCATTGCTTCCGTTAGTATGATTCAAGAACGCATGATTCTCTTGATCAGTTCAGCGGCATTGCGCAAAACCCGTAACATTTTTAAAAGAACACGCAGTAATCGTACACCAACTTACCTTTACTTTCAACTTATTTGCCAGAATAGCAAACCCTGAATGGCTACACACAAGCTGGAAGCTGTTGCTGGCGCGAAAGGTGCGCACAGTTTTAATATTTGTTTCCAAATGTTGCAATTGCGCATGCCTGCCAGCCAGCGCCTTCTTTTTGTACTGAACTTACCAATCAGTTAAACTAAAAATAATTAGAATGATGTACTCCCTGCACACGTGAAAACAGCATGATAAAAGAAAGTAATTAAACAGCTCTTTTTAACTGAAGTAAAGTTCATGGAAAGCACAAATGCCACGCATGCTGGAATTAATCATGAGATTAATATCAACCAATGAAAAGGTCTTGGGTTAATTTTGGAAACAACTTTGTCTCGACTTTGAACCCAGGTTGTTCACCATTTACAAAAAATTTCCGGAAATTTCGGTGGAAACTTCCATCGGGTGAAAAACGTGGCTCGTTTAACTCAAGTCCGTTCGCCTCCCGGTGATTGCGATTTTTCGCGCCAAAATTAAAAATATGGCTGTGAATAGCCTGGAATTGGTGAGACCTTTCAAAATTTGTAATGGAACACACATTTCCATCGCAAAGTTTCCAACGGGACCATTTTTCACTAAAGGTTACCACTGCTGTCATGGATAGATTTTTTTCAAAACTCGCCATGAAATTAAAATAATGTGATGTGCAGTTGTGCACTCTTCGACATTGTTTCTCAGAAAAGCTAATTATGTGGCTTGAATGCTTTACAACTTCAACTGATACCAACCGTGGCTTCAGTGTCTCCGAAAGATGCAAATTTCTTTTCTAATAATATTTTTCGGATGAGTTTTACAATCCTAAGATTGCATAGAGAAATTCATGAACCATTAGTGAAAATTGTAGGAAGGCGCAATCAGCGTCCTTTCTGCGATGTTCAATTGAAAGGATACAATTCAAGAAAGCTATAAGAAGCGATGTTGTGAAAGAATGCAATTTTATCTTATAATATGATGCAAGAGTTCACAATCAATAAGGTATTATCATTGCCTATTCTGAAATGTTGAATTGTAAGAATATAAAGAAGGCTGTAACTGTAAGACGCTATTTCGTGAAACTATCTGTTCTTTTAGGAACAAAAAACGACAATGGAACTGAAGTCTGCAGATATCGTGGCCAAGTTCATGGTTTTAAATATGTGATTAGTATACATCAATAGCATTTTATGAAAATATTTTCAAAATTCGTTTGAAATTCGCATATACTGTAAGTAATAGCACGTAGTCAATGTTTTGATAAACCAGACGATGAACGAAAGCAGAAATAACCGGATCTAAAGTACTAATACATCACATTACTGAAAGAGTTATTCAACTTATCAAATTTCTCAGAAATGCTTTCGTGATTCAGCTCCATTTTCTTTAACCTAAACACTTACCTAATGCGACTTATATTAAAGTGACAGCATTGATGTAAAACTCGATCGAAATACCTTTCTTTACCTTGAACAAGTTTGTTTTATCTACACACACAAAACAACTTAAACTGCTCATTTTACTTGGACAATCCAGCACCGTAGCTTCGGTGGCCACAAGAGCAGTTTCAGCCATGCAAGACTGAATTCCCATGATGAAAATTGATGGTCTTGACCAAGAAGCACGAATTAGGCGTCGGGTATAAAAGATAGGTAAGTTATTTTCTTTGAGACAGTAGAAAGCTCTTAAAGAATATATTGCGGACAAAAAAACTATGCCATTGAATATAAACTTTCATAAAAATAAACTCAAAATTTAATTGAAATCCAAATACCAAAGAAAATATCATACAGGTAATGTTAAACTACAGGTAGAATAAAGGGGTCGTCCACTATAAGTATTTTACAATTTAATTTAACTCTTTATTCGCTCGATTTCTAGATTGTGAGTAGTCTCTTTCCAGCCTTCTGCTGTGCTGACGTGCGACGGGAATACACGACTATCTTATGTCGTGTTAGAACAGAGCGTTTCAAAATCATTGTTACCGTGAAATAGATTCGTTGTTAACTTTTAGAAATTCTCTTCATTGTAAACCGATTCCTTGTTTTTACTTAGGTTTTATGCCATTGTATATAATTCCTTTATTTTCATTACGCCTTTTTAAGAGATTATCAAGGTACCTTTTAAATTGTAAGTTCAAATGGAGTTTTGAATTCACTTTCAATGAAAACCTTCAATATTATTCCGTTCTCATCTCTTTCCGTTGTTTGTACAATTTTACCTTCCCATGCAACCTGCGCGGAGGATTTACGAAACAAAAAACAAAACAACGTGTTTGTAGTCTACTCGTTTTCTCGGTGACTTTTTGACTTTTTCTTGCATACCTTCACACATTGTCTGCTCCTGAAATACCCACCAAATGAAATAGAAAGCTTCTCAACAGGAATATTTTTTCTCCTTGAAACGGCAATAAACATGCCCTTAAGCCTCAGAATGTCAAGCTTAAATTCTAAGAACTCGCCGTCGGTGTCAAGCTAACGGCTGGTTAAACTCTTGACGGCAAGACGTGAAAAGTTAATGGCTTCAAAGTCAGAAAACCTTGCTTATTTAATACATTTTGAAAAACGTACAACATCATGGAGAGGAGTAGAGAAACGAGTCCTTCTAATTAAGCACCTTTGACAATTCACCATTACAGTCGAGCTGCGTAGAGTCCTGAGCTGTACTTAAAAGCTTTTTTTCAGAGTTTTAATTTTTTGATTCAACACATACACAAGCCAGAACTGAGTAGAAACAGATGGAGATGCATGTTGCTAACAACTCAGTACGGTCTTAGATTTACCTAGCGAGGCTTACGCCATATTGTTTTTTTGGTTAATAGTAGAGATCTTAAAATTTCAATCTCAAACAAAGATTCTCGCGTAATAAGGCAATATAAAGCTATTGGCTGATGAACTTATATCTCTTTTTTCGTTTTATGTTAACGTCATTTTTTCACTCTCATATCTAAGCTGGACTGAATTCACTAAAGGAGATGACTTCTTGCACTATTTTCGAAACAGGAGGAGACTTCAAGGCCCTTCTGAATGATCCTTAATCTCACTTTGCATCGTGCTACAATTGAAATTATGCAATGTTTATTCATTTACATTCGACAAGCGTTAGTTTATCGTGTAAAATCAAATCAAACAGGCTCGCTTTACTCTAAGAAAAGGGACAGAACACACTTGATGGGAAAATTGCTGAAGACTGCGTAATAAAACTCCCTTCATTATAAGCTTAACAAGCCATCCCCAAAATCGCCTTCAGCTCAGGTCTTAACTGCTTCCCTGTTTAAAAGCAGGAAGCAAACAGATCATATGTAGTATAAATTTGTAATTACGACCGAAGGATGGTAGGCGTCAATTGCAATGGAAGCCGCGTTCACAAATGGTCTTGAGAGCATTCTGGGACCAGTATACTGTCGCCCTGTTCGCACAAGACCTTCCACTAAAGAACGATTTTTCAGGCGTGTGAACAAACGTATTCGGAAAGAAATCAAGAAATGAAGTGACACTTCAGGTAAAAGGTATAGATTTTTGCATTCGAAAAATAATCAGTCGATAGCCTTCTTGCTCTATTAAACTTGAAGCTGCGG
>OX421449.1:11760862-11765862 GCA_949126865.1 Montipora capitata | reverse complement strand
GTCAACGAAAAACCATGGCGTATAAGTAAAATTCGATGTCTCCTATCCTGATACCAACCCGCCCGACAGGTATTAACTTCAGTAAACTTTTACCATCTTAAAGTTTTTTTAAATGGGAAGACGAGCCATGAATCAAGCTGTAAGTTAGCATTGAGTACTGTCAAGCTGAATTTGGTGATTCGCAAGTCTTTCTCATGTATATTACTGTACTTTATTCACACGAAAAGTAGAACTAATAACCACAGGAATTTGCGCTTTAACTTGCTGTGAAGAAATGAACTCGAAAATGATCAACATGTCATCCTCGATGCCAGTGTTACTCGATTCCTTTTATTTTCTTCGATCTTTCTGGGTTTAGTATTTTACTAGTAACCCGACGTGTCCTCTCAGGGGACTGTTATGCGTAAATCAAAGAGATCGCACTTACTTATGATTCAGAGTCTAGCCAAGGGCACAGTATTTCAATCCTGTCACATGAGTCATAGTATTCGGTGCCTGTTGAAACCATCTCGAGAAGTACACCGATGCTAGTATCCTCAAAAGCGACCGTCCAACGCACTTCAATAATCCGAGATTACGAGTACTTAAATAAACATAGACAGGGAATCAACTAAGAAGCCATGAGGCTTATCGGATGAAGATACCCCTAACTAGAACTAGCAAAAGATAATTTACTTCTCTAAAAAGCGTTACAGGTTGAGTTAAAGTCTTAGAATTTTTAGAAAACATTTTGAGTTCACACAAAGTATTTCTTAAGAGCGGTGTTAAATCCTATTACATTGCGGAGAGCTTAGATCCTTAGAGGCACGGAATGCTACAGTTTTGGACCATGGGATAATACCGTAAATCGCATGAGGGTCCTATAGACATGAGGCCTATAGAACTCTGCGTTCCAGCTCCTTTTGTCATCTTATTTTAAAATGACCGCGGCAACAATTTACTGCGTTAGTTAGACATAAAAAATCTAACTTTAAGAGAACTAAGGATATAAATGTCAACAACGTTTAGAAGTAAAAGAGTGGTTTGCTAGAAGACTTGAAATCAGTCTTCAACTGATATTGACATAACAGCTCGCTTTTAAAGAAGATATCTCCTATGTAGGTAAGCTATATTCGTATAAGGCCATACAATATTAAAGTAAGAGATGTGGTTAAAAAAAAAAGAAAAAAAAAAAAAGGAAGACTGATCTCAAATCTGTATGACTCTTGGGCAATTGAAGATATAAATTATTCCAGAGTCCAAAACAGCTGTGGAATTTCGTGCCTTTAAGGATCAAAGCACTCCAGAATGTAAAAAAGTCTTAACACCGCTTTAAAAAAAAAGAATTGATGGAATCTCAAAATTTTTCCTGAAATTCTTGAACTTATTAAAAACCTGTTACACTTATTGCATATAATTCCTCTATTTTTATTACGCCGTTTTAAGAGATTATCAAGGTACCTTTTTCATTGTAAATTCAAACGGAGTTTTTGAATTCACTTTCAACAAAGACCATTGATAATATTCCCTTCTCGTCTCTTTCCGTTATTTGTATAATTTTACCTTCTCATGCAGCCCGTGACCTGCGCGGAGCATTTAAGAAACAAAAAACCACCCGTTTGTAGGCTACTCGTTTTCTCGAACCTTTTTTACTTTTTCTTGCATACGTTCACACATTGTCTGCTCCTCAAATAACCACCAAAGGAAATGGAAAGCCTCTCAACAGGAATTTTTTTCTCCTTGAAACGGCAATAAACATGCCTTTAAGTCTCAGAATGTCAAGCTTAAATTCTAAGAGCCCGCAGTCGGTGTCAAGCTAACGGCTAGACGGCTAGACTTGAAACATTTTCTGAGGGCTTTTCTTCAGTTTCGAACAAAGTTGGATTCCCTTGCAAAATGTAAATGTTGGATGAAAATGTTGAGGTAGTGTGGCAAAACACGATCCAACATTGCTTGACGAGACATTCAAGTTCAAGTTGGCGCTAAATTCATAAATATGGCGCGAACACTTCAACGAAAACCACTCTTAGTGTTTGTGCTACTGGAGCTTTTTGAGGACAGAAATGACAGATTCAAACGAGGAAACAGCAAAAAATGGTTTTAAAAAAAGGATATGTTCACTGCAAGACATCCGCGTTTAGGAAGGTTTAGGAGATGATTAGAATGAGTTCGGATCAATTTGCAAAAAATTGTAACCAGACATCTCCAAACAGAGCGATAGGGATGGGAACTTAAAGTGTTCCAAAGACATGGCCTTGCCGCTCATACTCGCTGATCAAGGTTTCTGGCTGTTGACTTCATCAACTTCCAAGAGGTCTCCTTAATCCTTGTCCGCCATCTTTGTTGCCAATAATGCTAGAAGCCTAGGCTTGAAAATAAGATAGCGATTAGTGATTGGCTAGAAGCGCAGACGTAACTCGATTCAGGACACAACTTTGTTGGAAAAGCGGCAAAACACTGCAATACTGTTGCTTCGAGGAGAATTGTTGGTGGCAATGTTTGATCAAAAGAGGGCACGGGAGGAGGGGGTTGTGCTCTCGCCGCAATTTCTTCGGCCCCCTCATTCTGGAATTTCTGGATCCGCCCCTGCAATGACAGGCCGCAAGTCCAAAATGTATGGCAACTTGCATTTCCACGCGCACTAATTTCAGTTTTCTGCACTGTTTGGGATTAATTGGTGTGCTCTCAGCCCATCAACACGCTGAATTTGCTTGTAAATTATTAAAGGTAGTTAATGATGATCATTTTGTGTATAAAGCAGGAAAATATGCGGCGGCAAATGATTTTATTAACACAGTGGCAAGGATTAAGATTAAACGTCCATTTCCAAGTTGCTCGGTTAATTGGTGACAGTAACAAACAAATGGAATAATTTATTGTTTTTTATCACTTTGTCCAGCTTCTCAGTGGTCCGGAATCCAAAATCCTTGAATTTGATTGGCTGATCGCGCGCGCTCCAGCAGGGAGAATACTTTTACAGTAATTCTTGGTTTTCACATGACCTCACGACCGCCATGTTGGTGCCCTAAACAAAGAAAAGGCGGCCATGTTGGTGCCCCGACCAAATCCTCCGGGAATTTAACTCTATTATTATGCAAACGCTTCCTTTTGTTTTCGTTGAAAAACATGGCTGTTGATCATGTGACTGAAAACCAGCAATAGGACGGTGTTACCCTCTTTAAATAAAGGTTATTATTTATTTAGTCCGTATTTCCCATCCGGATCACGAGTACGGACCGCTCCGAAATTTCCAACTTTAGCAACTATTCAAGCTTTTTGTAACAGCGTTAAAGTGCCGTAAACAACGTAAAATGTAAACGAGAATATGTGAATAAAACGTGAATGTGTATTGTTTGATTTGAAGCTCATTACTCAGCTTTATTTGAAGCTGTGCGCTCCTTTCTCTTTAACATCAATTTCTGTCACGTAACGGACATTTAAGGCCCTTTCACAGCAATCCCGTAGAAAAAATAAACACGTTATTTGCTGGTTTAGGTCGGTCCTTATTGGGAAAAGCTGTGCCCTCGTCTCGAGTATGTCCCTCGGCTGCATACTTTTACCATTACGTTTACGTTTACCAGTTTCAGCACTTGGACTCCTTCAATTTGACTATTGTCTGTTTTGCTGTTATGCGATCTCATCGATCAGAAGTCCATTCAGAAGATTACGCCAAGCCGACCACATTGCTGAAGGAAAGGCCAGACCACAACTCCGGAAACTACATGCCCTACTCTTTTCGACCAGTGTGTGGGATCTTTAAGTTTATGAACATTGAAGGGTCATGAGTCGGGGCCTACAGTTTATAGTCCTTATCCGAGAAGACTTGAAATGCTAACCATTTGCGGGTGTAATTACAAAGGCAGCACTTTCTCCTCAGTTATTGTAAGACCCTGAGTGTTGGTCCGGCCGGAGTACCTACCCCAATTTCGTGACGGGCATACATGACGTACCTACCCCAATTTCGTGACGGGCATACATGGAGTACCTACCCCAATTTCGTGACGGGCATACATGAAGTACCTAGCCCAATTTCGTGACGGGCATACATGCAGTACCTAGCCCAATTTCGTGACGGGCATACATGCAATACATACCCCAATTTCGTGCATACATGACGAAAATGCGAGCGGGCTTATGTAATTTTCTAATGCAGGAGTGGGCAGAAATTTGAAGTGTGGGAGGGGGAGCTAATTTCGTTTATTAATGAACACACCAGTTGGGTCAGTGCAGGATGCGCAGTGCAATACTGAGGAATCACCCAAACTAGTTAATCCTGCAGGAGATCTAGATGCTAGATTTATACTTGCTTCCATGATGTGAATGCCAGAAATGCTGTAAATCAAGACACAACCAAGCACACAGCAATCCGAGAAGACCCGAAAAGGCATCCCATGAGAAGAGACCACATTGTTTCACGTAGTAAACACGTGCGCAACTTTCGTCTGCAGTTTGAATCATGGCGCGTTCAAGCTATACCTTCACTTGGTAGCTGGTTTACGAAATACAATTTGCGTCCGTGATAAGGGAACATCATGTTTACAAAACTGAGTGGTCACCAAAGCTTGGAGAAAGGCTTGTGTGTTGAAAAGACGAACGAAAGGCACTTGTGAATGTTTTCAAAGACTACAAATTGCCCTCACCCTACGGGTTCTTGTTTGTCTTTGAAAAAAAGTAACTCGTGCTATTTATTTAAAATTTGCACTCAAAATCATGTGATTACCTATAGAGTGTTTTCACGTGACGTCCACTGATCCAATGTACACCCACAAACTTTGGTCACTTTGTGTTTAGTTAACATATAGAATGTTTTCACATGACGTCACGGCGGCCATGTTAGTATCCCTAAACAAAGGAACGGCGGCCATGTTGGTGTCCCCAACTAATCCTCCGAGAATTGAGTTCTATTATCATGTAAAATATATTCTTTTGTTTCGGTGGAAAAACAAGGTTACTGATCACGTGAGTGAAAACACTACAGAAAAGTTTGCAATTTCAGTTCACAGAAGTGATGCTCACTGGTT
>OX421449.1:11745862-11755862 GCA_949126865.1 Montipora capitata | reverse complement strand
CTCAATACGTATTTTACGAATGCGCATGCGTTCTGTACTAGTGTGCTTACCACATGACCAAGAACAAGGTATTTCAAGATCTTGGAGGAGGTGAGTATTTGGTGGAATTTTCGAGCGTGAGTGATGCAGAAGCGCTGGTTGAAGAAGGCTTCGATGTCAGTGAACTACATGTTTCTTGTCACCCGCCTCATGCTCAGGTCTACGATCGTATATCGAGGATAAGGAAGTCAGAAAGGTGCTATCCCAATATGGGGAGATTAAAGGAGATGTTATCCGGCTAAAGTACAGAGCTGATCATGAATTAGCCGGCTTGGAAAATGGCAACAGGCTCGTGAGAATGCTCTTAACCGAGAAATCGATCCCTTATTCTCTTCGGATTGGAGGAGAGTGGTGTCGGATAATCCACAACAACCAGCAATCTGTGTGCGGAGAATGCAAAGAGTTAGGCCACACTAGGAAACGATGTCCGCAAATTGAATGCAGGATTTGTAAAGAGAAGGGTCCTTTGTCGTATGTGTGTGACAAAAGGGTCATTCAAGCTGAAGAACCGAGAAAGCAGGAGGATCAAGGAGTGGAGGTTGTACCTTTGGCACCGGGGAAAACGGGGATAATGATGCTGTTAACGTAAAAGGATCTAATGATGATGAAGGAAACATTGTGCGACAAGAGAGCAATGAAACGGCTAAGGACACAGTTGATACATCGGAGGCTATGGTCACGGAGCATGCGGTTCAGAGATGCAAAAGGCAGATTTCGGACTCTGATTCGGACGGAAAAACTCAGCATCGACGGGCAAGAATCCACACTGTCCCAAATTTGGGTGCTGGTAAGCAAAGAGATAAGAATGCTGCTACATCCGCTGCTAAAAAGGCCCATACCGATAGTTTTCCATAATGGCAAATTCCTATTTATTCTTTTTTTCCCTGATTCTATTAATGACCATTCTGGCTAGTATTAATTGCAATGGCCTTCGCTGTCCGGACAAACGAAAAATGGCTTTTTCTCAGATTTGACATAATTTTTCTGCAGGAAACACACTGGACGGTTGATTTAGATATGCAAATAAAACGCGAGTGGGAGGGTGATGCTTTTTTTGCCCATGGGACGAACTCTTTCTCGAGGTGTGGCCATACTGATTGCTTCGCGCCTGGATTACAATGAGAAGCAAATTCGGAGGGATAACGATGGTCGTGTTTTGAATATGCTTTTGGAAATTGACGATCGCACGCTTAACTTGATTAATGTTTATGCCCCATCAAAAGATTCTCAGCGCCGTGCTTTTTTCTCGGACTTGAATAGGTTTCTGTCGGATTCAAACGATAACATCTTGGGAGGCGACTTTAACTGTATTTTTAACTCGCGCTTGGATAAGCTCGGTGGGGTTCCTAATTCGCGTCAATCCGCGTCCGTGCTTGTAAATGCCCTTACTACACGTTTTAGTTTGGTAGACGTTTTGAGGGAACGACATAAGGATGAACGCAATTTCACGTGGGCAGGTAGAGATCCAAGAGATCCATCTCTTTTCATCCGCACACGTATTGATTACTTTTTTATTTGCAAACCTGTTAACCAATGTGTAACCGCAACGGATATTCAACCCTATCCCCACTCGGATCACGATTGTTTGACTCTGACCATTGATTTTGAAAGAATTGAACGCGGCCCGGGATACTGGCACTTTAATAACGAGCTTCTTGCGGACGGTGTTTTCCAAGAGGAAATCGAGCGTTTCTGGTCAAATTGGGTTGAAGAGTTCGAAAATTTTGCTGACCCTTTTGAGTGGTGGGAGAAAACAAAGTTAAGCTTTAAGCGGATTGCTATTAGGCGGGCGGCGATTATTGGAAAAATTCGGCGCCATGAACGGTTTGTTTTACAGAGTAGATTGGATAAGCTTCAAGAGCGGGCAAAGAATGGTACTACTAGCGATATAGAGCAATATCTCATAGCAAAGGGGAGCTTGAGGCAGTTCGAACTTAAGAGTCAGAAGCTATTAAAATACGAACAAAAGCGCAGTTTGTCGAGGAAGGAGAAAAGAGTACTCGTTTCAGCACAAAACATACGTGTTTTAACGAAGGATAACATGAATACCGTTGCTGAAACTAGGGACTTGCTTGGGGAGGCCTTTTCGTTTTATAAACAGCTTTACACGGCGCAGCCTTGTGACGAAAAGATACAAAGAGAATTCCTAGATGGAGCATACCCCGAACTTGTTGAGAATGCGCGAGACTCTCTTGTGAAGGAGATATTACAATTGGGGAGTTAAAAAGGGCTGCTGATGCAATGGAGAAGGATAAGTCGCCTGGTCTTGATGGCATTACTACCAATCTTTATAAGCATTTTTGGCACCTGTAAGGTGATTAATTAGTTCACGTCTATAACCATGCGTTTCGGGTTGGCCGCCTTTCGGTGTCACAACGGCGACGAATAATTTCTTTATTATTCAAGAAGGGTGACGGTACTCAGCTGAAAAATTGGAGACCCATCACTCTTCTTACGACCGATTATAAGATTCTATCTAAAGCGCTTACGAATAGGCTACATGAGGTGTTGCCGCTCATCATTCACTCAGACCAAACTGCCTCCATTAGGGGGAGAACAATCAATGACAATGCTCGATTATTACACGATTTAATTACGTATGCCAACACAAACTCGGTGCCACTTGCTGTTGTAAGTGTCGACTAGATAAAGGCCTTCGACAGAGTATCGCACGATTTCCTGTTCAAGTGCCTTAAGCAATTTGGCTTTGGCCCTTCCTTTATCCAGTGGATCCAAGTTTTATATAATTCTGTGTCAAGTTCCGTCAAGGTTAACGGCTGGCTAACTGCTTTTGTCCATTTAGAGAGAGGATTAAGGCAAGGCTGTCCGTTGTCTATGCCTCTATATGTTCTAACGGCTGAATCCATGGCTATCAATATTCGTTCAAATCCAGGAATCCATGGTGTTAAACCTCCTGGTTCCGAAAACGAAGTTAAGTTATCCCAGTTCGCTGACGACACGACCCTCTTACTCACGGATGAGCAGTCCATTGCTGAAACCTTTCGAGTTTTCGACCGGTATGAACTCACCTCAGGGGCTAAAATCAATAAAAGTAAATGCAAGGGATTGTGGAGCGGTGATTTTTCTAATCGAACTGATCAGTTGTATGATTTTGCCTGGTACAATGACTACATCCCGGAGAAAATTCTCGGACAGTTTTTTGGCAATGTGGACTTCTCTCTTTTAAACTGGAATGCCAAGATTTCAAAAATCAAGAATATCATAGCTGCCCGGCGTCAAAGAGTTCTTAGTTATAAAGGCAAGGCCTTGATTATTAACAGTTTGTTAACATCGACTTTGTGGTACAATGTTACCTCGCTGTCTGTTCCATCTTGGGTTATCACGCAAATAGAGCAATCAGTGTACGATTTCTTTTGGGGCAACAAGCACCCTCTTGTCAATCGGGACATACTGGCTCTCTCTCTGAAGGAAGGGGGTTTTAACATTCCACGCCTTGAAACTAAGGTCCAAGCCTTTAGGTTGAACACTTTAAGAAGATTATTGTCGGGTGAGGACGCCCACTGGAAAAGTTTTACGGCCTACTTTTTACGCATCTCAAATATGGAACTTGGCAAACTATCCCTAGTACTTGAGTACCCTCTCCAACGCATTAACCGTAACATTCCAGCGTTTCACAAGGAATTATTGTCCGCTTGGGCTAAACATGAGCCGTGCCGTCTTCGCACAAATGTACCAACCATGGCCACGGACATCCTAAATGAACCACTCTTTCTTAACAGGTATATTACTCTCCATGATGAGCTACTGTTTTTCAAGGACTGGATTGCAGCAGGGGTTATAAAGATAAGAGATATTTGTTACGAGGTAGTTCCTGGCTTTTTTCCTGTCGGGGCTGTTCACGAGATCTTGGCTGGCCAGTTAGGAAATGATGGTCGCACTTTAGACAGAACGTCGCGAGAGTTGAATAAGATCTTATCCGCGATCCCTCAGCATTGGACGAAACAGATATGCTCGGAGCGAAGAAGACAACCCCCTACTCTCCAACCCTGTTTTGCGATCCGCACTGCAGGCGCAGGTCAAACTCCGACGGATATCGTATCTTGCAAGACGCGGCATTTTTATGCTCAATTACATGATCGGAATAAACCAGTTGTTCCAGCAATAGATCGATGGAAAGCATCCCTTCAGCCTGAGCCTGCCTTTACCTCCAAGCAGTGGAAGACCCTATACTCACCATTGGTAAGCAATAAGCAGGGAGACACCAATTGGAAGATTGCTCATCGGGTGCTTCCTACAGCCCTCTCTCTAAATAGGATGGGAATACTGGACACGCCCAATTGCCATCGCTGTGGTTCTATTGATGATATTGAACACGCCTTGCTTGAATGTAGAGCTGTGGATACCTTTTGGGGATATGTAGATCAGTTTACCCGGAAAATTTCAGAGAATAAATTGGTGCTTTCTCCAGCTATGAAGATGTTGGGAAAGGTACCTTCAAGGGGTGATCCTCTCAGTGAAAGAGCTGTGGCTTTGATCAACTGGGCTCTTACTGTTGCGAGATGTGCTATATACAAGTCAGCAACTCATCACAGGCTGGACAATGATTGTGTGCCACCGGAAGCTATCTTTTCTGCAAGTGTTAAAGTGCATTTAAAGGAACAGTTTAAATTGTATTCGTCTCGTAATTAAGGACACCTCTTTCCTACGGATTGGTGTATTAAAGAAGCTTTTGCTAAGGTTGAAAACAATCGTCTAGTATTTAAAATGTAAATGAAACACAAGACAAATGACATAGGCTTAAACTAATTAATTATATTTTTCGTGCATGTGTAATTATTCAACTCATATTTTTTAAGTGTAAATAAAAACGCTCTTTTGAGCTTTTTAGACAGAAAAAAAAATCACGTATGGCTCACGGACCGATTAATCTCTCCCTCTTTGGATCGAAAGTAGCACGGGGGACCCTAAACAGAGTTTTTGGAATTTTTTTTTTTCTCAAACCCTTTGATTACTATCTGGCAAAATACGTCTTGCTTTATCCACGGTCCCATCTTGTGACGTCATCACTTTTAACGGTCAGGAACAGCTTTGTCCACTAACTTGTGCAGGGAGAAGAGATCGCTCAAACTATACCAGAATGAGCACAATTCAGTCAAGGAAACTGGAGAAACGGCCAAAAAAAAAAAAACCATGTAACACTGACCTGAAATCTCCGTGAAAAGCTTGCTCCATTACCCACCTACCTTTCTGAGCACCTAATTCTAAGATGATGAAAGGTTTCTCAGAAACTCTTCCTACCAAAATGAAGCCTACCAAATGCCCAGCAAGTTGAAAAAAAATATATAAAATAAAAATGAGGCAAGGAAAGCGAAAAGAGAGGGAAGGAGAGAAAGCGAAAAGTGAAAGTCGAAAGTGTTGTGCTACTTTTTTAAACCCAAAAACTATGTCGAAATTTTGCTTTCTGCGCATGCCGAACTTTGCAAGCGCTTATTTTGCACCTGGCTGAAAAGGCCGCGCAGTGTACAACCTGGAAACGGGTTTGTAGGGAGGTTTAGCTCTTAAACAGTACGATAGTGACCAAAAAACCCCTCAACTAGCTTCAAAACGTGTTTTTCGGCCAAATCTCTAGTAGCCAAAGGGTTAATACCTATTTTACGAATGCGCATGCGTTCTGTACTAGTGTGCTTACCACATGGCCAAGAACAAGGAAAAAAATTCAGAACTATAGACTATCCTTAGTTTTTATTATACTAATAGAGGAGCTACCGTAGTCAAGGGGTTAATCACGTATGGCTCAGGGACCGATTAATCTCTCCCTCTTTGGATCGAAAGTAGCACGGGGGACCCTAAACAGAGTTTTTGGAATTTTTTTTTTTCTCAAACCCTTTGATTACTATCTGGCAAAATACGTCTTGCTTTATCCACGGTCCCATCTTGTGACGTCATCACTTTTAACGGTCAGGAACAGCTTTGTCCACTAACTTGTGCAGGGAGAAGAGATCGCTCAAACTATACCAGAATGAGCACAATTCAGTCAAGGAAACTGGAGAAACGGCCAAAAAAAAAAAAACCATGTAACACTGACCTGAAATCTCCGTGAAAAGCTTGCTCCATTACCCACCTACCTTTCTGAGCACCTAATTCTAAGATGATGAAAGGTTTCTCAGAAACTCTTCCTACCAAAATGAAGCCTACCAAATGCCCAGCAAGTTGAAAAAAAATATATAAAATAAAAATGAGGCAAGGAAAGCGAAAAGAGAGGGAAGGAGAGAAAGCGAAAAGTGAAAGTCGAAAGTGTTGTGCTACTTTTTTAAACCCAAAAACTATGTCGAAATTTTGCTTTCTGCGCATGCCGAACTTTGCAAGCGCTTATTTTGCACCTGGCTGAAAAGGCCGCGCAGTGTACAACCTGGAAACGGGTTTGTAGGGAGGTTTAGCTCTTAAACAGTACGATAGTGACCAAAAAACCCCTCAACTAGCTTCAAAACGTGTTTTTCGGCCAAATCTCTAGTAGCCAAAGGGTTAATACCTATTTTACGAATGCGCATGCGTTCTGTACTAGTGTGCTTACCACATGACCAAGAACAAGGAAAAAAATTCAGAACTATAGACTATCCTTAGTTTTTATTATACTAATAGAGGAGCTACCGTAGTCAAGGGGTTAATCACGTATGGCTCAGGGACCGATTAATCTCTCCCTCTTTGGATCGAAAGTAGCACGGGGGACCCTAAACAGAGTTTTTGGAATTTTTTTTTTTCTCAAACCCTCTGATTACTATCTGGCAAAATACGTCTTGCTTTATCCACGGTCCCATCTTGTGACGTCATCACTTTTAACGGTCAGGAACAGCTTTGTCCACTAACTTGTGCAGGGAGAAGAGATCGCTCAAACTATACCAGAATGAGCACAATTCAGTCAAGGAAACTGGAAAAACGGCCAAAAAAAAAAAAACCATGTAACACTGACCTGAAATCTCCGTGAAAAGCTTGCTCCATTACCCACCTACCTTTCTGAGCACCTAATTCTAAGATGATGAAAGGTTTCTCAGAAACTCTTCCTACCAAAATGAAGCCTACCAAATGCCCAGCAAGTTGAAAAAAAATATATAAAATAAAAATGAGGCAAGGAAAGCGAAAAGAGAGGGAAGGAGAGAAAGCGAAAAGTGAAAGTCGAAAGTGTTGTGCTACTTTTTTAAACCCAAAAACTATGTCGAAATTTTGCTTTCTGCGCATGCCGAACTTTGCAAGCGCTTATTTTGCACCTGGCTGAAAAGGCCGCGCAGTGTACAACCTGGAAACGGGTTTGTAGGGAGGTTTAGCTCTTAAACAGTACGATAGTGACCAAAAAACCCCTCAACTAGCTTCAAAACGTGTTTTTCGGCCAAATCTCTAGTAGCCAAAGGGTTAATACCTATTTTACGAATGCGCATGCGTTCTGTACTAGTGTGCTTACCACATGACCAAGAACAAGGAAAAAAATTCAGAACTATAGACTATCCTTAGTTTTTATTATACTAATAGAGGAGCTACCGTAGTCAAGGGGTTAATCACGTATGGCTCAGGGACCGATTAATCTCTCCCTCTTTGGATCGAAAGTAGCACGGGGGACCCTAAACAGAGTTTTTGGAATTTTTTTTTTTCTCAAACCCTTTGATTACTATCTGGCAAAATACGTCTTGCTTTATCCACGGTCCCATCTTGTGACGTCATCACTTTTAACGGTCAGGAACAGCTTTGTCCACTAACTTGTGCAGGGAGAAGAGATCGCTCAAACTATACCAGAATGAGCACAATTCAGTCAAGGAAACTGGAGAAACGGCCAAAAAAAAAAAAACCATGTAACACTGACCTGAAATCTCCGTGAAAAGCTTGCTCCATTACCCACCTACCTTTCTGAGCACCTAATTCTAAGATGATGAAAGGTTTCTCAGAAACTCTTCCTACCAAAATGAAGCCTACCAAATGCCCAGCAAGTTGAAAAAAAATATATAAAATAAAAATGAGGCAAGGAAAGCGAAAAGAGAGGGAAGGAGAGAAAGCGAAAAGTGAAAGTCGAAAGTGTTGTGCTACTTTTTTAAACCCAAAAACTATGTCGAAATTTTGCTTTCTGCGCATGCCGAACTTTGCAAGCGCTTATTTTGCACCTGGCTGAAAAGGCCGCGCAGTGTACAACCTGGAAACGGGTTTGTAGGGAGGTTTAGCTCTTAAACAGTACGATAGTGACCAAAAAACCCCTCAACTAGCTTCAAAACGTGTTTTTCGGCCAAATCTCTAGTAGCCAAAGGGTTAATACCTATTTTACGAATGCGCATGCGTTCTGTACTAGTGTGCTTACCACATGACCAAGAACAAGGAAAAAAATTCAGAGCTATAGACTATCCTTAGTTTTTATTATACTAATAGAGGAGCTACCGTAGTCAAGGGGTTAATCACGTATGGCTCAGGGACCGATTAATCTCTCCCTCTTTGGATCGAAAGTAGCACGGGGGACCCTAAACAGAGTTTTTGGAATTTTTTTTTTTCTCAAACCCTCTGATTACTATCTGGCAAAATACGTCTTGCTTTATCCACGGTCCCATCTTGTGACGTCATCACTTTTAACGGTCAGGAACAGCTTTGTCCACTAACTTGTGCAGGGAGAAGAGATCGCTCAAACTATACCAGAATGAGCACAATTCAGTCAAGGAAACTGGAGAAACGGCCAAAAAAAAAAAAACCATGTAACACTGACCTGAAATCTCCGTGAAAAGCTTGCTCCATTACCCACCTACCTTTCTGAGCACCTAATTCTAAGATGATGAAAGGTTTCTCAGAAACTCTTCCTACCAAAATGAAGCCTACCAAATGCCCAGCAAGTTGAAAAAAAATATATAAAATAAAAATGAGGCAAGGAAAGCGAAAAGAGAGGGAAGGAGAGAAAGCGAAAAGTGAAAGTCGAAAGTGTTGTGCTACTTTTTTAAACCCAAAAACTATGTCGAAATTTTGCTTTCTGCGCATGCCGAACTTTGCAAGCGCTTATTTTGCACCTGGCTGAAAAGGCCGCGCAGTGTACAACCTGGAAACGGGTTTGTAGGGAGGTTTAGCTCTTAAACAGTACGATAGTGACCAAAAAACCCCTCAACTAGCTTCAAAACGTGTTTTTCGGCCAAATCTCTAGTAGCCAAAGGGTTAATACCTATTTTACGAATGCGCATGCGTTCTGTACTAGTGTGCTTACCACATGACCAAGAACAAGGAAAAAAATTCAGAACTATAGACTATCCTTAGTTTTTATTATACTAATAGAGGAGCTACCGTAGTCAAGGGGTTAATCACGTATGGCTCAGGGACCGATTAATCTCTCCCTCTTTGGATCGAAAGTAGCACGGGGGACCCTAAACAGAGTTTTTGGAATTTTTTTTTTTCTCAAACCCTCTGATTACTATCTGGCAAAATACGTCTTGCTTTATCCACGGTCCCATCTTGTGACGTCATCACTTTTAACGGTCAGGAACAGCTTTGTCCACTAACTTGTGCAGGGAGAAGAGATCGCTCAAACTATACCAGAATGAGCACAATTCAGTCAAGGAAACTGGAGAAACGGCCAAAAAAAAAAAAACCATGTAACACTGACCTGAAATCTCCGTGAAAAGCTTGCTCCATTACCCACCTACCTTTCTGAGCACCTAATTCTAAGATGATGAAAGGTTTCTCAGAAACTCTTCCTACCAAAATGAAGCCTACCAAATGCCCAGCAAGTTGAAAAAAAATATATAAAATAAAAATGAGGCAAGGAAAGCGAAAAGAGAGGGAAGGAGAGAAAGCGAAAAGTGAAAGTCGAAAGTGTTGTGCTACTTTTTTAAACCCAAAAACTATGTCGAAATTTTGCTTTCTGCGCATGCCGAACTTTGCAAGCGCTTATTTTGCACCTGGCTGAAAAGGCCGCGCAGTGTACAACCTGGAAACGGGTTTGTAGGGAGGTTTAGCTCTTAAACAGTACGATAGTGACCAAAAAACCCCT
>OX421449.1:11730862-11738362 GCA_949126865.1 Montipora capitata | reverse complement strand
TCAAGGAAACTGGAGAAACGGCCAAAAAAAAAAAAACCATGTAACACTGACCTGAAATCTCCGTGAAAAGCTTGCTCCATTACCCACCTACCTTTCTGAGCACCTAATTCTAAGATGATGAAAGGTTTCTCAGAAACTCTTCCTACCAAAATGAAGCCTACCAAATGCCCAGCAAGTTGAAAAAAAATATATAAAATAAAAATGAGGCAAGGAAAGCGAAAAGAGAGGGAAGGAGAGAAAGCGAAAAGTGAAAGTCGAAAGTGTTGTGCTACTTTTTTAAACCCAAAAACTATGTCGAAATTTTGCTTTCTGCGCATGCCGAACTTTGCAAGCGCTTATTTTGCACCTGGCTGAAAAGGCCGCGCAGTGTACAACCTGGAAACGGGTTTGTAGGGAGGTTTAGCTCTTAAACAGTACGATAGTGACCAAAAAACCCCTCAACTAGCTTCAAAACGTGTTTTTCGGCCAAATCTCTAGTAGCCAAAGGGTTAATACCTATTTTACGAATGCGCATGCGTTCTGTACTAGTGTGCTTACCACATGACCAGGAACAAGGAAAAAAATTCAGAACTATAGACTATCCTTAGTTTTTATTATACTAATAGAGGAGCTACCGTAGTCAAGGGGTTAATCACGTATGGCTCAGGGACCGATTAATCTCTCCCTCTTTGGATCGAAAGTAGCACGGGGGACCCTAAACAGAGTTTTTGGAATTTTTTTTTTTCTCAAACCCTTTGATTACTATCTGGCAAAATACGTCTTGCTTTATCCACGGTCCCATCTTGTGACGTCATCACTTTTAACGGTCAGGAACAGCTTTGTCCACTAACTTGTGCAGGGAGAAGAGATCGCTCAAACTATACCAGAATGAGCACAATTCATTCAAGGAAACTGGAGAAACGGCCAAAAAAAAAAAAACCATGTAACACTGACCTGAAATCTCCGTGAAAAGCTTGCTCCATTACCCACCTACCTTTCTGAGCACCTAATTCTAAGATGATGAAAGGTTTCTCAGAAACTCTTCCTACCAAAATGAAGCCTACCAAATGCCCAGCAAGTTGAAAAAAAATATATAAAATAAAAATGAGGCAAGGAAAGCGAAAAGAGAGGGAAGGAGAGAAAGCGAAAAGTGAAAGTCGAAAGTGTTGTGCTACTTTTTTAAACCCAAAAACTATGTCGAAATTTTGCTTTCTGCGCATGCCGAACTTTGCAAGCGCTTATTTTGCACCTGGCTGAAAAGGCCGCGCAGTGTACAACCTGGAAACGGGTTTGTAGGGAGGTTTAGCTCTTAAACAGTACGATAGTGACCAAAAAACCCCTCAACTAGCTTCAAAACGTGTTTTTCGGCCAAATCTCTAGTAGCCAAAGGGTTAATACCTATTTTACGAATGCGCATGCGTTCTGTACTAGTGTGCTTACCACATGACCAAGAACAAGGAAAAAAATTCAGAACTATAGACTATCCTTAGTTTTTATTATACTAATAGAGGAGCTACCGTAGTCAAGGGGTTAATCACGTATGGCTCAGGGACCGATTAATCTCTCCCTCTTTGGATCGAAAGTAGCACGGGGGACCCTAAACAGAGTTTTTGGAATTTTTTTTTTTCTCAAACCCTTTGATTACTATCTGGCAAAATACGTCTTGCTTTATCCACGGTCCCATCTTGTGACGTCATCACTTTTAACGGTCAGGAACAGCTTTGTCCACTAACTTGTGCAGGGAGAAGAGATCGCTCAAACTATACCAGAATGAGCACAATTCAGTCAAGGAAACTGGAGAAACGGCCAAAAAAAAAAAAACCATGTAACACTGACCTGAAATCTCCGTGAAAAGCTTGCTCCATTACCCACCTACCTTTCTGAGCACCTAATTCTAAGATGATGAAAGGTTTCTCAGAAACTCTTCCTACCAAAATGAAGCCTACCAAATGCCCAGCAAGTTGAAAAAAAATATATAAAATAAAAATGAGGCAAGGAAAGCGAAAAGAGAGGGAAGGAGAGAAAGCGAAAAGTGAAAGTCGAAAGTGTTGTGCTACTTTTTTAAACCCAAAAACTATGTCGAAATTTTGCTTTCTGCGCATGCCGAACTTTGCAAGCGCTTATTTTGCACCTGGCTGAAAAGGCCGCGCAGTGTACAACCTGGAAACGGGTTTGTAGGGAGGTTTAGCTCTTAAACAGTACGATAGTGACCAAAAAACCCCTCAACTAGCTTCAAAACGTGTTTTTCGGCCAAATCTCTAGTAGCCAAAGGGTTAATACCTATTTTACGAATGCGCATGCGTTCTGTACTAGTGTGCTTACCACATGACCAGGAACAAGGAAAAAAATTCAGAACTATAGACTATCCTTAGTTTTTATTATACTAATAGAGGAGCTACCGTAGTCAAGGGGTTAATCACGTATGGCTCAGGGACCGATTAATCTCTCCCTCTTTGGATCGAAAGTAGCACGGGGGACCCTAAACAGAGTTTTTGGAATTTTTTTTTTTCTCAAACCCTTTGATTACTATCTGGCAAAATACGTCTTGCTTTATCCACGGTCCCATCTTGTGACGTCATCACTTTTAACGGTCAGGAACAGCTTTGTCCACTAACTTGTGCAGGGAGAAGAGATCGCTCAAACTATACCAGAATGAGCACAATTCATTCAAGGAAACTGGAGAAACGGCCAAAAAAAAAAAAACCATGTAACACTGACCTGAAATCTCCGTGAAAAGCTTGCTCCATTACCCACCTACCTTTCTGAGCACCTAATTCTAAGATGATGAAAGGTTTCTCAGAAACTCTTCCTACCAAAATGAAGCCTACCAAATGCCCAGCAAGTTGAAAAAAAATATATAAAATAAAAATGAGGCAAGGAAAGCGAAAAGAGAGGGAAGGAGAGAAAGCGAAAAGTGAAAGTCGAAAGTGTTGTGCTACTTTTTTAAACCCAAAAACTATGTCGAAATTTTGCTTTCTGCGCATGCCGAACTTTGCAAGCGCTTATTTTGCACCTGGCTGAAAAGGCCGCGCAGTGTACAACCTGGAAACGGGTTTGTAGGGAGGTTTAGCTCTTAAACAGTACGATAGTGACCAAAAAACCCCTCAACTAGCTTCAAAACGTGTTTTTCGGCCAAATCTCTAGTAGCCAAAGGGTTAATACCTATTTTACGAATGCGCATGCGTTCTGTACTAGTGTGCTTACCACATGACCAAGAACAAGGAAAAAAATTCAGAACTATAGACTATCCTTAGTTTTTATTATACTAATAGAGGAGCTACCGTAGTCAAGGGGTTAATCACGTATGGCTCAGGGACCGATTAATCTCTCCCTCTTTGGATCGAAAGTAGCACGGGGGACCCTAAACAGAGTTTTTGGAATTTTTTTTTTTCTCAAACCCTTTGATTACTATCTGGCAAAATACGTCTTGCTTTATCCACGGTCCCATCTTGTGACGTCATCACTTTTAACGGTCAGGAACAGCTTTGTCCACTAACTTGTGCAGGGAGAAGAGATCGCTCAAACTATACCAGAATGAGCACAATTCAGTCAAGGAAACTGGAGAAACGGCCAAAAAAAAAAAAACCATGTAACACTGACCTGAAATCTCCGTGAAAAGCTTGCTCCATTACCCACCTACCTTTCTGAGCACCTAATTCTAAGATGATGAAAGGTTTCTCAGAAACTCTTCCTACCAAAATGAAGCCTACCAAATGCCCAGCAAGTTGAAAAAAAATATATAAAATAAAAATGAGGCAAGGAAAGCGAAAAGAGAGGGAAGGAGAGAAAGCGAAAAGTGAAAGTCGAAAGTGTTGTGCTACTTTTTTAAACCCAAAAACTATGTCGAAATTTTGCTTTCTGCGCATGCCGAACTTTGCAAGCGCTTATTTTGCACCTGGCTGAAAAGGCCGCGCAGTGTACAACCTGGAAACGGGTTTGTAGGGAGGTTTAGCTCTTAAACAGTACGATAGTGACCAAAAAACCCCTCAACTAGCTTCAAAACGTGTTTTTCGGCCAAATCTCTAGTAGCCAAAGGGTTAATACCTATTTTACGAATGCGCATGCGTTCTGTACTAGTGTGCTTACCACATGACCAAGAACAAGGAAAAAAATTCAGAACTATAGACTATCCTTAGTTTTTATTATACTAATAGAGGAGCTACCGTAGTCAAGGGGTTAATCACGTATGGCTCAGGGACCGATTAATCTCTCCCTCTTTGGATCGAAAGTAGCACGGGGGACCCTAAACAGAGTTTTTGGAATTTTTTTTTTTCTCAAACCCTTTGATTACTATCTGGCAAAATACGTCTTGCTTTATCCACGGTCCCATCTTGTGACGTCATCACTTTTAACGGTCAGGAACAGCTTTGTCCACTAACTTGTGCAGGGAGAAGAGATCGCTCAAACTATACCAGAATGAGCACAATTCAGTCAAGGAAACTGGAGAAACGGCCAAAAAAAAAAAAACCATGTAACACTGACCTGAAATCTCCGTGAAAAGCTTGCTCCATTACCCACCTACCTTTCTGAGCACCTAATTCTAAGATGATGAAAGGTTTCTCAGAAACTCTTCCTACCAAAATGAAGCCTACCAAATGCCCAGCAAGTTGAAAAAAAAAATATAAAATAAAAATGAGGCAAGGAAAGCGAAAAGAGAGGGAAGGAGAGAAAGCGAAAAGTGAAAGTCGAAAGTGTTGTGCTACTTTTTTAAACCCAAAAACTATGTCGAAATTTTGCTTTCTGCGCATGCCGAACTTTGCAAGCGCTTATTTTGCACCTGGCTGAAAAGGCCGCGCAGTGTACAACCTGGAAACGGGTTTGTAGGGAGGTTTAGCTCTTAAACAGTACGATAGTGACCAAAAAACCCCTCAACTAGCTTCAAAACGTGTTTTTCGGCCAAATCTCTAGTAGCCAAAGGGTTAATACCTATTTTACGAATGCGCATGCGTTCTGTACTAGTGTGCTTACCACATGACCAGGAACAAGGAAAAAAATTCAGAACTATAGACTATCCTTAGTTTTTATTATACTAATAGAGGAGCTACCGTAGTCAAGGGGTTAATCACGTATGGCTCAGGGACCGATTAATCTCTCCCTCTTTGGATCGAAAGTAGCACGGGGGACCCTAAACAGAGTTTTTGGAATTTTTTTTTTTCTCAAACCCTTTGATTACTATCTGGCAAAATACGTCTTGCTTTATCCACGGTCCCATCTTGTGACGTCATCACTTTTAACGGTCAGGAACAGCTTTGTCCACTAACTTGTGCAGGGAGAAGAGATCGCTCAAACTATACCAGAATGAGCACAATTCATTCAAGGAAACTGGAGAAACGGCCAAAAAAAAAAAAACCATGTAACACTGACCTGAAATCTCCGTGAAAAGCTTGCTCCATTACCCACCTACCTTTCTGAGCACCTAATTCTAAGATGATGAAAGGTTTCTCAGAAACTCTTCCTACCAAAATGAAGCCTACCAAATGCCCAGCAAGTTGAAAAAAAATATATAAAATAAAAATGAGGCAAGGAAAGCGAAAAGAGAGGGAAGGAGAGAAAGCGAAAAGTGAAAGTCGAAAGTGTTGTGCTACTTTTTTAAACCCAAAAACTATGTCGAAATTTTGCTTTCTGCGCATGCCGAACTTTGCAAGCGCTTATTTTGCACCTGGCTGAAAAGGCCGCGCAGTGTACAACCTGGAAACGGGTTTGTAGGGAGGTTTAGCTCTTAAACAGTACGATAGTGACCAAAAAACCCCTCAACTAGCTTCAAAACGTGTTTTTCGGCCAAATCTCTAGTAGCCAAAGGGTTAATACCTATTTTACGAATGCGCATGCGTTCTGTACTAGTGTGCTTACCACATGACCAAGAACAAGGAAAAAAATTCAGAACTATAGACTATCCTTAGTTTTTATTATACTAATAGAGGAGCTACCGTAGTCAAGGGGTTAATCACGTATGGCTCAGGGACCGATTAATCTCTCCCTCTTTGGATCGAAAGTAGCACGGGGGACCCTAAACAGAGTTTTTGGAATTTTTTTTTTCTCAAACCCTTTGATTACTATCTGGCAAAATACGTCTTGCTTTATCCACGGTCCCATCTTGTGACGTCATCACTTTTAACGGTCAGGAACAGCTTTGTCCACTAACTTGTGCAGGGAGAAGAGATCGCTCAAACTATACCAGAATGAGCACAATTCAGTCAAGGAAACTGGAGAAACGGCCAAAAAAAAACCATGTAACACTGACCTGAAATCTCCGTGAAAAGCTTGCTCCATTACCCACCTACCTTTCTGAGCACCTAATTCTAAGATGATGAAAGGTTTCTCAGAAACTCTTCCTACCAAAATGAAGCCTACCAAATGCCCAGCAAGTTGAAAAAAAATATATAAAATAAAAATGAGGCAAGGAAAGCGAAAAGAGAGGGAAGGAGAGAAAGCGAAAAGTGAAAGTCGAAAGTGTTGTGCTACTTTTTTAAACCCAAAAACTATGTCGAAATTTTGCTTTCTGCGCATGCCGAACTTTGCAAGCGCTTATTTTGCACCTGGCTGAAAAGGCCGCGCAGTGTACAACCTGGAAACGGGTTTGTAGAGAGGTTTAGCTCTTAAACAGTACGATAGTGACCAAAAAACCCCTCAACTAGCTTCAAAACGTGTTTTTCGGCCAAATCTCTAGTAGCCAAAGGGTTAATACCTATTTTACGAATGCGCATGCGTTCTGTACTAGTGTGCTTACCACATGACCAAGAACAAGGAAAAAAATTCAGAACTATAGACTATCCTTAGTTTTTATTATACTAATAGAGGAGCTACCGTAGTCAAGGGGTTAATCACGTATGGCTCAGGGACCGATTAATCTCTCCCTCTTTGGATCGAAAGTAGCACGGGGGACCCTAAACAGAGTTTTTGGAATTTTTTTTTTTCTCAAACCCTTTGATTACTATCTGGCAAAATACGTCTTGCTTTATCCACGGTCCCATCTTGTGACGTCATCACTTTTAACGGTCAGGAACAGCTTTGTCCACTAACTTGTGCAGGGAGAAGAGATCGCTCAAACTATACCAGAATGAGCACAATTCAGTCAAGGAAACTGGAGAAACGGCCAAAAAAAAAAAAACCATGTAACACTGACCTGAAATCTCCGTGAAAAGCTTGCTCCATTACCCACCTACCTTTCTGAGCACCTAATTCTAAGATGATGAAAGGTTTCTCAGAAACTCTTCCTACCAAAATGAAGCCTACCAAATGCCCAGCAAGTTGAAAAAAAAAATATAAAATAAAAATGAGGCAAGGAAAGCGAAAAGAGAGGGAAGGAGAGAAAGCGAAAAGTGAAAGTCGAAAGTGTTGTGCTACTTTTTTAAACCCAAAAACTATGTCGAAATTTTGCTTTCTGCGCATGCCGAACTTTGCAAGCGCTTATTTTGCACCTGGCTGAAAAGGCCGCGCAGTGTACAACCTGGAAACGGGTTTGTAGGGAGGTTTAGCTCTTAAACAGTACGATAGTGACCAAAAAACCCCTCAACTAGCTTC